>CM031237.1:951456094-952056094 GCA_018340775.1 Taxus wallichiana var. yunnanensis | reverse complement strand
TCTCTTACTCTACCACATGGAAGCTTATGGATAGGACAGGAAGGTGAAGACACGGTCCTTTGATCGAGTGCCTCATCGCTTGGCCTTCCTTACGTCGGTATTCCTCCCCTTGTGGTGCCGGTGTTTAGATCAGTTCAAGAGGCTAGGGAAGGTCCTAGAGATTGGGGTTGGACCATTGTTACTCTGGCATCCCTATTATAGCCAAAAAGGTAGTACATGCTTGAGGGAGAGTCGGTGCTCCTCAGGCACCCTTACTTCAGATTGCCACCGGTCCTACCCATAGTAGTGACAACCCCATTGATATAGACTCCAAGTCTGAGGAGTTCACAGGGGGAGAGACAGAGGAGGAGATCGAGGCCGAGGAGGTCAGAAAATTGAGTGGAGAGGAGGACAAATATCCCGAGTGGCATGACACTCAGGACATCTTACAGGCCGAGAGGATAGAGCAGAGTGCGGAGAGGGTGACTCTAGTTTCAGAGGATCCACCTTCTTAGGACTTGGGCGAAGAGGATGAGTCCGTAGTAGGACATTATGTGGCCCTAGGTATAGGAGGAGGACATCAGTCAACGACAACATCTCGTGGTAAGTGATGGCCCTAGGGTTCCCTCTTGGAGGCCCAAAGATCTGAGTGAGTTATCATCCTTCTCTTAATATTTGTTTTTAGCTAGGATTTGTCTTAGTTATTATCTCTCCTTTTGTTTATTTTTGTTTTTACCTTTTGATTATTTCTAATTCACTTTTCTCCTTTACTTGAAGAGACTTCCGATGAGTGGCGAGACCTGATTCACTAGGTATGCATTGATACCCTGATGATCCCCATGGAGAGGACTCACGTAGACCTATATGTGGATGCAAGGGAGCCTTCAACAACCGAGAGGCATAGCGATTATTTTTCCCCTATCCGGCATGTTGCCAAGATGGTGGCTACCCTCCATACCAAGTTGGTGGGTATAGGACAACAGAGTGCCTGATGAGGAGTCACTCTCATAGTGAGGCCCACTACTCCTCAAGATTGTGAGCCCTCGGTGCACTCAACACCGGCGTAGTCGAGTCCTGACATGGTCGTACACCTTCCAAGGGATATCATAGGGGTTGAGAGGCCATTTGGCTCTCACATATTGTTTATATGATTTATTTTATATTTCCCGGGCTCATTGAGCATTTTGACCATGCCAGTGCATGATGGCATTGTACAAGAAACTTGATTATATATATATATACTTATTTTTGGATCAGACTCTTGGTATCCGGGATTTTGTGATTTGTTTTCGCATGTCAACTAGATGTTTGTTAGAATTCTTGTTTTTATACGCTTTTCAGAATGTATGTAATGGAGAACAAACGACACAAATGCTTTCTTTATTTTGTATTTCGTGATGCTGATATATGATAATGTAGACACAATGTGATTTTGAACTTTAGCTTCTATAAGCAATTTTCCAGTACTTCGTATAGTTTTGACAGAACATGATGACAAGTTGGTATGATGAGCAGATGAACTTGCCCCACTCCTAACTCCACGCAACTAGTAAGATGTGAGGGCTTACCACCGAGAGCTAAAAAGGGCACAAGCTATGAAATTTGTTGAATGATAGTGATGAGAGATAGACAAAGATTTGGTGGAACCAAATTAGGATGCTACAAACCTACTCTACTCAAGTGACTCCATAGTTTAGAATGTGACTTGATTTGCGATTTATCTAGACTTAGATTCGTAGATGGAGACATGGTAGACAAAATCTAGTTTTCCAGGTGTTGAGCTCTCTTGGAATTTTGGGCATCCGATTCACTTATTTTTGACTCAATATTTCAAAGGTTTATTTGAACTATTCACTTATGACCTTCAACGCTTATTCTCAAGAGGACCCACACACCTTACCCCATGCTACTAGTAAGAAGCATGGGCTTATCACCATGGACAAGGCATAGGTGTGTAAGGGAATTCTTATCCTTTCCCAACCCTACATCACTAGTAAGAGATGCAAGCTCATCACCGAAGGTTGGTAAGGCAAGGAAATGTGTAACAATAAAATTTTTCGCTTAATCTATGTTTGAATTATTCATTTGAGAAAAATGTCAGTATGTTCTTATTTCCAAAGATATATACATATAGGATAGATGTGACACTATGAAGCTTCTAGAACAGACCATAGGCAAAACACCTATCCTAGGAAGAAACCAAAAGTGAGAACAAGCATGTAGACCTTGGTATGGTTACCGTTAAGACTTTGTCATATCTAGCTTTATATGGATGAAATGATTCTAAAACAAGTAATGATGTTATGAAAATAAAGAAGTATGATTGGAATGCTCATGCCAATACTATCAGACATTTGTAATGAATTTCTTTGAGAATAAGTTCCTTGATCACAAAATTTTATGAAACGAGTGGACAAAATGAACCTAACTACATGAAGATGCAATGTAGATGTAATTATATAAATAGTGCTGGTTACTTATGCATAGAATCGTTTAAGATGCAAGGAATTGACTGTTTCGTTGAATTCCTCACCTTCCAATGTACATAAGAGATATGCACCATTTCCATAGTCTTTCATGACTTGGTATGGGCCTAACCATTTGGGCCAGAATTTCCTTCCTTCGCTGGTCTTCTTATCGATCCAACTGTCTAGTCTTAGAACTAGATCTCCTTCATATATATCTCGTTCATAGACCTTTTTATTATACTGCCGGCACATCCGGTTAGCATAGACTCTATGCTACTATTCAAGCATCCAATCTGGCCTCATCTAGGCTTTCTAGTTGGGAGAGAAATGTTTCTCTATAAGTTTCTTCATCAATAATCCCTTGTAGTGAGATGCAGAGACTAGGTATTTCAACCTCAAGTGGGAGAACTGCTTCTGCTCCGAATACTAGTGAGAAAGGAGTTGCTCCTGTTGGTGTTCTTATTGAGGTTTGGTGGGCCCACAAGGCCAAATATAACTTTAAATGCCAATCTCATTTGTTTTCTTTTATCGTTTTAAGGAGAATAGCTTTCAATGTTTTGTTTGTTGCTTGGCACTGTCTGTTGGTTTAAGGGTATACTGAGGGAGAGGTTGTATGATGATTTATTTTAAATTTACTACATAGCTCACATACTTCATCATTCTTAAAGGAAGTAATATTATCCGAGATAATGATTTGTGGGACACCATATCTACAAACGATCTGGTTCAAAATGAACTTGGTAATCACGAAACCTAGTATAGTTGTTGTGAGAGGCATAGCCTCTACCCATTTGCTAAAATACTTGGTGGTCGTGATTATGAAGTTATGGCCATCTGTTGATGAGGGAGAGAATTTCCCTATCAAATCTAGGCCCCATGTAGAAAAGGGCCAAGGAGTCACGATTGGTTATAGATTTTTGGCCGGCATGTGAATCTCGTGGGAAAATTCTTGGCATTTATGGCATCTGCGACAAAATCTACTACGTCGTGTTCTAGATTAGGCCAGAAATAGCCCATCCGATGTATTTTACGGGCAGTGGCATGACCGCCACATATTCCATTGTGATATTTGTAGAGAATCTTCTTAGATTCTTCGTGTCAACACACCTTAGAAGCATTCCATCGAAATCCTTACGATAGAGCACTTGTTCTATAATAACGTATTTACCTATGATAATGTGTAACCGCCTTCTTTATTGTAGTGTAGCACCTTCTAGATATTTATGGTCCATGATATAATTAACGATATCAGTATACCAAGGACATTCAGAGATAAGAGGTTTGGTTTCGATGTAATATATGCATTCATCAGAAAATCTAGATCTACTAGATCACCTCCGTCTAATGGGTTGTCACTAACCAATCTGCAATGATTTGTCCCTTAACAAATTTTTGGTTTACAAAAGTTAATTCCAATTCTCCCATTAAGGTTATAGAGTGTCTAGCATTTTTAGAGAAGGACCCTTGCATGAGAAAAGTTCATAAATGGTTTTTTTATAATGACCCTTGTTTCTTGATTTAGCATGTAATGTCTTAGGTGTTTGGTCAGTAAAGACTATGGCAAGGAATTCTCGTTTCTACTGTGTATAATGTGTTTCATAATCGAGTAATGTTCAGCTAATGAAAATATATGCGCGTTCTCTTTTGTCATCATCTTCTTGAGCCATCATGTAGGCTAAGCGAGACATTAGTAGCTCGTGAATATAAGATTAAAGGGCGGTCTCGCTTAGGACGCATTAGCATAGGTGGTAGTGACAATAAGAAACACTTAATCGCTTGAAAGCCTCATTGCAGCCCTTGCTCCAATCGATACTATAATATTTCTTGAGAAGATTGTTGATTTGATGAATGGAAAAGCTTAAATCTGGGATGAATCTTCGGATTACATCGAGTTTCTCGAGAAACGATCTGATTCTAGATTCATCCAAAGGTGGGATCATTTCAAGAACAGCCCTGGATTTTTCTTGGTCTACATCGATCCCTCATGATGATATAATGTAACCTCGGGATTTTCCCTCATGTCACACCAAACACATAATTTTCTAGGTTTAGGGTGACTCTGTATTCGATAAAACGTGAAAGAATGATGTAGAGCACTTCCAGGTGATCACAACACTTCCTGGCCTTGGCCAACAAGTCGTCTACATAGGATTCAACGATTTTATGAATAAGATCATGAAATATGTATGTCATTTCTCATTGGTATGTAGCACCAGTGTTCTTGAGACCGAATGGCATAACAACGTAGCAATAAGTTCCCCAAGGAGTTATAAATGTAGTTTTGGCTTGGTCTTGTTTAGATATTCTAATTTGATTATATCCCGAGAATCCATCCATGAGAGACAAAAGCTCAAATCCAATTGTTGTGTCTATGATGACATCAATGGATGGTAACGGGAAGTCATCTTTGGGACATGCCTTATTAATGTCTTGAAAGTCTATGTAGATGTGTATCTTCCCATTCTTTTTGAGAACGGGAATGATATTAGATACCCACTGAGAGTAATTGATTAGTTTGATGAACCCTACTTGGAGAAGTTTCATTACTTCTTCCTTCACCATGAGAGCTACCTTGGGTTTCATTGGTCTTGATTTTTGTTTAATTGGCTTTGCATCTGATTTGGTGATGAGGTTATGTACCGTGATGTGTGGTGTAATTCCCATCATTTCTTTATAATTAAATGCAAAATCCTTTTGATGTTCTCTGAGGATTCGAGTGTGTATTTCTATCTCTTCGGAGTTTCACGAAAATCCTAGTTTTAAGATCTTCGGTTATTCCTCCGTTCCAATGTTAATATCATTTTTTTCTTTAATTAAAGAAGCGTTACCTTCTTCAAAATCAGGCGGGGCTAGAGGTAGCTTTAGATCTTCTCCATTCTCTATTGCGTATATGTCGAGCTCCTTTTGTGGGGGGAGATCCACCATGGGGTTTCCAAAGTAAGAAGATGAATGTGGGATTAATGATAAATCTATTGCATGATGGGTGAGATGTAACTCCATGTAGGCATTTAGGTAATCAAGAGTGGCTTTATCACTGTCAACGCGATCTAAGATAGTAGATGTATTCTCAGCTATGTTTATTAAAAGAGGGTTTGACATTTTCTTTATTAATGGTTCAGTATGAAGGGATACCATGAAACGGGTGTCTTCCAACTCATTACTGGGAGTGAAACACAAAGCTGAGGTTGCTATCAAATCTGTGAGAAGTTTTTGTTCTCATGGGATTGCTTCAATTGATATGAAGCTAAATCCTTTTCTCAAATCTAATACCGTTGTTTTGTAGAGTTGTAAAAGTTTAGCTCTAGTCTCATACACCTCAGAGACTTGGTTTGCTACTAATTGTGAGTCTCCTAGCACTCGATGTCATTAACTCGATCCTCTTAGCTATGATGAGGCCAAGGAGGGGGCCTCATACTTAGCACCATTATTTTTACATTCAAAATTTAGTTTAAAGGAAAACGGTAAGATCTTTCCCTCGGGAGAAGTAAAGATCACACTTGCCCCAACCCCATAACGACATCTAGCTCCATCAAAATGGAGAGTCCAATATTTACTTGGGAAGATGGATGTTGGGACATTTTCTATGTCCATTTCTTCTACTTCGATTACTTCTACCATGTAGAGTTCTTCTGCTAGAAGAGAACCAACACCTAGGGTATATCCCATACCTACAGAATCAAATAGCAGGAAAATTGGTAGATCCTGTTCTAGCAATTCGACAATCTTTACAATAGTTCCTAGTTATACTATTTCTACAATGTTAGCCTCATCCTTGATGGTTGGGATATTCTTGATTAGGTTCATAATTTCTAGTTCATTGTAGGTACAAACTTTCCTTCCGGTTTCGAGTAGTAAGATTGTTAAGTTGGTTTTTTGGGAGTTCAAACTCGAGTGAACGTCTGGTCTTTTCTTCAGGTCTGCTAGGTGTATATCGAATGATTTCAGATCACCTTTTCTTACGAATAACCTTCCCAAGTGTAGGAATATTATTTCCTAAAATAACCTAGAAGGGATTGCCTTCATATGGTGTATCCATGGTCGGTTGAGGATCATATTATAGTTGGTTTCGATCTATAATATAAAAATCAGTAAGGATTTTTTAGGTCCTAAGGTGATTTGGTAGTATTATAGTTCCAATTGAAGTGGCTTTAAGGATATCATAGCCTCTTAGCATATTTCGAGTCGTGGAACAATTTGTTTCTCCATACCCTATTTTTTGAAGGAAAGAGAAGGGAACTATGTTGACTGCTACCCCATCGTCAACCATTGCACACTTAACATAATTGTTATAAACCCACACTTGTAAATGTAAGGCCGGATCACCTCTTCATGCAATCTTGGCATCTATTGGCATTTTGTTTATGTCAAATATAAACTCGGTATCCCTATCCGGCTGCCTTGGAGGGTGAATATCGAAGTCTATATGGTTTACTTGTGTCTCGGGAGGTGGAGTGATGTTAATTAAATGACCTAAACCTAATGCTTCTAAAAGAGAAACCATATGGGCAAGAGAGTTCTTCAACAAGTCCAAAAATGAGATATGAGAGAAGGTCTTTGTTAGGTCATTAATTAAATCATAGGCACCTACGGGTTTTACTAATGGCTATTGAATGTTATCTGTCTCTAGTGGGTAACTTGGACTTGGCTGAGAGGAATACTCTCGTGTCCTTATACGGCTTCCACATGTAGTTCAGTGTCTAACTCCACTAAACTTACTATCTTGGGTCGTAGCTGATTTCCTAATTGTGGTGCGATAGGTGGATTTAGCCAAGTCAAGGCTTCATGATCATTGTTTCTTGTCATTGAACCCTTGTTCGTCCCTTTTAGATTTAACTTACCTTGATTCTGGGAGTGGGTCATTGAAAATCTTGAGAGTAGCATTTTTAGGGGAGATTGATTCTATGAAAGTATTTGGCACTGGTGATGTAGGATCTGCTAAGAACGTATCTATGAAAATTTGTCATGTTTTTGGCAGACATTACATGAACTTATTGTAATCACGGCAAGTCCTAGTTTCATGGCCTTGAATTTTTTGAAACCACAATACGATTTGGGATTGTAGTTCTAGGTTGTTGGTTTGGCACGTTTTGTGGTCCAAAACTCTGATTAAACCGTTGACTATTAAAGTTTTTCGTTTGTTGTCTTTGGTTTTGGTTTTGGTTTTGATATCCAATTGAATTTTGACTTGGACCACGGTCCGGGTATACCTTTGTTTTTGTTGTTGCGGATGATTAAAATACATGGAGTTAATTGTCGGGGTAAAGTTGTTGTTTCGTTGATTGTTAATTTGGTGGGGAGTATTTACAACATTTGTTTTTTTCGCTTGGTTAGTTACTCCATCTATTGTTATGCCATGATTTTTGTTAAGGATTTTAGGTCCTTGATTGACGTTTGTGGTAGTAGGATAAGTTGTAGTATTTTGGTTGGGGATGATTAACCTCCCATTTGTTCCATATGTCTTGTGACCGCTATCTATTGCCGCTTGATCTATTCAGAGGGCGCTCTCAAGTACTTCATCGTAAGTCCTTAGTGGGAACTTCTGGACTTCTTCCTTTACCTCTCTACTGAGAGAATGAAGGAATAAATCACATAGTTCCATCTGGTCCATGTTTGGAGCGCTTGCTGAAGAATAGAGGACTGTACGCCATCTCTGGATGAAATGAGTGATAGATTCATTGTGTTCTTGCTTAATGTGCAAGAATTCCCTGATTCCTATTCTCAACAGTTTGTTCATGTCAAACACCTTGATGAACTCTGAAATGAGTTGTTTAAATGAATGGATGGAAGCTTCAGGTATTCCATAATACCAATCAAGAGCAATGCCCTCTAAAGGTTTGCAGAATATTTTTGCAACAACTCCATCCCAGGGGAGTAGTTCTCGAATGGCTGTGGCATAGGCCTTGATATGTGCATTCGGGTCTCCTTCCCCTTTGTATTTGGGAAAATCAAGAAGAGGTCTTGGAAGCATGACGCTTCGTATAGTGAAATCTAAGGGCTCTTTCAAGTATTCTAAATAAGTTCCTATTGCATAGGTTTTGACCATCAATGGCACCTGCTGAGGGGGTGGAGGTGGGATGGTTTGTTGATATGGCGTAGCGTATGTGTTTGTAGGGACATAAGGAAATCCTTGTGGTTGAGTGAACATGCTAGGAGAAGTGAACATATCTCCTTTTGGTGACTTGGAATATATGTTTAAGTATGGAGGAGTATTTCCCAGGAATGGATTATTTTGTACTAGACCGGGAGGTATCATACTTTCCACTGGAACAGTGTTAGAAAATGTGGTTCTAGTTGGCATTTGTTGTGAATACTGAGGAGGCATGCCCAACATTCCTATTCCTGTGAGGAGGTCTACTTGGCTAGGATGATGTGGAGGATTGGAATTTCCTACCTATATGAATTGAGAATGTTGACTTCCTTGAGCAAGGTCTAACCCTCTAACTTTTTCTACTAAAGTGGAGATGACTTCATTTGGTGAAGTCACATTATTTTGCCTTAGTGGCATTTGTTTGTATATCTTGAGGTTGTATAGGCATGTGGTACCCGCTATGAACTGATCATTGCCCTACCAAGTTTCACCGAGGGCATTTCCTATAGGTAGTGGCATGGAGGTGTTTCCTTGAAACGAGACCTCGGTTGTGTTTTTAAACTTCCTATAGGTGGGTACATAATCCGAGAGAATTGTTCACTCCTGGCATAACGCAATGAATGTTCATCATCTAAAAATATATATGGATTTGATTTTCTACTAATTTTCAGTCTAAGCAACACCTAAGGAGACGAATGAGATTCTCCCGTAAACATCATTTTGTTCGAGCCTCGAGGATCCGGTTGTTGCATTTGAGCGAGCTGGTCTAACTCCCCTATTTGGAAAGAAGAACTATATCTAGTCCTTGGAGGTAGAGTTTTTGTTGACAATCGGTTAGCTAAATAATTTTCAACCCATGCTGAGAGCGAGGGTGATGGTTGTCTATTCAATTGATCGTAGTATGCTTCAAGACCTAGGAGAGGTCCGCCATATGCATGAATCCCGACATATTCGGGGTATATGAATACCCGCAGAATAATGGGAAAGAGTGAATGTGGGTGGAAGAATTTAAAGATAAATAACTATTTCTTTCATGTCGGGTTCATTAATTTGTACGATGGAAAAGTGACAAGCGAGCATGGGAATCTACAAGTAACTCTTCCTCGCACCCGACCTCCCGAGGTCATGCCAAGATAGCTAGTGGGGATGGAATATACGTGGGGTATGGTCAAAATAATTGGGTAATCTTATGTCTTTAGCACACACTAATGGAATCTATGAATCTAAGGCAAATAAGGCCCTCCTAAAATAAACTAGCGTAATAGATTGATTGGCGAGGATGATTACTCGAAAGGATCTAATCAATATCGAGGTCCGGCGCATGATTCGATTTATAGGTTGTGGAATACACGGAAGATAACCTATGGGTGCTTCAGTATATGTCTCGATTGTGGTCATGAAAATGAATGACATATCGATGGTGGATTCTATGGGTGATTCTCTGGTCTAGTACATATATCCTTTGCTTGATTAGTTGTTGTGTCTAGTGAGGATAGTTGTGCGATTATGATTGGTGGAAGTGGAGTGGATCTAAATAATAATGTGTGTAAACCAGCATCTACGTCTGATTGACTTGTGGACTCGTTAGGTTGTGGGACCTATGGATCACAACTGTAGATTCTTGGTTGTTGCAGACCTCCTATGGTCATGTGAAGAATCAATCCCTAACCCCTAGTATCTAGTAGTCGTATGCCTTTTTGACCTCTTTATTGAGAACTAACAATTATGTAATCTTCTCAAAGTATCTTATAGGCATTCGCAACTTGAATTCTTAAGCTAGTGTCTGTTGGTTAGAATGTCTCCGTGGTTGGTCATGGGAACCAAAGGATCACACCTGAACATTTTCTCTTTTTCAAGCCCTTCAACAGTCAAGTGGACATTTATCTAGGGTAATCTATAGTTTGGCTGGTTTGACCAAAATGTATATGCTGTCTGCGTTTTCTATGTTTAATCCTCTTAACTGTGAGCTAATTTCTTGTAGGTCTGTTATCATTTGGAAGACCTGAATTCTGAGATTTTGGTCTATGTCATTTATTGCTACAACAAAGTTGGGTTGAGGCACGATTGGCTCGAATACGTATTCTCTGGGATCCCTAGGTCCCGTGATTGTCATACAAATGAAACAATGTAAATCTAACTGAAGCAAAGTAAAACTAACTATGTAAAATATATCTATAGCATATATAACTTCTCTATTTTTGTGTTTTTGATGAAATTTTTGAACGAAATTCAAATAGCAATTATTTAAAATATCTAGCAATTGACAACTAAACTAATAACAAAATTTAAAACAAACAAGGCAGCCAAGTATAGCTACTTGCCTATACAATTGTAAGTCTATTCTAAATAACGAAATAAATGATCTAATCTATTTGAAAGATTCTCGATCCAACCTCGAAGTGAGGATGAATCATAGTTTCTAAACTATTAATCCCCACACTTCCCGGCAATATCGAAAGTGATATTCACTTTGAAATGAAATGTTTTTACTTTTTTATTGATATACTTTAACTAGAACTTTGAAACCTTGAACTTGGAATTTGTAGAAAAGTTGCGAATCCGATTGTGTGTGGCTTTGTCCCCTTAGTGTGATATCCTCATTCCTTCATGCTCACGTGAGTCCAAAAAAAGTGTGTAATGCTAGCATCAATAGAAGTAGGTATTGGAAAAATGGTAGTTTTGGATGTAGACCGAATATAATGCGAGTAGGAGAGGGATAGCATAAGAGAACAGAGCTTGGCTTATGTAATTCCTAGCGGGATTTATTATGAGTCATACGACACAAAACGTCCAGAACCTGAAGCTATTCTTTTGACGAACAAAACCTGTAACTCTAATGGCTTCAAACTGAAAATAAAACAATCCTATCTCAATTGATTGTTTGAAACAGTAACAACACTAGCACAAGATGATTATGTGGCTTCTAAATAGTAAAACAACACTAACTATGCATTTAATATGAATTCCTAAGAACTGAAAGACTAAAAATATGAAATGAGAAGATGAGAGGCAATTTTTGAGGGGCCATTTGCTTGAAGATCAACCAGCTATTTATAGAATCCCCATTTACCCAAAGGTGAAAACCAATTTGAACTCTTTAACCATAAACAATGCAAAAACACTATTCCAAGGAACCAGAATCATAAATACGAGCAAAGGCGGTGAAAAAAGCTAGTAAACATTTAAATTTACTTGAGTCGCAATAAAATAAATGTTCTAGAAAAACACGTGAAGGACCGCCGCCTTGAACAGGGTGGCGGTTACAGGACCGCCACCTAGGGGGTGGCAGTTTCATTATCAAGACCAAAACACAAAGAAAAGAAGGGACAGAGAGAAAAAAAAGCACGCAGGGGCTAAACGGGACATGTAGGATGTGAATGCATATTTAGAGAGATTTTCTGGATCCCGAACACCTTGCAAGGAGACCTGTATCATCATTGGGGCACATGTAACGTTGTTCTAGTAGTATAGTACCCTTAAAATTTTGGGTACGTACATATTGCCCCTCGAGAGAAGCATTTTAGCCATGAAGAGGCGTAAACGATGGGTTTGAGTATGGAGGTCCCGAAATGGGAGATTAGAAGTTATACCTTACACGTCCATGTGTCGAAATGATGCCATTCAAAATTCTTGCTACCTACAAAATGAAAAGAGGACTCAAGTGCAGATAAAAAAATAAATCGAAAATAAATACTAAAATAATATGAAATGAGGACTTACCATTTGTGCGGGGGATAAGAACTTACCTCGTCGGTGCTCGAACCTATGAAAAGGGCCATTCAAAACATTTCAAGATGCTATATATGTAAAAATGGGCCCATTTTCCTATTCATTTGCACGTGTTGATTTGATTGATTTTGAGCTCTGGGACCCACGGTGACGTTTTTGACGAGAGTATAGTCAAAACATTCGTGACGAGATAGTGATCATGCCTCCATGAGCGGAACATCGACCCACGAGATCACAGGTTAGTTCTTCTTGATTTAACGTTTTTACCCTTAAAATGTTAAAATGGTGAAATCTTTATCATGGGGGGATTATTTTTGAAAATGTCAGTGTTAATAGGGTCACTTAGGGGGTGCCTAATGGGTAGGCTTTGTTTTAGTCAAAATGGTCTTTGTTTTGTGTTTTTAGGAATTTTTAGGGCACATGACCCATGCAAAAATTCGGGACACGACCGCCGCCCCTTCGCAGGCGGTGGTCACAGAATGCCACCTTTAGGGTAGTGGTTACGAAACCGCTGCCCCGCTTAGGCAACGGTCCTTCACAGAATGCCAAAATAATACTTGTTTGAATTCATTTTTGTGTTTCTAGCATTCTTATATGTTTTAATGATTTTTCCAATGTGATTTGAATACTAACTTACTCCTTTTTGTGTGTTTTTGGGTGTATGCAGGGAAAAGGAGGAATATATCAGATGGATCCAAGAGAGAGTGTGTGATTGGCTTCCGAAGCAGTGTTGGATGCACTTTCTCAGGATGAGCAGGACACTCTTTAGAGGGTTGGCATATTGCGTATATCATGGGTCCCGCATGTTACACCTTCTAGTCACATACTTTGTGACTTGTTTTCATATTGGGATGTTGATTGGAACACTTTCTCGATTTCCAGGAGTCAGGGGTGAGTGGACTATCACCTTGGAGGATGTCTATCATATCTTGGGGGTCCTAATCATCGGGAGATGGTTTACACTTGAGACAACAGGGTCATGGGCTCAGATAGCACAGTGGGCTTCATATATGGGAGACGCAGTTATCTCCACTAGTTCGAAGAAGGGAGTGAGGGTCCAATCTATTCCTAACCTACCTATCCCCTTGATTTGTCAGGCTATTATGGGGATCCTTGCCTCGAGATTAATCGGGGACAAGGGAGGGGACACCTTACTCTACCGCTGGTCCCCTATTATTACATAGATTGAGGCACATGGCCAGATTTATGCCTAGGGGGCTGATATTCTTGGGACCACTTATCATGATTTATACCGAGTGGTTTGCTTACGGTGGGTAGTCTTTGAGCCATCCAAACCTAGTTATGAGCTGGGTCTACAAGTGTATCATCCCTTATGGGAGAGGTGTAGAGGTGGCAGATCTAGAGCTATGAGGGCAGCCAAATGGATAGATATGTCGGGCCTCTAAGAGCACCCCACTAGCGAGTCACCTCCTAATTATCGATGATATGGATGCCACACCTTATCGTGCCATGGCAGGGTTATGGGGTGAGGAGACCCTCGCTTTGATCTCTTACTCTACCACGGGGTAGCTTATGGATAGGACAGGAAGGTGGAGACACACCCCTTTGATCGAGTGCCTCAATAGTTTAGCCTTCCTTACGTTCGGTATACCTCCCCCTATGGTGCCAAAGTGTTTAGATCGGTTCGGGAGGCTAGGGAGGTCCTAGAGGCCGTGGTTGGACCATTGTTACTACTAGCATCCCTATTGTATCCATGCGGGTAGTACATGCTCGAGGGAGAGCTAGTGCTCCTCCGTAACCCTTACTTCAGATTGCCACTAGTCCTACCCACAGCAGCGATGACCCCATTAATATAGACTCCGAGTCTGAGGAGTTCACAGGGGGAGAGACGGAGGAGGAGACCGAGGCTAAGGAGGTCAGCGAGTCGGGTGGAGAGGAGGATAGTGATCCCAAGTGGCATGATACTCAGGATATCTTATAGGCCGAGAGGGCAGAGCGGAGTGTAGAGAGGGTGACTCTAGTTTTAGAGGAGCCGCCTTCTCAGGGCTTGGTCGGAGAGGATGAGTCCGTAGTAGGACGTTATGTGGCCCTGTATAGGAGGAGGACATCATCAACGGCAAAATTTTTGGCAGTGAGACCTAGGGATCCCTCTTGGAGGCCCGGAGATCCGAGTGAGTTATCATCCTTCTCTTAATATTTGTTTTTAGCTAGGATTTTCCTTAGTTGCTATCTCTCCTTTTGTTTATTTTTGTTTTTACCTTTTGATTATTTCTAATTCATTTTTCTCCTTTTCTTGCAAAGACTGCCGATGAGTGGCGAGACCTGATTCACAGGTATGCACTAATACCCTGATGATCCCCATGAAGAGGACTCATGCGAGCTATCCGTGGATGTAGGGGAGCCTTCAAGAGCCGGTGGTAGGCATACCGACATTTTTGCCCGTCTCGGCATGTGGCCAAGATGGTGACTACCCTCCATATCAAGTATGTTGGATATAGGACTACATAGCGCTTGATGAGGATTCACTCTCATAAGAAGGCCGTAGCTACTCATCGGGACCGTGAGCCCTCAGTGCATTAAGAGTGTCGGCATAGCTGGAGTCCTATACATGGTCGTGCACCTTCCGAGGGATATCATAGGGGTTGAGAGGCCATTTGGCTCTCATAGATTGTTTATATGATTTATTTTATATTTCTCGGGCTCATTGAGGTTTTGACCATGCCCAATGCATGATGGCATTTTACAAGAAACTTGATATATATATATATATATATACTTCTTTTTGGATCAGACTCTTGGCATCTAGGATTTTGTGATTTGTTTTCGCATGTAAACTAGATGTTTGTTAGAATGCTTGTTTTTATACGCTTTTCAAAATGTATGCAATGGAGAACAAATGACACAAATGCTTTCTTTCTTTTGTATTTTGTGATGCTGATATATGATAATGTAGACATAGTGTGATTTTGAACTTTAGCTTCTATAAGCAATTTTCTGGTACTTCGTATAGTTTTTGAGAACATGATGACAAGATGGTATGATGAGCAGATGAACTTGCCCCACTCCTAACTCCACGCAACTAGTAAGATGTGAGGGCTTACCACCGAGAGCTAGAAAGGGCACAAGCTATGAAATTTGTTGAATGATAGTGATGAGAGATAGACAAAGATTTGGTGGAACCAAATTAGGATGCTACAAACCTACTCTACTCAAGTGACTCCATAGTTTAGAATGCGACTTGTTTTGTGGTTTATCTAGTCTTAGATCCGTAGATGGCCACATGGTAGAAAAAATCTGGTTTTTTGGTGTTTTGAGCTATCTTGGAATTTTGGACATCGATTCACTTATTTTTGACTCAAGATTTCAAAGGTTTATTTGAACTATTTGTTTATGACCTTCAACATTTATTGTCAAGAGGACCCCCACACCTTGCCCCATGCTACTAGTAAGAAGCATGGGCTTATCACCATGGACAAGGCATAGGCGAGTAAGGGCATTCCCATCCTTTTCCAACCCTATGTCACTAGTAAGAGATGCAAGCTCATCACCGAAGGTTGGTAAGCCAAGGAAATGTGTAAAAATTAAATATTTTGTTTGATTGTTTGACTTATTTATTTGAGCAAAATGTTAGTATGTTCTTATTTCCAAAGAGATATACATACAAGATAGATGTGACACTATGAAGCTTCTAGAATAGACCATATGCAAGACACCTATCCTAGGAAGAAACCAAAAGTGAGAACAAGCATGCAGACCTTGGTATGGTTACCATTAAGACTTTGTCATTTCTAGCTTTATATGGATGAAATGATTTTAAAACAAGTGATGATGTTATGAAAATAAAGAAGTATGATTGGAATGCTCATGCCAATACTATCAGACGTTTGTAATGAATTGCTTTGAGAATAAGTTCCTTGATCACAAAATTTTACGAAACGAGTGGACAAAATGAACCTAACTACATGAGGATGCAATGTAGATATAATTATACAAATAGTGCTGGTCACTTATGCATAGAATTGTTTAAGATGCAAGGAATTGACTGTTTTGTTGAATTCCTCGCCTTCCAATGTACATAAGAGATATGCACCATTTCCATAGTCTTTCGTGACTCGGTATGGGCCAAACCATTTGGGCTAGAATTTCCTTCCTTTCTTTGGTACTCTTATCGATCCAGTTGTTCTAGCCTTAGAACTAGATCTCCTTCATATATATCTCGTTCATAGACCTTTTTATTATACTGTCACAAGACATCTAGTCAAAGATAGACTCTATGCCGTTGTTCAAAGCATCTAATCTAGCCTCATCTAGGATTTCTAGTTGGGAGAGACGTGCTTCTCTATAAGATTCTTCATCCAGAATCCCTTGTAGTGAGATGTAGAGACTAGGTATTTCAACCTCAAGTGGGAGAATTTCTTCTTCTTAGAATACTAGTGATAAAGGAGTTGCTCTTGTTGGTGTTCTTATTGAGGTTGGTGGGCCCACAAGGCCGGATATAACTTTAAATGCTAATCTCATTTGTTTTCTTTTACCATTTTAAGGAGAATAGATTTCAATGTTTTGTTTGTTGCTTCAGCCTATCCGTTGGCTTGAGGGTAATACAGGGAGGCTGTATGATGATTTATTTTAAATTTACTACATAGATCATGAAATTCATCATTCTTAAAGGAAGTACCATTATCTGAGATAATGATTTGTGGGACACCGTACCTGCAAATGATCTAGTTCAAAATGAACTTGGTGATCACGGAACTTGGTACAGTGGTGAGAGGCATAGCCTCTACCCATTTGGTAAAATACTCGGTGGCCGTGATTATGAAGTTATGGCCATCTGTTGATGAGGGAGAGAATTTCCCTATCAAATCTAGGCCCCATGTAGAAAAGGGCCAAGGAGTCACGATTGGTTGTAGAGTTTGTGTCGACATGTGTATCTCGTGGGAAAATTCTTGGCATTTATGGCATCTGCATACAAACTCTACTGCATCATGTTCTAGAGTGGGCTAGAAATAGCCCATCTGATGTATTTTCTGGGCGTGGCATGACCTCCAAAATGACCGCCACATATTCCATTGTGAGATTCGTAGAGAATCTTCTTAGATTCTTCTGTGTCAACACACCTTAGAAGCATTCCATCAAAATCCTTATGATAGAGCACTTGTTCTATAATAGCGTATTTAGCTACGATAATGTGTAACCACCTTCTTTTTATTGGTGTAACACCTCTACGGATATGTATGGTCCATGATTTAATTAACAATATCAGTATACCAAGGACATTCAGAGATACGAGGTTTGGTTTCGATATAATATATGCACTCATCGGAAAAATCCAGATCTACTAGATCACCTCCGTCTAACGGGTTGTTGGCTAACCAATCTGTAATGATTTGTCCCTTAATGGATTTTTGGTTTACAAAAGTTAATTCAAATTCTCCCATTAAGGTTATAAAGTGTCCAACCTTTTTAGACAAGGACCCTTGTGTGAGGAAAGTTCGTAAATGGTCTGTTTTTATAATGACCCTTGTTTCTTGATTTAGCATGTAATGTCTTAGGTATTTGGTTGCAAAGAATATGGCAAGGCATTCTCATTCTGCCTACGTATAACGTGTTTCATAATTTAGTAATGTTCGGCTAATGAAAAAGATCATGTGTTCTATTTTTCATCATCTTCTTGAGCCAAAGCATGCAAAGCTAAGCGAGACATTAGTAGCTCTCGAATATAAGATTAAAGGGAGGTCTGGCTTAGGAGGCATTAGCATAGGTGGTGACAACAAGAAACTCTTAAGCGCTTTGAAAGCCTCATTGCATCCCTTGGTCCAATCGATACTATCATCTTTCTTGAGAAGATTTTTGATTGGATGAATGGAAAAGCTTAAATCGGGATGAATCTTTAGATTACACCGAGTTTCTTGAGAAATGATCTCATTCTAGATTCATCCAAAGGTGGGATCATTTCAAGAATAGCCCGGATTTTAGCCGGGTCTACATCGATCGCTAGTGATGATATATTGTAACCTAGGAGTTTCCTTCTTTCACACTAAACACATAATTTTCGGGTTTAGGGTGACTCTGTATTCGATCAAACGTGAAAGAATGATGCGGATCACTTTCGGATGATCATAGTGCTTCCTAGCCTTGGCCAACAAGTCGTCTACATAGGATTCCATGATTTTATGAATAAGATCATGAAATATGTGTCATTTCTCATTGGTATGTAGCACCAGCGTTCTTGAGACCGAATGGAATAATAGCGTAGCAATAAGTTCCCTAACGAGTTATAAATGTATTTTTGGCTTGGTCTTGTTCAGATATTCTAATTTGATTATATCCCGAGAATCCATGGTCGGTCAAGGATCATATTATAGTTGGTTTTCGATCTATAATATAAAACTCCATAAGGATTGTTTTGGGTCCTAAGGTGACCTGGGTAGTATTATAGTTCCAATCAAAGTGGCTTTAATCCTATGATAGCCTCTTAGTGTATTTCGAGTCATGGAACAATTTGTTTCTCCATACCCTATTTTTGAAGGAAAGAGAAGGGAACTATGTTGACTACTACCCCATTGTCAACCATTGCACATTTAACGTAATTGTTATAAACCCACACATGTAAATGTAAGGCCGGATCACCTCTTCGTGGAATCTTGACGTCTGTTAGCATTTTGTTTATGTCAAATATAAACTCGGTATCCCTATCCAGCTGCCCTGGAGGGTGAATATTGAAGTCTATATGGTTTACTTGTGTCTCGAGAGGTGGAGTGATGTTAATTAAATGACCTAAACCTAATGCTTCTAAAAGAGCAGCCCTATGGGCGGGAGAGTTCTTCAGCAAGTCCAAAAATGAGATATGAGAGAAGGTCTTTGTTAGGTCATTAATTAAATCATAGGCACCTACGGGTTTTACTAATGGTTGTTGAATGTTATTTGTCTCTAGCAGTAACTTGGACTTGGCTGAGAGGAATACTCTCATGTCCTTGTTACGGCTTCCACATGTAGTTCAGTGTCTAACTCCACTAAATTGACTATCTTGGGTCGTAGCTGATTTCCTAATTGTGGTGCGACAGGTGGATTTAGCAAAGTCAAGGCTTCATGATCATTGTTTCCTATCATTGCACCCTTATTCGTCCCTTTTGGATTTAACTTGTCGTGATTCAGAGCGGGTCATTGAAAATCTTGAGGGGAGCATTTTTAGGGGAGATTGCTCCCGTGAAATTATTTGGTGCAGGTGATGCAGGATCTACTAAGAACATATCTATGAAAATTTGTCACTGTTCTTCTGGCAGACATTACATGAACTTATTGTAATCATGGCAAGTCCTAGTGTCATGGCCTCAAATTTTGTGGAAACCACAATACGAGTTGGGATTGTAGTTCTTAGGTTGTTGGTTTGGCACGTATTGTGGTCCAAAACTCTTATTAAACCGTTGACTATTAAAGTTTTACATTTGTTGTCTTTGGTTTTTGTTTTTTTATATCCAGTTGAATTTTTACTTGGACCCTATGTCCGGTCTGCGCCTTTGTTGTTGTTGTTGTGGATGATTAAAATCCATCGACTTAATTGTCAAGGTAAAGTCATTGTTGTTTCGTTGATTGTTAATTGGTGGTGGAGTATTTACAACATTTTTTTTTTTTTTTGCTTGGTCAGTTACTCCATCTGTTGTTACGCCGCAATTTTTGTTAAGGATTTTAGGTCCTTGATTGACGTTTGTGGTAGTAGGATAAGTTGTAGTATTTTTGTTGGGGATGATTAACCTCCCATTTGTTCCATATGTCTTGCGACCGCTATCTATTACCACTTGATCTATTCGGAGGGCTCTCAAGTACTTCATCGTAAGTCCTTAGTGGGAACTTCTGGACTTCTTCCTTTACCTCTCTACTGAGAGAATGAAGGAATAAATCACATAGTTCCATCCGGTCCATGTTTGGAGCACTTATGAAGAATAGAGAACTGTACGCCATCTCTGGATGAAATGAGTGATGATTCATTATGTTCTTTCTTAATGTACAAGAATTCCCGATTCTTGTTCTCAACAGTTTGTTCATGTCAAACGCCTTAATGAACTCTGAAATGAGTTTTTTAAATGAATGGATGGAAGCTTTAGGTATTCTGTAATACCAATCGAGGGCGATGCCCTCTAAATTTTTGGGGAATATTTTTGCAACAACTCCATCCCAGGGGAGTAGTTCTTGAATTGTTGTTGCATAGGCCTTGATATGTGCATTCGGGTCTCCTTCCCTTTGTATTTGAGCAATCAGTAAAATATCTTGGAAGCATGATGCTTCGTATAGTGAAATCTAAGGGCTCTTTCAAGTATTCTGAATAAGTTCCTATCGCATAGGTTTCGACCATCAATGGCACTCTTTGAGGGTGTAGAGGTGGGATGGTTTATTGATATGGCGTAGCATACACGCTCAGTAGGGACATAAGGAAATACTTTTGGTTGAGAAAACATGCCGGGAGAAGAGAACATATCTCCTTGTGGTGACTTGGAATATATGTTTAAGTATGGAGGAATATTGCCCAGGAATGGATTATTTTGTACTAGGCATCGGGAGGTATCATACTTTTCATCGGAACGGTGTTAGAAAACGTGGTTCTAGTTAGCATTTGTTGTGAATACTGAGGAGGCATGCCCAACGTGCCTATTCCTGTGAGGAGGTCTACTTGGCTAAGATGATGCGGAGGATTGGAATTTCCTACCTACATGAATTGAGAATGTTGCCTTACTTGAGCAAGTTCTAACCCTCTAACTTTTTCTACTAAAGTGGAGATGACTTCATTTGGTGAAGTCATAGTATTTTCCTTAGTGGTGTTTGTTGTATATCCTGAGGTTGTATAGGCATGTGGTACCCCACTATGAACTGATCGTTTCCCTACCAAGTTTCACCAAGGGCATTTCCTATAGGTAGCGACATGGAGGTGTTTTCTTGAAACGAGACCTCGAGGTTGTGTTTGTAAACTTCCTATAGGTGGGTACATACTCCGAGAGCGTTGTTCACTCCTGGCATAACGCACTGAATGTTCATCATCTAAAAATAGATATGGATCTGATTGTCTACTAATTTGTGGTCTAAGCAACACCTGAGGAGACGAACCAGATTCTCCGTAAACGTCATGTTGTTCGAGCCTGAAGGCTCTGGTTGTTGTGTTTGAGCGAGCTGGTCCAACTCCTCTATTTGGAAAGAAGAACTATATCTAGTCCTTGGAGGCGGAGTTTGTGTTGACAATTGGTTAGCTAAATAGTTGTCACCCCATGATGAGAGCGAGGGTGATGGTTGTCTATTCAGTTGATCGTAGTATGCTTCAAGACCTAGGAGAGGTTTTCCATATGCATTGAATCCTAACATATTTGGGGGGTATATGAATACCCATGAGAATAATGGGAAAGAGGGAATGTGGGTGGAAGAATTTAAAGATAAATAACTATTTCTTTCACGTCGGGTTCATTAATTTTTTATGATGGAAAAGTGACAAGCGAGCATGGGAATCTACAAGTAACTCTTCCTCGCACCCGACCTCCCGAGGTCATGTCGAGACAAATAGGTGGGGATGGAATATACTTGGGGTATGGTCAAACTAATTGGGAAATCTTATGTCTTTAGCATGCACTAATGGAATTTATGAATCTAAGGCAAAGAAGGCCCTCTAACCTAAACTCGGCGTAATAGATTGGTGGCGAGGATGACTGTCAAGGATCCAATCAATATCGATCTCTGGTGTGATTTGATCTATAGGTTGTGGAATACGCGGAAGATAACCTGTGGGTGCTTTTTATATGTCTTCTGATAGGGTCATGAAAATGAATGATAGACTGATGGTGGATTCTATGGGAAATTCTTTGGTCTAGTCTAAAAATCCTTGACTTGATTAGTTGTTGTGTCTAGTGAGGATAGTTGTGTGATTATGATTGATGGAAGTGGACTGGATCTAAATACTAATGTCCATAAACCAGCATCTACATCTAATTGACCTGTGGACTCATTGGGTTGTGGGACCTGTGGATCATAACCTTATATTCATGGTTGTTGTGGATCTCCTATGGTCATGTGAAGAATCAATCCCTAACCCCTAGTATCCAGTAGTCGTATGCCTTTTCAACGTCTATATTGAGAACTAACAATTGTGCAATCTTCTCGGAGTATCTTATAGGCGTTCTAGCAACTTGAATTCTTAAGCTAGTGTCTATGTCGGTTAGAATGTCTCATACGTCTGGTTGTGGAACCAAATGATCACACCCAAATGTTTTCTCTTTTTCAAGCCCTTCTATAGTCATGTGGACATTTATCTAGGGTAATATGTAGTTTGGCTAGTTTTACCAAAATGTATGCGCTCTCGACTCTCTTCTATGTTTAATCCTCTTAATTGTGAGCTAATTTCTTGTAGGTCTGCTATCGTTCGAAAGACTTGAATTCTGAGATTTTGTTCTTTGTCAATTATTGCTGCAACAAAGTTGGGTTGAGGCATGATTGGATTGAATACATATTCTTTGGGCTCCCTAGGTCCCGTGATTGTCATACAAACGAAACAATATAAATCTAACTGAAGAAAAGTAAAACTAACTATGTAAAGTATATCTACAACATATATAACCTCTCTATTTTTGTGTTTTTGACAAACTTTTGGAATGAAATTCAAATAGCAATTATTTAAAATATCTAGCAATTGACAACTAAACTAATAATGAAATTTAAAACAAACAAGGCAGCCGAGTATAGCTACTTACCTGTGCAGTTGTAAGTCTATTCTAAATAATGAAATAACTGATCTAATCTATTTGAAAGAATCTCGATCCTACCTTAGAAGTGAGGAATGAATCATAGTTTCTTAGAAACTATCAATCCCCTGCTGCATTCCCACAATATCGAAAGTGAGATTAACGAAATGAAATGTTTTTACTTTTTTATTGATATACTTTAACTAGTACTTTGAAAGCTTGAACCGGATTTTACATAACAGTGGAAAATTTGATTGTGTGTGGCTTTGTCCCCTTAGTGTGATCTCCTCATTCTTTCGTGCTCATGTGAGTCCAGAAAATCATGTAATGCTAGCATCAATAGAAGTAGGTATTGGAACAATGGCAGTTTTTGATGTAGACTGAATATAATGCGAGTAGGAGAGGGATAGAGCAAGAGCATAGAGCTTCGCTTATGTAATTCCTAGTGGGATTTATTGCGAGTCATACGACACGAAACATCTAGAACCTGAAGCTATTCTTTTGAAGCATAAAACCCTGTAACTCTAATGGCTTCAGACTAAAAATAAAACAATCCTATCTCAATTGATTGTGTGAAACAGTAACAGCACTAGCACAAGATTATGTGGCTTCTAAACAGTAAAACAACACTAACTATGCATGTAATAATTGAAAACTATGAATTCCTAAGAACTGAAAGACTAAAACTATGAAATGAGAATATGAGAGGCAATTTTTGAGGGGAAATTTTCTTGAAGATCAACCAACTATTTATAGAATCCCATTTACCCAAAGGTGAAAACCAATTTGAACTCTTTAACTATAAATAATGCAAAAACACTATTCCAGTGAACCATAATCATAAATACGAGTAAAGGCGGTGAAAAAAGCTGGTAAACATTGAAATTTATGCGATTCACGATAAAAGAAATGTTTTGGAAACATGCGTGAAGGACCACCACCCCGAGTAGAGTGGAGGTTATAGGACCGCCGTACTGCTCTGGGCAACGGTCACAAGACCGCCACCCATATAGGGCAGCTTGATTTCATCACTAAAGACCAAAACACAAAGAAAAGAAGGGAGAAGAGGAAAATAAAGCATGCAGAGGCTAAGCGGGACATGCGTGATGTTAACGCATATTTGGAAAGCTTTTCCAAATCCCGAACACCTTGCGAGGAGACCTGTATCATCATTGGGGCATGTGTAATGTTTTTCCTAAGAGTTGTAGTACCCTTACAATTTTGGGTATGTATAATTTTTCTTATGCCTTGAAATTTATTTTTCTTTGAAAACGTGCCGAAGATAAACTTTGTTCTTGATACTTAACCTTTCGATAGATAATATCTTTATTTCACATAGCTTAAGAGTGTGACACATGATTGATCGAATAATGGAGAAATTTCAAAAATAACACTCTCCGAGAGAGGTAAAAAAAGACTTTATATAAATAAATCTTGAAGCTCGAGTCTACAAGAACATTATACATCTAAGCTAATTTATTTTTGTATCACAAGACATAATTCACTAGATGTTTGTTATACCCTTGTTTAATTTTTGCAAGTTGAGCATATGAGATATTATAGCCGATATTGTGAGAGAAGTGAGCAATAAAATCATCAGTGAGATGTGTTACAGATGTTCTTGAGTGGATAGGTAGATCATAGAATGAACGCATCATATAATCCTAGAGACTGCAAGGAAAGAGTTTAGCTAAGAGAGTATGGTCATCTACAAAATCTAGACATGCCACATGAAATGCTTGAAGATGTTCTTGGGGGTAACCATGGCCATTGAAAATGGGCAGCTTGGGATTGAAAAAATTAGGTGGAAGTTATTAAGAAATAATCAAGGTTCATTTTAAGACCCTCCCTCTGAAAAATTAGTTCGTAATGGGTGGTGAATCTCTAAAATTGAATTTCGCATCAATGGATAATTCGAGAAAGCATTTCATGGTAAAGTTAACAAGGTTGGACGCCCATCCATCATCTTCCATATAACACGGGTTGGACAACATCCAACCCAGTTGTCCAACCTAGGTTGGAAAAATGCCCACTATCTATCATCCAACCTAGTTATCTAGCCTAGGTTAGATGACCATGTCTGCTATCCAACCTAGGTTAGACGATTGGGTTTGAGGATAAACAATGGATGTTCATCCATCGTCTATCATCTAACCTAGGTTGGATGGAATATAATGGCTTTCCATACAACCTAATTTGGATGGACATCCATTCTTTGTTGGATGTCTGTATTAAACGAGTACCCCCTGTAACCCCATAGGATATGTATTATACCTTGGAAAATGCATGCATAAGTTAATTTTTAGATATAAATAGTAGGCAAACTGACCCATACAAATGACTTGTCAATGTAAATTTTAGGAAAATTTGGCCATAGCCGATGCTAAACATTTTCCATTTCCAATTTCCAAAATCCATAATATTCACGAGTTTATGAAAATTTTCCACTAAAATTTTCCCTAGAAGAAATGGTAGGTACAAAAGGAAAATGAAGCAACAATGTGGAATCTAAAAATTGAGAACACGCAAAGTAGCCTATTACAATTCATGGATATAAACTTGAAGGTATTGATAAGGAGACGCTAAATCTTGAGTTCAAGTGGAAGAAACTAGCTATGTATGATAAATAAGAGTCGATTGAAATGATTTGTGGGAGTAGGGACAGAAATAGGAACATTAGAATAAGTCGTAAGATTGGAAACATGTGGTTGAATAGAAATGGAGGTAGGGATAGCAGCAGAAGCATTAAGCTCCATAAGATTGGTGGCCTCCTCAAGAGTAGTGAATAAAATCAAGTTTAGATCTTGAGGATGCATGGGAAGATGATCATTAAGCTCTTAGAGATGGGATTCAGTTAATTCACCATCAGATTGAGCCATAATGAAAAAGGAGATAAAATCCCTAGAAGAAAATAGTGTTTGAGCGATGGGTTCACCAAATTATTAAGCAAATATAGAATTTTATAGATACCTAAATCTAATTGCAATGTAGCATTGAATGATTAAGAAATTAAGTAAAAAAATAGACCCAAACAAATAATTAATTAATATTTAAAACCCTAAGTGCAAATGAGAAGATACAATCGCATAGCTGATTTATAGAGATCCACGAAGATGTGTAGAACTAGAGAACTATAAAATTGAATTGCGGACTATTGTAACGAAGCCCGTAAAAATTTAGAGATGTTGGATTATGATGGAATGGGGCACTGTGTAGAGTTGAAGGAGCATGAGGATCTAAAGACATTCCTTGACACTCGTTGACTTCTTAGAAACATGGAAAAACAACTTCACAGAGTCGCAAGATGTTTGACATCCTTTACTTCTTGTTGCTAGTATGTCACAACAAGTTTACAAATGTTGCATATAACCTACAAGGAAGAAATAACCTACAAAACCCCAAAACACATTAAATATCAAAAATAAAATAATGCAAATGAGAGCTCAGACTATCCACGGCTATCATGTAGTTAACTTACAAGAGATCATTACACTACATCTCAGACCCAATGTAGTTCTTGTGTTTGTGTGCACGTAGAATAATGCCCTAGGTGGATCTTTTGCATGTCACACTTGATAAAGAGAAAGTAACTAGATGTAAGAAATGTAAATAGATGTGTGTATGTGTTTCACCTGATTCTTAGACATTTCTTTGAAAATGATGAAACAGATAGGGTAACAGGTGTAGGAGGAATACCTATTGAAATCATGGTTGATAGGTTGTTGCGCACGTGTTGAGTCCTTGATCCATAACTAATCATGAGAGCTTCTTTTTGGCTGGGAGGAACTACCTAAAATGGAACACAAGACCACCAAATAAAAGTTAAACAATATCTGCAGTGAACTGCCTAGCGTGTGCTAGATTTGGGAACCGTGATACTTCTTAAACGTCTATCATTCCACTGTTTTAAAAAACTTAATGCTAGTAATGAAGTAAATCCTATTGTAATTAAAATGATTTATGTATCTCATTAAAAAAACAATAAGAAAGATCTAATCTAATAGGCTAGGTTGAAATAAGATCCAAAGGTCAAGTAATGGTTCTCAATCTCTGCAGTCTAACAGAGGTCTTAGGTAGGTCATAGGTGATGAAGGGTGATGCAAGAATAGGTGGGTAGGTTACTATTCTAGGCTATATTGGTAAATACAGAGACCAATGCCAGTTAAG
This sequence comes from Taxus wallichiana var. yunnanensis, assembly GCA_018340775.1. Lineage (NCBI taxonomy): Eukaryota > Viridiplantae > Streptophyta > Pinopsida > Cupressales > Taxaceae > Taxus > Taxus wallichiana. The sequence continues at coordinate 952,028,987 of CM031237.1, read as the reverse complement.
GGTGACTAACACTGGTTGGGGAGAACCAGTGCCGGTTACTGTGAAAAACTAGGAATGCCATAGAATGAGCTTTGGATCTCCCTTATGATTGCACAAAGGACTAGGCTAGTCAAAATGAGGTATTAAGTTGTTTGGATGGGATTTGGTGAGGTTTTAATGGGGATATGGAGGGGTGAGTATTAAAGGAGGTCAATGGGTGGCTAGGAGAACAAAGGATGAAGATACAATAATTAAATGAATGAACCAAAGGAGTAAACTATTCTACTTACTTGAAATCTAGTTCTGGGTACCTGTGAGTGATGAATGAAGGTGCTAGTAAGAGGTTGAATGCTGTTGAGGATCACCAAATGTTGGAAAGCTCCTGCATGGGCTGCATGTGCATTCCTTTTTTCTTGGTTGGATCAAATCTGTGTTGGGTGGTTGTTGGATGAATGTTAGATGTTTGTGCAAGAGAAAATGCTTGATCTCCTTCCTTGCATGTGTGTTCTCATGGAAACTTGTTCTCAAAATATGTGTTATCTCTCCGAGAATCCAACAACCTTTTTCCAACCTTGAAAATAAGGTTATTTTGGGGGTTAAAAAGGTGAACGACAATGGTTCTGTCTTAACAAAGCAACGATTAAGGGTAACTAGTGTCGATTAGGCAGAATTTCCTAGGTTTACTAAACTAGGCAAATCCCCTTGATTTTATGAGATCTTGTGTCATTACTCGGTGGATTAGACCTGGAAGCTTCTTGTAAGAATGTGGGAATGTGGTTAGAGGTAATGTAGGCATTTATTTTTAGGGTTTGGGTAAGACTTAGTTAGTTATGGCAACTTACTAAGAATAGGTCTTAGGGTGAGGTGGCTTGATGAGGTGTCTAGGTGAGGTGGATGTGTGGAAATTATCTAAATTAAGATATTTAAATAATAAATATTGTGAGTATAATGAATTAATTTAATTAAATTAATATTAGTGGGGTGAATGGGGCCATGGTTAAGTGAATGTGATGAAGGTATTTATTTGTTAAGGGACCAAAGGGGAGTGTGACCTAATTTTAGTTTCTACATTTTGCCCCTTTTTTTTGTGTAGCTTGTATTGGTAAGTGACGCTAACAAAAATAAGATGTGGTTGTTGCATGTGTGGGTGAAGGTGATCCCCCTCAAATCAGGAACTGATGAGGCGAAGGGAGAATCGGTGAGTGGTTTGATAAAAAGGTAAATGTGAGAAAGGAAAATATGGGGAACGGGGGAAAAAGAGAAAAAGGTCTACTCAGCAATCTAGGTAATGGGTCAGGTCAAAAGGTACTAATAGTCAAATGCATGCACATGTATAAAGCAGTAGTACGAGAGCAAGAAAACTCTACATCATCTAAGGTCGATAGGTTTATCCAAACAAGGTTAAGGTGATTCCGGTATCCAAGGTATAGGATATGGTCAGGAAACATGATGTAGGTTAGGTGTAGGAACGTTTAGGTATGTTCCAAAGACACCAAAGGTAAGGTCAGGATAAATAGTCAAGGTAAGAAGCAAGGTAAGGTCATTAGGTCAATCAACACAGTAATGAGTGTTGTAAAGTATTACGAACATATGAGGTCAAAGGTCACTAGCGATGGTCCAGGTCTAAATATCTAGGTCATAGCACAGGTAGGGCCGAGGTATGGGTAAAATAACGAGTCCCAAAAGGAGGAAAAGGTTAGGCACTAAATGATGAGGTCAGGGGGGTGAGGTAAATGGTTTGGGTAAAGGTTGGGTGTGGAAAAAAGAGTGACGGGTAGGGTAATAGGGTAAAATTTAGGGCAAGGTGCAAGAGAGGGTGACCAATACCGATCAAGGGTAACCGACGCCGGTAGAGTGGAACCAATCATGGTAAGGTAGGGCATGTGACCGATGCCGGTGAAGGTAAAACCGGCATTGGTTAGGTCGGGTTTGTTATAAAAAAAAATCTGTGTTTTTGTTATTCATTTTTCATTTAGTGAATTAAGAAAATGACAAAGGAGAGAGAAAAAAGGGAAAAGTGTCTAGATGGAATGGAGTGGTGAGTTAGCGATCTGAGCAGTGGGTGATTGGTTATAAAGAGGTGGGTCCATAGGATCAGTGGGCATGATTCGATTGGTTGGAGACATGGGTAGAGATTTTGTGATGGCAGAGGCCGGAGAGGGATCGGGCGGGCCACCGGTGCAGTGGCCAGACATGCCACCACAATGATGGTAGCACAATGAGGTAAGCATCCAACTCTTGTTGTATTTTGTTAAATAGATTAGGTGATTTACAAATTGGGTTTTTGGTTTTTTTATTGTGGGTGGGGGAAAATAAAATTGGGAAGATGGGAGGCTAAATTAGGTCGAATAGGAGGGGAGAGAGATAAGTGGGAGAAGAGGGGAAGGAATGAGGTGTAGGGGGAGGTGTAGGTGATTTTAGGTGGGAGAAGTGTCAGGGTAGGAAGTTTTTGAGAAGGGAGGGTTTGGGGGTCACGGGTTTTACCACGACAGTTATTAGCATTGATCGGGTTGAACCGGGTGTTAGTATTATTGAACTAGTATCGGTCACAAAATAGGTGACCGATGCCGGTTTAGGGGTGATCGGGGTCGGTTAGAGAGAACCGCACCGGCGGGTTTTAGAGAGTAAGGGGCCAAAAGTGCCACAGGTTGGGTGGTTGAGATGGGTAGAGGTAAAATAGGGTGTAGAAAAATGATAGTGGGTGAGTATGGGTATGAGAAATGTAGATTAATTTGTTGTTTGTATTAGATGCAGGGGAGAGATCAGTTATGCATGTGGGACAGGGTTCCACCCCTTCTCATGATAGTTCATGGTACAGTGACCCTTGAGGAGTTGCAACATGTGGAGGTAGTGGGCCCGAGTGGGTCCGACGCTATAGGCATGCGGTCCGAAAGCCTAGAATGATGGTAGCATTCATCAATAGATGGGATTTTGTGAACAACACGTTCGACCGCCGACGGGTGAGATCACTATCACCCTAGAGGACATGTTCAGGATTCTGTGGCTACCCATATTGGGTACACTCGGTGTATTCGATCTCATCTACGGCCTTGGAGGAGTTGATCTTGACCGTGTTTGGAGAGGGATGGGAGAGCTGACCTTCTATAGTGTTAGCTTGCGCTATGGAGAGATGTACGTAGCCCATTCGGAGGAGACGATGCTAGTATTTCTATTGATTGAGGCAAAGTGTTTTGCTTTATACTACCGATGTAGAGGGTGGGCGGTTTCCCCAATCTTTGATATGATGATAGACCGAACCACTTTTCTCGGGCACCAACATTCCTAATGAAGCTATATAGGGAGTTATGGGAATATGGATGGTTGTGCATGTTTAGCCTGTGTTGTACCTTTTTACTTCATTGTTGGGCTTATGAGCACATAGTTTGTGTGCGGCCAGTAGGGATGCCCCGAGAAGATGCATTTCCACTAAGATTGGTGTGGGTGGGGTACAAGCGATGGGTGCCTGCTATTGGAGAGTGGAGATAAGATAGGCCCACACATGATGTGGCCTATTTCCAGTGTTTATTGGAGGGGTTATCCGAAGTGGACATCATATGGAGGCCGTATGTGGACTTCCCATCATATAGGCATATGCATGATGAGCTAGCTAAGCTCCAGCTATTGAGATGGATAAATGGTCATCGTGTAGAGGAGCACGAGATGATCCCAGTTGACAGAGTTAGGTAGTAGTTTGGGCTGTTACATGACATACCTCCACCCTTCCTTCAGTATAGGAGAGACGACGTGGAGAGGTCATTACCTCTACCACAGTTGATAGTGCCCACAGGGCATGAGGAGTAGGTAGTGGACTGGAGGATTGATGATGTTGAGGTTACGACAAATATAAACAATGGTGGGTGGCTCATTTACGAGCCATACCACCAAAGCAGTGGTATCTAGATCTAGCCACCATCACGATGCGAGAGGGACACCCTACAGGTTAGGTGGTGACGTTGATTACCCGATTGGGTATGGTGAGCACATAACTTGCTAGCTTCAGAGGTAGAGGTAGCAGAGTTACATTTATAGGTGGTCGATCTTGACCCAGATGGCTAGGGGGTGGGGATGGAGATGGAGATGGGGATAATGCTCGGTGGCTACCTTACGAGCACAGGTGACACGGTTATAAGGCAATTTGGACACATTCAAGCACAAATGGGGCCTTACAGCCCAAATATAGGCATGGGAGTAGAGGGCACCACCACAGCACTAGGACAGTGGTCCAAGTTCACAGTAGGAGTGGGACCAAGTCCCGCAAGATAGGTACAGTGTCAAGGCCTATGGGTCCTCCATGACCATACCGATATCTAGGTTACGGGATGCCCTAAGTGAGGCTAGATACTACTAGGATTAGTTGATGTTGGTGGGATATATTTTCTATCTAATGGAGAGTACCATGCATAGTAGGCCTCGAGTGAGAGGACTAGATCTTGCACTCAAAGTGTAGAGAGCACAGGGGGCCATCGAACTCTGAGGCTAGATCATGTAGAGGCCACCGGCCTCCCGAAGACCAGCTCCAGGTGAGGTGCCATCAGGGATCCAACCACCACCCATGATGGGTGGGGAGTGTTGCGAGTCACCAGTGACCGGGGTTGAGCAAGCATAGAGTACAAGTGACGTATATATAGAGGATGTGCACCGAGATATCGATATATGGCTCCCGATTGTTGATGTGTTGTAGTCATTTTTTTTATATATACCATCTTGCGTGCCAAAGATAGTGAGGATGTATGAGATTTTTTGTATATTTTGAGCACATACGCTCGCGCTTTGAAGAGATTTTATATTGGTTTATTATTTTATTGTATATGAGACCGGCCTATGTGTTGATGACATTTTGTATCAAGTATCGGACTATGTACCGACGATTTTCTTGAGATAAACATGATGGGATATCCATGTATATTGTATTGAGACACACATATTTATTTATATGATAAGATGGATGAGATTCTTTATTTTGTCGATTTTTATGAGACTTTTAATTTTTGTTGTGATATGGAGTCGGAGTTAGTTGTAGGTATAGATCGAGTCAAGTTTGGCTTAGGCATGGATCGAGTCAGGTTGGTTTAGGCATGGATCAAGTCAGGTCTTAGGCATGGTTGATTTAGGTCAGTTTAGGTATGGATCGAGTCAGGTTGGTTTAGGCATGGATCGAGTCAGGTTTGTTTAGGCATGGTGGAGTCAAGTTGGTTTAGGCATGGATTGAGTCAGGTTGGTTTAGGAATGGATTGAGTTAGGTTGGTTTAGGCATTGTGGAGTTAGGTTGGTTTAGGCATGGTTGATTTGAAATTGGTTAAAGTTGTGATTCATTAATTTATATAATGAATGATAATATGGGCCATTTTTAAGATGCTTTATAATATATGGATGATGATGGTAGTCATAATAAATGTATATTGTGGTGATGATAAAAATGTTAAGCAACTTGTAATTTGTTTGGTTTAATTTCCAAGTTTTAGATATAAAAAGGAAACTAAGTAGGGTAGAATGTAATTTGAGGAAAATGAAAGATGAATTGGTTAGGGTAGAGAGTGGCCGAGCTAACCTCTAAGGGCCCCATGCCCTCGAGTTCTACCTACATAGTCTGGTGAAAAGGGACCTCAAGCTGATGTAGTTCTCCCATGAGCTAGGGAAGAATATGAGGTAGGAAAATGAGTTGGTAGGTTTTAGGCATGATTTAGGTTTAGGTCTGTTAGGTGTGGGTGGGTTATAGGAAAATTGGTATAGGCGATGTCAATTGTGGCAAAGAAGAAGATTACCCCAAAGGTAAGCGTCGAGGACCAAGTCTGTATAAGGTAATCAAAATGTAAATAAAGATGGTTAAAAGATAAGAAGGGGCAATAAAGCCACCTGATTGGTTAGGATCATACCAAGTAGATCATACCTTAGAGTAGGTGATGAATGTAAGACCCTAAAGACATTGCATGATTGAGTGTTCTAAGGTGAAAAGCAGTCACATGATCACTAAATGTATTGGTTTCTAAGAGGTCCCTTGAGGTGGTAGGAAAATGGGGGTGCAAATGGTGAGAGGGGTGAAAGGTGGGTAATTTTATATGATATGAGGTGGCATGCTCTTTGGGCAAGAGATCTCGAGGTCACAATGGGAAAGTCCATGACTAAAAATTTGTTTGTTTTGACTTGTATTTGAGATAGACTGATCAATGTGGGAAGTCTATATGGGATGAGGAAATTAACTCCTTGAGGTCTTCGTGAAGCTAATCAATGCGGGAAGCTTCAGTCTCTCTCATTTTTTGAAAGAGCTTTACATAGCTGTCCTTCGAGGGAGTAGTCTATTTATAGCAGTGATTGCAGAGAGGAAGATGTCCTTTTGAGGGAGTCATCTTTTTATTAGAATTTTGACTCAAGGATTTGGGTCCCACGTGGGGCTTTGAAGTCATGGACAAGACCAAGGTGAGGAAAAGGATTCTTTCTCAAAAAGTAGGGTGAAACAACCATGGGATCTCATCTAAAGGTAGACAAAAAGTATCCATGAGAATCATGCTATGTGCAATGCCATGATACACATATGCGAGAGAAGATAACAAGTGACGGGTACTCACATGATTCTTGTTTAATCATTGGTGAGGTGTAAGAACTAGAGAGCGCTCAAGGGACGAGCATGGAAGGAGGCAAAAAGTGATGTAGGACTAAAATTCAACAATAGAACGGTCAAAGATGTAAGGCGTTAAGGGGCTTAGGTTCAGGTTTACCATCGAGGGAAGATAAATGATAAGCACCTGATCTGTAAGTATGGGTCATGATGTATGGTCCAAGCCAATTAGGAGCAAATTTTCCCCGTTTAATTTTTTCTACTTTGGTTACATGTTGATTTTCTTTCAAGACAAGGTCACCGACTTGGAAGGTTCGTTCATGGACATGTTTGTCGTAGGCACATTTGATACATTTTGGTAAAATTGAAGGTGATCAAGAGCATTAAGATGATGTTCATCTAATAACTCAAGCTATGCTAAATTGTCCTGATGAAAGTCATCATCATTGAGCATGTCATGGAGAGAAATGCGGAGTGAGGGAATCTGGACTTTGAGAGGTAGAATAGCCTCGGTATCGTAGACCAGAGAAAATGGTGTGGCCGCAGTGGAAGTGCGGATACTAGTGTGGTATGCCCATAGGTAAAAATGAATGTGCGTATGCCAGTCCTTCCCAATATCATTAACCACTTTCATGAGAATTTTGTTTAGGATTTTATTAGTGGATTTGGCTTGGCTGTTGGTTTGTGGGTAATAAGGTGACAAGAAACTTAGTTGAATGCCGAAGGCATCGCAAATTTTTTGTAATGTTTTGTTTTTCAATTTTTTCCATTGTCAGTGATGAGGTGATGAGGAACACCAAAATGACAAATGATGTGATGATTGATGAACTCACATATTTTCTCGACTTTCGTGGAGATGAGTGGTATGGCCTCAACCCATTTTGTCTAGTATTTGGTAGCGATGATGATCCATTGATGTCATTGGGAAGAATGGGGGTTAATCTCTCTGACAAGATCCAAACCCCATTGAGAGAAGGGCCAAAGGTCATGGGTGACCTGTAAGGCATGACTGGGTGTATGATGAAGGTTGGCATGTTGTTGGAATTTTACACAATGTTTGACATAATCGCAACAATCATGGTTGAGAGTTGGCCAGTAATAGTTGAGGTGAAGAATACGCTTAGCCACAGCAAGGCCATTGAAGTGACCTCCACATATGCCATCATGAACTTCCTTAATTGTATAAGGAATTTGAGAACTCGTGAGGCATCGTAAGAGAATACCATCAAATTTACACTTATAGAGAAGGCCCCCCATGATGATATAATGAGAGACCTTTTAAAGGAAGGCATGTTGTCAATTACATGGTGAGATCAAGAGGTAAGATGGAGAGAGAAAGGTATTCGGAGTATTTTTATACCAAAGGTCACTCGAGATCGGGGGTAATGGTTACGATAGAGTAAAATTCATGAGGTAAATAAAAGGGTGATTGGAGTCATTGTATAGTGACAAAGATATTAGAATCGGCAGGTGAAGCAGGTGAGAAGCCAAGCAAGCCATGGTATCTACAAATTTGTTGGTTGAACGTGGGATGGTTTGAAGGGCGTAACGGTCAAAGGTGGTCAAAAGTATGTCTACATGATGTTTATACTTTTGAAGTATCTCATTATGACATTGGTATATACCATTGACTTGGTTTATGACCAATTGGGAATCACCAAAGATGTTGATTGATTTGACATCTAGGGTATAGGTAGCTTGGAGACCTAATATGAGCGCTTCGTATTCGGCAATATTTTTTGTACAATCAAAATCAAGTTTGAAAGAAAAAGGCATGGGTTCACCATCAAGCGAAATGAGGATAACACCAGCCCCACCCCCATGCTGACACTTGGAACCATCGAAGAAGAGTGTCATTTGGTAAGTGGGTTCGTCTAAGGAAAGGGTAGCAATTGAATCATCTGGAAAGTTAAAATTACAGGGTTGATCCCCATAAATAGGTGCGTCAGCCAATTGGTAAGTGATAGCTTGGCCCTTGATGGAATTTTGATGAATGAATTCAAGGTCAAGGTTAGCTAAAAGCATAAGCCAATGTGTGGCACATTGATTTTGGTAAGGTTTAGCATACATGAAGTGTAAGGGGTCGGTGTTGGTCACAACATAGGTTTTGTGGTTGAGTAGGTAATGATGGAGTTTTGTGGCAACGAAAACTAAGGATAAGAAAAGTTTTTGGGATGGGTGTATCAGATTTCATAGTCCAAAAGAGTACAACTTATGTAATAAACTACCTACTCCCTGTGTTGTTCATCGCGATGAGTGAGCAAGGCTTCCAAGAAATGATTGGTAGCCTAGATGTATAGGTAGAAAGGTTGATTGTCTTTAGGTTGAATGAGTATGGGTGGTTGGAGAAGGTATTGTTTTAAGGCCTCATAAGCTTTGTGGTAGTCATCATCCCATTTAAAGGAGATATCCTTCTTGAGCAGATGATGAAATGGTTGACACCAATCAGATAATTGTGAAATGAAACGGCGAATAGACTGTAACTTACCTTGCAGGCTATGGAGTTGTCTAAGGTTAGTGGGTAGAGTAATTTCTAGAATGGCCTTGAATTTAGCAGGTTCAACTTCTATAGCATGTATGGAAATGATAAATCTTAGGAGTTTTCCTAAGAGGACCGCGAAGATGCACTTCTTGGGTCAAGCCGAACTCAATATTTAATAAGGCGGTCAAAATGGTTTTGAGGACACTGAGGTGCTTGGAGCAGCGTTTAGATTTGGTGAGGAGGTCATCCACTTAATCTTCCAATATACGATGCATGATATCATGGAAGATGTAATTCATAGCCCATTGATATGTGACACCAACGTTTTTAAGGCCAAAAGGCATGACTCGGTAGCAAAAGGTTCCCCAAGGGGTGATGAATGTGGTTTTGTGTTGATCCTCTGCGGGGTAAGCAAGATTTGGTTATAACCCAAGAACCCATCTATGAGTGATAGCATCTCGTGACCATTTGGTCAATACCAAGAAGAGGAAAATCATCCTTTGGTTAGAAAGGTTGAGGTCACAGAAGTCTGTGAAAATGTGGAGTCCCCCTGTCACCTTAGTGACAGGGACAATGTTAGATATCCAATGAGGATAATCAATGGGTAATATGAAGGAAATGGACAGAAGATGCTGAATTTCTTCTTTGATGAGAAGGGCAATGCAAGGGTGCATTTTCCTTAGTTTTTTTTTTGGGGGGTTTGGCATTAGAAATGATTACAATATTGTGGTCCACTATGGTGGGGTCAATACCATACATGTCTACATAAGACCAAGCGAACACATGGTTATGATCTTTGAGAAGAGAAGTGATGGCTTCTTGTTCAGCAGCATCTAAAGATTGACTAATCTTTAGGATGTGCAGGTCGTCTTGCGTATGGATGTTGATCTCGATAGTCAATTCATTCAACATGGTTTACGTCTCGAGAAGGTAACGGACCGATGAATATATGAATCTTCTACACAAAGGTAGGTGAGTATAAATTCATCATCCTAACATTGAATGACGTTAATGGAAGGTGTATCATCATCAATCATTTCAGGATACAGGAAGGGAAGAGAGGAAAGGGCCTCGCCCTCGTGTTGATAAGTCAAAGGCCCTAAGGAAATGGTGTTTATGAAAAAAAAAGTTAGGAGGGATAGATTCAGGATCCATCGACTTCATCGACGAAGGTGGTGATGAAGGTGGAGTGGGTGAAGAAGGTGGAGAAGGGTTGATGTTCTCAATGGGTTCAATGTGGGCTTGCTTAGTACTTGTTAGGAAAACCGACACTACTACAATTATTATGTTTACGGGTGGTACATAGGATGACAGTATGACGGCCTTGTTCGTAAAATCCAAAACCAAAACACTTCCACAAACATCGGTGCAGGAAGGTGTGGGTGAAATGGCAATTGGTGAGAGATTGGAAGTAATCATAAAATGGGTAGGTTTGTGACGGTGGTTCAGGTGTGTAAGTGGTAGTATCAAGTCCCCCAAAGGTGAGACTAGTATGGAGATGAGGATGACCATAAAGGAGGAATTATTCTATGCGGTGATCATAACAAGGGTGTTGGTGAAGACTTCCAAACTCATGTGGAGTAACAAATGTGTTGACACTATAAGCGATATTCTCCTAGAGTGAGGCGTTGAAAAATTCCTTCCAAGGGATTGGTGGTTGGTATGTGGGTAGCTGGAATAGATGATGTGTCAAAGGTCGATGTGGAGGTGGAGCTAACAGATTGGGAGGCCGATGGGTCGGCCATGGAGGTTGTGGCAGCGGTAGGAATGGAGGAGGTATGTGTGGTTGAGGTAGCAACTGTACTAGTAAGTGGGGGTGTGGGTGTAGTGGTAGTGGTCAAGGAGGTAGATGCCTTAATGGGTATGAGCACGTCATTAGGTTGGTAGAGCATGTTGCATGTTTTAAAAGGTGATGGATCGGTTTGGAATGGTATAGGTGTGTCCTTTGTGTTCAAAATTTACACAGTGATGCAAAGTGGAAGAAATGTAACCCATGACATGAATCTAGGGTTTGCTAGGCAACAGGTTATATTGAAATTACCCCTCCAAGACGTAGAATAGCTTTGGAATAGTGCAGGGGCCCACGCAAATGTGGAGAATGACAGTGCCTAGTGTAGAGGTGATAGCATCATTGAATGAATGCAACATGACAGGATGTTAATGCTTGAAATTTTGGGTATGCACATTTGAGTGAATGCATGGGATGAAATGATGTTAATGCTAGCACCCCCATCAATCATTACACATCATACACATATATCATCGATGTGGACAGAGATGAAGAGGGCTAGATCTCGGGTCATCTATTTAGTGTGGTGTGATCTCTTCCTCTCGAGAATCTAAAGGATGCTACTTGGTGAGTAGGGTGAGTTTGGATAAAGGATGGTAATTTGGTGAGAGAGGCTACATGATGGGGTGTGATAATGGAGGCTATGGGTGTAGGGTCATTGGGAAAAACCTCAATAGATTGAAGAACCTCCTTGAGAGCTTGATGATGGGATTTCAAGGTTTGGATGAGGTCATATAGGGACATTTTGAGGGGATATTGGTGTAATTGTTTGAGCATGGTGCAAATGTGTGACCCCATTATAAATAAGGTATGTCGGTCCACAGATAGTAATCTTAGGTGTGGGTGTAGATGATATGTTGGGTATAGGATTGGTTTGTAGGTCATTTTCCTTTTCCTTACCTTTATCCTTCTGAGCATGGGTAGTAACGTGGATCATGTTGATCTGAGGGGAGTTGGCCAATAGAGAAGGTGTAGGGTGAGTGGTATAATGACATGATGGACAAAAACCTAATGGGGGAGAAAATCATTATGAAGTGAGTTGGGTGCAATGACATTTAGGTTATGGTGTAGCAAGTTCTCTGATGTGAACTATGTTAATTTCAAATCTTGGAGGTGGATCTAAGAGCTGTGAGGGTGGAGGTCATGGTTGTTGAGTGGGAAGTGAGGGAAGGACTATGGGAATGGGTGTTGGTGAAGTAAGGTCTTCATCGAGAAGGTCATCATCGTGAAAGTTGGCTTTCGGAGGACACAACTGGATAAGGATGGTTTTCAAAGCCTTATAGTTCTCCACATCGTGCCCTGACACACGATGGTAGGAAAAAAATTTAGTGTCATCAAACCCTTTTGGCTTGGGTTTGAGGGGGTCATAAGGTCTGAGTGGCAGTAATGTGATAACAGAAGTCTCAAGGAGGTTTGTTAATATTTTCACATAGGACCCTACTAGTGGATCATAATGGGAAGTGAAAGTAGGTTTGGGTGTAGGTATGGTGATTGTTGAGGAACGGCCCTTACATGAGGGGAGTGGGTTGAGCCATGGTTTTGGATGCTAGAGTGGTCTTGGGTGTTGGTCATGTTTGTTTGGGTAGGGGTATGGTAGATGAATGGGTAGGAGGGTGTATGGTTGCTTTGACTACCTTTTTTTTTTATTATTGGAAAATAGTTTTTTGAAAGGGACTATACCCTTGTACACCAAGGCTCAGAAGCCAGAATTGAAAGTTAAAGCACAAGAGATGGATCAAAATCCAAATAGAACAATAGAGCCCGACTGCAGAAAATTGTCAGCGAACAACCGACAAAGAAACAACAAAAAAACAACAGAAATACAGCAATCGAACAGCAATGGCATAACAACACCATTGGAAGCAACCTGTTATCCGGCCAAGAAAAATGAGACCCATGTAGCCCAGCCAGCCAATAGCAGAGAAAAGAATCATCCAGGCAAAGTGCTACCCTTCAAAGGGGTAGATTTTTTCTTTTAGCGACCGTAACCCATCTTGATGGAGCCTTCATGGTTGGAGAAGAAGACAAAGGAGTATTTTCCTTAGTCACATTTGTTCCTTTTGGGACAGCCACTTTGTTAACACGAGAAAGATATTTATCGTTTTCCATGCTACCCTCAACAGCGTGTGTATTTTTCATGCTGCTCACAATTTGAGATTCGGTTTCCGGGGCTGAAATGGATTCAATATTTGTATCTGCATTTGAATCTAGTCCCTTTTTTGCCTCAAAAATCAGGTGTTTTGAAGAGCATCTCTCCACCAGCTACGCTTCTCATGTTGACATTTTTCCATCCCACACTCAGTAGAGGTGTGCCCTAAGCAAAAACATCTTCTACAATGAAAAGGAAGACCTTCATAATCAAGAGGTTGTGACCAAGTTCTGTTTTGCACTCTAAGGTCTATGGTTGCAGGAAGATTTTTATCGGTGTCAAGTTCCACCAAGATTCGAGCATAAGTAGTATGGGTGTAATTAGTGGTTTGAGAATCAATATAGAGTGTAGTTCCCAAGGCATTTCCAATGGATGTCAAACAGTCATGACTCCAGAACTGGAGAGGTAAATGGGGCAGCCTGATCCAAACAGGTTTCCATGAGAAAGATTCTGTGAGTGGGTTGAAGGATGGAAACCAGGGTTTAATGATCAAATATTTAGATTGGCAGGTCCAAAGATTGGAAGCAATGATGTTTCTATCAGCTATTAAAGAGAAGGTTACAATGAAAATACCTTTAGCACACGGATACCTTATTGAAGGGTAGCAATTTTTTTGTTTTTGGGTTGCACCTTCTTGGGTAAAGGTGATGTGGGTGTATGAGATCTAGAGGGAAAAGTAGATGGGGAAGAGGGCGAGTTACCCATGGGGATAATGGAGAGTTGTGAAGGTAGATGATGCGGGTTGAGTAGGGGTGTGAAAGAAAGAGACTAAAGTGTAGTGGGTAATGAAGAAGTTGCTAAGGGTATTGGAGGTATGGGTGGTAAAGATGCTACAAGTGTAGGTGTAAGTCATGTCGGGTGCTTGGGTAGGTTAGAGGTTTGTGAGGAAGGAGTGGGCTGTTGTGTTTTTGGTTTATTGATGGGTGGAAGTTTCTTGATCATGTTGGGAGGTTGAGGTCCTAAAATGGACGGAAAGGGTGAAGGTGATGTAGGTATGATTGGCATAGCTGGGGTATGAGTTCTATGGGTTTGGTTCTTCTTTTTAGGTACCAGAGTAGGTTTGGTGTTGACTTTGGAGGATGTAGCTAAATCCAGTTTGATAGGTGGATGAGTAAGGCTGGTGGTTGGGGTGACCCCTAAGGTAGTAATAGGTTTAGTCGAGGAAGATGATGAAGGTGCAGTCTGGATTTAGATGTATGTTGGGTTATGGGTAAGGGAGTATGTTGAGTGGTGCGGAGGGTTATGGAAGAAGTAGTGATAGAGGTGGTTGTGCTCGGTTCAACTGGCTGGAATATTTTTGGGTAGATAGTGGAAGTATCAGCAAGCAACATCTACATTTGTGTTGAAACAGAAGCCAGAAGACGCCCCCACAATAAGGCTCTGTCCACATAATCTAGGCAATCGGCCAAACGTGAGAATGGCACATCTATAGGTGATGTTGATGAGGACCCAATGGCTATTCCCATAAAATGTGTCTTAGAGATGGGAAATTCATTAGCTTTAGCTTCTGTGGGTAAGAGAGCCAAAAGTAGGTCTGTAGGATCTTGGGTAGCTGATGGAGAATGCTTGCCTAGAGGCAAAGGTATCTCTACTGGATCTTTGATAGGTGGAGGAGAAAATGGGTGCTCCTTTGTAGGTGGAGAAGATGATGGGTGCCCCTCTGTGGGTGGAGGTGATGATGGGTGCTCCTCTATGGGTGGAGGAGATAAACAAGTATCTTCTATGGACTAAAGAAGTATTGTGGGTGATGGTTCCCTAGGTGGAGAAGAAAAAGGTGAAATGGTATCGATATTAGTGAAGGACTCCTCCACGGGTAAGGAAGAAGGTGACAGTGTTCCTCATAGGTGGAGGAATAGGTGAGGTAGATTCTAATGCGAAGGAGGATTTTGGGCAAGAATCTCCTCTATGGAAGGAATATGGGGTAATTGGGAAGCAACAGTACGCCACTATAAATAGCATGGACGTTACGGGTAAGGCTATCATGAGTTGAGGTCTCACCCATTTGATTAGATGAAGGGACATGATTGAGAAAGGGTTTCTTGAAGATATGTAGGTTTTGATTGGCGGGTGCGTTAGGATTATCCATGGTTAACTCACCTTTCTTGAGCATTTCTTGGACAATGTTTTTGAAACTCGATGCAATTGTCATCACTATGACCCTTTACTCAATGATAGTTACTGAAGTCATGTTCTTTATACCATGTGGGCATGGGGTGAGCAAGGTCAAAAATAGTTTGTGGTTTTATAGGTGGAAGGTTGATGACCCCATCTTTGATGAGATTTTCTAAGATATAAGATTAAGGCTCCCCAATTGGGGTGTATTTCAATTGTTCTCATCTAAATTGAAAAGTCTCAATGGGTGAGAGATTAGATGAGGGGTAGTTTGATTTGATGGATGAGCCAGACCAGATTTGAGTACCACTGTGTTAGCAGTGCCCTTAGCTTTTGAATAATTGTTCTATGGTTTGGAAGAAGATGAGGTATCATTCAACTTGAATGCCAAATTATTATTGCGTAATTGGATTTTCTTCTCTTCAATGGCCCGAATCTCTAACTTTCTTGACATGGTGAATGCTTCATCAAATGTTTAGAAATTGTGAACCTGTAGGGACAGTGAGATGTGTCTAGCACAATCCCACGTGAAGAGCTTAATGAGTTTAGTTTACGGTAGTTAGAATTTGAGTTGATTTATCAGGATACGCCAACGAGCGACAAAATATGAGATAGATTCGTCATCATACTCACGCGTGGAGTATAGGTCAGTCATGGTAACCTTCTTGATGATATTGATGGAGAAGTGATCCAAGAAGGCTTGGGCTACCTAATTAAATGAAAATATAAAGTGTCTAGGTAACCCACTATACCAATCTAACACAGGTCCAATCAGAGACATGGGAAAGGTCCTTAAGAGCAAAGCATCATCGTGGGTGATTAGGTAGCACCCGTGTTTGAACGACCACAAATGTTGTTGCAGGTCTTCCTTACTATTCAAGCTTGATTGAATTTAGGCATTTCCCAATGCATGGGGTATGGGCGAATAGGAATGGATGGGTGGATAGGCTCGTTGCAAATTTCATCGTAGGTGAGGGTGTTGCGGGAGCCAGGAACCGATGCTTCCAATGTCTACATCTTGTCCATCATTAATTTGATTAGGTCATTGGTAGGTTGCGATGGTTGGGTGCCTCCTGTAGTGTAAGAGGGTTGGTGTTGGGCATGTAACAAGGGTGGCATTCCAGTATATGGTGCTGCCGTGTAGGTAGATTGAGAAGGAGGTAGTGAAATAGGGGGTACATACCCAGAATGAATAATAGATGAAATAGGAGGCTACTGATAGTATGCATATAGAGGTGGAAGGGTTGTGGTGACCCTAGTGGCAATGGGGGCTAACAATTAGGGAATAGAAAGGACCACATTTTGAAAGGTGGTGGGGGTCACCGACACAAGAGGTGGTTGTGTAGCCATAAGTATATGCGAGATAATAAGGGCATATGAGGTTGTGTTTTAAGTGGTCGTCAAAGGTATGGTGGATGTGGTGGGTGAAACAAATGTAGCAAACACTACAGTCATAGTGGGTATAGGACCTAGCTACGAAATGACTGTGGGTAAGGTAGATGTGGACAACATAGAGCTAGATGGGGCTAACACAAGATTGGAAGTGAGAGTCAGGGGGATAAATATGGGCATGCCATATATCAACTAACCCGAGGCATCTCAAGTAGACGAGTGGGAAAGGTAAAACTGCAAGGTGGAAGGGTTTTGGTCAATGAGTCATGCAAACTCCTCATCTCTGGTGGCGATAGTGATAGGTTGGATAGGATTCATGGCAGGTGATAAAATGGAAGGTGGTGAAGGGCTAGGTGGGAGCAGTTAACAACTGGAGTGGAATATGAGTATGCTTGCTTGTCTTCAGGTCAACACCATCTGAACAAGTACTAACCAGGTTAAATTGGGCTGCTTCTCTATAAATGACACAAAAAAATAGCAGGAAGAGGTGAAACATGAGGTAAAAAGTGGATTAGGTACCAAATTTCATCTAGAAAGTGACATAGGATAACCGATGCCGGTCGGGTGGTAAACTAATTCCAGTTAGGGGTAACCACCGCGGTCACTATGGGAAATGAATAGTTGGTCAAAAACAAGGTATAAGGCCAAATCTGATAGGTGTACCAAATACTGATGAGATTTACTAGGTCAATGGGAATGATGATAGCGACAGAGACTGTGTATAGTCGAAGAAGGTGAATAGGTGTCCTTTTGGGTGGGTTAACCAAAATGATAGTGAACCGATGTCAGTTGGGTATAACCGATGATGGTCGTGGGGTAACCGATGACGTTATTTGGATCGATGACTTTGGTCACTGTGAAATTAAAACAGTTGATGAAAAAAAGTGGTTGTGAATTAAAATCTGATGTGGAATCAAACCCAGAATTCTTAAAATGATGAGAATGTGGTCCGGCACACTCGAAGAAGCCGAAATACACCAACTATGATGAGTAGCATGTAAGGAGAAACAAGAAGAATGAAGAACATGACCTCTCACCTCAAAATGCAAACCAAAAAAAACACTAAGAAAAATGTGATCCTAAGAGTGCCCTTTCTATTATGTTTGTTTAGCTTATGCTATTTAAGGACTGACTCGTGAACTGTAGAATATAATTTTTTGGTGAGGATGGCTTCCTACAAAGAAGGATATCTAAGAGGTGAGATTTCGTGGTATGTTATGGCAGGGTGGGCTTCACTCTAAAGTATGACTCGATAGAAGCAGCGAATCGGGAGTACTACCAATCCTCGATCGGTGTGATCATTGTGAGAATTCCGGGAAAGATGTTGTTTAAGAATATGTATTTGTTTTGAATTTTGCAATTTGGCAAGACTCGAGAGAGAGAGAGATGTGCTTTTATGATTTGTTTGTCAACCATCAGGAATGACTTCCAAAGATATAGGTTGTCCTCAATTAATGTGAGCTAATGTGATAAATCAGAATGAAATACAATAATTTTTAAGCCCAAATCTAAATATGAAGTTCAATGACACAAATAGATAAAGAGGAAGAGGGATGATCTTTCCGTAAAATGTAGAAAATAAGAAGAAATGGTTTTTTTAAGTACACCAAAAGAAAGCTTTCTTTTAAAGCAAATAGAAAGAAAAAAAGGTTACCAAGGAAGAAAATTAATGTGTATACTTTTCAGAAGGGAAACAAACACACAAATTTTCCTCAGAATGAATAAAATGTGAGGAACCCCAAACGGGTCCCACTGGGCGTGCCAAAATGTTTCACCTGATCCTTAGATGTTTCTTTGAAAATGACGAAATAGATAGGGTAACGGGCATAGGAGGAATACCTTTTGAAATGATGGTTTATAGGTTGTTGCACACGTTTTGACTCCTTGATCCACAACTGATTGTGAGATCTTCCTTTTGGCTAGGAGGAACTACCTGAAATGGAACACAAGACCACCAAATAAAAGTTAAACAATATGTGCAGTGAACTACCTAGCGTGTGCTAGATCCGGGAAGTGTGATACTTCCTAGATGGCTATCAGTTCACTGTTTAAAACAATTTAATGTTGGTAATGAAGTAAATCCTATTATAATTAAAATGATTTAGGTATCTCATTTAAAACACAATAAGAAATATCTAATCTAATGAGCTAGGTTAAAATAATATCGAAGGTCAAGTAACTAGTTTTGGGTCTCTGTAGGTTTGTGACAGATGTCTTAGGGCGAGTCACAGGTGATTAACGATGATGTAAGAATAGGTGGGTAGGTTCTTGTTTTGGGCTATATTGGTAAATACAGAGACCGATTAAGGGTGACTAACACTAGTTGGGGAGAACCAATGCCAGTTATTGTGAAAAACTAGGAATGCCACAGAATGAGATTTGGATCTCCCTTATGATTGCACAAAGGACGAGGCTAGTCAAAATGAGGTATTAAGTTGTTTGAATGGGATTTTGCGAGGTTTTAATGGGGATATGGATGGGTGAGTATTAAAGGAGGTCAATGGGTGGCTAGGAAAACAAAGGCTGAAGATACAATAATTAAATGAATAAACTAGAGGAGTAAACTATTATACTTACTTGAAATCTGGTTCAGGCACTTGTGAGTGATTAATGAAGGTCTTTGGAAAGAGGTTTAATGCTTTGTTGAGGATCACCAAATGTTGGAAAGCTCCTATATGGGCTGCATGTGCATTCCTATTTTCCTGGTTGGATCAAATTTGTGTTGGGTGGTTCTTTAGATAAATGTTGGATGTTTGTGCAAGAGAAAATGTTTAATCTCCTTCCTTGCATGTGTGTTCTCATGGAAACTTGTTCTCAAAAGATGTGTTATCTCTCGAAATCGCCAACCTTTTTCCAACCTCAAAAATAATTCTATTTTGGGGGTTAAAAGGTGACCGATGATGGTTACGACTTAACCGGTGGTGATTAAGGGTAACTCGACATCGATTAGGGAAGGATTTCCTAGGTTTACTAAACTAGGCACATCCCCTTGATTTTCTAGGATCTCATGTTTTTAACCCATGGATTAGACTGGAAGCTTCTTGTAAGTATGTGGGAATGTGGTTAGAGGGAATGTAGGAATTTATTTTTAGGGTTTGGGTAAGACTTAGTTAGTTATGGCAACTTACTAAGAATAGGTCTTAGGGTGAGGTGGCTTAATGAGGTGTCTAGGTGAGGTGGATGTGTGGGCATTATCTAAATTAAGATATTTAAATAATAAATATGGTGAGGATAATGAATTAATTTAATTAAGCTAATATTATTGGGGTGAATAGGGCCACGGTTAAGTGAATGTGATAAAGGTATTTATTTTTGCGGGACCAAAGGGGAGTGTGACCTAATTTTAGTATGAAACAATTAAATTCCCCTCTTATGTATGTATGCATAAGTATTAGTCAATGTGGTCCCTTATTATGATCACATAACATTATATTTATATGGTTCTCTTGCTTTAATTTCATAGCTAACCCCGAAAAGGCGACAACCAAAAATATAAGAAACTAAAACAGTTGAAAAGTGCCCAAAAATTTAGAGGAAAGTACAAAAGAGGATCGGGGTGCCTAGGGCACCCTCAAACTAAAAATAGAGAAAACACAAGAGTATGAAATTATAGACTAGGAAATTATGGGTGTAAGATTGGAAGTAATAATACAAAACAATGCAAGATGGCCAAATACATGGGTTAATTAGTACTCTTTTTCACTTAAGAACCATAAGAATAGTAGGATTAGACCGGGACTAAATAATTACCCAAAGTGCATGATTTTATGTCTACATTTGCCCCCACTTTATGTTGGTGATCGAATGCTCAAGAACATAAAGTAGATAGAGATACATACCTGATATCCATGTAGAGTGAAGTAGATAACATGTTGAGGGACTAAGAAAAGTGTGGAGTGATAAAAATATGGAGCGTGGAGACTAAAGATGCAAAAGCATAAAAAGTGATGAAAGTGAACCTAGGGAGGAAACACGTGTGTATATGTTGATGTGTGTGGTGTACCTACATGGTTAGTATCATGTGTGTGATATACCCACTATGTGTGTGATGTTGACTACTTTCTTCCCATATGGATGGACCTACAAAAGAGAATACAATCAAGTAGTCAAATACACATGTATAATGTGTAAAAATGCATGTATATATGTAAAAAGTGTGTAAGGAAAGTATGAAAATGAAAAAGGAATGTGTGGACCTAATATGTTATGAGAAAAGGGGTGTAAAAAGGATCATGTAGATGAAGTTGTCATGCGTAAGTTTTTTGGGAGATCTCATGCCACTAGCTGAAGAAGTGTACAAAGTAAAGTATGATTTATCCTCCAACTCGTAATGCTTGCTTCCCAAAAGCGTAGATATCTCTACAATATCTAGTTTTTGGTCGATCCGATGCCACTATCTAAAGAATTCTAGAGAGGAAGGTCTGATTTATCATCTAACCTTTAACTCCTTCCAAAAATCTAAGGACAATCTACCCTATAAAATCCATGTGTATGGAGTTTTGTAGACTAGTCTAAACCCACTCATTGTGTAATCCACTATGTCATGGAAAAAAACTGAAAACCGCACTATATTGAGTACGGTGCTATGTAGCTTATGTAAACAAAATGATGCCCCCTCTTTGGGGAACATGCGAGGTCTTGGATAGGAGATTTCGGCCCAAAAGAGGACAGACTTCATATAATGTGACCTACAAAGGAAGAGGATGTGCTTATTATAAACCAAGAGAGATGCAAACAAGTGGCTAGGAGATAAGTTTTAGTATGAACAAGCATGCATTTAGAGAACAAGTATAAGCTACCAAGACAATGTGTACTAAAAAAATAATGTGTAGGCTAGTATGCAAGCAGATAATGTAAACACCCAATAAGATAGTGTAGACCGCATAAAGTAGATTGCAAACATAGGACATCATTCCCAATGTCATAAGACACTCAAGGTCATAAAAAAACAAGTGTGTAAACAATACAAAGGTCAAGGCCCACAAATGAGAAAACGCAATAGTAGATGATGTAACAAACAAGGATGGAAGAAAATATCCCTGCATGAAAAATGTTGCACATGAAACACGCGTTAACATGTTAGAAATATTAAACATATGTCAAAGCGTGTGTAAACCAATAAAGGAGTGTGCTTAAAAAAATGAAATAATAAAACGTGTAGTGTACGAATGTTGATGCCCCCAAGAGCCATTGTGGGACTATTGCTAGGTCCAAGCATCCTTCCTGCGTGTAATGGATCTGTATAGTATATGATCACAACTAGAAATGAAATTTAACACACATGTGTGTATGGTAAAATTAATGATGTACAAGATATCTATCTAGCATATTTATTAAAGTGAGCATGTATAAGTAAATGCAAATAAGAGTAAATACAACCATAAAATCTGGTATGTTGTGGATGGGTAGAATGTAATGCGAGTAGATGATAGTAGTTGTGTGCCCTCGAGTGAATATAAGTGTATGCAATGAGGTTCATTTGTTTATGCCCCCTCAATAGTCAAGAATGAACCATAAACGAGGGTGCATAATTAAGAAATATTTGAACTATGTGTTGTGTGTAGCACAATTTGATGAGTGTGTAGTGATGAAATGTGACATATGTATGAGGTGCGAGAATGTGTGATCATTTATCCTAAAGCATATATCATGACAAGGTAAGGATCTAAGTGATAATTTATCCTATGACATATATCACTAAATTATTTAAATGGAAGTGATGATGTATCCTATAGCATATATCACTAATCTACAAATTTCACATGAGAAAAAGATTGAATGGTTGAATGTGTGAGTGTGATGAGCTTCATTTGATTTGTATACCCTCAGTAGTCAATTATGGACCAAGAGACTAGAGTGTGTCATTTGGTAGTGAGTAAAACACATATAAGTAGATGTGTTAAATATGTAATGTGTGTAATAGATGTGGTGATGATAAATCTCTTATGTGATGTGTAATGTGTAGTTTATAATGTGTAATGTAGGAAGTATGTAATTCCAGTGTGCGAGATGAGATAAGATGTGTAGATGTGTACCGAATGTAAGATGCAAGATGTAAGATGTAGGATGTAGGGACGTATGTATGTAAGATGAGTGAAGATGTGTGATGCGTAGTGTCTATTGTGTAGTGTGTGACATTCATGTGTATAGTGTTCCCTCAACAATCAATTGTGAGCCAAAGCACAAGAGTGCATCATCGGAGTAATAAGCATGTTTAGAGTGTAGATAAGTATGTGTATGCTAGAATTTTGATGTGTGGTAATGTGATTATGAGAAGTTTGTTAATGTTAGGGTGAGGGGGATGTGTGAATGTTATTCCCCCATGTGCATGGAGGTGAATACAATCATGTGATAGTCTAAAATATCATCGAGTCATGATCAAAACCTATTAGAGAATCATTTGAAACGTGATAAGCAATAGAATGAGGTGGATCATATAAATAACCCTTATAATGTAGCATGTAAGCATTCATGGAATACTCTTCATCGAGTGAGTGGTATTAGTGGACATTCATGTGTGTACCAACAAGAAATATTCATAGCATAAGTGGGAGATGAGTCATTACTAATGGAAACATTTCCAAATGGCATAGGAAACATGAGAGAAGTGTGGTCTATGTCTAAAGTACCTCCAATATAGTCAAGCCAATATTTCCCAAGTGTTATTGGAGAAGTGTGAGGGACATGTGTAATGAATATCGTCAAATGAAACACATGAAAGCCATAGGTTGCTGTAATGTGACAATAACCATGATAAGGATGGGATGATTGTATCGATGGTAATATTTCATTAAGCATCAAACCAATCCTAGTTAAGCCCTCAAGTGTGAAAATATTATCGAACAAGTATGATCAATTGGGATGTTATGCCAAAAGGAGTTGTTTAAGAATATCATGCATGTGACAAGAGGTAGTAGAGATGCGAGACTACATGGTAGGAGAAACAGTGTCTAAAGTGTTAATAGAGCCCCGATAAATAATCATAACATTAGTAGAAGGAGGGGTCTTGAATCTATATTCACCTATTGGCTACAAAGGTTTTGTCGATGTGAAATTACAAAGCATCCCCAAATAGCCTTAGATGTGAGTGGGGCATCCAGTGTAATCTACATAACATTGGACCATCTCTCAAGTTGTGGGACTTGCGCAGAGCTCAAGATGGTTCTCCGAGAGAAGGCCGGTTCTGCTCCTAAACTACCTCGCCACAATCTACTCTAATGTAGGAAAACTATCTAATCCTAATCTAACCTTCTAAGGGATCAGGGGGAGAGTGAAATGCATGAAAACAAAGCCTACACTAAAGTGGTGATACACCAAAAAGGAAGTTTTTGATAACAAATCCAACTTCCCTGAAATGGAGAGAGGTGAGCAATGGAGAGGATGGAAAAGATGCATCATAGACCAAAGATAAAGTTCACACAGAACACCACTTCAAACCCATTAAACACAGCTCCCAAAACCTGTAATAGGCATCAGAGATATGCACAATATACCCTACAATTATTAGAGGAAAGAAGCAATAATAAAATAAGAAAAGGATGGACAAAATTCATCATGGAATAAATTTTATTACTCCATGAGTTCACACAGTACATCATTAGTGGGAAAGAGGTAAGAAAATTCCATTACAAAGCAAAGAGAGGAGGCTTAAGCTCCACATTCAACCCTAGGGAAGAAGGAGAGAGGGGGCAGGAGAGAAAAAATGACCAACCATAGAAAAAATGCCCCTCCTTTCAATATATAGGAAGAATGAGAGAGAAAGGAGAGAAAAATTGGAATCCTACTTCAACCGCCCCAAAAGAGCATTGAATTCACCTACAACAAAGATGGGTTCCACTATAAAACCCATGCCTCCATGTGTTTTTTCTTTTTAGGAAAGAAAGGAATCCCATACTTCATTATGGTGGTAGGTGAGAATTATGATACTTTGTAGTTGAGTATCAGACATTGAGATATTTCCAAAAATTTCTCTCTTGCTCAAATCCTAGCTTCCATTCAAAAGTTATGATCATTTGATGGTTAGGGTCAAGCATTCCACTCAGGATTTTTCCTTGGATTGACCTTCCACCAATCTTTTCCAAACTACTTTGGGTTTGGAGTCTATCTGTGCTTGATCCACGTGGAAGCCCCACGCATTATTAATATTTTTGTTTCCTTTTAGGGTCCTAGGAATGCGACATTCTGACACTTGGCACCATCCACAAATGTGCTACTTTGTTCCCTTGTGTGAGTAAAGGACCACAATACATAATGTCAAAAACCCTTTTGGGTGGAACCTTTATAGTTAGCTCCTAAAGTTGCAACGGTAGGACACTTAGCATCATCCACGAGCTTGCTCTGCTTTCTTTGTGTTTTGGCTAAGTCCCTTTTGTTTAGGAGCAACTATGTTGGACCCTAGACACGTGGAGGGCCTACACTCGTTTGGGGCCTACCTTTGGGTTTTACCTTTGAAGTTGTGATGAGTTGAAATGTGGAGGCTTCCACCGGCTCATTACTTTTCTTAGACTTTTCAATGATTGAAGCAAATTTATCGACTCGACCATGTGGAGGGCCTGCACTCATTTGGGGACCTACCTTTGGTTTTTACCTTTGAAGTTACACTGAGATGACATGTGGAGGCTTCTGCTGGCTTTATTTATTTCCTTAGACTTTTCAATGGCTGGTGCAACTTTCTCGAGACTATGACCACGTGGAGGGCCTGCGCTTGTTTGGGGACTGCCTTTAGATTTTACCTTTGAATTTATGTCGATGAGGCATGTAGAGGCTTCCACCGGCTGTGTTGCTTTGCTTATAATTTTCAATGAGTGAAAATTTCTTGGACTTTGAATACATGGAGGGCTGCACTTGTTTATGGACCTACCTTTACATTTTACCTTTGAAGTTGCGTTGATGAGGCACGTGGGGGCTTCCACTAGCTCTATTATTTTTCTTAGACTTTTCAACAACCAGTGTAACTTTCTTAGGCCCTATACATATGGAGGTCAAACGCATCCTTAGGGTCTCCTCTTTTATCACACCTTTTGAAGATTAGCTAAGTTGACACTTGTCACCTTCCGCTGCTCTGTTGCTTTGCTTCGAGTTGACTCACTCTGGGCTTGATTTGGAACCCTTGATTTTGAAGTTTGAGAATCAAGTGTGAGGCATGGAAGGGAAACAGAGGGAAGGTGTGTGCGAGGAGGGCACATGACATAATAGGGTGTACGCAAGCATGCAAGAGGAAGAGAAGGGACGACTGATTTTAAGGCATGTATACATAAGGGCATGCAAAGAGGGCACGGGGAAGGCGCGATAAGCACATGCATAAGACGGAAGCGCGAAATGGTAAAATGGAATGAGAGAAGAATGCAAAAGAAGAGTATGGAAGTAGGGACCGAATATCAAAATGAGAAAGGGTGTGAGATGGTAGAAAGAAAATAGGTCGCACGATAGGAAGACTAGAAACTTAGACAAATTGGAAGGCATCTGCGGTGGGGTGCGTGGAAGAACTTCAACCTATACAAAATGCCAAATGACAAATCATGTGGTGCATGACCTGAAATGTAAAACATCAAAGCCGAGTGAAATTAAAATTCATCCAAATGGCTAAGGGATTTATTGGATAACAATTTGGTGACTTTCGGGGCCATCGTCATGCTATATGTTGAGATTAGTAACCTTGGAAGTTCATTGGGCATGGATTCAAGCCTGATAAAAACAATTCTAGTCATAATCTCCAAAATCTTGTCCCTAAGCCACCTGAAACATTAGTGGAACTGGAGCTGATCTCCCCAAGCACTACCTCAATGGAATGTGCATGAGTAACAAAACACCACAACACACTATTTACAAAAGGGAAAGATCCTACATGCTCCAAGTGGAACATACGAGTGTGCAAAAGCACTTCTTCTTCTACGAAAAAAACATACCTACTCTACGCTAATCGAAGCAAAGGAAACTCGAACAAATCCTACAACTAGTAAGGAAAATTAGCTTCCCTTTCTCAAAATAGGAAGCCATGTATATGATTTGGCACTAAACATGGCTGTTATTATGAGTGAAAAACCGACAAGAGGCCGATCCTCCACCTAAATAAACAAAGTATCAACATCAATCGAAAATACCTCCTCAAGCTTATTGGTATTGGAATCTTGGAGGTGTTGATGGTGACCCTTGGTGCTTTGTATATCATCCTCATGCCCTGCAGTGGGCATGACTGGTTTTAGCTTCTCCATGATGGAAGGTTCTTGTGGTTGAAGGATGAATGATGGGGTAGTGAAAGTTGTAATTTCTACGGGCCCCTCCTCATCAAAAAATTCCTCCAAGTCTGATAGGAAATTAAACTCTTCGATGTCCTGCTATAAGTGTGAATTCCATGAGGGGAATGAAGTCATGATTGCACAACTTCATAGAATGGAAGAGAATGAAAGCCAAGGAAGAAAAATTTATGAAAATGGATGGGTAGAAGTCTACAACGAGATAATGGGTTGTTGATCAAATGGAGTCACTAGATGTGTTTTGCATATGCCTCCAAAGTTTGAATCTTAACAAGAGCACACCAACTTGGTAAGATGAAGTGGTAAGGTGACTCAAACTGTCCCACTGTGCATGCGAACTATTGATGTGAAATTACAACACCGTTGAATATTCTTAGATGTGATTGGGGCATCTAATGTAATCTACATAACATTGGACCATTGCTCAAGCTATGGGACTTGTGGGCTTGATATGTTCCTCTAGAGAAGGCTAGTTCCTACTCCTAAACAACCTACCATATTCTACTCTAATGCGGAAAACTATCTAATCCTATAATCCTAATATAACCTTCAAATGGATTAGGAGAGAGAGAAATGCATGAAAACAGAGTCTACACTAAAGAAGTGACACACCGTAAAAGGAAGTTACCGATAAAAATCCAACTACCGAAAATAGAGAGAGATGAGAAAAGGAGACGATGGACATTATGAATCACGAAAAAGATAAAGTTCACACAAAACACCACTTCAAACCCATTAAACATAGCTCCCAAAACTTGCAATAGGCATCAGAGATATGCATAGTATACCATGTAATGATGAGAGGAAAGAAGAGACAATAAAATAAGCAAAGGATGGACAAAATGCATCACAAAACAAATTTTATTTCTCCACAAGTTCACATAGTACATCATTAGTGAGAAAGAGGAAAGAAAATGCCATTACAAAGAAAAGTGAGGAGGCTTAAGCTCCATATTCAACCCTAAGGAAGAAGGAGAGAGGGTGCAGGAGAGAAAAAATGACCAACCGTAGAGAAAAATTCTCTCCCTTTCAATATATAAGAAGAATGAGAGAGAAAGGAGAGAAAATTTTGAATCTTGCTTCAACCACCCCCAAAAGATCATTGAATTCACTTGTAACAATGATGGGTTCCACTACAAAACCCATGCTTCCATGTGTTATTCATTTTGGGAAAGAAAGGAATCCCATACTTCATTATGGTGGTAGGTGAGAATCCTGACAACATATAGTTGAGTAGCAGACGTCCACAGCTTTCCAAAAAGTCCTCTCTTGCTCAAATCTGAGCTTCCAATTGAAATTTATGATCATCTGAAGGTCTAGGTTGGGTGTTCCACCTGGGCTCTTTTCATTGAATTTACCTTCCGCCAATCTTTTCCAAACTACTTTGGGTTTGGAGTCTCTCTGTGCAAGATCAACATGGAAGCCCCGCGCATTTTAAGATTTTTTCTACATTTTAGGTTACTTTGGGAATGTGACGTACCGACACTTGGAACCATCTACAAACATGATGCTCCATTCCCTAGGTGAGTAAAGGGCCCCAATATATATATATATAATGTCGAGACACCTTTTCAAGTTGGACCTTTGTAGTTAGCTCCCGAAGTTACAATGGTGGGACACTTAGCATTGTCGGCCGAGCTTGCTCTGCTTTCTTTGTGTTTTTGCTAAGTCCCTTCTATTTAGGAGTAACTATGTTGGACCCTAGACATGTGGAGGGTTTGTGCTCCTTTGGGGCCTCGCCTTGGGTTTTACCTTTGAAGTTGCAGACCGAGCCGACATGTGGAGGATTTTGGTCTGGCTATGTTTCTTTTTTTTAGACTTTTCAACATCCGGTGTAACTTTCTCGAACTCTAACCACGTGGAGGACCCGCACTCATTTAAGGACCTTCCTTGGGTTTTACCTTTAAAGCTATGTTGTCGACACATGGAGGCTTCATTGGATCTATTGCTTTTCTTATAATTTTCAACGGTCGGTGCAAATTTCTCGAAATCTAATGACGTGGAGGGCTTGCACTTTTTGTGGACTCGCCTTTAGATTTTACCTTGAAGTTTTGTTGATGAGGCATGTGGATGCTTCCCCTGGATTTGTTGCTTTCATTAGAATTTTCAATAGCCGTGTAACTTTCTCGACTTTGACCAAGTGGAGGGCTGCGCTCATTTGGGGATTTAGATTTTACCTTTGAAGTTGTACCAATGAGGTAGGTGGAGGCTTCCCTTGGCGTTGTTTCTTTGCTTAGACATTTCAATGGCCGGTGCAACTTTCTTGAGCCCTAGACATGTGGAGTTCAAGCGCATCCCTAGGGTCTTTTCTTTTATCGCACTTTTGAAGGTGCACTTGAGCTCACACGTGGCACCTTCTACATCTTTGTTTCTTTACTTCTATTCGACTCACTCTACGCTTAATTTTGAACCCTCTATTTTGAAGTTCAAGAGTCATGCACGAGGCATAGAATCGAAATAGAGGGAATTCATGCATGAGGAGGGCACGTGGCATAATAGGGTGTACATGGGTACACAAGAGGAAGAGAAGGGATGAAAAATTTTAAGGCATGTTTGAAGAAGGACGTGTGAAGAGGGAATGATGGGAAGGTGAGGGAGGCACATGCGCAAGAGGGAAGAGTGAAAGGGTAAAATGGAAGGAGAGAAGAATTCGAAAGAAGAGTATGGAATTAGGGCATGAATATCTAACTAAGGAATGGCACACGATGATAGAAATCAAAGAGGGCACGCGACAGAAGACCCGTAACTTAGCCAAATTGGAAGGTGTCTATAGAGGGCATGCGGAAGAACTACAGCCTATGCAAAGTGCCGAATGAGAAAGCCTGCAGGCATACAACCTAAAATGTAAAGCATCGAGCCGAAGTGAAATTAAAATTCATCCAAATGGATGGGGGAGTTATTTGGATAATAGTTTCTTTAAAGTAAGAGTTCTCTATGTTAATAGGTGTAAAATTCAGTTGGTCTAATGATTCATCAATGAGTTTTACAACGTCAACTTCATCATTATAATCCTTAGAAACATTTATTTTAGCATTATCATGTGTGTATCAATTTGTTCAAGATATTTTCAAGAGATTTTCTAGGTGGAGAAGTGAGAGGTGAATCAATAGGCATAACAATTGTGTTTAGTGGAGCAGATACGGTAGTTGTAATAATTATCATAGCGTGAGTAGAAATAATCGAAGTACTCAAAGGGACGGAAGAATATTGTGAAGTGCTAGATTGACCAATTTCATATGTGTCAATACTACCATATGGAATAGGTTGCAAGGGAGGAATAGTCATACTAGTAAAAGGGTTTATGTGATAGAATTTGAATGGTTTAGGATCAACAATAATAGTATGTTCATAACCATCATGCAAAAATTTGACACATTGGTGAACAAGTAGATGGGACCGCTTACATTGCTTGGATCCAAGGTCTACCTAGTAATACATTGAATTGAAATGAGGAATATACAATATAGAATTTAGTGAGAACGGTTTTAGGACCAACTTGAATGTGTAATGAGATTGTCTTGAGACATGTGTGAGTGGTAGAATCATAACCTCATATGAGACTAGAATTATGAAAAATTATATTATCGTTAATACCTAGTTTTTTTAAAAGTGAATGATCACATAGGTTAATGGATGACCCATTATCAATAAGTACTCATTTGATGCAAGCGGTGTTAATGACGTAAATAATGATCAATGGTGCACATGGATTTCTTTTTAGCAAAAGGTGATACACCCACATCGGTGAAAGGTATAACATGTTGTATATTTTAGAGAGACTGTATGAGGTGTGTATATGCCATGGTAGAATTATCACTTTCTATATTAATGGAATGAATTGTTGCTTCTAGTGTTTGATAATAGTCTGGTGTACTATGTAAGAGGTCATAGAGATAAATCTTAGCTGGTGTGTTTTTAAGTTGTTCTATGATATCATAACCCTTAAGAGGAGCCAAAGGATCCAAAGAAGTGATAGGTGGATGAAGAGTAGTGGATGGAGCCATAGAAGGGTTAGAACGGTGAGTAATAATCGCATTTATGGATGGATCACCCTATGGGTAACAAAGCAAGGAGGATATTGAGTACATAGTTTCATGAAATCAGAGCAATAATGACTATACCGAGAATTTAGTTGGTGTGAAACAAGGATAATATGATTGAGCCATGACCTTATAAGGAGAATACATGTTCAAAAGGAAGGGTTCGATTTTACGGGTTCACCAAAATGATTAGCTAAAATTTTCTTAGGGTTTAGTCCTTTATTATGATCACATAAATTTATATTTATATGGTTCTCTTGCTTTAATTTTGTAATTAACCCGAAAAGGTCAACCACCAAAAATATAAGAAATTCAAATAGTTAGAAAATTCCCAAAAATTTAGAGGAAAGTGTAAACATGATCAATGCACCCAGAGGGAACGGGGGTTCTGGGGTTCCCACCATGGTTGGGAACCCCAGTCATAAATAGAGAAAATACAATATGAAAGTACATACTTGGATAAGTACAAGTGCAAGATCAAAAGTAGCAACAGAAAACAATGTAAGATGGCCAAAGACATGGTTTGATTAGTAATCTTTTTACTTAAGAACCATATGAATATTAGTATTATACTCGAGACTAAATAATTACCTAAAGTGCGTGATTTTGTGTCTACACCTTGCCCTTATGTAATAACCTTTGAATGTAACCTTAGGTAGTGATAGCTAATTCTTATTTTTGGTCCTTTATTATGATCACATAACTTTATATTTATATGATTTCCTTGCTTGAATTTCATAATTAACCCCGAAATGGTTGACTACCAAAAATATAAGATTCCCAAATGAATATAAAGGACCTAAAAGGTGTGAACAAAGTAAAAATATTTCAAGGTTCCCATAGGGGATAGGGGCTATTGGCGTTAGCATCTTGGTTGAGTGCAGTGCCGTGAGTGGTAAATGTCAAAGTATGAAAAGACATTCTAGTCTAAAAGGAGTGTAAGATCAATAGTAGAATAAGAAACAAATATGGCCAAAGACAGGATCAATTAGTATTTTTATCACTTAGGAATCATATGAATAGTTTTATGTGATCAAGACAATATATATACCCAAAGTGAATGATTAATTGTCTACAACCTCGGACACTCAAAATTCAAAGTCGTTTCCCTCAACTCTAAAAGATATAGCCATGAGGTGGTTCATGGGCCTAAACCCCAACTCTATCCATACTTGGGAAGATATGGAAATAGTTTTCTTGGATAAATACCAAGATTACTGTAGGGTTAGGGACCAAAAGGAAGAACTCTTTAGGATACAATAAAAGGAGGATGAGAGTGTTGAGGACTATCTTGATCGATTCCTCTTCCTTCATAGGAGGTGTGGTATAGGTCTTGATATTACTCTTCTAAAAACTCTATTCCTTAAAGGATTGGATGAAGACACACAAGAATCCTTTAATCTAATGGGAAAAGGAGACATGAACAAGTTGGAATTCACTGATATCATTAACCTTTATAGGAACTACTCCCAGATTTGCCCAAATTTTTGAAAATAGAAAGGCAATATTTCCAATGGCGACATATCCAAACTAAGAGAAGATATTGAAAATTTAAGAATGGATATCTTAGTTCAGCTTAACACAACTTTGGATAGGGATAAATATAGGAATACAAATATATTTTTCATATACTATCTAAGATGTAGGAATAAACATGGGCTTAAGGACTTTCCCTTAGAAAAAATAGACATTTGTCATGTATGTGGTTTAAAGCATGCCAATGATCAATGTGGATTATTTCCCTTGCTAAATAATCACTTAAAATAGAATACCCAAAGTGAATCTAAGGTTAATTATGTGTCTTAGAGGAAAGGAGGGAATTTTCCAACAAATCAAAACCAATCCTATGCACCAAAAACACAATGGGTTCCAAACTAGTGGAACACAACACAGTCATACCACTAATCTTGCCTTGAGAAAATCCCCAAGAATGTATTCCTTAGTGGAGTTCACAAACGAAATATTATCCACAACCAAGGACTCCAAACTCAAACATTCCACCATTCTAATAATTTAACCCACAATTTCAACAACAATTGAATCCACCCCAAGGATCGGGACATTAGTAGTGTTACAATCTAATAAGACCTCGGGGACAACAAGCTTTGTTAACTAGGCCTACATATTTTGATCCATATGATCAACCTTCACAACCAAAAATTCTATCTCAAACCATGGAAAATACTAATAATTTAAGGCAGAGAAACCTAACATACACCTTCGAATCTAAAAAGATTCCCATGGTGAATTCTATGGATTGTAGAAACATATTGTTATGGTTGGGGAAGGTTACTTCAAAAACATCATCTCTAATTATAGAAGTCCCTAAAGACAAAGAAAAATAAAAAGATACACAACCCAAACCTTTTCTTGAAGAAAAATACGAACCAAGTGAAAATATGCCATTTTCATCCGGACTTTGGGAAAAGGAAAATTTTGTAGCCCAAGAGAGACCAAAGATAGATCTTATTAAAGGAATAAAAAAATAATTATTGGAATCCCTTTGTTATAATATCTTAGAGATATTCTAGAGTTAAATAAAAATATCAAATATCTCTATTTTAAAACCCAAGGTAGAAGGAAAAATCACCCTAGAAAAATCCACATTCATGGAAAAATGTCTTGGATTTTAGAAGGAAAATGACCCCTATAAAATATGGTGACCCTAGAAGTCCAATTTTTATAGTTTTTACTGGATATATGAAGATTCCAAATTTTCTAATTAAGCGAGGGGTTGTAATCAACATGATGACTACTGATACCTTATCCACATTGTTGTTTTTTGAACCACAATCAACTTCTATAGTGTTACAAATGGTTGATCAATCTGTAGCCAAACCCAAAGGGATCATAATGGATGTTACCATTACAATTGAAGCATGAGATTATTCAGTATATTTCATGGTTATTAAAATAAAAGAATAAGATATTTTCATATCCCTTGATTCTAATATGCCCTTGGTTAGCCACCGCTTCAACTTTTATTGATTATATAACATGAAATATGATAATTACGAATGGGCATGATTCAAAGAAACTATCTATATATTGGGATGCCAAACCTTTCACCGTGAGGGAAAAAATGATCGAAGGATGATTTAGAGGAAGCATATGATGTTGTTTCCTCTGGTTGTGGTTATAATTCAAGAAAACTCATAACATATCCAGAATTGATAATCTTCTCGAGCTGAAGTCACAACCAATAGAGATAAAGGAATATATGATAGATGAAAAATTATAACCTATAATATGTCCTTTTTCATGAAACATATATCTAACTCGAGTGTATTTTCCACAACATCACTAAAATTCAAAAATTTCTTCCTGTAAGTGCCCCCTGAATTCATAATTGAGAGAATTCCCGATGGTAAATTATCTTTATCTAGACACCAAACAACTACCCATTCTCAAAGGAAAAACATTGGTAGTCACTAAGCTGGTTGACTAGTCAAGAGGAAAATACCCTATTCAAGCTTTTATTCTCTCATCGTCAAGATTTTTCTTGGGAATATAGTGACCTGAAGGGTATGCATCACCGTATTTATACACATCAAATTTACATAACTAATTCCAAACAAATCCGAAACCAAAAAGGAGAATAAGACCTCCCTTAAGAGATATTGTAAAAACTGAGATTGAGAAACTTCAATGGGTAGGATTTATCTATCTAATTTCAGATAGCTAGTGGGTTTTTCCATTAGTTATAGTGCCTAATAATAATGGTAAATGGAGGGTTTGTGTGGATTATAGGGAGTTGAATAAGGAAACACATCGATACGATTTCCCTCTACATTTTATTGACTAAGTCTTGGATAATTTTTCTAGAAAAAGGTATTTTTCTTTCATGGATGGTTTCGAGTTGGTATAATAAAATCATTATGGCACCGAGAAGACAAATATAAGACTTCCTTAGCCTACCCATGGGGAAAATTTTCTCCTCCCATGTCAATTTTTTTATTGATCTCACTTTGATGATTCTATGGAGATTTATATGGATAATTTTAGAGTTTTTGGGATAACATACCAAGAGGAAATTGCTAATTTGGACAAAGTACTCTCTAGATGTGAGAAACATCAATTATATTTAAACCATGAGAAATTTATGTTCATGATGGATCAAGGTATAGTCTTAGGCCACCAATTTTAAGATGAGGGTATCAACGTAGGTCCTGATAAGTTCATTGTCATTATGCAAATTACGTCTCCCAAAAATCAAACTGAAGTAAGAGGCTTTCTAGGACATGTGGACTATTATAGAATATTCAATTAATATTTTAGTAAAATAAATTCTTTTTTTGTTTTCCCTTCCAACAAAATATTCTCAATTTGAATGAATGGAAGTGTGTCATAAATTTTTGACATCAAGGAAAATTTGACAAATACCGGTTCTAAGAGGTACAAATTGGAAGTTTTCCTTTCACATAAAAATTGATGCTTCCAATGAGGTAGTAAGAGTTGTGCTTGGACAACAAGAGGAAGGAGAGGCAATGCATGCCATCTACTACATTAGAAAAAACCTCTCCCCTACTGAAAGGAATTACACTACCACAGAGAAAGAGTTTCTTGCATTTGTTTATGCAATTAACAAGTTTTTCCATTACATTACAAGATATGAAGTAATTGTTCATACATATCATTCCACCATTACATATCTAATGAATAAAAATTTTGTGCATAGTAGAATTTTAAGGTGGTATTTTTTTTTTGCAAGAATTCAACATAAATATTATTGATAAACCATGAAAATCGAATATGGTTGCTGAATTTCTCTCAAAGATAACTATTTCAAATACAAAGGAAAATGCCAATGATGATTTTTTGGATGAACATCTATTTTCAATCTCAAATGTCTCCCCCTACTTTGAAAACATGACTAATTACATAGCCACAGGGAAGTTCCCATCTTTCCTCACACATAAACAAAGAAAGAAAGAAATTAAATAAAGTGTGATGTATATATAGTTTAATGGAATTATTTTCAAATTTTGACTGATCATGTATTACGTAGGTGTTTAGTGAAGATGAGATATTTGAGATCTTTTGAAGGAATGTCATGAGAAACCATCAACGGGAAACTATTAATTCAAAATAATGATCCACAAAGTTTTGGGAGTGGGCTACTATTGGCATTCTTTGAATATAGATGTAAAAAAGTATGTATGGAAATGTGATCAATGTCAAAGGATGTGAAAGAGAACACTTACAACTGATATACTACTCCAACCTGAAGTAGTTCTAGAACCATTTGAGAAGTTGGGATTGGATTTCATTGGATGAATTGACCCACATTCTCATGAAATGATTACATATTTGTATATACATACTATATTACAAAATGGGTCGAGCTCAAATCTCTCTAATATGTGAGGGATGAGAAGGTATAAGATTTCTTGTATGAACACATCTTCCAAAGGTTTGAGGTGTTGTAGATCACAAGCACTGAGAGGGGGGGTGAATCAGTGCAGATTAAAAATTTTACACTCTTGATTCAATTTTATATACTTTACCAATCTATATATATGAGAAGCATACAATAAATCAAGTATTCATCAAACACATAAACATTGAACACATAGATTTACCATGGGAAATCTTTTTGGGAGAAAAACCCACCAAAATTGTTGTTTATATTACACAAAGAAAGGACTCATAAAAATATAACACATCTTACAATATTTTTAGTGAGACACCAAACCCATAAGGAGGAGTAGCCCCTACACCTATGTTGATATTACACACAACAAAGGACTCAAGTGAATATTACGCATCACAAAAAAATTCTTTCTACAGGCACCCACCTACAAGGAAGTTACAACTCCCTGAATGTACTAAGATATAACTTAGACTTATTTAAATATGAATTTTGATCATGTAGTTACAAAAATTACTTATACAATGGATTATTATCACTTTCCTGGCTTGATCTATATTCTTCCTCTATCTCTCTCTTCTGCTCATTCAAATTGTCACTTTATGTTTTGCTTATATGATCACGTTCTTCATTATTTTGTCGATCTCACCCTTTCTCTCTTCTATACTGATGTAGCTCTTCTTAGCTTGATTGCATCATATTTTATTATTTTTCCTCTATCACTCTCTTGTCTCTAATGTCTTAGTTATCTCTCATGAGAAACAACACTCAAATCACTTAGATTTTTTATTTTATTGCACCTTTTAATGAAAAATCTTACTTCAATATTTGCATCGTGTACTCTTACTAATCTGTTTCCTATGAATCTTGATCATTTAATGTTCCCATCTGAGTCCAAATTGTATTCTTTCCTTGTTCATATTTATTCCTCCTTCCACGCATCTAACAAACTGATTTATTAGCTGACTTACAAAAATAGAAAACTTGCATTGTTTAGAATTTGCATTGTGAAATTAAAATGGTGATCCATTTTATTGCATTAGTTTAATTCACCTTGAAATGGGTAATTTATATCTAGCTTATAACCAAATTGCCTCATGGTCAACATGCATTAAATGCTGGTAGCTGGAATAAATAATTTCATTTGTTTGTGTAAAGTTCCAATTGTATTTGTAGTTGCAAATATCTCACAATAAAATATCCTTGAAATATGAATTTAAATGTTCACCTTTCAATTTGAACTCAAACTAATTGTCCTTGATCCACTCCAGTTCACTTTGATTGTTCGTGACTTCCTTTTATTTTTTGATATTTTCCTTCATATTGCATCTTCTCCTTCTCTGTCCTTCATATTTTCCCTTCATTATGCAGATTTTTAGTTATTAGCGGTGTCATATGCATTGTTGATTTTTAACTTCTCGCAACTTCCTCCTTATTTGATACCTTCTCGCATCTTTCTTTACGTATGTGGCAATCTTCTATACTTAATGATTTTCTTTTCATCCACGGTTTTACATATTTTCCCCTTTATACGTGGCATTCACCAAATCTTCATATCCACACCTTTACCTTCCGAGCTGCTTCACTTTGCGGAACTCACCTACCTTTGAAATATTCTTCTAGAGATTTCCTTTTGTTCATGGTTCGTTTAGATTCTTTACTTTGTGGCTCTCTTATGTACTTGGTGGCTAGCACCTTATATCCATGTCTTGCATAAATGTTGTCTAATTCCTTTAGGAATTATCTTTGATCATCTCAAAGCCTTTATGAGATGACACTACCAATCAACCTTCATTTTCTTCACATGCTCACTTTACCAATTGAATCCTTTTGCCATCAATGTAACTTGATATCAACTCATCAATCTTGACATCAATGAAAACACATATAACAATGACAAATATTCAACAATCTCCCCTTCATCATATTGACAACACTCAATCTTATCGAAACCTATATAACCTTATAACATTTTGATGGAAAAATGATTACATACCTAAATTTACCTTTCTCTTATTCTTCTACATCTACAAACTGGTTTCAAGTTTATTTTTTTCTCCCCTTTTGAAAACAATGACAAAGGGCCACGTATGCCGCACATAGCTGAGTATACTTTTAAGTTGGTTTCGTCATGTTCTTACCTCAAGAAGCTCCCCCTAGGGTTATGCTTCTTATTCATTTGTTACGTCACTTCGCGATAATTCTCCCCTTGAGATGATGCATAATTTGATAGATTTGAGCCAATAGCTTATATTCCCTACACTTTGGCACTATTTTTAATAGAAGATAATTCTTGAGGATTCTCCCTTCCTTCTCTACACACCCTCTAGTTGTTTGTGGGATTAGGAATGACCCCTAATTCATTCCTTAGGTGTTCAAATGTTGCTTTTGGCAGCGGCTTGGTCATTATGTCTACAATTTCTTCTTTAGTGCTCACATATTCTAGTTTGATACTTTTTCATTTACTTATTGAGGGAAATAAGTGATACCTTATAGGTATATGCTTGTTTTTGAGTGGAACACAGGGTTTTGGAGACACTTATTGCGCTTGTGCTATCACACAGTAAAGGAATTGGATTTTCAGATTTTACCTTATAATCTTCCAATGTCTTCTTCATCCATAGAACTTGTGTGCAACACATTGCAGCCACTATATACTCTACTTCACATGTTGAAAGAGCTACTGATGATTTGTTTTCTTAACTAGGAGACTAAAAAGTTTCCAACAAAGAATGCTCCTCCACTTGTGCTCTTTCTATCATCAACACTTCTAGCCCAATCTGCATCGTGTATGCCTTTATACTGAAGTCACTACTTTTGGGGTACCATAGTCCATATTCAATTGTTCCCATGAGATATCTCAAGATCCTCTTTACCTCTTAGGTGTGTCTCCCTTGGATATTCTTGAAATCTTCCAACCAGTCCTACCACCTGCATGATGTCTAGTCTTGATGTTGTGGAGTAAAGTAGACTTCATATCATGGATCTCAGACACTGTGTTTTATCTACCTTAGGTGAATCATCATCGTGCTCACTTGCACCAAACTTCCATTGGTGTCCCAATAGGTTTGTAGTATTCCATCCTAAATATTTTCAACATCTCTTTTATATACTTGCTTTGGGAGATGAATATACCTTGATCTGATTGATTGATTTGTAGTCCCAAAAAGAAAGACAGATCTCCCAACATTGACATCTCAAATTCTTCTTTCATCATGTCTACAAACTTGTATGTCATCTTGTCATGATCTCCACTAAAAATGATGTCATCCACATATACTATTACAATGAGAAGATGTTATCCTTCTTATTTTATGTATAGATTATTATCCATGACTCCTTTTCTAAAACCTTTCTTAATGAGGTATGATTCTAATCTTTTGTACCAAGCTCTAGGAGCTTGCTTTAATCCATACAAATCTTTCTTCAGCTTGCACACATAATATTTATCATCAGTCAGTGAGAATCCATCAGGTTGTTCAATGTATACCTCTTCATTTAGGAAACCATTTAGGAAGGTTGATTTCATGTCCATCTAGAACACTCGATCTTCTTGTATGCCACATAATCCGAAACAACCTTATTTCCTCCATTCTTGCAATTGGTGCAAATGTATCATCAAAGTCAATCCCTTCCATTTGCGTGTATCCTTTACATACTAGTATGGCCTTATTACATGTAAATTATCCTTTCTTATTTATCTTATTCCTAAAGACCCACTTGGTTCCAATCACATTCTTGTCTTACGGCTTGGGTACTAGTTCCCATGTCTCATTATTTTTATTTGATCCAATTCTTCATTCATGGCATCTACCCAATGTTGATCTTTTATTGCTTTAACAACATTAGTGGGTTCTATCATAGATAGGAATGTTATATCTTCATGACTTTGCTACTCTCTGAGTCTCCTTCTTGTTAGGATGTTGTCATCCTTGTTTCCAATGATCTGATTTGCAGGATGATCCTTCTTGACTTTCTTGGAGGGTGCCTTAGTGTCTGGTATTTCTTCTTCTTCTTTTGCTTCTTCATGTGGACTGTCAAAGTCTTCATCATCTTCTTGTTCTTCATTTCTGCCAGTATGTTGAGTGTTGGTTTTTCCATATTGTGCCTCATCCACCTTCACATTAGTGTTT
The DNA here is from genome assembly GCA_018340775.1 of Taxus wallichiana var. yunnanensis. Taxonomy (NCBI): domain Eukaryota; kingdom Viridiplantae; phylum Streptophyta; class Pinopsida; order Cupressales; family Taxaceae; genus Taxus; species Taxus wallichiana. Next base: position 951,988,734 of record CM031237.1, on the reverse strand, counting down.
TCCACTATCTTTTGCAACTACTTGTTGTAGCATTTGTAGGCCACACTAACCGTTGAGTATCCAAGGAATATACCTTCATCACTCCTTGAGTCAAATTTTCCTAAGTTTTCTTCATCCCTTTTGATGTAGCATTTTCTTCCAAACACTCTGATGTGCTTCACATTTGTAGGTCTCTTCTTCCATAGTTCATAGGGAGTCTTATCACTATTTACTCTCAGTTGAGATCTGTTTAATAGATAGACCGTGGTATATACATTGCTTCACTCCAATACATGTCTAGGAGTTTGGATTCATTTAGCATGGTCCTTGCCATCTCTTACACTATTATGTTCTTGTAACACCTCTAGCATGACAAGTACCTAAGATGAATTCTACTTTAGAAGATACAAACGTTGACAGGTGATTTGGTATTAAGACAGTGTACTCTTGTGACTTTGGAAATCATGTTTGTAGTAGAAAATAATTCATCCTTTGTGCAGGTACATTATGTCATGTTTTACTGTATTTAATAAGAGAAACCCACCTCCTTATGCAGAATTAGTTCGCTACTTGAATTGAGAAATTTGGTTTCAATTTTTATAAAACTCTTCCTTCAAAACAACATTACCTTGGATCAATTCCATTGATCCAAGGTGTTCTTCAGAACCCTATATTATGTTAAATACTGATGTCATGGCTAGTTCTTTGTTTAATTGATTACAATTCTTGCTTTGAATGGTAACCTATTTTAACTATATGTTTAATGCTAAGTGACTATGTCCTAGAGCTAAGTCTAACCTATGTCTCTTTGATCTTTTGAAATTAAGATGTTGTGACTTGAACTTGAGACCTACCTATGGACCTATGTTGATTTCCTAAACTAATGTTAACCTAACTTAAAATGTGGCTAACCTAGAGGGGGCCTATGGAACACATGGACATTGGGTGGTCGGTGGCATCAATTTCAAGGTAATTAAATGAGATTTAATTCATTCTTATCTTTTCCTACCACCAACTTTGGCATGGGCATTGGAAAAGTTGGGGAAAGCTGAGTTGGCATCTCCACCGAATTTGGTTGCATGAAAATTTGAATTTAGTCTTCACCAAAAGTGGAGATGGTGGTGGCATGGAAGATGGAGGGAACTGATAGTCCTTTGCATTTAATGTTTTTGAATTTGGTAAAAACTACCTAGGAAGGTGCATGAGGGGTTTTTGTTGTTTTTGATATTTTGGTTCATTTGTGAACCGAGCTCTACATGAGATTGTTCCTGCTCTTCAGTTCAACACTTGCATAACTATAACTCTTGCATGACTGTAATTTTTGCATGGCTTTGAAATTTTATTGGACACTGGGAAAAACTATATAAAGAAAGGGGAAGTGTTGATGGTTCGGTTGACATTTCGTGGCAAGGAAGAAGCTATTGAAGTTTTTCTTGGAGATCTCCTGTGAATCAGTAAAGGAGAAGTGCTATCAGGCATGATAGGCTCTACCCATTAAGTTTTTTTGATTTTACTTAAATGATTCATTAAAAGAACTCTACTCTTGGGGATAAATTGGTTTTTGTTAGATGTTATGATCTCTGCTTTTGATGCTTGTATTATTTACTATGATTACTATTTGACTTCACTGTTATGATGGAAGATTTGTTCTAGGTTTTGATTCCCTTGTTTTGAATTACTGAGTTATGCTTAACTTTTGTTTGAGCCTGAGATGAAGTTGTAACTATTTGTACTCTTGTTGAGATGTGTTAAACTTGTGAGTAACTCGATTTCTTAAATTCATGGAACTTGTTTGATGAGATCTTGTATCACCTCTATGAGAACACTTCAGAGTATAAACTATTGAGTAACTTGACTAATGTTGAACTTGAATGAATATTTTTGGGAAATAAACTTTTGCATCTCTGGGTTTAGCATATTCTTCTGAGTCTGATGGAATGTTCAAAACTTGTGATCATGCCGATGTTTCTTATATCACTCTTTGGTTGTGATTCTAGATTTTGCTCGACCTTCTGTTTAGGTCATTTGTTCCAGTGGTTATTGAGGAAGATGCATTGTTCTGAGTTTGGATTTGAAATAAGCTTTCATCTGTTAAAGACTTTCTATAGATTTTTCATTCACCAATAGAGGATTTGGAAATATTATTCATGTTAGCTCCTTGAAAGGAATTATTTCTTGGGAAAGGGTAATTTAAAAGAAGTGTTATTCTGTCTTCTATTCTTTTGAGAACTTGGGTAACCTCTGAAATTGATATAATTGATGCTTAGAAGGGGAAATTATCTTGGGATTTATCTCATTGTGTTTCATTGCTGTTATCGATTTGTGAGTCTGAATAGTTCTTTGGACATTAATGGTTGTATTGGGTTAGTCTGTTTTCTTGGCCTTGGGCCATCAAACTTGTTTTTAGTTCTTTTACTAACTAAGGAAAAGGTATCTCTGTATAAGGAATGTGTGTTTAGGGGCTTAGCTATATCATTATTTGATCATATTTTCTTTTCATCATCTAGTTTAGAAGGACTGTGAAGACTTACTCTTCTGTTAATTCTCTTCCTTTCTCTGCCATGTCCGTGGAAAATGATTACTTTTTGTCTTACAAGTTTTTTGATGTTATCCTTATTGTTCTCTTGAGTGATGAAAGGTAATGATTGTTGTGGGTCATCGTTTCTTCCCTTCTTCAGGATTGTAGTCATTCAATTCGATCTTTGATTGTTCTCTATTTGGGGAATTTCGGTAAAGGACAATAGAGAATGGACTTACCTATTTATGTTCTTGTTTATAGCATTCTCTTTTTCTAATCATGCTTAGAACGTTGAATATATAATATCTCTCTCTCCTTTGATTTTCCTTTTGTTTCAATCTTGATGAGGGAGTTGTCTAGTTGGTCTATTTCATAGTACCTTCACTAGGAATGGCTTGAAGAATTAAGTCCAGTTGTGATAGGATAGTTTAGCTAAAGTAGAGGTTACTTAGGAGGATTGTTGTGTTGGTTGAAAATATTCTGAGTAAGTTTTTTTATTTGGTGAAAAATATTTGAATGATTGAAGGAGCTGAAGTTGATTGTTATATCCCTCCATTCTACTAGTTTTCCTTAGCATAGAAATTTATGTATCTCTGAGGGATTGTGTGCTTAGTTCTAATTGCATGCCAAGTTGATCTCATCCTTTATTGAAAACTATTTAGTGTTGAACTTGAACTTAGATTGGTCTCTAATTCTGAATTTGAGTTATAGGATTCTTAAATTAGAAACTCTTTACTAAATATGTTGTTTGGTTCATCCTAAACCTATTCCTATGTTTGATTTGATCTTGGCATCTCATATTCTAGGATGGAATTAGGTGAAATAAATGTTGAGATGAAAGTACTATTGTTCTATCTAATGTTGATCTATTCCTAAGAGATAGTAGGGATAGTTATCTTCTCATGTTAGATAGGATTAATTGAGAAGTGAATAATGTATAATGATATATGAAAGGAAAATTGTGATTTTGATGGAATAGTACTTACCTAGATTAATGTTTTAATTCTTTTTATGTAAAAAATAGTATGAAAGTTGAAGTTGTTTATATCATGATCTATTCTTAATTATGATATGGTTTATCACCTTACCTCTCTCTCTCATTTGTGACTAGTAATTCCCTTTGGTATGTCTCTCTATAATGCTTAAAATGTTTCATAATAGCAGAGTTCTCTTTATGAAATAGTTAGCTAAAAGCACATCATTTTAATGCTTAGTGCTTATCATGCTCAGTTTAATGAATTGACCCGTGCTAGAAATTTTTACAGATGGACTTCATAAGTGATGAAAGGAGAAAATATCTTTAGGAACTTAAATTTTTTATCAAAGAGACTGGATCTTTTTATGATGAAATATGGTTCATTACTGAAATGTACTTTATGGAAAAGAAAGTTGTATTTGAAATTGATTCAAGTATTGTTGTTTGGCATTAGTAGTGTCTGAAGTGTTTGGACTTATTAAATGTATGAATCTTTTGATGAATAAAAGATATGTGAAATTTGTTGTATTTGATGTATTTCCTTTGGTAATCAATGAGTGGAAATGTTAGGTAATTATCTACTTTTCAGTCAGTAGCTTACTCTTTGGATTGGAATAGAATGGATAGAGATTAGGGGTACTAGATGTACTACTCTCTCTAGAGAAAATACAACTTAATAAGTTGACATTCTTGTATGGATACTCAACTAATTCACTTTAAATAATCATTAACCCTATATAAGAAAAAGGGGAAGGAAAATTCCATGAAATGATTAATAGATTGTCTTAAGATCTCTTGGAAATAAATCAGAAAGTTATCTTTGATTAGTTGATGGTGTGTTATCTCATGAAGAATTCCTATTAGTGAAAATCAGCAAGCACCTTCGGATGTTGATCAGATTTCTAGTTTGACATTTTGGACATCTAGTGTGATTGCACAACATTAAATCTTTTCCCCAAGTGTGGGACTTGTAAAAATGGGAAAAGAATCTCCAAGTTACAGGCTGGTTCCTCAAATCCTCTAATCAGGTGTATTAATTGCAAGTTGCAGAGGTTTTAAACTCAAAATCCTACTCTAAATTCCAAGGGGACAGAGATAGAGAATGCAAAAAGAACTAAAACTAATGCTAATAAGGTGATGCACCAAAGGAGTGGTGAGCATTTTTTACTTCTACAGATTGAAAAAGATTACGAAATGTAACAAAACATCATACACAAATTGATAAAATTTAATGAAAGATCATGGGTAAATCAAACAACACAAGAAGAGGACTGAAACTCATTCACAGAGCTTGCATTGTCAATTTTTATATCAAAATACAGGCATTACATCAACAGAAAGGTAGAAAATGTGTTGCAGCCTTGAAAGAGGTCTGGTATTCCACAAAATCACTTTTTTGGTGGAAGAGGGAGCCTGCAATACATAAAAAATGTCCAACCCTTCAAAAATGAGCCAAATCTAGCTTTTACAATGCAAAAACGAGCCCAGGAGAGAGAAACGTGGGAAAATGTGAGAGGAGCTTCAACCACCAACCAAAAATGCAATAAAATAGCATGGGCATCCTTAAAGGTCCATTCCCTAAAATTTTCACCATGCTGGGAGAGAATGCGAGCCATTCTTCATTAAAAATGGTGGTTGAAATGTCATTTCTGTTGATTTCCACATGCCAGAGGCATTTTCCAATTTTCTATCTCCAAAATCCATCAAAATAAAAAATTTATCTTGGAATCATGTAGATAATTTCACTATATTTCCGTTGATATAAAGAACGTGAAAAACCGAGCTCTGGATCAAAAGTTATGCTCATTTGAAAATTTAGGGCAAAACAGGGCCAAAATGGGATGGCGACAGCGAAAATTTGAAATTTTCCCACTTTTTTGCATTTGGGAAAATTTTCCCAAAAATCTCCATGCCCCACCACTCTTGGTGCCACATGGCATGTTTTGATTAGATGTGGGCCTTTTTTGCTTCATTTTCCACCGTTTTGGCCATTGGAAAATTTTCCAAAAATTCTCCACCTATTTGGATGACCCGGGAACACGTGGCAAGATATGATTCACCGTGGGCATCTTCTCTTAAATTTTCCATCGCTGTTGACCTTTTTCTGACTTGGACATGTGGAAAAACCCCATTGGACATGGGCTTTCTCTACCATTTTCCCTACGGGCTTTTTTGCAGTTTTTGCCCCCACATGGACACGTGGCGTGATTTGATTGGCTCGGGTTTTTGGGGGTGGGCTCTCTCTTTCAATATTTCCTTGAATTTTCTTTGGGAAAAATTCCCAACTTCTGCTATGTTCCACCAGTATTGGGACACATGGTGAGCTCCCATTGGACTGGGCCTTGTGGGCAAAGATTTCTCTTTGCGCTAACCTTGAGAAAACTTCCCAATTTCTCCCGGTGGCCGAAGCTCGACGCCCCTCGAGACACATGGCGTGATCCCATTCACTCGCGGGCCTATGGACTAAAATTTCTCCTTTCCTCTCACCAAAACACTTTGCCAAATTTTCAATTTTATCACCACCCTCTGTAACTCCTTTGGCCTAAGGACACGTGGCACAATGTGATTGGATGTGGGCCTGGCGTCGAAAATTTTGTTTGTGTCAACCCTTAGGAAATTTTCCTAATTCCTTCCCCTTGGACATGTGGCGAGCTCCCATTGGATGGCAGGCCATCAGGCCAAAAATTCCTTCTGAAACCTTGCCAAACATTTGGTAAAATTTCCAAGTTTACCTCTGCCTCCTCCGAGGACACGTGGCGTCATCTTATTGGCTCGGGCTTTTCAGGGGAAAATTTCCCACAAAAGCTCCACCGAGCCATAACTTCAAAAATACATGGAGTTAGGAAGAAAACTTTACCTTTCTGGAAAGCTGAGAAAAAGCTCTATCCAATGGTGCCATTTCTAGAAGGTCTTTAGTGCCTAAAAAGAAAAAAATTATGACTAAGGCACAAGAGATGGAAGAATGAAGGGAGTTATCCACAAAATGAGCAAGGGGCTCATTTTGGATAACAATTTTGGAGACTTAGAGGGTCATCTACGATGGATGAAGTTACCAGTTTCTTAAAGCAAATCATTAGGCATGGAGTTATCAAAGTCTCTGCTTGGTACCCCAACTAATTAGAACACTGCAAGGAGGAAGATGGAGGGTAGAACACCATCTGATTGGAGCAAGGCTTGCAAAACACATTTCCTGGAACACCAAGCTTGTGTCAAAGCACTTAGGGAAAGCAAAGCTAAACTACAACACAACAATGTGCATAAGCACTTGGAGGAATGAAAACCTAAGATAATATGTACAAGGTGGAGAGTTTCTTTTAGTAGCAATGCTTGAGATGGATTCCATTAAGCGGAATCAGTAACTCTTCACTATCCAATGTAGACAATTGGAAGGCATTGTTGTCCTTACACTTTGTGACCATGTATGGGCCACTCCAAATGGCATCAAATTTTGAATGCCTCCTCATAAACAAGCTGTTGTATATATCTTCCCCAGGTAGATATAGACAAGCAGAAGATTCTAGAGATCAAAGAAGCTCAAATCCCTGACATTTACAGAAGTGGCGCACAGAAATGAGTGTCGACAATGAAATGTATGCGCCCTTGGCGCACAGAAGTGGCACACAGAAATGAGTGTCGACAATGAAATGTATGCACCCTTGGCGCACAGAAGTGGCGCACAGAAATGAGTGTCGACAATGAAATGTATGCACCCTTGGCGCATAGAAGTGGTGCACAGAAATGAGTGTCGACAATGAAATGTATGCCCTTGGCACACAGAAGTGGCGCACAGAAATGAGTGTCGACAATGAAATGTATGCGCCCTTGGCACATGAAGTGGCGCACAGAAATGAGTGTTAACAGGGAAAGAGTTGCGCCTTGGCGCATGTAAGAGGATGTCGACACACACACGGATGCGCCTATGGCGCACCTTCAGGAGGCGCAACATTTTGATTTTGCCAGCGGGAAGTAGACCACAGCGCGAGATATTCAGATGGCCATAACTTTTGACTGGGAGCTCGGATTCATGCAAGGTTGGACTTTTTGGAAAGCTTACGAGGTCCTCTGTCCAACTATGACTGGATATCTTTAATTAGGTGAGAACAAATTCTTAAAAATGAAAAATACAGTTAGCCACTTTTGGGGGTCGCTAGGGTTCTCACCTACCACCATAATGAGATGAATTAAATACAACTGCTGGAGGTGGTTGGGGTAGATTTGGAATTCCTCTCTCTTTTCTCTCTCATTCTTCCTATAAATTGTAAGGAGAGGCTTCTTTCTAAGGTTGGACATTTCTTGTTTTGCCCCTCCCTTCTTCTCTTTGGCAGAGTGAACTTGTGGAGTTAAAACCTCCCATTTGAAACTGTAATGCAACCTTGCCTCTTGGCATTTTGCAGTGTGTTGTATCAATCTTTGGAGAAAATTAATGCATGTACTGTGGATGATTCTCAACCCTCTCTGTGTTCATTTGCATCCTCTTGATCTTTCACTTTGTGAATCTGGCATTATCTGTGCATGATCTTGCATTGCATTTTAATGGTCTGTGTTTATTGGCAAGACAGGTGTTCTTCATTCCTCGGTGCATCACCTTTGTAGTTTAGGTTTTATTTTATGCATCTTCTTACCCTGTCTCCTTGGCAAGTTAGTTTAGGTTTTGAGTAAACCCTCTACATTTTTTACGTGTGCATCTGAACAGAGGAATAGGAACCGGCCTTCATCCGGAGAGCTTTTCCGTTTTCGCAAGTCCCACACTTGGGAAAAGCTCCATGTTATGCAATCACACTGAGAGTCTCAACCCATCGTGTTGCAGACATTCAGGGGTGCTGTGATTCGCCATCAATAGTTTTGGCATGCCCGGTGGGACCAAGAGGTCATTCCATCAAGATTTGAAGGAACTTTCAAGAAATTCGGACTTAAAAAATTACAGGTTTTACAGTTTTCGTTTTTTTACCTTCAGGCTGAACTTTGAAATCAATTTTCAAGGACTTAACTTGCTTGAAACAAGTCAAAATTTCACCAGTTGATAGATCGGGGGATAATCTTCAAAAGGGTATTCTTAGATTTTTGAGATTTTGACTTTCAAAATTTCATGGTTTTTGATTTTGGATTTGGGTTTTGAAGTCGGCATTTTTGGATTTTCGGGACTGTCATTCCAAATCAAATTCCAAACTCTAAAATATCAAAAATACAGGTCTTTCAAATTTCTATTTTTAAATATTGTCAGGTTTGGTGTGTAACTTGGCAGGATCTAGCCTTTTGAGGCTCACTTTCTAACACATCTGGCGACTCCGAAAGGATAGAATTCAGCGGTGTAGCAGCAAAAGTTGCCCAGGCATATGAGAAGAATTCAAACCAGGTCCAATACTCGAGAAGAGGGGCTATTTTCCACTTGCAACTTTCACCAGGTAGAGGAAGGAGAGGAAGAAGACCACAAAGATCACCATCTCCACCTAACAGGACTTTGTCTACACCTCCACCTAGTAGGCCTTTTCTCGCATCGACCAGGGTTCTTAGGCCAATCATAATGGCACATCTACCGAATCCCTTTGTCAATTTCACGGGTAGTAGTCCACTTGCCCTAAATGCTCAGAATCAAATTCCAGTTGCAGCACTAAAGAATATACCCTATTTCACAGGAGAAAATCATACTACTCCTATTGATCACATCCAGGATATTGCTAATGCATGTGCAATTCACGAAATAAATGAAATGGATGTTGCAGTCAAGTTGTTGGCTTCATCTTTCAAAGGCAAGGCCTTACAATGGTTTAGGAGCCTTACAGCAGGGTCTATTACGAATTGGAACCAACTTTGTTCTGCTCTTTGCAGCCAATTCGGGGAGAGGGCGGACAATTTATCTTTATTGGAACAGCTGACAACAATCAAAAGGGCTCCTAACGAACAAATGGCAGATTTCAACTTTAGATTCCAACGGACATGGGACAGGATTCCAATAGCCGTTAGACCAACCGCCGAAGGAGCATTCCTTTATTTCTTAAAGGCTATAAATTCAGACATAGCCATGATGATCCAATCAATGGGAGGGACAACGCTGCCAGGGGCCTACGACACAGCTATCAGAGTAGAGAACTATTTGATCCAAGCTGGCAAGCTTGCACCAAGGCCACCAATGCCTCTCTATCCGGATATGGGAAATCCTACAACCAGTCAAGCACCAGAGTTGAATCCCATTCCAACTCCTAGAAATCAAAGCAATAATGAGGCGTCGACTTCTTCAAATACTTCAAAGGAATTGCAGGAGGTCATGAAACAATTACAGAACCTTGGAAATGAGCTTGTGACTATCAAAAGACAACAAGCTCAAAGTGCTAGACCGTATCAGCCTCAAGCACAGTACCAAGCTAGGCCCCCATACCAACAAAATAGACCACCACCTCAGGCTGCAAATCAAAACCAAAACCAAGGACAACCTCAAGCTGCCAGGCCATTTCGACCGTATGATCCAAATGCAACGACGTCCTCAAGAGCTTTGGTCCCGACACAAAATAACATGGCACAGGAGTACGACTGGTGTTACCCTTGCAATCTACCTCACAATCAGTCAGCATGTTTCAATGGTGCACTAAATCAGGCCTTGATGGTGCAAACCATTGGTGTTGCTCAAGAACCAAGCCAGGAGGAGAATCAACAGCAACAAACATAGCAAGAAGGACCTCCAACAGAAACCACATTGGCAAATTGGCAAATGGAAGACTTCTGTGGAGTTAACCAACAGCCTTTTCAAGGCGTGGCTGCCAACACATGGTCAAAGAAGAGAAATATAGGAGAGGGACAACCGTGTAATCCAGTTGTTTCTCAACCCACTCTTACACAACAAGGGGTCGATGTAGACAAACGTAGCTCAAATGTGCAAAATCAACCCAAGGTACCTGTTGTAGCAACACACGCACATGCTCAAGCTCCAGAAAAGTTTGCACCAAGTAAGGGACAACAAAAGGACAATTCATCCCCTTTCAGCATCATTGATCAAATGAAGAAGACGAACGTGAATATATCAATGTGGGAATCTTTATCCATCCCAGGACAAAGAGATCTTCTACAAGCTGCCATGAAGAATTGGTCAACTTCGAACCAACAGGCCCATATGCAAGAGAAGGTCCTCACGAATGCTGCTCAGCCTGAAGGGAATCATGGAGGACAACAAGGTAAAGTTTTGAAACCCCCTCCATTCTATATTTCATTAATCATCGGGGATAAATTAGTACACAATTGCATGATTGATTCTGGGGCAAGTAGTTCAGTGATGCCGAAGCAAATAGCGGATCAGCTGGGTTTGAAATATGAGCCAGTGCTGAAAGGAGTAGTACAACTAGATGGAACGGCAGTAGGAACTGTTGGAGTCATCAAGAGGTTAAGCCTAACACTACATTCCTGTCCTAATGTTACAGTTCTGCAAGATGTGTCTGTGATTGACCTTCCGCCACTCTTTGCGTTGTGTCTATCAAGAGACTTCACTGCAAAAATCGGTGGATATTTATCTGCAGATTGGTCACACATGATTTTTAGGACAAGGTATGGAGCCAAAGCAACAATCAGGTCAGAACCAATTGCCAATTTCCATATTGAGCCTCATGTACCAAATCCTATCAATATAAATTGCTCGGCTTTTGACCAAGAGGAGTGTTCAAGTGATCTAGAAACAGGTACTAAGGTCGAGGGAATTCCTGATTTAACTTTGGATGAATGGGCAAACAAGAGTCATGAATTTGACCCATCTAAGAAATTGAAGAATCTGAATTGGGCGTGTATTGTATACATGAAGAAAATTCACCCATTCATTCGACATCATTCGGCTGAACAAAGGATGAAAACAAAGTTTGGAAATTATTTTCGATGGTTCGAGAAGCGAGACAAGGTCTTTGGAGGTGGTGCGATGTTGATTTCACCACAAGACATCAAATATTTTTCAGCTTTTCGTTTCAGTTTTCTGTTCAAACAACACGGTGAATACTGAAGCATTGATTCATGGAATTCATTGGGCGGGAAAAGGGGCATAAAGAACTTGCAGGTGTTTGGAGATAGTGAGCTGATCGTCAACCAAGTTAGGGGACAACATGCTACTGAAAAGAATGACTTGAGGAGCTACAAGAATAGGGTATGGGACCTCATTGAGGATTTGAAGCTTTCAACATTGTGTCCATACCGGGAAAAAAAATGAAGTCGCGAGATAGGCTCGCATGTGAGTTGGAGCAACGTTTGATGTGGTTGACAACATCGAAGGGGAAAAACACAGACCACATATCCATGTGATTGTGAGGCCGAGCGAGTTCGAGATAATAACACAAGGTGGTAGGTGTTTGAGAATGATCAACAGATCGTCAATTTCTTACAAGAAGAGGCTGAATTCTCAGCTAGGAATCAGGACAGATTAGAGCAGCAGTATGGGGATCAAGTAGTGCAGCTGCGGACAAACAAGCTTCCTAAGGGTTTGGTAACATTGGAGTCTATCTTGACCCTAATGACCGATTTCGTAAGAAAAGGCAAACATACGAGTCAAGAGAGAAGATTTGAGCCGATTCCGGTTGGGAAGGCAAAACACTTCAAATTGGTAAAGTGGCCCTTTGAGCGGGAGAAATCAGATTTCATACAGCTTTGCCAAGAATTTCCAGATGTCTTCGCTTGGAGCTATGAAGACTTAAGAGGATTCGATCCAAATTTGGCACAACATACCATAGAATTGGATCGGATGCTAAGCCCATCAGGGAAAAGAGAGACAGTCAACCCTCACATTGAGCCTCTAATGAAGAAAGAGCTAAATAAGCTAATAGAGGAAGCATTATATTCCCGATCAAGCACTCAAGTGGGTTGCAAACTTGGTTCGGTCGGGAAGAAGAGTGGAGAAATCAGGTTGTGTGTGGATTTCGAGACCTAACAGGGCATCTCTCAAAGATCATTACCCACTTCCTTGATGGAACAAATATTGCAAGTAGTATCCGGTTGAGAGAGATTCTCTCTCTAGATGGCTACTCGGGGTGCAATCGAGGTGATGGTGAAAGAAGATGACCAATTCAAGACGGCTTTCACCACCAAATGGGGGACTATGCCTAAGAAGATGCCATTTGGGCTATCAAATGTTGGAGCCACCTTCCAAAGGGCAATGGATATGGCATTCAAGGGGTTGATCAATAAAATAGTTCTAATATATCTTGATGACATCACTGTATTCTCAAAAAATGCAGCGGATCACCTCTGTCATTTGAGGCAAGTATTTCAGAGGTGTAGAAGATTTGGGGTATCATTGAATCCCAAAAAATGCATATTTTGGCTCACGAGGGAAAACTTCTAGGCCATATTGTTTCAAAGGAAGGGTTGACGATTGACCCAGAAAGAGTTGAAGCAATTCGAGCATTGCCATTGCCAAGTCACAAGAAGGCTCTTCAAAGCTTCTTAGGAAGGATCAATTTTGTCCATGATTTGTTCCAAATTTTGCTGCTCTTGTGAAGCCAATAATGCTGATGTTAAAGAAGAGTATGGCATTTAAGTGGACATCTGAAGGCAAGGCAAGTTTTGAGGCAATAAAAGAGGCTATATCTCAAGCTCCGACTCTCGTCAATCCAGACTTCTCCAAGGACTTCGTGTTATATGCCTTTGGTGGTGGGGACACGATTTCTGCAATCCTGGTACAACAAAACAAAGGAGGATTAGAACAACCAGTTGCTTTCTTCAGTCAAGGCTTGGAGGAATACGAAACTAGGTACTCTTTCATTGAAAAGCATGTCCTTGTAGTAATCAGGAGCTTAAAGAAATTCAAGCACCTAGTCTCAAACAACAAAATCCAATTATTGGTCTCTCATGCGGGAGTCAGGGACTTCCTTCTAAACAAGGATCTGAATGAGAAACGTGCAGGATGGATAACTCGTGTCATGGAATATGACATTGAGATCAAGGTCACCAAACTAGTACGTGGGAAGGGACTATGTGAGCAGCTAGCCTTGAGTCAACAAGTTGAAGCAGGTAATGAAAAAGAGGCTGTCTTGGTACTACAGGATGATCAAGAACAAGAAAATGATGATGTGCCTACTCCTTGTTGGACTCAGAATATGATACACTTCCTACAGACAGGCCTATGCCCCCCAGAAATGAGCAAAGCAAAGAGGAGATACTTCAGATTACAAGCCATTCCATATGTGCTTGTTGATGGTGTTTTGTTTAAGAAAGACATCAATGGAGTTCTATTGAGGTGCATTGGGACAAGTCAAATTGAGAGGGTGTTACGAGATTTTCACGATGGAGATTTTGGAGGACATTTTTCCCCACGAGTAACAACTCTCAAGATAATGAAGGCAGGGTATTATTGGCCGACAGTCTTCAGTGACTGCTATACATGGATAAGAAAGTGTAGGAAATGTGCACTCTTCACAGGCAAAGAAAGACTAGCAGCGCTTCCATTGCACCCAATTCTGGTTGACCAACCATTTATGCAATGGGGATTGGACTTCGTCGGGGTCATCAATCCAAACTCAAGCCAAGGCCACAAGTGGATTCTCACGGCAACGGACTATTTCACCAAGTGGACCGAAGCAGTAGCGCTCAAGGAAGCAAATGAGTCTAACATACTAGACTTTTATGAAGGAATAGTGACCAGGTTCGGTGTGCCGGCCACTATCATATCAGACAATGCATTGGCATTTATAGGTTCCAAGATTACAGAATGGGCTGTCAAGAATGGAATCTATTTGAGCACCTCTTCAAATTATTACCCGCAGGGTAATGGACAGGCAGAGTCCACGAACAAAAATTTGCTAAGAATCATCAGGAGGACTCTGGATGAAAATCAAAGAACATGGCATACCAAGCTAAAATCAGCATTATGGGCTGACAGAATAACACCAAAGAGGTCTACAGGTAATTCCCCTTACAAGTTGGTCTATGGAAAAGAGGCAGTATTGCCTATATCATTAGAACTGCCTACATTGGAGTTCATGAAGTAGTTGGAGTTGGCTGAGTTCGAACCAATGGAGGCTAGGTATGTAGAGTTGATGGAATTGGAAGAAATTAGAGAACATGTAGTTCAAACAATTGAGAAAGATCAGGCCTTAGTAAAAAGATGGTTTGATAAGAAAGCAAGAGCAAGGACCTTCAGGAAGGGGACCTAGTTCTGAAATGGGATGCAGATCGGGCAAAACCAGGAAGGCATTCCAAGTTTGATGCCATTTGGAGTGGCCCCTACATGGTCACGGGATGTAAAAGTAGTAATGCCTTCCAATTGTCTACTTTGGATGGAGGAGAATTCCGATTCCGGTTAATGGAATCCATCTTAAACATTGCTACTAAAAAGAAAAGGTTTACCCTTGTAAATATTAGCCTAGATTTCAATTCCTCTAAGTGCGTATGCACATTGTCTTGTTGTAGTTAGGTTTGTTTCCCTAAGTGCTTCGGCACAGGTTTTGTTGCTCTAGGTTGGTTTTCTACTGATTGCGGCGAATGCTGGTAAGGAAGAAGTTGCGGTATCAGGTTCGGGATCAGATATCAGGTTGGTTTCAGGTTATTGCTTATGACTCCATGCCCAATGGATTGCTAAAAGGCCACTGATCTTCTACCTAGCAGGCAGGTGATCCCATTGAGTCGCCAAATTGTTGTATATATCTTCCCCAGGTAGATATAGACAAGCAGAAGATTCTAGAGATCAAAGAAGCTCAAATCCCTGACATTTATAGAAGTGGCACACATGGAAATGAGTGTCGACAATGAAATGTATGCACCCTTGGCGCACAGAAGTGGCACACGGAAATGAGTGTCGACAATGAAATGTATGCGCCCTTGGCGCACAGAAATGAGTGTCGACAATGAAATGTATGCACCCTTGGCGCACAGAAGTGGCGCACAGAAATGAGTGTCGACAATGAAATGTATGCGCCCTTGGCGCACAGAAGTGGCGCACAGAAATGAGTGTCGACAATGAAATGTATGCGCGCCGAAATTGGCGCTTGGCGAAGAAAGTAGCACACGAGAAATGAGTGTCGACAATGAAATGTATGCGCCCTTGGGCACAGAAGTGGCGCACAGAAATGAGTGTTAACAGGGCAAGAGTTGTACCTTGGCACATGTAAGAGGATGTCGACACACACACGGATGCGCCTATGGCGCACCTTCAGGAGGCGCAACATTTTGAGCGCTGACAGGAAGCAGACCCTGGCGCAGATATTCAGATGGCCATAACTTTTGACTGGGAGCTCGGATTCATGCAAGGTTGGACTTTCTGGAAAGCTTACGAGGTCCTCTGTCCAACTACGACTGGATATCTTTAATTAGGTGAGAAAAAATTCTTAAAAATGAAAAATACAGTTAGCCACTTTTGGGGGTCGTTAGGGTTCTCACCTACCACCATAATGAGATGAATTAAATACAACCTGCGGTGGTTGGGGTAGATTTCGAATTCCTCTCTCTTTTCTCTCTCATTCTTCCTATAAATTGTAAGGAGGGGCTTCTTTCTAAGGGTTGGACATTTTTGTTTTGCCCCTCCCTTCTTCTCTTTGGCAGGTGAACTTGTGGAGTTAAAACCTCCCATTTGAAACTGTAATGCAACCTTGTTTATTTGGCATTTTGCAGTGTGTTGTATCAATCTTTGGAGCAAATTAATGCATGTCTATGGATGATTCTCAACCCTCTTTGTATTCATTTGCATCCGCTTGATCTTTCACTGCAAATCTTGTTATCTGTGCATGATCTTGCATTGCATTTTAATGGTCTGTGTTTATTTGGCAAGACAGGTGTTCTTCATTCCTCGGTGCATCACCTTTGTAGTTTAGGTTTTATTTTATGCATTTTCTTACCCCTGTCTCCTTGGCAAGTTAGATTAGGTTTTTAGTAAACCTCTACATTTTTACGTGTGCATCTAAGGAATAGGAACCGGCCTTCAGGAGAGCCCGTTTCGCAAGGTCCGGAGAAAAGCTTTGCAGGTCCCACACTTAGGAAAAGCTCCATGTTATGCAATCGCACTTAGAGTCTCAACCCATCGTGTTGCGAGACATTCGAAGTGCTGCGATTCACCATCAACACAAGCTTGAATGGAGATTTACCTTTAGATCTCTTGGGATTTATCCTATCAGCCCATAAGGCTGATTTCAACTTAGTATGCCAAGACCTCGATTTTCATTAAGAGTCCTCTTGATGATTCTTAACAAGTTCTTGTTTGTAGATTCAGCTTGGCCATTACCCCCGAGGATAATAATTTGATGAAGTGCTTAGGTAGATCCCATTCTTGACATCCCATTCGAGTTACCACTGGACCCAATGAATTCCAATGCATTATCGATATTATTGTAGTAGGTATGCCAAATTTGGTTGTTATTCCCTCATAGAAGTGCGGGATGCTAGATTCATTTGCCTCCTTAAGTGCTACTACTTGAGTCCACTTGGTGAAGTAATTTGTTGTTGTCGAGAATCCATTTGTGTCCTTGGATTGAATTTGGGTTAATGACTCCAATGAAGTCTAAACCCCATTGCATGAATCTCTGGTCAACTAAAATTGGATGCAATGGAAGGGCAGCTAGTCTCTCCTTACCCGTGAAGAATGCACAATTCTTGCACCTCTTGATCCATGCATAACAATCACAGAAAATCTTGGGCCAGTAATAGCTAGCCCTCATGATCTTCAAAGCTATCACTCTCGATGCAAAATGACCACCAGCTGATCCACCATGGAACTCTTCCAACACCCTGTGAATCTGATTTGTACCAATGCATCTCAGCAACACTCCATTCACATCCCTTTTGAACAAAACACCATCAACAAGGGCATATGGGACAACTTGCAATCTGAAGTGTCTTCTTTTGGTCTTGTTCATCTCTGGAGGACATAGACCTATGTCTAGGAAGTTCATTATGCCTTGGGTCCAGTAAGGAGTGAGGACACCATCATTTTCTTCTTGAGTGCTTCCTTTCTCATGGTTGTCTTGCAACGCCAAAACAACCTCCTTCTCATTGCATGCTTCCTTATGTTTATTCAAGACTAGTTTCTCACACAATCCTTTTCCTCTAACCAACTTGGTGACTTTGATCTCAATGTCATACTCCATGACACGAGTAATCCAACCTGCTCTCTTTTCATTCAGGTCTTTGTTGAGGAGGAAGTCTTTAACTCCCACATGAGAAACCAAAAATTGAACCTTGTTGTTTGAAACTAGATGTTTGATTTTCTTCAAGCTCCTAATTATTGCAAGAACATGATTCTCAATGAAAGACTACCTCACCTCATATTCCTCCAGGATTTGGCTAAAGAAAGAAATTGGCTGCTCATCATTGTCTTTGTTCTGCTGTACCAAAATTACAGAAATAGTATCATCACCCCCAAATGCATAGAGGATGAAATCCTTGGAGAAATCTAGGTTAATGAGAGTTGGGGCTTGAGAGATGGCTTCTTTGATTGCTCCAAAAATTTCCTTGCCTTCTGATTTCCATTTGAAAGCTATACTTTTCTTTAACATCTTGGTGATAGGCTTGACTAGGGCTGCAAAATTTAGGACAAACCTCCGAACAAAATTTATTCTTCCCAAGAAACTTTGAAGGGCTTTCTTATGGCTTGCCAATGGTAGTGCTCTTATGGCTTCAACTCTTTTCGGATCAATTGCTAATCCTTCTTTGAAGAAAATGTGGTCAAGGAGTTTTCCTTCATGGGCTAGAAAAATACACTTTTAGGATTCAAGGATACTCTAAATCATCATGTACCTTTGGAACACTTATCTCAAATGAAAGAGATGGTCTCTTGCATTTTTGAAAAACATTGATATCATCAAGATATATCAGCACCATGTTGTTAATCAAACCCTTGAAGGCCATGTCCATTGCCATTTGGAAAGTAGCTCCGGTGTTGGACAGCCCAAATGGTATTTTCTGTATGCATAAGTTCCCCATTTGGTTGTAAAGGCTGTCTTGAACTGATCCTCTTATTTCACCATAATCGATTGTACCTTGAATAGCCATCAAGTAATGAAAACCTCTCGAGCTAGAAATAACTTGCAAGATCTGCTCCATGGAATGAAGTGGGTAATGATCCTTGAGAGATGCTCTATTCAAATCTTTGAAGTCAACACACAATCTGATTTCCCCACTCTTATTTCTAACTAGAACTAATTTGGCCACCCAACTAGAATGCTTGATAGGGAATATGATACTTGACTCTATCAACTTATTCAATTCTTTTCTCATGAGAGGCTCCATGTGTGGATTGGTGGCCTTTGTTTTTGCACGATGGGTTTAGTACTTGGATCCAATTCAATGGTGTGTTGAGCTAACTCGATATTAAAACCCTTCAAATCTTCATAGCTCCAAGTAAACACATCCGGGAATTCTTAACAAAGCTATATGAACTCATACCTTTCTTGTTCAGTTGTCATCTTACTAATTTGGAGTGATTTGCCTTCTTCCACCAAGATGGACACTGAATCTTCTCCCTTGACTTGGATGTTTGCTTTCTCCTTCCTAAACTGATCATTAGGACTGAAAATGGACTCCAAAGTAATAAGTCCCTTTAGTAGTTTATTGGTTCTTAGCTGTACCACTCGATCACCATAATGTTGTTCTAACTTTTCTTGATTTTTAGCTAAGAACTCAGCCTCTTCTTATAAGAAATGGATGATTTGTTGATCATTTTCAAACACTTGCCAACTTACATTGTTGTCTGACACCGAAGGCCTTACAATCACATGGATGTTTAGTTGTACCTTGTCTTTTTGGATGCTTTCAACAACATCAAAGGCTGCTCCACTGCTTGCAAGCCCTGTCGGCCGACTTGGTTCTCTTTTCTAAGAATGGATTTGATGCCAAAGACTTTGAAATATTCAATGAGGTCCCACACCCTATTTTTGTAGCACTTGAGCAGATCATTCTTGGCAGCATGCTGCCCCTTAACTTGGTTGACAATCAACTCACTATCACCAAAGACTTGTAAGTTCTTTATTCCTCTCTTGATTGACCAATGCAATCCTTGTATCAAAGCTTCATATTCAGCAGTGTTATTAGAGCATGCAAACTAAAATCTAAAAGCTAAATAATACTTAACTCCTTGAGGTGAAACAAGCATAGCTCCCCCTCCTACACCTTGTCTACTCCTTGATCCATTAAAAAATAACTACCATACCTCATTGTCATCCTTGTGGTTTGGCTAGGTGATGTTAGGAATAGGCTGATTTTCTTCATGCATGTAATAGACTCCTAGCTCAGATTCTTCTATTTATTGATAAGGATCTAAAGCATGCACCTTGCTTGCCCATTCATCAAGAGTTAGATCACGGGATACTTTCAACCTTGGTGTCAGCTTCATCAGTGCTTGGATAATCCTCTTGATCAAACACTGAACAATTTGTATTCATTTGGCTTGGAGTGTGAGGCTCAATGTGAAAGTTTGCAATAGGCTCAGATCTGATTGTGGCTTTAGTTCCATATCTTGTTCTAAACAACATGTGTGACCAATCGGGAGATAAGTACCCTCAATCTTAGCTATGAAATCCCTTGACAAACATAGGGCAAAGAGTGATGGAAGGTCTATTACCAAGACATCTTGTAAAACAACAATGTTGGGGCATGTATGAAAAGTAAGACTCAAGTTTTTATCACTCCAACTATTATTACTACTTTGTCCCATCCAATTGCACTACCCCTTTGGATATGAATTCATATTGAATCCCCAATTTGTCAACTATTTACTTGGGCATTACTAAACTACTTGCCTCGAATCAATCATGCGATTTGTGTACTAAATGGTTTCCAATGATCAATGAAACATTGAATGGAGGGGGCTTCAACATTTTACCTTGTTATCCTCCATGATTCCTCTCGGGTTGGGCAGCATTTGTGAGTACCTTCTCTTGCATTTGGACTGCTGATTTGGAATTGATTGATCCTTCATGGCAGCTTGTAGCAAATCTCTTTGCTTTGAGATGGATAATGATTCCTACATTGATATGTTTAAATTTGTCTTCTTCATCCGATCAATGATGTTGAATGGAGATGAAGTATCTCTTTCTTGTCCCTTGGCTGCACATTCATTCCTTGCACATGGGCAGCACCAATTGGCATCTAAGTTGGCCTAGGAGCTGTTTTAGCGGTCCTTGCGTGTTTGGAACTTCATTTTGTTTTCCAATAATTTGTGGAGTGGTAGAAGGTTGTGAATCACTTGGAGCCAATGGCTATTCTTCACCTAAATTTCTCCTTTTTGACCTCATGTTGGCTGTAACACTTTGGGAGATTATTTGATTCATGCCAAAAAAATCTTCTTCTTACCATATTACAAGTGTGGTATCATTAGGAGTTGATTGTTGCTGGAATGTTTCTTATTGTTGGTTATTTCCTTGACTCCCTTCACCCTCCACACCGGTAGTTGTCACCATTAATGCTTGATTTAAGGCACCATTGAAAAACATAGGTGGTTGTGAGGTTCATTGCATGGGAAACACCAATCATACTCTTGAGCTATGTTGTTTTGCACTAGCACTATTGCTTTAGAGGTAGATGTAGCATTGGGATTATAGGGCTGAAATGGTCTATTGGCAAGAGGTCTTGCTTGATTTTTATTTACAACTAGATTGAGTGGTCTTTGAGGCTGGTATGGCTGCTGTTAGGCTGAGCTTGAGGCTAGAAAGAAGGTCTAAAACCTTAGGCTTGCTGCCTCTTGAGTGTAACCAGCTCATTACCTAAATTTTGTAATTGTTTCATGACTTCTTGAAGTTCATTTGAGGCACTAGAAGATGAAGTAGAAGCTTCACTTGAATTTTGATTTCTAGGAGTGGGTATAGGAGCTAAAATAGGCACTTGACTAGTACTTGGGTTCTCTAAACTTGGATACAGTGAAATTGGAGGCCTAGGAGCTAGCTTGCCAGCTTGAATCAAACAATTTTCAGCTCTAATGGCAATGCTATAAGCAACATGGATAGTTGTGCCCCCCATGGATTGAATTAACATAGAAATATCATAATTTAGAGCTATAAGGTAATATAGAAAAGCACCTTCTACTATTGGCCTTACTCCGAATGGAATTCCGTCCCAAGTCATTTGGAACCTAAAGTTGAAACCTCATTGGGAGCTCTTGATGGTTGTCAACTATTCCAAAAGGGACAAGTTATCTCCCTTTTCTCGAACTACTCATGGAGGGCTATACATAGTTGGTAGAACCCGAGGCAAAGACTTCAACCAGCAAAGCTTTCCATTTAAATGAAGACTCTTGCATCTGTTAATCTCACAAATTCATGATCACCATCTCAGTTATTTCTATCTTTTCATTCTCTTGAGAAGCAGAGATAAGGGTTAGGGCTAGGAGGAATACTGTTGAGTGTTGGGAAGGTGTGCGCGTACCGTAGAGAGATCAAAATGATTGTGAAGAGATCCCTTTTTGTTTGGGAAGGAATACTGTAAATAAGAATGCAAGACCACCAGATTTTGTTAAACAATAAGTGAGAGAATTGCCTTGGGCCAGGAAATATTAGACTTCCTTTCGAAGGTGGTCAGTTCCCTTTTAATACCAATTAATGCAAATGATAATAAAGAAGCTATTACGAAATCATGATTTAGGTACCTCGTTACTAAAAGCAATAGAGACTAAACTACCAATAATAAAATATCATGTTGTTTGTTTGGTCACTAGTTAGTTATTGATACATTCATATCAAGTTACTGAGGATAAACAAAACTAGATATGAGATTGTTTGGAGGTAAATAGGTGAAAGGTTGGTTTTGGTATAAGTTGATGGCCAATGCGCGGTCATTGGATAACCGACCATGGTTATAAAACTGATACTAGTAGGGGATGACCGATATCGGTAGGGGCAATGATTTAGGGGATTTTAAATGGAGGTTGGTTATAAGGTGGTTATGGGGTTTATAAGGTTGGTAGATGGTTGAGGGGAGTTATAGGGTGATAGAGAAGACTCAGAGAGTGAGAAAGTTGTCTTTGGGGCAATATAGAGATGGATGAATGAAGGTTAGGTGCAAGGTACTACCGGGTGGTAGATCCAGGAGTGAGCTTATAATCACTATGAATCAAAAGTTCACAAAGTAGTGTCTAGAAGCATACAAGGTAATAAAAGAGACTACTTACTAGTTTCTGATGTGGATGCAGGTCCAAGGAATGAAGTGGTGAAGGCAAGGCTCAGTTGGGATGATCTAGCAATGAAAATGAGTGATGAAGCTATCCTCGACTCTCCCAATGTTTGGATGAGTGTGACAGTGATCTAGTTGCTCGAGTTATCATCTTGGGCTCAATGCTCCTCCTGACCTTTTCTCTCTTTCTCAAATGAATTCTCTCTTACAAATGAATTCGGATCCTTTGTTTTGGTTGGGGAGGTCATTTGAGGAACCGATGGTGGTTACCTAGCGCGCCGATCGTCAGTAGGGACCGATGTCGGTTAGGTCAAAGTTGGCTATTTTTAGTAAAATAGCCAACTTTCCCTCCTTTTCTCCCGAGGGGTCAGTTGTGGGCTTGGTCAAGTCATTATTAGGTTCGTTTTGGTGTGGGTGAGGGGTGATGAGTCATGGGTGTGGGTTTGGACCAAGTTATAGGTCTTAATTAGGTTAGTTTAGGGTTAGGGCTAGGTCATGGTGAGGTGGCGAGGTGAGGTGGTAGGGTTAGAGATGTGGATTTATTAATTATAAGGTAATTAATAAATAATTAAGTGTGTAAGGTTTAGGTGGTGAGGTAGGGTTAGGTTGTGAGATGAGATGTGGGGCACAGGGCATCGTAAGACCCAAATTTGGTGTCTACATTTGCCCCTTGTTATCGTGTAGCTTGTCTTATAAAGCTGCACTGACAATAATAAGAAGTGGTTGCCCCAGTTAAGGGTATAGGTAATCCCCCTCAAATCTATCACAGATTGAGGCAACGTGAAATTAGGGATAGGGTTGATAAAGGGTGAATGATGATGAGATGATGGTAAGATGGTGGGGTAAGTTCAAGGAAGCAGATGCACGTTGAAATGCAGTAGTGCGACCAGGGTACATGATTTGAAGAGAAAACAAGCAATTCATAGGCAAAGGTCGATAGTTTATCCAAACAAGGTTGATATAATCCTAGTATCCAAGGCATAGGAAGTAGCTCCAGGGGATATAATGGGTAAGGTACCGGAACGTTTAGGCATGTTTGGAAGTACCAAATGGTTGGTTTGGTTGAGATAAATGTCACGGTCTTGGTCTAGGAAAAGTTGGTCGGCTGATCAATTCAAGTATCCTAGTCATGCTAAAACATGAATAGGTGAGCTCGATTGAAAAAACAATGACATGATGGGTGGATAGAATCGTAATTTTGGGCCTTGGTCGAGGTACTTAATTGGTGTGGCCTTGGGTTGGGTCGATTGGTTGGTTGCGTCCTCGGGTCGGGCGATTGGTTGGTTGTGGCCTTGGGTCGGGCCGATTGGTTAGTTGTGGCCTCGGGTTAGGCCAATTGGTTGGGTGCAGCCTTGGGTCGGGCCGATTGGTTGGGTGTAGCCTCGGGTCAGGCCGGTTGGTTGGTTGTAGCCTTGGGTCAGGCCGATTGGTTAGTTGTGGCCTCGGGTCGGGCGATTGGTTGGGTGCGGCCTTAGGGTCGGGCCGATGGTTGGTGTGGCCTCGGGTCGGGCCGATTGGTTGGGTGCGGCCTCGGGTCGGGACGATTGGTTAGTTGCGGCCTCGGGTCGAGGCCAATTGGTTAGGTGTAGCCTCAGTCGGGCCGATTGGTTGGTTGTGGCCTCGGGTCGGGCCGATTGGTTGGTTGCGGCCTTGGGTCGGGCCGATTGGTTGGTTGCGGCCTTGGGTCGGGCCGATTGGTTGGTTGCGGCCTTGGGTTGGGCCGATTGGTTGGTTGTGGCCTTAGGTCGGGCCGATTGGTTGGTTGTAGCCTCGGGTCAAGCCGATTGGTTGGTTGTGGCCTTGGGTTGGGCCGATTGGTTGGTTGCGGCCTTGGGTCGGGCTGATTGGTTGGTTGCGGCCTTGGGTCGGGCCGATGAATTCAAAATAAGGCTATTTAGCAAAGCCGGGGGTAGGCGATGTGGTGAAAAATGGAGATTGGTGGATAAGGGTAGGAGTTAGGTTAAGATAAGTAGGTAACCGATATCGGTTAGGGGTGACCGATATCGGTTAGAAGACCGATATCGGTCTTCTAGGGCATGCACCTAACCGATATCGGTTAGAGGTCAAAACCTATAAAAAAAAAGAAAAAAGTGGCATGTCATTTTCACATTGTGAATTTGAGCACCAAAACATCTCTTGTTGAGTTTTGAATTGATTGTGTTGAGTGTTTGGGCTGAGTTGGCACTAGTTGAGTGGGTGAGTGAGTTATTGGTAGGCCCCAGAGATCGGGAGGCAGAGCTTGATTGGTTGAGGACCTGCTTGAGGAGATTTGGAGCTATGGCACAGGCTGGAGGAGCAGGAGGTGCTAGGAGGTGCTGGAGGAGCTGGACCACCACCACCTATCCCACCACGATGATGTGTAGTCATACCGGTAGGCTCTGAACCCCTATTTCTGTCAATTTTATGAATTTAGCTGGGATTTGGGTATTGGGGTAGGAATCCAAAATTTGATAAAATAATGAATAAATGAAGGTAAACAGTAAAATGGATTGGGTAGATATGTTAGGTAGGAAAAAACGTCAGGGTGGGTAAGGTTTTAGGCAATTGTGTTGGGTAAATGGGTAGAAATAGGGGAAAAAGGGGTTTGGGGGCCGTTTTCGGTTCGGCCCCTAAACCCCACAGTGACCGATGTCGGTCACTAGTCGACCGACATCGGTCATAGTTTTTAGGTATAGATTGGTAGGTGTAGAGACCGGCATCGGTCATGTGTCGACTGACGTTGGTTCATAAAATTTGAACATAGGGTGCGGGTGGGGGACCGATGGTGGTCGAGGTGACCGATAGTGGTCACCATGGGTAGGAGGTAGGGTTGTAAAATTGCTTTGTTGGGTGTTGTTTTAGGCGGGTAGGATAGATTATAGGGTTGAGGGGGGAGAAGGTAGATTTGCTGGGTGAGGTGGGTGAATTGCTAGCGGGGATTAGGTGGGATAAGTTGATTAGGGTAGGATAGGTTATTGGGGTGGGGGGTAATTGGGTGGTTGGGGTAAGATAGGTGGGTGTAAATGTGTTTACATAGGTGGGTGGAGTTGGGTTGTGATTGGGTGGGTGAGTAAGTATAGAGGGTTAGGTTGGTTGTTTTGTTAAGGGTAGGTAAGTTGACGGAGTGGGTTGTTGTTTTTTTACGAGCACGCTAGCGATTGACCATGCGAGATCGGATGCCGCCCTATTGGAGCGGATGTGGCCACATGTGACCGCGAGAAGTAGTGGCGATTATGTGGGAGGTTGGACTCGGGATCTAGAGGTATAGGGCTGTGGATAGGGACCACTACCGATGGTTGCCCTCATCGAGAGATGGGATCCGATAACTAATGCCTTCCATCTCCCTATTGGAGAGATGACAGTCACCCTAGAGGATGTGTATCACATCCTGAGACTACCGATCATAGGTGAGGAGGTGTTCCAGGTGGATGCCGAGATAATGATGGATAGCATCCTATAGGTATTTAGGGATGTAACCCCATTGGTTACGTATCATAGTGTGAGCATCTGCTATGGCGAGATGTATCGCGCTCATCGACGGGAGACACGGCTTGCCGTGTTGATGATGGTCGGTATCACCTGCTTCACCCTCCCTAACTCAGAGGGAGGCCGCTTCCCATGGGCTCTGATGGGAGTTTTACAGGAGATGGTGGAGGAGCACACCTACTATGCATGGGCACTAGTGTATTTGGTGTAGCTATATCAGAGAGCTCTAGGGCTATCGCCGTATGAGGTGATTCGGTATATGTTCGACATTCTTGTTACACTGTTGGGCATATGAGCACATCGTGTGTATATGACCAGTAGGGTTGCCCCAGCAGCCAGGGCCATAGGCAGTCTACAGATATGGGTTTCAGAGGTGGTTGGGGGTCGTGGGCCAGCCACGAGCAGTGGTCGCAGGGCGGGATGTTGCCTTTTAGGCATATGTTAGAGGGCCTGACTGCATTAGATATTATATGGAGGCCATACAGAGGCCATCAGCCCCGTGGAGGAGCCCGAGCACAGCTGCGATGGATCCAGTACATCTTCTGGATAGCTGGACGGAGACCGGGGAGTATGAGTGGATTCCCCTAGAGAGGGTACGACGACAGCTAGGACTACGGTAGGATGTGCCACCTCCCCTCCCACAGTATCAGAGGGAGGATGTAGAGGCACCACTGCCTCTACCGCAGCCATTTGACCCAGTCTGGGTAGCAGAGAGACCGGCAGATGACACAGTGGATGATGTTGGGGTTACAGGCTCATTTTTGGTTTGGTGGGCAGGGTAGAGGGCGGCCGTGAGAGCATAGCTAGCACAGCCAGATTTAGCGGCTGTTATAGCGGAGAGAGGGACTATCTCTTGGGTCAGGTGTAGGTACTACAGGGGTAGCTTGCTACCACACAGACACAAATTGGGGTGTTAAATGGGTAGTTAGCTTGAGCACGAGCACGAGGCATAGAGTGCCTCGAGTCCTATTCAAGTTTCGATGGTAGCTCCACCACCACCACAGGTACCGGCTCAGGTTCAGGGCATACAGGCAGGGTAGGGCCCACTTCTATTAGGAGCCGGGGGACCAGCCCCACCAGCCATGGTTACACGGGCCCGTTACATGGAGGCTAGAGCGGAGGCCCATTACTATCAGGACCTACTAGATGGTACCGGTGTAGAGTATCAGCCATATGCGGCTCATAGAGCCGAGACTTCCCAGTCACAGGTCATAGGTGGCCACAACCATAACCATAGCCGGTGGGTCGGTTACAGGTAGGAGGCGAGACCCGGCATAGGGGCCAGCTGAGGGACGGGCCGAGGGAGGGGGAGAGAGCTGAGTCGCCCAAGAGCGGAGACATTTTTGGTCAAGTTGGATAGATGATTTTTGATAGAGACACCGGTCTGTGAACCGAGTGTGCATATAGGGGCCTGCGTGCCCACATAGGATTTATGTATTCATTTTTGTTGTATATACCGGCCTACGAGCCGAGTACATTTTGTATAGTTGATACCGGCCTGCGAGCCGAGTATATTTTTGACATGAGAGACCGGCCTACGAGCTGAGTCGAGATTTTGAGAGAAAATGCATACTGCGTGCCGACTTTGTATTTTTATTACGAGAGGCCCCATGCAGGGAAATTTGTATATTTTGACATTGATTTGATGATATATATATATATATAGATGATGAGTTTGATCCACATGGTGTGTTATAATTTTTGATTTGATGCATATATTATAATGTTTCATGTGTTTTGTCGATGGTATTGGAATTTGATGTATATAGATGATGGTGATGATGTTTTGATGATATGCATATGTTTTGAAATGTTGATGTTATTATGATGATGGATGTTGATAGTGATGTCGTTATGCAGGGAAAAGAGGCGGGCTCCGCCAAAAATTTACAAAAACAAAGAAAAGGCCTAGGTATAAGCAAAAGGAGACAGGTGACCGATATCGGTTAGCTAACCGATGTCGGTCACTATGTGACCGATACCGGTTAGGTAACCGATATCGGTTATGCTAAAACAAGCTTTTCTAAAAATAGAAAAGCTTGGGAGGCAACTTAAATTCTTATTTTTAGAGTCATGCAACATGTTAAATATGAGGATGCGAGGTTGTTGATGTCCATACAGGTTAGTTGCATGGGAGAATTGAGTGATAAGGAGGAAAGAGATAGGTAAAGTGATCATGGGCTTGGATTAAGAAGGCGTAAAGGCAAGTTATAGTGAAGAGGGTGGTGAACATGGCTGAACAAGGAGAAGCGTCCAGCGGGCAGAGAGGAGAAGGAAGATAGGTTCCACCTCAAGCTGCTGCATCCCAAGAGGTATAAGTTTTGGTTGGAATTAGATTTTGCATGCTTATGAATAGGATGTGGTAAGGTAAGTGGGTAGAGATGAAAAGAAAGGTGATAGGCAAGGGTTTGGGATGGGGTGAGTGTTATGGGGTAGGTAATCAGGTGTTTCAGATATGTTTTTAGGTATAGAGAGGGGAAAACAAGTGAATAAGTTATCATAGGTGGTGTTTTTGAGTAGGGTGGATAGAATTGACAGTGACCGATATCGGTTTATGCCTAACTAGTATCGGTTAGGTAACCGATATCGGTTACTGTGTAAAGTTACAGATTTTGATAAAAAACACTTGGGGATTTATTTGTTGTTTGTTGGTTTGATGTGTGCAGGCAGAGGTAGGGTTGAGGATGAATGATAGGGTGCCAGCTTTGTTATCACGGGTCCGAGTGGATGTAACACCAACTGAGTGGGCATTAATAAACCATGTGGGGTTAAGCGGAATCCACTATTATTCACGAATCACATGCAATCATGCTATGTTGCAGGCGTTGATTGAGAGATGGAATCTAGAAAAGAATACCTTCCACCTACCAACAGGGGAGATGACAGTGACATTAGAAGATGTGTTTCAAATTTTGAGACTTCCAATTACAGGAAGACTAGTGTATCGTAAAGAGGCCAGCGCTTGTGCAGCGGGAAGCGATAACGGTAGTATTTGGTCCAGCCACACGAGATCTGACACATCGAGGTTTAACATTTACTTATGGTATAATGTTTGCGGCACACACTGAGGCAACAAGGTTGGCCGTGGTATTAATAATAGTGGTGGGGTACTATGCATTACCTAGAGTAGATGGGGGAAGATTTCCAAAATCATTGATGTGTATTATTCGTGAGATGATAGAAGGTATCGTTACTTTCGCATGGACACCCGCATATCTGGCGGAGCTATACAGGGGTTTATGGGCATGCAGGAAAAATCACAGGACTACACTAGATTGTGCATACTTATTACATTGTTGGGCCTATGAGCACATTGTGTGTGTGCGACCAATAGGCCGACCAATCTAGGTAGGAGAGACAAGATTGTTGAGGTTGGGATTCAGGTGATGGGTCAGACAGAGCAAGAAGCAAGAGCCGAGACCATGACAGATGACGCCGAGTATTATAGGCAGATGTTGGAGACAGTGACGATTGTGGATATCCATTGGAGGCCTGATGGGAACTACATGGTGATGATGAACATAGTCGAGGATTTGAGGGGTGTAGAGCGATTGAGGTGGATCACAGGACATAGGCCAAGTGAGTACGAGAGGATTCCTCTAGATCGCGTGCGGTGACAATTTGGATTTGTTTAGGATGTACCCATGGATCATAGACCATATAGGAGGATCGATGCCGAGGCACCATTCTCACCTCCATGGCCAACACTTCCAGAAGGACCAGAAGAGATAGCAGCCAATCGTAGGGTAATGGATGTAGGAGTGACAAAGTCTTATAGATTATGGTGGGCAGAGCTGCGAGGTACACACGAGAGGGCCGATCATCCTGACATAGCTGTGATTACAGTGGAGAGAGACCACCTATAGGGTTTAGTTCACCAGCTGCAAACACAGGTGAATGAGACCACGAGATTGTTAGAGGCTTCGCAGTCACGAGTGGAGAGACTAGAGGCAAGATTCCTCCATGCGAGAGGGCATATTCATATGTTACAGGAGAGATTGGTGGATCAGTGGGAGGAACCAATAGCAGTGGTACCTTTGAGGATGGAGAGGCCAGGTGAGCGGCGTCGACGATCACCATCACTACCTGGTCGGGATGAGGCGCGGGGCCTAAGTGAGTTTCATACATAGGGGTAGAAGAATAAATAAGGACTCCGACTTACGTCGATAATAGAGAAGATGTATTTGTTTAACATCTAAATAAAACTGAATATGTATGTTGATTTGAGTTATGATAATAATAAGACTATTTGTGTTTTGAATGTTTGGATTGATAAAGGAAAAAGGTGAGTGTTATAAATACGTGAAAATATTTATATTTTGAAGGAAACACAACACATGATAGGTTATGGTAGGAGATGGTCAAGCTAACCTTGGGAGATCCCATGTCTCTAAGTGTTGCCTACATAGCCCATTGCACAAAGCAAGGAGGGGCCTCAGACCGATGTAGTTCTCCCTTAGGACCAGGGAGAGGTGAATTCAAGCAATTTGGTTGTGGTTAGGAAATTTGTTGGTTGGTAAAAGTTTGATGTTGGTAGGGTAATGTTGTTGGTGTTGGTGTGGGTATAGGTGAAGTGAGGGTTAGCTTACCCAAGCATAGGAAACCATGTCCTGATTAAGGTCAACACATAATCCTAGATTCGGGTAAAAGAGGCAAAAATGTCCCATAGTTGGAAAGAGCTAAACAAACCATGTATTATCATAGGATGAGCTTGAATCCCTAGGTACCTTGCATAGGCGAGAAGTCGATAGGTGAAAAGAGTTGTATAATCACAATATATCGGATATACGTCACGTCCCTTGAGTTTTGTTGTTTTGAAGAATGGTGAGGTGAGGTGGATGGTATAGCTGGGGTGCAGAGAACTTGTTATAAGGTGATTATTCTGACGAAAGAGAACCAAACCTAAATAGACAAGTCCATGACTCAAAAGTGCTTTTGAATACTACTTTTATTTTTCTGGATATAGACTG
Source organism: Taxus wallichiana var. yunnanensis (assembly GCA_018340775.1). Lineage (NCBI taxonomy): Eukaryota > Viridiplantae > Streptophyta > Pinopsida > Cupressales > Taxaceae > Taxus > Taxus wallichiana. The sequence continues at coordinate 951,957,776 of CM031237.1, read as the reverse complement.
ATCGATGTGGGAAGTCTATATGGGATATGCATTTTGTTGTTCTTGAGGTCTTCATGAAGCTGATCAATGTGAGAAGCTTTTGATAGAGGTTGACTTTGTATAGCTATCCTTCAAGGGAGCAGTCTACTTATAGTAGCAGATGTAGCTTTGCACATAGCTTGTCCTTCGAGGGAGTAGTCTAGTTTATAGCTTAGAGGTCTAGATGTCCGTTTGGCATGAAGCATCTAGTTTTGTAGGAAGTTTGACTCAAGAATATCCCAGAATTGTATAATTGAGAACTTGTTATTTTGATACTTTTAAGTCATGGACTAGACTAAAAAGGGGAAGGCATCTTTAAGAGGAGGTGATGATCAAACCACATGAGTTTGATTCTACTTTGAGATGCACGAAACAAGGTGTATGAGGTGGTAAATGAGCTCAAGGGACGAGCACAAGGTAGATAAGAAGTGATGTAACACTAAATTCAATAGTAGAATGGTCGGATATGCAAGGCATTAAGGGGTTCAGGCTCAGGTTTACCATTAAGTGAAGCTAAACGATAAGTACCTGATCCGTAAGTGTGAGTGATAATGTAAGGCCCAATCCAATTAGGAGCAAATTTTCACGTTTACTCTTTTCTAGTTTGGTTACGTGTTGATTCTCTTTGAGGACAAGATCACCAATCTTAAAGGTACGCTCATGAATTCACTTATCATAAGCACGCTTGATGCACTTTTGATAAAGTTTAAGGTGTTCAAGAGTCAGTAAGCGACGCTGTCAAGAAGCTCCAATTGGGCTAACCGCTCTTGGTGAAGTCATCATTGGTGAGAATATCACGGAGATATATTCTGAGGGAAGGGATTTGTATTTCAAGAGGCAAGACAGCCTCGGTACCATACACCAAAGAAAATGGTGTGGCATTAGTGGAAGTACGAATGATGGTACGATAAGCCCAAAGGGCAAAGGGGATGTGATCATGCCGTTTTTCCCGAATCGTTAATCACTTTCATGAGAATTTTGGTTAAGGTTTTGTTAGAAGATTCGGCTTGACCATTTGCTTGTGGATAGTAGGGTGACGAGAAGCTAACTTTTGATAGAAAAGTTGTTACAAAGGGCTCTTAACAGCTTATTTTGAAATATTTTCCATTATCGTTATCAAGGCGATGAGGAACACCAAAACGAAAGATAATGTGATGATTGATGAACTCAATGATTTTCTCTTTTTGGTTGAAATGAGTGGAATGGCCTCCACCCATTTAGTGTAATATTCGGTTGCCATGAGGATCCAACGGTGACGCCATTTGGGAAAAGGTGGGAGAACAAAGGTTGAAGGTAGTCATGAAATTGGTGATACGGGTATCCTGTGAATCAACAGATACCTTATTTACCATACAAACATCTGGGACTAAGTAAGATGGGGAAAATAGTTGTTGGACCAAGACAAATATGTATGAGTTAGTTGGTGAGGAAGGAATTTGCGAGGCCAAGCAAGCAATAGTATCCGCAAATTTATTAGTTGAGCGTGGAGCGTTGGATAGAATAATGAGTAAATAAGGTCAAAAGTGAATCCATGTAACATTTGTACTTTTGAAGTTCCTCATTTTACATTGGTAGATGTTAGTAACTTGATTTACGACAAATTGAGAGTCATCGAAAATGTTAATAGACTTCACACCTAAGTGTAACTCAACATGGAGACCCAAAACAAGGGCCTCATATTTTGTTATATTGTTAGTGCGGGAAATCGAGCACGAATGAAATAGGCATAGGTTCACCATCGAGAGGAATGAGAACAGCACCCACCCTCTATCGTGCTTGACATTTAGATCCATCGAAGAAGAGGGTCATTGGATAAGATGCATCACTAAGTGAAAGGGTTGCGATGAGTTCATCAGGGAAAGTAAAATTGGTAAATTATTCCCCAGGTAAAGGGCTTCCCGCGAGTTGATCCACGATAGTTTTCCTTTGACTGATTTTTGGTGTACAAACTCAAGGTCGAGGTGGCAAGGAGCATAAGCCATCGGGTGATGCATTGGTTTAGATGAGGTTTGGCGTACATATAATGTATGGGATCAGCATTGGTGATGACAAAAGTTTTGTGATTCAGGAGGTAATGTCGGAGTTTGGTGGCCATGAATGATAGGGCTAGGCACAAATTTTCTACGTGTGTATACCTAGTCTCGTAATCCACAAGAGTATGACTTATGTAATAAACTACTTGCTCTCGATGCTCGGAGTCACGATGTGTGAGCATGGCTCCTACAACATGGTCGGTGGTGAAAGGTAAAGGTAGAAAGGGTGATCGTCCTGAGGTGGGATAAGCACGGGTGGCTGCAAGAGATAAGCTTTAAGAGCCTCAAAGGCTTGGTGGCACTCCTTACTCCATTGAAAGACAATGTCCTTTTTAAGGAGATGATGGAAAGGTTGACATCGATCCGAGAGTTGTGAGATGAAACACTAGATAGATTGGAGTTTGCCCTGCAAACTACGTAATTGTTTTAGGTTAGTGGGTGGGGGCATTTCTAAGATAGCTTTGACTTTAGCTGGGTCAACTTCAATGCCATGCAAAGAGATGATAAATCCAAGGAGTTTTCCCAAAAGGATGCTAAAGACACATTTCTTTGGTTGAAGATGAACACAGTATTGTAACAGGTGATAGAAAATAATGGTTAAAACATCGAGATGTTCACTGCGATGTTTGGATTTTCCAAGAAGATCATCGACATAATCCTTGAGGATAGTGTGCATAATGTCATGAAAAATGTAAGTCATAGCCGCTGATAGGTCGCACCAGCATTCTTAAGGCCAAATGGCATGACACGATAGCAGAAGGTCCCCCAGGGGGTAATGAAGGCAATTTTATGTTGATCGGTCGGGGCTACTAAAATTTTATTGTATCCCGAGAAACCATCCATGAGAGAAAGCATCTCATGACCCTTAGTGAGATCAACAAGGTTATCAATGCTAGGTAGGGGAATTCATCCTTTGGGAAAGCAAGGAGGTTAAGGTCCCTAGAAATCCATACATATCGAAGTCCCCCATCGCTTTAGTGATAGTGTACGACATTAGAAATCCATTGAGGATAGTAAATAGGTAAGATGAAAAAAGCAGAAAGGAGTCCTTAAAGCTCTTCTTTAACCAAGAGGGCAATGCGTAGATGCATTTTTCTCGTTTCTATTTAATTGGTTTGGAGTCGTTTTTGAGTGATGTTATGGACAGTAATGTTAGGATCGATTCCTGGCATGTCGGCGTAGGACCAAGCGAAAGCTTGATTGCGGGCATGGAGGAAGGTAGTGAAGGTGGCTTGTTCTGATGTGTCGAGAGATTGTCTAATCTTTACAATGTGAGGATCATCCTCTGTGTGGATGTTGATTTCTATAGTTGACTCATTCAACATGGTTTGGGTTTCAGATGGTAAGGTGCGTTGAATATAAGAGTCGTCCACACCAAGGTAGGTGAGGATGGAGTCGTCATCCTAGCACTCCACAACATTAATCGAAGGTGAGTCTTCTTTGATCATGTATGGATACAAAAGGGGGAGAGAAGATGGGTCTTCACCATCGCGTTGATAAGTGAGAGGACCTAGGAAGATAGCATTCATGAAAAAAAAAAGTTAGGAGGGATAGATTCAGGTCTATTGACTCCGTGGGTGAAGATGGAAAAGTGGGCATTGATGGTTTAGAAGGGGTGACTTCATCATCTTCCTGGATACAATTGACATGAGGTTTCTTCGGTGTAGGTGGTTTAGAAAATCCAAGACCACTACGATCTTTGTGTTTGCATTTATTCATGGGAATGATCATATGTCGGCCCTTGCTCATAAAGATCGAAACCAAAACCTTTCCAAGCACAATGAGTCAGGAAGGTGAGGGAAAAACAACGGTTGGTTAGATATTGAAAGTTAGATTGGAAGGGAACCACACTAAGGGAAGGTTCAGGGGTGATAGAGGATGCATCGACACCCCCATACGTTAGGTTGGTGTGGCGATTAGGTGGTCCGTAGGAGATCACCTCCCCCCATGATGGTTATAGGTGGGATGCGCATGTAGCTGTCCATACTCTTGTGGGGTATGGAAGGCGCTAACGTTGTATAGGCGGTACTCCCCCAGCGTAAGGTGTTGAAAAACACCTACCAAGGGATCCGAGGTTGGGATGTTGTCCGGGGAAGGAAGAGGTATTTACGTCGGTGGTTTCATTGGTCAAAGGTGTGGGTGTGGCTAAGGTGGATGGTTGAGGTGTGGTTGAAATAGATGGTTGGGTCAGATCAATGGGTGCCTTGACTGGTACAAGCACATCATTAGGGTGGTATAACATATTGTAGGTTTTGAAAGGGGAGCGTCAGTTGTGATGGTGTATGACTTCCCCTCATACTCGAATATTATGCATCTATGTAAAGTGGAGGAACGCATCCCATAGCCGAGATCTAAGGGCGAACTAACAACATGTTGTATTGGAACTCTCCCTCAAGGACATAGAAAAGTTCGGGTAAGGTATGTTGTCCTACTACACGAATGTTAAGGATCATGATGCCTAGGATAGAAGTAATAGCATCGTTGAATGAACGCAACATGGTGGGGTTGGCACACATGTAGCTAGGAGGGATATTCATCTGTTGGAAGGCTTTGGAAGAGATGATGTTTAGGATAGCACCCCTGTCGATCATAACACGATGTACTTGGATGTCACGGACGTAAGCCAAAATGAAATGCGCGAGGTTAGGATCTTACGCACCAAAGATGACAATTTATTCTTTAGAAAATCGGCGTAAGACGGTGGCTTTATGTACGGGGATAGAGGTAGTTGTGGAGGTAGGTTGTTTGGTGAGAGAAGTGACATGGTTGGGTGTTAATATGGAGGCAATGGGTAGGGTTTCGTTAGGTAGGACCTCTATCCCTTGGAGGATCTCAATTAGAGCTTGTCAATGAGATTCAGATGTTTGAATGAGATCATAGAGTGTCATTTTTACAGGAGATTGGTGAAGTTGTTTGATCATGGTGCGATGGGAAAATCCATCAGAGATTGGATAGGTAGGTCCATGAATAACCACTTTAGGTGGTGGTGCGATCGGGATGGCAGAAGGAGAAAGAGAGGTCGCAGGTGTGCTCTCTTTAGCTTTTCCATTGTTTTTCTAACATAGAGTAGCAATGCTAATCATGTTGATCTCGTGAATACGAGATAAGGAAGATGGTAGGGATAAATCATTGTTCTCAAGAGGTGGAGTTGTAATGATGATAGATTTTGGCGAGGCGGGGATAGGTGTATAGGAGAAGGGATTGAAGCTAAGGGATTTTCCCTCCGTAAGTTGTCTTTCTTAGATTTTCCATCCGAGATAGTAAGCTGGCGAAGGATGGCTTTCAAATTTGCATCCTTCTACATTGTGTCTGGTGTGCGGTGGTAGGCACATGATTTTAGATTCATCATAACCTATAGGTCAAGGTTTAGATGGATCATAGGGTTTGAGTAGGGGTAGGGAAATGGTTGCATCCCTACCAACATATCAAGGATCTTGGCGTAAGATCCTTTGCTATTGATTTGAGTGGGTGAGATTATTGATTATTTTGGTAATGGTGGGTACAAGTGGTTCATACGGGTGGTGGTTTAGGAAAGGGATTTTGATGATTGGGTTTAACTAGGCATGGCTTCTTCTATGCAGAATTCATGTTTAGCTGGTTAGATGATGAGGTCACAGATGACGTGGTGGTAGGAAACAACCACGGGGAAAGAGGAGCGACAACAAACAAGTCCTTTGATGATCGAGTTTGCTTAGGGTTGGTAGGTAGGAAGGATATTTGGGGCGACGGTGTTGAGGCCGCTGTGGATTTTATATGGGTGAAGAACGTGCAAGTCGTGTTAAAGAAGACGTGGGAGGCATGGTGTATTGAGGAAAGGTGGAGGGTGAGGCCCAATATATAGAAGGTAGGTGTGATGGTGAGGTTGAAAGCGTACTGCTGTCTTGGTGTGATCAGGGGCGAGGGTTTTAGTTGTGACGGAGGCATAGATTGGACTCGAGGAGATTGGGTCTATCTCCTAGGTGGATTGACGGCTTTATTTTTGGATAAATCTAACCATTTAGGTGGATGTGTCAGGCTAGGTATTGGTGAAGTCCCAAGCGTAGGGGAAGGTTTGGTTAGGTTGATAGAGGTGGATGAGGTATTCGGTAGAGATGAGGGGGGTGAAGGTGAGGACATAGGCATTTTGAGCTTTTGTAAAAACTTCAGGCATATGGTAGAGGTGTCTGGATTAGTCATCTGCATTTAACTAGAGCATGGTGTACTCAAACATTCCCATAAGACTCATTTATCTTCTAGGGGATGACAATCTTCTCGTGTGAATGGGAATTTTGGTATGGAAGATAAGTGGGCTGTGATTCTTGTCCTTTGTGGGTGTGATATAGGGTGTGAATGAGGTGTTGTATCAATGGGTGTTAAGAGGTCAACCGGTCATTGGAAAGATTTAGGTGATGAAGAAGCGATAGGGAGGAGGGAATTTTCTAGAGAGGATCGTCATGGTTAGGAGTTTGATGATGTACGCTCGATGGGTTTCTCCTCTAAGGATGACGAGAAAAAGTGGCGATCCTTCTTCTTGTGCAACAAGAGTGGTGGAAGGAGATGTTTGGGAAATAGATAGGTTGGATAACATCCTCTCACAGTCTTGTAGGGATGTGGTGTAAGAAGGCTCTTCTGTGAGAAAAGAAATTTGGGAAGTTGATTCCTTTATGGGTAAAGGAATAGTGGGGATCCTCTTGTCCCGTAAGAAAAGGTTGATTCCTTTATGGGTAAAGGAATAGCGGGGCTGTCCTCTTGTCCTGATGAAGGAGAAGGGGGTGAGGACCCTGCATTGGTGAAGAGGCTCGATTCAAAATTTCCTCGATGGAAGCCCTTGGTTAGGAGTTGAAAACCGCATGGATCTCATGCACACTCTTCTCCTCGGCTGAGGTTTCTTGGTTTGTGTTACTGTTAGATGAATGGTTTGGAAATGGTTTGTTGAAGATTTTTAAATTTTGATTAGCAGGGTCATTAGGATTATTAAGGGTTATATCCCCTACATCAACCATTTCATGCGCTATATTTTTCAACATCTTGCAGTTTTCGTGGCTGTGTCCCTTCACGCGATGAAAGTTATAGAAGTCATTTTCTTTATACCAAGAAGGTATATAGCGCGGGGCGGAATCAAACCCGGAGTGAGGTTTAACAGAGGCAAGGTGATAGCTCTGCTTTAAGCAATTTTCCAAGATCACATCATAAGTTTCTCCCAAGGAGTGTACTTGATGGGCTCGGCTTTATACCTATAGGTGGGTTTAATTTGGTATTAGACGGTGCTTGAGATTTGACCATCACCACGTGTACGGCTCCTTTTGATTTGAAGCAAGCGATGCATGAGAGTTGGTGGTGTTGGGTTTGTTGGTGGAGTCTTGGGTTCAGAAATTTGAGTTTTTGTTGCACAACTTCAATTTCTCCTCCTCTAAGGCTCGAATCTCTAGTTTCTGAGCCATAGTAAAGGCCTCATCAAAGGTGCGGAAAGTTTGAATTTGGAGGGTGGGAGAAATGTGTTTAGCACAGGCCCATGTAAAGAGTTCGATGAGCTTAGCTTAAGGTAAGGCATAAGTAAGTTGGTTGATGAGGCCCCGCCATCGTCCAATGAAATCTACGATAGAATCGTCTTCAAATTTTCGGATGGCATAGAGGTCGGTAATGGATACTTTGTTGGAAATATTGATGGAGAAGTGATCCAAGAAAGATTGGGCTAACTGGTTAAAGGAGAAGATTGAGTGCTAGGCTAAAGCACTGTACCACTCCAAGGTAGGTCCTGATAAGGACATGGGGAAGGTACGGAGTAGTAAGGCATCGTCATGAGCAATCAGATAGTAGGCATGTCTAAACGATCACAAGTGTTGTTGAGGTCCTCCTTACTACTAAAGCGAGTAAATTTTGGTAATTCCCATTGAGGAGGATATGTATGAAGGGGGAAAGAAGGATGAATAGGCTCCTGACAAACTTTCTCGTATGTCAGGGTGTTACGGCTTCCTGAAACAAAAGCCTCAAGATTTTACATCTTGTCCATCATCTATTTGATTAAATCATTGGTTGGGTTAGATGATGGTGTTGTCATCGTAAACGGAGGAGGATTGGGCCAAGAGCCGCTACTAGACAATGGTGGGGTTGAATGTTGATAAGGTAACGATGATGAATGTGTTAGGGTGGCTAAATAAGGGTGTCCTATATAAGATGTTGAGGCCACCGGATGAGTGCGTGGAAAGGAAAAGGTGGGTGGAGCACGAGAGGGAAAGCTCATGTGGATAGATGGTAGAGAGTGAGTTATGAAAGAGGCAATCTATGGGAGAGATGAGGTAGGGGTAGTGGACGGTAGTGATATGTGGGGCCCTAGATTAACCAAAGGAAGGCCAATTGGTGTAGTATGAACCACCGAAGCCACTGAGCTAGGAGATGGGGCTAAGGATGAAGACGGTGAGGTGGAGTTATTAGGTGGGGAAGGGGCTAAGTGAGTGGCTATACTAATAGGCATACCAAAGAGGAGTTGACCGTTAGGTGTACGGTCAGGGGCATGAGATAAATAATATTGTACGGTGCTAGGATTAGCATCCAAAAATTTGGCAAAGTCCAGATCTCTTATAGAGATCTTAGGAAAAGCACTGGTGTCCATAGGATTCCCCATAGGATGCGAAGGGGGTGACTCAGGCAAAGACATGGAACAAGCATGTGAAACCATGGCTGTGGCTTGTTGCGGTGATAACAACCATGGACAAGAGGATACAATAGGGAATTAGTCAATCAGGAATAGAAACAGCAACAAAATGTTGGAATTGGTAGGTTTTTGGTTTGTCAGGAACTGTGAAACATAGTAACCGATATCGGTCTAGTAACCGATGTCGGTCAGATGGTAGCCGGCATCGGTTAGTATAACCGATGTCGGTAGAAGAGGACTAGTGTCGGTCACTGTGAAGGCAAAGAGAGAATGTAAGAGGCTGATGGTTTGGGGATAACAAGGCTTAGTATACCCACCAAACTATCTGAAGTGATCACTGAGATAGGGTATAATAGAGAAACAGAACTGAAAGAAAAAAAAACAAGCAAGATACACAAGCAAATCAAGAGACTAACCCTAGGATTAGTTTTAATCACTTTGGGCTTATGCCTTAGACGTAAGATGATGTCAATCCTAAACAAAAGACATAAAGGGAGATCTCAAGTTTGTTTTGGCTTGTAAGGCTACCTCCAATTGGGTGGAGGAATACCGTGGGAAGGGGGATGTTTGAGATGTTATGTAGATTATGATGTGATTTGGTATCTGTTGTGTAGTGAGAGTAAGATTAATTTCTCTTCAATACTATGGATATCACCCCCACATGTACGACCTGTTACTTAATCTACGTTCACTAGAATTAAAAAAAAACATCAAGCAAGAATGTGATGCACGTGTTTTAAACCCAAATCAAAAATGATATTCGATGAAGCAAAGAAAGAGAAGAGGTTAAGAAGATGACTTTCACTAATGCAAAGATGCAAAAGAGAGACAAGTTCTTTTACCAAAATGACAAAATATTTTGTGAATATTTAGAATAAAGAAACAGCAAGTCTTCTCCCTATATGAAAACAAGCAAGAAAGAAAGAAACCTGAGAAGGGTCCCACCAGGCGTGCCAAAATGTTTCGCACAGAATTTTGTTCTAGAATAGAGTTATTCTATCTTTTCATTCTCTTGAGAAACAGAGATAAGGGTTAGGGATAGGAGGAATACTGTTGTAGAGTGTTGGGAAGGTGTGCGCATACCGTATAGAGATCAGACCGATTGTGAAGAGCTCCTTTTTGTCTAGGAAGGACTACCTATAAATAAGAATACAAGACCACCAAATTTTCAAAGGTGGTAAGTTCCCTTTTAATACCAATTAATGCAAATGATAATAAAGAAGCTATTGTGAAATTTTGATTTAGGTACCTTATTACTAAAAGCAATAGAGACTAAAATACCAATAATAAAATATCATGTTGTTTGTTTGGTCACTGGTTATTGATACATTCAGATCAAGTTACAGGGATAGACAAAAGCTGGATATGAGATTGTTTGGAGGTAAATAGGTGAAAGGTTGGTTTTGGTATAAGTCATGGTGACCGATGTCGGTCACTGGATAACCGACCACGTTATAAAACCTATACTAGTAGGGGATGACCGATATCGTAGTAGGGGAAGTGATTTAGGGGCTTTTAAATGGAGGTTGGTTCAAGGTGGTTATGGGGCTTAAAAGATTGGTAGATGGTTGAGGGAGTCAGTAGGGTGATATAGAAGACTCAGAGAGCGAGAAATCTATCTTTGGGGCAATATAGATATGGATGAATGAAGGTTAGGTGTAGGGTACTTAGGGTGGTAGATCTAGGAGTGAGCTTATAATCACTATGAATCAAAAGTTCACAAACTAGTGTCTAGAAGCATACAAGGTAATAAAAGAGACTACTTACTAGTTTCGATGGGATGTGTTATCCCGTAAAATTGACAAGGGCAATTTTACCGATAACCATACCGAAACTTTTGTTTCGATCCCTCGTTAGGGATCCTTGCATTCGAAACGTTGTAAAATCCCTTCCCGGGAAATCTAGTTTTTGAACTTAGTCTTTTTGAGCCTTTTTTGGCCGGGCGCATGGATTTGCCTTGTAACACCAAGTTTTGGTGCGCCCCCTTAAAAGCCTTTGGTGCATGGTTTTCCATGTTAACACGTCTTTTCGGTGCGCCAAAGGGCGCACATAATCTCTCTGCAACACCAAGTTTTGGTGCGCCAAAGGGCGCACATAACTTCATGTCGACAATACATTTGGTGCGCCAAAGGCGCGCTCAATCTTCTGTTGTCAAATACTTTCGTGCGCCAAAGGGCGCACGCTTTCCCCTGTCGACAGCAGTTTTCATGCGCCATTTCAAAAGTGGTTGGCGCATTGATGACAAGTTTTTCTATAAATATCAGTGCGCGCCCATGTCATTTTCATTCCTTTTTTCAAGCACGTGATTGCTCTGGATTTGTCAGCTCTGCTCTGTCGTTGTCATCGCCCTGTGGACCCGCTCTTCAGATTTTTGCTATATATTCGAGGTAAGAGGTTCTCCCTCTTCGCTGTTTTGTATTTTCGGTTCTGTTGGTGTGCTTGGTCTTTGTTTTGGGCTGCTAGTCGGTTTTTAATGGAGTATATTTGAGCTAGTCTCCCCCCTGTGCTGTCCTGTTTCCTTTTCTTTTTTCTCCTTCCTCCCTCTTTCCAGATCTGCTGGAAGGGAGTTGTTTTTCATGGCTTGGTCTGCTGGAACCTCTTTGTGAAACCTTACTTGTCCAAGCAGCCTTTTGAAGTAGGAGAAAGAATAAGAAAATATTTGAGCAGTTAAGTGTAGTTCCGTGGCGCACTGGCGCGCCTTGTAGCAATAAAAATAGTTGCGCCCCTTTGGCGCATCTACCCGCCATGTTACATCCTCAAAACCCGCGCCAAAGGGCGCACCCTTCCATCCTGCTGCAGTTTGAATTCATGCGCCCTCAAAGCGCGCCCTTTTTGCATGCTACAAGTATAAATCCCACGCTTCCTTAAAACCCTTTGGCGCACCTTCTTTCCATGTTACATCCCGCTTTCATGCGCCAAAGGGCGCACCCAGCTTTCATGCAACACAAGCCTTATTCACGCGAGTATAAAGTTAGAAAGGCATGGGTGCACCCTCCATCATCAGCAGATAACATGATATTGTGTAAAACCTTCATGCGCGCGCCAAAGCCTTTGGCGCACCATTTGTTAATGTTACACAATCTTCCCATGCGCCAAAAGGCGCACCGAACCCCAATGTAACACGCATTTCCTGTGCGCCCTGCTATAAAATGCAACCTGCTTCATCCATGCGCCATGCGCCTTTGGCGCCAGTATAACCTCTGCAACATTCCTTTTCTGTGCGCCTTATCTATTTGGCCTGCCAGTTGCATTTTTCCCGCGCCCTGAGCCTTAAAATCTCTAACTCTTTCTTCTGCTAGCTTTCCAATGGAAGATCAAATGACTAATTCAACCTTTTTGGATTGGGTCTCACTTCTTCTTCGTGCAGATCAGCAACTGAGTTCGAAAGAACACATGTCTACGTCAAGCAAAAAGCCCACCAAACCAAGAGGAAAAGCTAAGCTGACAGAAGAAGAGATGAAATACAAATATCAGAGGGTCAGGATGCCCGAATCACAGGCTGAGTGCAGTATGGATGTCAGAGACTCTGAATTGGGTCACATTGACATGGATGAGTTCTGGGTTAGGACTCAAAAAGTTACAAGAAGTCCATGGATGGACAAGTTAATAGGCAGTGCCCTGCACTTCACGGAGGAATCCCCGTCAGCGCTGTAAACAACGAATTCATGATGGTGATTGCGCAATGTTACAACAAAGACACAAGATGTGTCGAAAACAGTAAGGGCGAGGCAGTCATAAACCTCACTGCCCGTCACTTTGAGTTAATACTTGGCATCCCTCACCACCGGAACTACGTGGCTGTTAGCCAACGAGAATGCATCAAGGCCTGGGAAGACAACGAAGACCAGTGCATGCAGTTGATGAATGAGGTCTACCTAAAGAATAAGAAGGTGGTGACCCGGTGGCCTCAGACTATCCACCGAAGTGATTTCTCAGAGGAACTCAGTGATACTATCACCTTCCTGAGCAGAGTCTTCGGGCTTTCAGATGCCCACTATTTCCATAAGTGGATGCTGCGGTACCTGGAGACAATGAATAAGAATTTGCCCGATCAGCGCTTTTGCTGGGGGGAAATAATAAGCAGCACCATATCTGAGCAGCTACAACAGTTCGCCACAACAGGAGTGTTCCATATGAACTCCTATGTAGTCTATGCTGCAGCATCGGCGAGGGATTATCCGGGGCTGAACCGAAGTGGAGTATGGCCTCAGGCCAAGATATTTGATTACTACCCAGAGCTGAGGCTGGAGAATAGCATCCAACATTTCACAAAAGTTAATGATGCATTCTTCTATCATGTCATCTGCCTACTGAGGCCAAACATGACTCATAATGACGACCAAACACATAGTGGGGTCACAGAGAAATGGGGGGCCCTGTTCACCCAATTTCCCACGTTCACCTATCTGAGGGCTGCCAACTTTTTGGGAGAGCCAACCAGGCTACCAAGGTATGCTAGGCCTAAGCTGATTCTACTAGAATTATCAAGGTAGCTGGTCACATACCATGAGAAGTGCCTCAAAAGAAAGAAGGGTGGAACTCCTTTCCCCCTCAAAGTGGGCCGATACACATGCTCCACCCACCATAAGGCGAAGGAAATGTTCGCAGAGCTGGAGCTACTCAACTTGAAGCATGACTTCCCAGCTAGGCCTACCTTCGACCCAAGAAGCTGCCTGCCAAAAGCGAAGCTCGATCCGATCCATGTCCCTCAAATTGAGGATATTTACATTGACGTTCTCCATGAGGTGGAACTCAGAAGAAAGGATCACTCTCGCTTAGCATTGGCGGAAATCATCCAATACGGAGTGGCCATTGTCCCCGAAGGCTTCCAGACTACGGAAGATGAAGTAGATAAGGTGTATAATGACACAGATGGGGACAATTGGCCCTTCCCGGCCATTGACAGGAACAAGGCTCCTCAAACAATTGAGGAGAGGGTCAAGGAGACTATGCGGAGAATAGAGCATTGGTGCCGCATGAACGGACTAATCTACCTCGGGGTAGATTTCACAACTTCCCCTTTGGGCAACGCACCTCCAAGGTCAAAGAAGCAGCTGAAAGGCAAAGGTGCAGAAGGTGAACCTAGCACCATTCAGGAGGAAGCCCCTGAAAGTCCTCTTCCCTCAGAGCCAGAACAAGTCATAACTCTTGATGAGGAATTGACAGAGGATAGTCCTATATGCCCATCCACCCAGGATGTCGGCGTCGCTACAACTTCAGAGGTCCCTTCTATCCCTTCTTCTTCTCTTCCTTCCCCTCCTCGAGTGACTCAAACGACCATCCCTTTGGTCGTGTCCTCTCGCCCCTTCTTTTTCTACCCTTTCCCCGCTTCTTCATCTATCTTCTCCTCCCTCGCCGATTTGTCTTCCTCTATTTCTTCCCTCATCTCCGAGCTCCCTTCCCTTCCTATGTCTTCTCTGCAGCTTATGGGTTTCCATTCCTCCCGTGGACATTTCTTCGGCTATTCTTTCCATGCCGCCGCCGCGTGTCTCCACGTTTTCCCCTCTTCTACCATTGCCGCCTCCCTCTCTGTCTCTCGGTCCTTCTTCTATAGGACCAGCTTGATCTCTCAAAGAATTTGAGCCAACAAAAGAGGAAAGTCCCCATCGCTCCGATGGACTTTTCGGTCATTCCGGCTAAAGGAGCAAAGAAGCACAAGCCGGTTACACGCTTCTCAAGAGCGCCGCAGTGAGAGAGTCATGGAAATAGCGTACCCCAACCCCTCAAAGAGAAAGAAGATCGACTCGACAGATTTCACCGTGACCCAAGTCACAATGGGGACATCCTCGTAAAGTCTCTGTGGGGAAGCTCTTTCCGCAGCTGATGCACTCGCAAAAAGCTTCAGAAACGAAAGAGGAGAAAAGGCTATCAAGGAGTAAGAACAAGTACCTTCTTCAAGCCTTACGTAAGATGGGAAGTGTACCTCCCACAACCGCCACCGAGACTCCCGAGCTGCTCGGTCAGAGAAGATCAATGAGTATTCAAAGATCGGCGAGAGGTGGTATGGTCTGTTTTCTACTTGGAGGAGCCAGATCCTCAAGGATAGTGAAAGAGTAATCGCGAGTATATCGTTTATATCTAAACATCGAGAAGGCGAATAAGGAACTCCAAGCATTAGCAGTCCGATATCGAAGAGTTAGAACATGCTAGACTCAAAGACGAGACCTTCCAACAAATGTTCGACTGTTCATCAAGATCTCGGTCAAGTTCGAGTCTTCGGTCATCCAAGGGCCCTCAACAAAACTATGTCCACTCTAGACTATCGATAGATCAGCTGGAATTTGTTTTAGAAAAGATAGACAAGGTAAAGGAAGAGGCCCCTGGATGTAATGCACCAAATGGAGAAAATTGTCCTCGCCATGACTCCTGTGGTTGCTCACTCCTTCCCTTACCTTGAGATCACCGATGACACTATCCGGATCTTCAAGGAGATATCTTCTCAAGGGGACAGGCTGAGGTCACATTCGACACTGAATCTATCAACAACCTACTGGCCTGTAGGGACTTCATCGGGTTCCTTATCGAGGCGGAGAAAGATTATTCCAAACTCCCGGAAAAGCTCATAGACGAGCGGGAGACTTGCGAAGCAATCAGTGAACGGCACAAGGATCCATCACAGGATCAATTTGGGCCAATGATCAGCAAGTTTTTGGAATACCGCGCTCAGTTCCACATATCATCACCTGAGCAGCATCAGAAACAGGCAACCCCTTTTCGGCCGCAGGATGATGATGATGAGTAGCTTCTTCTTCTTCTTCTTCTTCTTCTTCTCTCTATTCTCCGACTTTCTTTTCGAAATGTCTAAAATGTGTTGGCACAAATGATGACATCATCCATGTTGCATCATGGGATGATGTCATCCACCAAGTTGTCAAAGTCAACATGACTTTTAGATATTTTGTAAATATCTTTGTAAATAAGTGGTTGGCTCCATTTTGCCTTCTCTCTCCCTCATCTTCTATAAATATGAGAATACTTGTTGTATTCAAAGGTGAACATTTTTAGATAGAAATAGAAGTGAGGAGAGAAAGACTTTGAGCTTTCTTGTAACAGAAAAGAACAAGTAATACAATTATTCAGACTTTGTGCTCAATAGCTGTGTTATACATTAGATCTTTCTTACGTTAGATCTGTATGTGTTTAATCTGTTGGATTCATATCTACTTTTCCGTCATTTGTTTATCAGTATTGCTTTGTTTATTTATGCAAGTAGGTTTGGCTCTGTTTACTACCAAACTAAAAACATAAATCTTCTGACCTTTCTGCTTTGGAATTCATTTCTTTTCTCCCTTCGGATCTGTTCTTTCTCTTCTCCCTCTTTCATTCCTTTCTTTTCAGCACTGAACACTCTACTGGGATGAGATCCCAACCCCGAAGGCAGAATCTGTGAGACTTGCATAGGTTCCTGCTAGTAGAAATAGCAATAAACCAGTTTCGCTTTGCTGTCTCAAAGAGGGGCTAAGCCCTGCACACTGTTGGCTCGTCTATCCATAGATCTGTCCACGCGACAGATTTTCGGACCAACAGTTTTTGGCGACTCCGCTGGGGAACGGATAGATCTGTCAGATCTATGGTGGTGGTATAATATAAAATCAGAAAAATATAAGAAAATCACTGCCTGTTTGCAAATCAACTTTTGTTGAAAATCCAAAAAATTTGCAAAAGTGCCTAAAACTGAAAATTTTCTTCTGAGATCCGTAGATCGGGCATAGTTACAGATCTTTAGTTCGCTGAGTTTTTATCAAAGTTAACATTTTTCCGTAGATCTGAGTTTTTGACTGTTTTCTAAAAAGTTCAAAAACCCTCTGAAAAATTAAAAATCAGATCTGAAAATCAGCCTGCTATTCTTCCCTGCCATCTTATCCTCGCTATTATTTGTCATTAACCGCAATCGGTTTTTCGAAGAGGATAGTTTTTAAATATCTTGAAAAGTGCATGCTGCTGGTTTTTGTCAGAAAAACCAGAAAATCAGCAAGTACACCCAAAAATAAAGTTTAAATCTGCGCCATAATATCGCAGATCTGGAAGGTACGCTGGCAAGTGAACCTTTTACGCGCAGCAGGAGAGCCCGTGGAGAAGTCGATCCTACTTTCGATCTGCTTCAAAGGCACAATTTCAGCATAACACCGGCACGTTTTTCAGCGTTAAGCTCGGCTAGCCGGTCATCCAGGAGTGTCTCACCTCCACGAAGAAAAAGTCTTTTACAAGGAGCATCTACATCCCTTTGTAGTGCCTTGCTGCTCAGTGGAACCACCCTCCCAGCTCGTGTGCTTTTTCCAGCCTTTCAAATGGTGGTACCATGGGGAAATGCTATGGGTCCTCTCGCATTACCACATCCAGTTCACGCGCTCCCTCACGGAAACAGAAAGAATTTTCCCAAATTCGACGGGAGCGGAAATCAAAGCACGGATTCCCACATATCTGCTTTCATTATGTCATGCAGTATTTTGGACGTGACTCACGAAGATGTGTCGGTTCGCCTTTTTCTGGAGACTCTACAAGGGCCCGCAGCTGAATGGTTTCAGCATTTGCCGGCCGCATCTATCACCAGTTGGGCAACCTTGCGGGAAGCTTTTGAAGACAGATACAAGCCTTCAGAAGATGCATTTGCGTTGCTATCACGGATCACCCACCTGAAGAAAGAGGCCAATGAGACTATGCGCGATTTTGTCACCCGGTTCAATGCATTAATCAACCGTGTCCCTACTGCCATGCTTCCAACACCGGAGAATCAGAAGTGTTTCTTCGTGAACGCCATGAGCTCAAAAGTTAGCTTCTTGCTCCTTCAAGAGCGAGTAGCTACCCTGACACTCGCTCAGGCCGCTGCCATTCGGATAGAAGACAATTTGATAATATCTGGCGAGTTAAAAAAGGAATCATCAAAGTCCAAATCTTCAGATCCCTCGCCTGCCACTTCGTCTGATCCGGCATTCCAAAAGATGGCGAATGATCTGCTCGCATTAAAAAAGCAGTTGGCCCAGGCTCCTAGTTCCTCATACCGAGACGTTCCACGAAGGAGTTTTGTTCCCAACAATGTTTCACAAAGACCGCATCTACCCGCAATCGCTCCACGGTTGGCTGCCAAGCTCCTCCTGGCCAATGCTTTGGCCGAAATTGAAGAGGAAGAGCAGTACTATGAAGAATCTTCGCCTCAAGACGAAGATGATCAAGATGTCGGTGAGCCGACTGGCGACTCCACTATTGGATACATGGAATTTGATGAGGATGAATCTGATGAAGAAGAGAGTACTCAAGGCTATGCAAGCGGACAATCATATGCTGTTTTTACCCGCTCGCAAGGAAAAGAAGTGGAAGTTGCTGCCCATGTGCAGAAGGAGAAGGTCGTGTCAAACGCCTCCAACCATTGTTAAAAGAGGTAATCCCCTTCCTACTCAACTCCCTGCTAAGTCTTTTCCAAAGAAGTCCTTTCCGCCCATCTCTCCTCCGAATCAGCCCCCTCATATTCCTATCAAGATCAGTAACCCTGTTCCACCATCGCGAAGTGAAGGACTCATTCCCTCACCAACGCAACCCTTGGCCGCATTTGATATTATAGATCACGCTAAGAAGACCAAGATCCAAATGTCTGAAGCCGAGTACCTTCAGTCAAACCCCGAACAGCTTGTAAGATTAACTAAATATATTCAGAGTCAAGCTGTTATGTCTAAACAGGTTTCCCCAAAAGGAATCCTTTCCACTCCCCCTGAATCTCGCATAAATGTTGCTTCAACATCTGCATCAGGCAAGATAGAACCTTTCTATCTCTCTCTCCTAATCAACGGCCATAAGTTGAGCAACTGCATAATTGATTCCGGAGCTTCCGATAACGTCATGCCGGTGAAAGTCACCCATGCTTTGGGCCTCACTCTTACCAAACCTTTCGGCAGATGTTACTCCTTGGAGACCAAGCAAGTGCCATTGATTGGCCAAATCAAAGACGCGCAATTTGCGTTCGCAGCATTCCCTGAAAAGAGGGTAAAGATGACCGTTCTCGTTGCTGACATTCCAAAGAAATTCTATGGAATTTCGCTCGGGAAGAAGCTTTTGCAGTGAAGTTGGTGGAGAAATTCACATGGACTGGTCTAAAGCTAGAATACCCGTCAAAGGTGTGATGCAGACTTTAGAACCAGAATCGCAAAAGAAGTACTTGGTTACTAGCTCTGAGGACCCCAAAGCCCAAATCCTTTTTGAATCATCAGGGATGGGGAACTACTTCTTATCTACCGAGACGGGTACAGAGGGCGTTTTTGTTCAAGAAAAGGATCTTAATGAGATCTGGACCTTGCAATTTGATGGCAGTTGCGCGACTAGTGGGTGTGGCGCCGGAATCGTGCTAATATCTCCCGAAGAGGAGGTAATTCCTCTTTCTTTCAAATTGCAGTTTTTCAACACTAACAATACTGCTGAGTATGAATCTCTGTTGCTCGGTATGCAAGCCGCAAAGGAAAGAGGAATTAAAAATCTGAAAGTTCAAGGTGATGCTGAGCTAGTTGTAAATCAGGTCAAAAGGATTTACCAAGTGAAAAATGAGAGGCTCAGGCACTACCGTAACGCAGTATGGGACAGCATTGAAGAATTTGATGCCTTTTCAATAGGAGCAATTCCAAGAGCTCAAAATGATATGGCCGATTCATTGGCCGTTTCGGCATCTCTCATGCTCCCGCACCCGGGTTTGAAAACGAACAAATACACCATTGAAGTGGTTTTCCGCCCGAGCGTGCTGCATAACTCTCAAGATTGGCGTGTATTCAACGATGATAATCACCTCATTGCCTTTCTAGAAAAATCAGAACATTTTGATGAGTTGTATTTTGAAGGATCCACCTCTACATGCCGTGAATCAATCAACAGTCAAAACCATGAATCAGAGGAGAAAGACGGCATATGTCAGCTCAAAGGAAATAAAATTCCGAAGGGCCTGGTTTCTCTGGAGCGCTTGTTTGACAGGCACGACCGTTTTATGAAAAAGAAGAAGCAAGATGTTCCTGACTCGTCCCCAGAAACAGAACCAGTCAATATAGGTTCTGAGGCACATCCGCAATTTGTAAACATTGGCAAATGTTGCACGCCTGAAGAGAAGCGGAAATTTGTCAAGTTGCTGAAGAAATATATAGATGTGTTGGCATGGTCCTATGCTGATCTAAAGTCCTTCAAGCCAAAGGACATTCAGCATGACATACCGCTGAAAGAAGATGTCAAAGCCTTTCGCCAGAAGCAAAGGCACTATAATCCGAAGATTTCGAGCACCATCCAGGCAGAAATTCAGAAGATGCTGGATGCAAGAATCATCTTCCCTATCCATCACAGCACTTGGGTGGCGAATATTGTGCCAGTGCGCAAGAAAAATGGCGAGATACGCATATGCGTAGACTTTCGAAATTTGAATCAAGCTTCACTAAAAGATAACTACCCTCTTCCGATAATGGATCAAGTTCTGCAAGCAGTAACTAGATCAGAAATGCTGTCTATGCTTGATGGTTTTTCAGGCTACAATCAGATTGAAGTCTCGCCTGAAGATCAATTCAAAACAGCATTCACTACTCCCTGGGGTACATTTGCCTACAGCAGGATGCCTTTTGGCCTGACTAATGCAGGTGCCACTTTTCAACGGGCCATGGACTTCGCATTTAAAGGTATGATGGGAAAGTCATTGTAGTATATCTAGATGACTTAACCGTGTTCTCTAAACAACGAAGTGATCATTGTGATCACTTGGAGCAAGTATTGGCCAGGTGCCGAGAACATGGAATTTCCCTAAATCCCAAAAAGTCCGTTTTTGGAGTTACGGAAGGGAAGTTGCTAGGGCATGTGGTTAGCAAAGAAGGAACGAGGATAGATATTGAAAGGGTTAAGGCTATTCAGAGCCTTACTCTGCCTACAAGCAAGACTGGTGTTCATTCTTTCTTCGGAAAGGTGAACTTTCTTAGGCGTTTTGTTCCTGACTTTGCCGAAAAGACTCGCCACATATCGAACATGATGAAGGGGTCACCAACTTTCAGATGGAGTGAGGAAGGGAAAAAGTCATTTGAAGAAATAAAAACTTCTGTTGCCCATGCACCAGTCCTGGTATGTCCCGACTTCTCCAAGGACTTCATCATGTATAGCTACGCATCAGAACATACTGTGTCTGCAATCTTAATGCAAAAGAATTCAGAAGACATTGAATCCCCGATTGCATTCATGAGTTCTCCCCTCAAGCCTCACGAGTTGAAGATGACTCAATTGGAAAAGCATGCCTTTGCCGTTGTCAAAGCAGTGAAGAATTTTAGGTATTACATTCTAAACTCGCATACGGTGGTGCTGGTTCCTGACACGGCGGTGAAATCCATTCTAACTCAGCAGGAGTTAGGAAGTTTGAGAGGGAATTGGATCGCAAAGGTCCAGGAATATGACCTGGATATTAAACCCACCAAGCTGGTAAGAGGCAAGGCCTGTGTCAGCTAATGGCTGAAAATGAAGATTCAGAAGGCCCTAAAGGGAAAGAGGATTGTACCAACAAAGAGCAAAGCCCTCTAGAGGAGCCTGATTCTCTACCTCTGGTTCTATTTGTTGCAACTAGTGACGAATGGTACTCCGACATTGCTTTCTTCCTTACCTACGGCGAATGCCCAATGCACCTAACTGCGAGGGAGAAGCGCACTATAAAGCTCAGGGCAGCTAAATATGTCATCTGGGATGATGGTTTATATAAGCGCGGGATAGACGGTGTCTTCCTGCGATGTGTTGACAAGCCCCAGCAAGTAAAACTGCTGGAAAGTTTTCACAATTCAGCCTGTGGAGGCCATTTTTCTTCTTCCGTGACAGCACACAAGATCATTCGAGCCAGGTACTATTGGCCAACGCTCTTTCAAGATGCGGCTACCTGGGTGGCAAAGTGTGAACCCTGTCAGCAATTTGTCGGCAAGCCCAAGTTGGCTGCCCTTCCCCTAAGGCCGGTCATCATCAATGAACCATTCAGGCAATGGGGAATTGATTTTATTGGCGCACTCAATCCTCAATCGAGTGCTGGACATAGCTATGTCCTTACAGCAATGGATTACTTCACCAAGTGGGTGGAAGCCATACCTGTCAAGCATGCCACTTCTGAGGTGGTTTGCAGTTTTATCAAAGAAAATATCATTGTCAGGTTCGGCGTTCCAAACAAAATCGTTGCTGATAATGCTTCTAACTTCTCCTCCCGAGAAGTTATTAGTTTTTGCTATGAATATGGGATAACTTTAGCACATGCCTCGGATTATTACCCTCAGGGAAATGGTCAGGCGGAATCCAGTAATAAGAACTTGGTGACCATCATACGGAAATTAGTAGATGAGAATCAGCGGATGTGGCACAAGTCTTTGTACGACGCTTTGTGGGCGGACCGCATTACCCCCAAGAGATCTCTCGGCATGTCACCTTTTCAAGTGTTATATGGCACTGATGCCGAACTTCCCATTTCTGCCGAACTTCCTGCTCTACGCTTGGCACGAGTAATCAAGATGAAACTTTCCAGAATTCTCTAGAAAAGAGAATTATGTATCTGGCGGAACTTGAAGAAAAGAGAGTAAGAGTGGTCGACAGGATCACTGAACATCAGAATCAAGTAAAGAGGATTTTTGACAAGAAGGCCAAGTAGAGAAATTTTCAAGTGGGAGATCTCGTCCTCTTATGGGACAAGCGAAGAGAGCCAAAGGGCATGCACGGAAAATTTGATTCCCTATGGAGAGGGCCCTTCAAAATCAAGCAACTCAATGGAGAGAATAGTTTCTATCTCTCGTATCTGGATGGAGCTGAACTCCCGCTTCCCTATAGCGGGCAACATCTCAAGATCTTCAGGAAGTAGAGCTTGCTCTCTTCTTTGTACAGTTTGCTTTTTGTTGTGTGTTTGCTTTCGTCGTGTGTTTGCTTTCGGTTTGTTTTGTGTTTCCTTTGTTCTCCCTCCGGTCCCCCTTGTTTTTGACTCCACCCAATGGATAGGCACATGTGATCTGGGATTCTCTACCCCCGAGTTCGCTCAGGAGTAGTCCCCAGAAGGAGCCAGCTGTTATCCCGTAAAATTGACAAGGGCAATTTTACCGATAACCATACCGAAACTTTTGTTTCGATCCCTCGTTAGGGATCCCTTGCGTTCGAAACGTTGTAAAATCCCTTCCCGGGAAATCTAGTTTTCGAACTTAGTCTTTTTGAGCCTTTTTTGGCTGGGCGCATGGATTTGCCTTGTAACACCAAGTTTTGGTGCGCCCCCTTAAAAGCCTTTGGCGCATGGTTTTCCATGTTAACACGTCTTTCGGTGCGCCAAAGGGCGCACATAATCTCTCTGCAACACCAAGTTTTGTGCGCCAAAGGGCGCACATAACTTCATGTCGACAATACATTTGGTGCGCCAAAGGCGCGCTCAATCTTCTGTTGTCAAATACTTTCGTGCGCCAAAGGGCGCACGCTTTCCCCTGTCGACAGCAGTTTTCATGCGCCATTTCAAAAGTGGTTGGCGCATTGATGACAAGTTTTTCTATAAATATCAGTGCGCGCCCATGTCATTTTCATTCCTTTTTTCAAGCACGTGATTGCTCTGGATTTGTCGCCGCTCTCGTCGTTGCCATCATCCCCGTGGACCCGCTCTTCGATTTTTGCTATATATTCGAGGTAAGAGGTTCTCCCTCTTCGCTGTTTTGTATTTTCGGTTCTGTTGGTGTGCTTGGTCTTTGTTTTGGGCTGCTAGTCGGTTTTTAATGGAGTATATTTGAGCTAGTCTCCCCCCTGTGCTGTCCTGTTTCCTTTTCTTTTTCTCCTTCCTCCCTCTTTCCAGATCTGCTGGAAGGGAGTTGTTTTTCATGGCTTGGTCTGCTGGAACCTCTTTGTGAAACCTTACTTGTCCAAGCAGCCTTTTGAAGTAGGAGAAAGAATAAGAAAATATTTGAGCAGTTAAGTGTAGTTCCGTGGCGCACTGGCGCGCCTTGTAGCAATAAAAACAGTTGCGCCCCTTTGGCGCATCTACCCGCCATGTTACATCCTCAAAACCCGCGCCAAAGGGCGCACCCTTCCATCCTGCTGCAGTTTGAATTCATGCGCCCTCAAAGCGCGCCCTTTTTGCATGCTACAAGTATAAATCCCGCGCTTCCTTAAAACCCTTTGGCGCACCTTCTTTCCATGTTACATCCCGCTTTCATGCGCCAAAGGGCGCACCCAGCTTTCATGCAACACAAGCCTTATTCGCGCGAGTATAAAGTTAGAAAGGCGCGGGCGCACCCTCCATTGCAGTAACATGATGTTGTGTAAAACCTTCATGCGCCGCGCCAAAGCCTTTGGCGCACCATTTGTTAATGTTACACAATCTTCCCATGCGCCAAAAGGCGCACCGAACCCCAATGTAACACGCATTTCCTGTGCGCCCTGCTATAAAATGCAACCTGCTTCATCCATGCGCCATGCGCCTTTGGCGCCAGTATAACCTCTGCAACATTCCTTTTCTGTGCGCCTTATCTATTTGGCCTGCCAGTTGCATTTTTCCTGCGCCCTGAGCCTTAAAATCTCTAACTCTTTCTTCTGCTAGCTTTCCAATGGAAGATCAAATGACTAATTCAACCTTTTTGGATTGGGTCTCACTTCTTCTTCGTGCAGATCAGCAACTGAGTTCGAAAGAACACATGTCTACGTCAAGCAAGAAGCCCACCAAACCAAGAGGAAAAGCTAAGCCGATGATAAGAAGAGATGAAATACAAATATCGAGGGTCGGGATGCCCGAATCACAGCCGAGTGCAGATGGATGTCGAGACTCAATTGGGTCACATTGACATGGATGAGTTCTGGGTTAGGACTCAAAAAGTTACAAGAAGTCCATGGATGGACAAGTTAATAGGCAGTGCCCTGCACTTCGCCGGAGGAATCCCCGTCAGCGCTGTAAACAACGAATTCATGATGGTGATTGCGCAATGTTACAACAAAGACACAAGATGTGTCGAAAACAGTAAGGCGAGGAGGCAACATAAACCTCACTGCCCGTCACTTTGAGTTAATACTTGGCATCCCTCACCACCGGAACTACGTGGCTGTTAGCCAACGAGAATGCATCAAGGCCTGGGAAGACAACGAAGACCAGTGCATGCAGTTGATGAATGAGGTCTACCTAAAGAATAAGAAGGTGGTGACCCGGTGGCCTCAGACTATCCACCGAAGTGATTTCTCAGAGGAACTCAGTGATACTATCACCTTCCTGAGCAGAGTCTTCGGGCTTTCAGATGCCCACTATTTCCATAAGTGGATGTTGCGGTACCTGGAGACAATGAATAAGAATTTGCCCGATCAGCGCTTTTGCTGGGGGGAAATAATAAGCAGCACCATATCTGAGCAGCTACAACAGTTTGCCACAACAGGAGTGTTCCATATGAACTCCTATGTAGTCTACGCTGCAGCATCGGCAAGGGATTATCCGGGGCTGAACCGAAGTGGAGTATGGCCTCAGGCCAAGATATTTGATTACTACCCAGAGCTGAGGCTGGAGAATAGCATCCAACATTTCGCAAAAGTTAACGATGCATTCTTCTATCATGTCATCTGCCTACTGAGGCCAAACATGACTCATAGCCGGACGACCAAACACATAGTGGCAGTCACAGAGAAATGGGGGGCCCTGTTCACCCAATTTCCCACGTTCACCTATCTGAGGGCTGCCAACTTTTTGGGAGAGCCAACCAGGCTACCAAGGTATGCTGGGCCTAAGCTGATTCTACTAGAACTGTCAAGGCAGCTGGTCACATACCATGAGAAGTGCCTCAAAAGAAAGAAGGGTGGAACTCCTTTCCCCCTCAAAGTGGGCCGATACACATGCTCCACCCACCATAAGGCGAAGGAAATGTTCGCAGAGCTGGAGCTACTCAACTTGAAGCATGACTTCCCAGCCAGGCCTACCTTCGACCCAAGAAGCTGCCTGCCAAAAGCGAAGCTCGATCCGATCCATGTCCCTCAAATTGAGGATATTTACATTGACATTCTCCATGAGGCGGAACTCAGAAGAAAGGATCACTCTCGCTTAGCATTGGCGGAAATCATCCAATACGGAGTGGCCATTGTCCCCGAAGGCTTCCAGACTACGGAAGATGAAGTAGATAAGGTGTATAATGACACAGATGGGGACAATTGGCCCTTCCCGGCCATTGACAGGAACAAGGCTCCTCAAACAATTGAGGAGAGGGTCAAGGAGACTATGCGGAGAACAGAGCATTGGTGCCGCATGAACGGACTAATCTACCTCGGGGTAGATTTCACAACTTCCCCTTTGGGCAACGCACCTCCAAGGTCAAAGAAGCAGCTGAAAGGCAAAGGTGCAGAAGGTGAACCTAGCACCATTCAGGAGGAAGCCCCTGAAAGTCCTCTTCCTTCAGAGCCTGAACAAGTCATAACTCTTGATGAGGAATGACAGAGGATAGTCCTATACGCCCATCCACCTGTGATGTCGGGCATCGCTACAACTTTCGAGGTCCCTTCTATCCCTTCTTCTTCTCTTCCTTCCTCCTCGAGTGACTCAAACGACCATCCCTTTGGTCGTGTCCTCTCGCCCCTTCTTCTACCCTTTCCCCTCGCTTCTTCATCTATCTTTTCCTCCTCGCTGATTTGTCTTCCTCTATTTCTTCCCTCATCTCCGAGCTCCCTTCCCTTCCTATGTCTTCTTCGCAGTTGCGGTTTCCTTCCTCCCGTGGACATTTCTTCGGCTATTCTTTCCATGCCGCCGCCGCGTGTCTCCACGTTTTTCCCCTCTTCTACCGTTGCTGCCTCCCCCTCTGTCTCTGGTCCTTCTTCTATAGGACCAGCTTGGATCTCTCAGCAGCTGAGCCAACAAAAGAGGAAAGTCCCCATCGCTTCGATGGACTTTTCGGTCATTCCGGCTAAAGGAGCAAAGAAGCACAAGCCGGTTACACGCTTCTCGAAGAGCGCTGCAGGTGAGAGAGTCATGGAAATAGCGTACCCCAACCCCCTCAAAGAGAAAGAAGATCTATCTCCGACAGATTTCACCGTGACCCAAGTCACAATGGGGACATCCTCATAAAGTCTCCAGGGGGAAGCTCTTTCCGCAGTTGATGCACTCTACAAAAAGCTTCAGGAAACGAAAGAGGAGAAAAGGCTACTGAAGGAGCAGAACAAGTACCTGCTTCAAGCCTTACAGAAGATGGGAAGTGCACCTCCCACAACTGCCGCCGAGACTCCTGAGCTGCTCACCAGAGAAGATCAATGAGTATTCAAAGATCGGCGAGCAGGGTATGGCTGTTTCTGCTTGGAGGAGCCAGATCCTCAAGGATAGTGAAAGAGTAATCGCGAGTATATCAGTTTATATCTAAACATCGAGAAGGTGAATAAGGAACTCCAATCATTAGCAGTCCGAATCGAAGAGTTAGAACATGCTAGACTCAAAGACGAGACCTTCCAACAAATGTTCGATCTGCTCACCGAAGATCTCGGTCAAGTTCGGAGTCTTCGGTCATCCAAGGGCCCTCAACAAAACTATGTCCACTTTGGACTATCAGATAGATCAGCTGGAATTTGTTTTAGAAAAGATAGACAAGGTAAAGGAAGAGGCCCTGGATGCAATGCACCAAATGGAGAAAATTGTCCTCGCCATGACTCCAGGGTTGCTCACTCCTTCCCTTACCTTGAGATCAGCTGATGACACTATCCGGATCTTCAAGGAGATAGCTTCTCAAGGGACAGGGCCAGAGGTCACATTCGACACTGAATCTATCAACAACCTACTGGCCTGTAGGGACTTCATCGGGTTCCTTATCGAGGCGGAGAAAGATTATTCCAAACTCCCGGAAAAGCTCATAGACGAGCGGGAGACTTGCGAAGCAATCAGTGAACGGCACAAGGATCCATCACAGGATCAATTTGGGCCAATGATCAGCAAGTTTTTGGAATACCGCGCTCAGTTCCACATATCATCACCTGAGCAGCATCAGAAACAGGCAACCCTTTTCACCGCAGGATGATGATGATGAGTAGCTTCTTCTTCTTCTTCTTCTTCTTCTCTCTATTCTCCGACTTTCTTTTCGAAATGTCTAAAATGTGTTGGCACAAATGATGACATCATCCATGTTGCATCATGGGATGATGTCATCCACCAAGTTGTCAAAGTCAACATGACTTTTAGATATTTTGTAAATATCTTTGTAAATAAGTGGTTGGCTCCATTTTGCCTTCTCTCTCCCTCATCTTCTATAAATATGAGAATACTTGTTGTATTCAAGGGGTGAACATTTTTAGATAGAAATAGAAGTGAGGAGAGAAAGACTTTGAGCTTTCTTGTAATAGAAAAGAACAAGTAATACAATTATTCAGACTTTGTGCTCAATAGCTGTGTTATACATTAGATCTTTCTTACGTTAGATCTGTATGTGTTTAATCTGTTGGATTCATATCTACTTTTCCGTCATTTGTTTATCAGTATTGCTTTGTTTATTTATGCAAGTAGGTTTGGCTCTGTTTACTACCAAACTAAAAACATAAATCTTCTGACCTTTCTGCTTTGGAATTCATTTCTTTTCTCCCTTCGGATCTGTTCTTTCTCTTCTCCCTCTTTCATTCCTTTCTTTTCGCAGCCTGGAACACTCTACTGGGATGAGATCCCAACCCCCGAAGGTAGAATCTGTGAGACTTGCATAGGTTCCTGCTAGTAGAAATAGCAATAAACCAGTTTCGCTTTGCTGTCTCAAAGAGGGGCTAAGCCCGCACACGCGTTGGCTCGTCTATCCAGTGTGACAAAGCAATCTAGTTGCTCGATTACCGTCTTGGGCTCAATGCTCCTCCTCGCAACCTTTCTCTCTTTCTCACTTGTCTCTCTCTTGCAAATGAATTTGGATCCTTTAGTTTTGGTTGGAGGAGGTCATTTACAGGGAACCGATGGTGGTTACCTAACCGATGCGATTGAGTAGGGACCGATGTTGGTTAGGTCAAAGTTGGCTATTTTTAGTAAAATAGCCAACTCCCCTCCTTTCTCCCAAGGGGTCGGTTGTGGGCTTGGTCAGGTCATTATTAGGTTCATTTTGGTGCAGGTGAGGGGTGATGAGTCATGGGTGTGGGTCTAGACCAAGTTATAGGTCTTAATTAGGTTAGTTTACGGTTAGGGCTAGGTCATAATGAGGTGGCGAGGTGAGGTGGTAGGGTTGGAGATGTGGATTTATTAAATATAAGGTAATTAATAAATAATTAAGTGTGTAAGGTTTAGGTGGTGAGTTAGGGTTAGGTTGCGAGACGAGATGCGGGGCACACGGCGTCGTGAGACCCAAATTTGGTGTCTATAGATGGAGACCTTTGAATTATCCTCCCTCTTTTCCTTCTTCTTGGAGATAATTGTAGATAATCAAAAGGCACCTCTTCTTCTCTAACTCTTGACCTTGTGTGATTCTTCTCATGATTTTTCGTGTCCTGCACCGCTAAAATCAGCTAATTCTTCTTCCTGGAGTCACCGGATGTGTAATTCAAAGTGCTCTTTTGAGCAAGAAATTTGCAACAAATGCACATCTATTTTTTTGCAAATGAATATGAAGACCTCTTAGTCCCACCAAGCATGCCAAAACTATTAATGCAAATTAGCAAAGCACCCCTGGATGTTGATCATATTTCTAGTTTGACATTTTGGACATCTAGTGTGATTACACAACATTGAATCTTTTCCCAAGTGAGGGACTTGTAAAAATGGGAAAAAAATATCCAAGGGGACAGAGATAGAGAATGCAAAAAGAACTAAAAATAATGCTAATAAGGTGATGCACCAAAGGAGTGGTGAGCATTTTTTTACTTCTGTAGATTGACACATATTACATAAATGCAACAAAACATCATACACAAACTAATAAAATGTAATGAAAGATCATGGGTAAATCAAACAACACAAGAAGAGGACTGAAACTCATTCACAGAGCTTGCATTATCAATTTTTATATCAAAATATAGGCATTACATCAATAGAAAGGTAGAAAATGTGTTACAGCCTTGAAAGAGGTTTGGTATTCCACAAAATCACTTTCTTGGGTGGAAGAGGTAGCCTACAATACATAAAAATGTCCAACCCTTCAAAAATGAGCCAAATATGGCTTTTACAATGTAAAAATGAGCCCAGGAGAGAGAAACGTGGGAAAACGTGAGAGGAGCTTCAACCACCGACAAAAATGCAATAAAATAGCATGGGCATCCTTAAAGGTCCATTCCCTGACATTTTTCACCATGCTAGGAGAGAATGCGAGCCATTCTTCATTAAAAATGGTGGTTGAAACATCATTTCTATTGATTTCCACATGCCAAAGGAGTTTTCCAATTTTCTCTCTCCAAACTCCATCAAAATACAAAATTGAGCCCGAATCATGTAGATAATTTCACCAGCTTTGTTGATATAAAGAACGTGAAAAACCAAGCTCTGGATCGAAAGTTATGCTCATTTGAAAATTTAGGGCAAAACAGGGCCAAAATGGGATGGCGGGCCGAAAATTTGAAATTTTCCCACTTTTTTGCATTTGGGAAAATTTTCCCAAAATCTCCATGCCCCGCCACTCCTGGTGCCATGTGGCATGTTATGATTAGACGTGGGCCTTCTGTGCTTCATTTTCCACCATTTTGGCCATTGGAAAATTTTCCAAAATTCT
Source organism: Taxus wallichiana var. yunnanensis (assembly GCA_018340775.1). Lineage (NCBI taxonomy): Eukaryota > Viridiplantae > Streptophyta > Pinopsida > Cupressales > Taxaceae > Taxus > Taxus wallichiana. The sequence continues at coordinate 951,927,489 of CM031237.1, read as the reverse complement.
TCGCCAGATGGCTAGATGACCCAGGAACATGTGGCAAGATGTGATTCGCCGCGGGCATCTTCTCTTAAATTTTCTGTCATTGTTGACCATTTTTCTGACTTGGACACGTGGAAAAACCCCATTAGACGTGGGCTTTCTCTGCCATTTTTCCCTGTGGGCCTGTCTTGCATTTTTTGCCGCCACATGGACACGTGGCGTGATTTGATTGGCTCGGGTTTTGGGGGGCGGGCTCTCCCTTTCAATATTTCCTTTGACTTTGCTTTGGGAAAAATTCCCAACTTCCCCCGCATTCCGCTAGTCTTGGGACATGTGGCGAGCTCCCATTGGATGTGGGCCTTGGGGGCAAACATTTCTCTTTGCGCTAACCTTTGGGAAAAATTCCCAATTTCTCCTTGGCATCGAAAGCTCGATGCCCCTCAAACACGTGGCGTGATCCCATTCACTTACGGGCCTACAAAGTGCTAAAATTTCTCCTTTCCTCTCGCCAAAACACTTTGCCAAATTTTCAATTTTATCTCCGCCCTCTGCCACTCCTTTGGCCTAAGGACACGTGGCACAATGTGATTGGATGCGGGCCTGGCATCGAAAATTTTGTTTGTGTCAACCCTTAGGAAATTTTCCTAATTCCTTCCCCTTGGACACGTGGCGAGCTCCCATTGGACGGTGGGCCATCGGGCTGAAAATTCCTTCTGAAACCTTGCCAAACATTTGGTAAAATTTCCAAGTTTACCTCCGCCGTCCGCCACTTCTGAGGACACGGGGCATCATCTTATTGGCTCGGGCTTTTCAGGGAAAATTTCCCACAAAAACTCCACCAAGCCATAACTTTAAAAATACATGGAGTTAGGAAGAAAACTTTACCTTTCTAGAAAGATGAGAAAAATCTCTATCCAATGGTGCCATTTCTAGAAGGTCTTTAGTGCCTGAAAAGCAAAAAATTATGACTAAGGCACAAGAGAGGGAAGAATGAAGGGAGTTAGCCACAAAATGAGCAAGGGGCTCATTTTGGATAACAGTTCCTTAACTAGATTAGGAATGTAGAGACATGAAATTAAAATGGATTATACTTCATTCCATTGAAGTCTAATATAACAGGAATTTTCTTAGAACTTATATAAGCTAGGGATTGAGTAGGGAAATAAGCAACAACATTATCTTGTTTGTTGAATCTATTATGTGAAACATAAATCAGAATGTTAATGGAATAAAAACATAACTTATGAAATTGTTGGAAGTAGATGTATCTGCATACCCACTCTAATTGTAGTTTTAACTTGTAACCCTAATGGTAAATGAACCTAGTTGTTCAAGTAGGACTACTGTAATTAACCCTTAATAAAAGAAAATTAATAAGTCATTAACTTATTTCTAAGGTATGTTCATCCAGATGAGGAGAACTCAGTCGGATGTTGGCACACACTAATTGTAATACAATACCTTCATGAAGACTTGGGTCTTCATGAGGATATTGTATTGCAGTTGACATGTTACAATACCCTTCAGAGTTTAATCAGCTAGATCTACATAAATTTGGACTTGTTCATAGTTCTTCCCTAGGTAGAGTTAGGGGCATGTTCTAGTGTCAAGTGTTTATTACGTGTGTCTAGTTATCCTAATTCATTATGAGTTGACCGCGACACTAGAAAATTCCCTTATAAATAATTTAATGACTTAGGTCGATTGAGTATGACTATGTACCCTTCGTCACTATGAGCAGTCCTCCACACTAGACTATGTTGCTAACCTTGGCTAGGGTTAAACCTTAAACAAAAGGACATAAAGACCATTCTAGATAATATATGAAGTGAGGTAAAGGATGTATTCCATTGAGGAGTATGCCATATAGGAGTATAAACATGAACACTATGTTTAAAATATTTGGCCAAAGTATCTTAATTTGGTTGTGTTAGAAGTGGGATTTTAGATGATTATCGGTAGAAGATATTCAAATAGGCCTCTTAAACATAACACTTAATACCCATAAAAGGGTAAAGGAACCATGTATACATAGTATACAAATTACTAAGTTAACATGAGAGATCGATATGATACCGAGTCATGAAATGAGAGATGAGTAGCTCATCGAGTCATTTACAATTGCATATGGTTTCTATTATGAGATTGATTCGATTTGGAATGTGTGTTCTAAATTATGATTATTTAGAACAAAGAACATTATGTATTAAAAAAATTCCCTTGTTTCTAAAGTCTTAAAATGGGAATTTTATAATTCTTCCTTTCAACAACTCCACTCTGCTAGAGTCCATGTGGTCGACAATTGTCTCCTGATTCCATGTTCTTCATAGAACTCATCAAACTCATTTGACCAGAATTCACCACCTCTGTCTGATCTTAGGCATTTTATTTTCTTGTTCTTCTCATTTTCAACTAATGCCTTGAAATTCTTAAATCTATCTAGGGCTTCAGACTTCTATTTTAAACATGTTACCTAGGTCATTCTTGTATAATCATCTATTAGCAACATAAAATATACTTCACCTGATATTCCTTCAGTTCTGGTAGGGCCACACAGGTCTGTATGGATCAATTCTAGTAGTCTTGTTGTAGAGTACTCCTTTGACTTGAATGACCTCCTTGTCTATTTACCATGTAGACACACCTTGCATAGTGTATCCATGGGTTTGATAATCTTAGGCATGTGTCTCACACACCCTTTAGCACTTAGTTTAACCAAATTCTCAAAGCTCATATGTCCAAGTCTTCTGTGCCATAGCCAGCTATGATCAACTTTACCTATAAAACATTTCTCATTATTTATCTCATTCAGCACATACATGTTGTTATTTTTCCACTTGGCCTTTGCAACTCTTTTTCCTATTTTTTCATTGATAATATCACATCCTTGGTCATGGAATATGACATTGTATCCTCTCTTACACATTTGAATCACACTTAACAAAGTTATGTTTCAAGCCTTCAACATATAAAAATTTTCTGTAATAGTATTTCCATTATCTAAACTTAATGTCCCTTTTCCAACTATGTTGGTAGAGTTGTTGTCACCAAATCTCACAACACCTGATGCATTATTAGACAGAGAAATAAATTTACTTTTATCACTTGTCATGTGACTAGAGCATCCACTGTCTAAATACCAAATTTTATCTTCATTATGTACATGGAACATGGTCTGTACTACTGAGCAACATTCCTTTCTCTTGTTCTCATATTTCTTTACATATATCCACTTTTGTTGTTTGGGAAACTCTTGTTTCCTTACTAGTGGATTATTTATTTTCTTGTGATAGGTGTACTGAGCAACATTAAAGTTTGAACTGGTGTAAGATGGGCCAAATATTCTTCTATAGCCTCTAGATTTCTTTCTAAAATTCATGGATTTATGTCCAAACTGATTACAGAGAGAAAAATACCCATAAAAGGAATGTGTGTACCTCATTGCATAGGTGATCATAGGAACAATGTTTCTTCTTCTCGCAGATTTGTGGAAATATTTATTTGCAATAGAGGAAGTACTTGGTGTAGCCATGGACTTATTTTCTTCAGTTTTTGTTGACTCTTTCTCCTTGATTTCTCCCTTGAAGCCAATTCCAGACTTGTCAGTTATATCATGTTAGATATTGAGTATATCTGTTAGTACGATAGATCTCTTTTCTAGATTTTCATACATAATTAGTTTGTTGAACATTTGGTCCATCTCAGATTTCAAATCCTCCAATTTTGTGTTCAACTTTGAGCACTCCTCCTCTTTTGATTTGTAGGACTTAGAGATCTTCTCCATCGAGTTTCAAGTTCCTTTAGCTCATTAGCCTCCTCTTCTTCTTTCTATGCTTGTATTTTCTCAAAGATGCAGATTTGTTCCTCATAATCCTTTAATGTGCATCTTAGTTTCTAATTTTTCTTTCTGCATAGTTACAGTTCTTCAAGTGCACTTACCAACTCTACTTCAATATTTACCTCAGCTTCCTCTTCATCAAAATATTCATATTCAATTGAGTTCTTCCCTCTGGAGCTACTTTCTTCATCTATGTCCATAGCCATAAACAAACATTCTAATTGATCTTTATTATCTTCATTTTCTGATTTTTATGTGTTGTCTCAACTCGATTCACTAGATTCTTCTTTAGAGTAGAAGTTTCTTTTGTTCTTGAAGAATTTCTTCTTGTTATCTTTATTTTTATACTCAATATCATGTTCATACTGATTTTCCTTATTCTTGTTTGGAAATCAGTTTGTCAAAATGTCCTACTTGTCCACAAGCAAAGAATTTGAATGGGAGTTTTCCTTTGTACTTACCAGAGCCTCTTTTTAATTTCCTCACGAACAATGCCTCTTTTCAATATCCTAGGAATAATATTTCTTCTTCTCATGGATTTATGGAAATCTTTATTTACAGAGAGGAAGTACTTGGTGTAGAGGTGGAATTAATTTCTTTAGTTTTTGCTGACTCTTTCTCCTTGATTTCTCCCTTAAAGCCAATTTTAGACTTGTCGGTTGTATTGCATTGGCTGCTGAGTATATCTGTTAGTACGATAAATCTCTTTTCTATATTTTCACACATAATTAGTTTGTTGAATATTTAGTCCATCTCATATTTCAAATCCTTCAATTTTTTATTCAACTTTAAGCACTCATCTTTTGATCTATAGGACTTAGATATCTTCTCCAGCTAAGTTTCAAGTTCCTTTAGCTCATTAGCCTCCTCTTCTTCTTTCTATGCTTGTCTTTTCTCAAAGATGTAGATTTGTTCCTCATAATCCTTTAATGTGCATCTTAGTTTCTGATTTTTCTTTTTGCATAGTTGCAATTCTTCAAGTGCACTTACCAAATCTGCTTCAAGATTTACCTCAGCTTCCTCTTCATCAGAATCTTCATATTCAACTAATTTCTTCCCTCTAGAGCTACTTTCTTCATCCGCATCCATAGCCATAAACAAACATTTTGATTGATCTTCATTATCTTCATTTTTTTAATTTTTCTATGTTGCTCAACTCCAATTCACTAGATTCTTCTTTAGAGTAGAATTTTCTTTTGTTCTTGAATAATTTCTTCTTGTTATCTTTCTTTTTATACTCATTTTCTCTTCTATTATGTTTATGATTGTGCTCCTCATGTTCAGATTGATTGTCCTTATTCTTGTTTGGACATTTGCTAGAAAAATGTCCTACTTGTCCACAAGCAAAGAATTTGAATGGGAGTTTTCCTTTGTACTTACTAGAGCCTCTTTTCAATTTCCTCATGAACAATGCCTCAATATTTTCTTCATCTAGCTCATCTACAGGAACCTGATTCTTCTTCATCTTCTTGACTAGACTTTATTTCTTTCTTGACCTTGAAAGCCATTTATTTCTTAGTGGTATTTGTTCCAATAGTTATCATCTCGTATGCAACAAGGGTGCTCTATAGCTTGTCCATTGTAAGAGTCTTCATGTCCTTTGCTTCCTCTATGGTGGAAACCTTTACATCATACTTGCTAGTTAGGGATCTCAAAATATTTTGGACAATGAAAAATTCTTCTAGATTTTCTCCCAAGCCTTTGATCATGTTTATGACCTCATCTATTCTCTACATATATGCCACTATTAGGAATAGTTTAGTTAGTGTGAACATTAGTGCATTAGAATAATAGTATTATTCTAATAATAATTTATGAGTAATATATTATTAATATTGAGTTGTCAAACTCATATTAATAATATATATATCTATTGTAAGGAGTTTGTTTATCAAACAAACTCACGTAGTCTTTAGAAGTGTGTGTGTGTGGAGAGATAAGTGTGAGTGATTCTAGGAGAGAGATGTGGGATTGAAGATTAGATTGACTCCTAGTTTGTAGGAGATCAACTTTGTATAAATATCTCTATCTATGTGAATAAAATTATCCGAATCATTTGAATCTATAATATCATTATTCGGTGTATTTTCTCTGTGCAAAACTGGTTGATTGCTATGATTTGGTATCAGAGCAGGTTGATGGTCTGATGGGAGAGATGGAAGATCCACCACAATAAAGGAAGGAGGAAAATTTTCATGGATCCAGTTGTTCCAAAGCTCTGCCCGTGTATTTATACTTAGCTGTCAAGATCAAAAGGAGGACTGCCTCTGCCATTATCAGGGACTGCTCAAGCCATTGCCATGCACAGATCTGCCATTCGTGCTCCTGATTGACAAGTTTGTGTTCTATACTCTGACAACACATGTATTTGCATGCATTGAGCTTCGAAGTGGAGTCGGTTTTCAATTACTGTTAACTGAATATGTATCAGACACGTCCCCATTAGACTCTACATCCAACATCTCTACAGATCTATTTTTCATATCTGAATAGGTTGAATACATATGCATTCGGTAGTGCATTGCAATCTTCAAACGACCCCAACATTGCACGTTTTTCCCTGTCAAAATAGCAACAAGTGAAAGACATGGCACCAACAAATTGTGATCTGCATTCACGTCCCATCTGGACACATCAGAGTCTCAGATTGATTCACATGGGTCGATTCCAACATGTAAATTAGTTGTAAGTTCTCCACCACGTAAGTATTGGTGTATTTTCTATAGATATTCTAACCTGTGAATTCACTCATGCAGTTCTATTTGTATCAGTCACTAGATTCTATTCAAAATATTGAGTCATTTTGTTATTTTAATAGTATATGTCAAAATTTTAATCAATAGCTTTTAGCTATATTAAAATTTTAATTATTTGTAATTTGGGTGCATTATCGGTCGAAACCAACACCCTAAAAACTAAAAATTAGACGAGTGCATTTTCGGTTGAAACCGACGCTCTAGGATAATATGGAGATACCACTTGACAAGTTTAATGGATTAAACTTTCACACTTGGAAAGTTAAAATCCAAATGCAACTTATGAACAAAAACCTATGGGGGATTGTAAGCGGAAAAGAAACACAACCAACTGATGCTGCTAAATTACTAGAATGGCATAGCAGGGATGACAAGGCAAAATCCATTATTGGACTTGCTTTATCAGATACTGAATTACACTATGTGGATTTAGATAAATCATCACTAGAGATATGGGATCTTCTTAACAAAACATTTGGGTCAAAAGCAACAAATGCTAAATTTTCACTAAAATTGCAACTCTTTAAACTAAGGATGAGTGATAGTGTGACAATGTCAAGTCACATTAATGAACTAAGTTCCCTTTTGAGACAACTCGCAGAAGTGAAAGCTAATATAGTAGATGAAGATGCAAAATCCATACTGTTAAACAACTTGCCTCCAAAATACAACAATGTTGTATTTACATTAGGAAAAATGCCTTCTCAAACACTTGAGGACATGATTTCAGCTCTCCTAGTGGAAGAGAAAAGAACTGCAGAAGACATAAAAGAAGAAACTGCTTTATTTGTAAGGAAAAAGAAATACAATAAATTTCTTAAAAACAAAGAAGAACCAAAATGCTTCTACTGCAAGAAAAAAGGGCATACAATCTTGTATTGCAGAATTCGAGCTAAAGATTTACTCAATGGAAATCTTAAGCCAAATGAAGCAAATGTAGTTAAAGAAGAGTCAGAGAATGAAGAGGAAGACCCAGTGAAAGAAGATCCTGACTACAATTCTGAAGATTTTCTGTTCTAAATAAACTGACTGGAGGCAGGAGGCAAAGGAGGAGGAGGTTGATCAAGCATCTCTTGTTAGTCACCAACAAAGAGACTACTTCAAATGTATTGGTGACTTCTATTTCAGTTGTGTGTTTTCTTTCTGTTGTAATAATGAACAAGTGGATTATTCCTGTTCATGATTGTAATCAATTTCCTATATGAAATCTCCTAAAAATGGGAATATGATGAGAGCTAAAAATAAACTGTAAACAACATGATCTTTCTTGGTTTGTGGTAAACCACTTTGAAAACCACTTCCTTGGTTTGTGGTAAACCACTTTGAAAACCACCCTTCTCTGGTTTATGGTAAACCACTTTGAAAAACCATTTCATTGGTTGATGATAAACCACTTTGAAAATCATCCAGGTCATGAGTCAGCATCAGGCGACAAGTTACAGTTCAAGATAAGTTTTCCCCATGTTCACACTAAGGGGGTGAATGTTAGGAATAGTTTAATTAGTGTGAACATTAGTGCATTAGAACAATAGTATTATTCTAATAATAATTTATGAGTAATATATTATTAATATTGAGTTGTCAATCTCATATTAATAATATATATATATCTATCAGAAGGAGTTTGTTTATCAAACGAACTCATGAGTCTCTTAGAAGCATGTGTGTGTGTGTGGAGAGATAAGTGTGAGTGATTCTAGGAGAGAGATGTGGGATTGAAGATTAGATTGACTCCTAGTTTGTAGGAGATCAAATTTTTATAAATATCTCTATCTATGTGAATAAAATTATCCCGAATGATTTGAATCTATAATATCATTATTCGATGTATTTTCTCCGTGTAAAACTAGTTGATTGCTATGATCCACGATGCTCTCATCATCCTTCATTTTCAGATTCTCAAACTGAGCTCTGTAAGTTTGTAACTTTTTAGTTTAACTTTCTCATCTCCTTCATAGATACTATGTAATTTTTCCATATCTCCTTTGATGTTGTGCAGTGCATTACTTTTATGAATTTCATCTCAGTCAAACCACATAAGATAGCATTCATATCTCTTGAGTTGCACTCATATTCTACCTTATCCACTGAAGAGGTGATCAGTGTGGGTGGATTTGTATATCCTTTCTCAATGCATTCCTAGATGTCAAACCCAAGTGACATCAAATATGTTTTCATCCTTATTCTCCAGAATGCATAATTTTTTCCTGTGAATAGAGGTGATCTGGATAGTGACAGACCACCTTGTGCTTGATTTGATGCCATGCTTGTGATAGGAGGATCTCCTTGAATATGTTAAGCTTCTGTAATGAGGAATCACTCTGATACCAATTTTTACATATCACAAGCACTAAGAGTGCACGAGGATGAATCGGTGCAGATTAAAAATTTTACACTCTTGATTCAATTTTATATTCTTTACCAATCTATATATATATGAGTAGTATACAATCAATCAAGTATTCATCAAACACATAAACACTAAACACAAATATTTACCATGGGAAACCCTTTCGGGAGAAAAACCCACCAAAACTATTGCTTATATTACACAAAGCAAGGACTCATAAGAATATAACACATCTTACAAGATTTTTTTAGTGAGACACCAATCCCATAAGGAGCACCAACCCCTACACCTATGTTGATATTACACACAACAAAGGACTCAAGTGAATATTACACATCACAAGAGATTTATTTCTACAGGCACCCACCTATAAGGAAGCTACAACTTAGAATTCTTTACATATACATTTTGATCATGTAGTTACAAAAAAATGTTAATACAATGGATTATGATCACTTTCTGGATCGATATGTGTTCTTCCTTTGTCACTCTCTTCTTCTCATTCAAACTACCACTTTTATGCTCTGCTTATCTAATCATGTTCTTCATTATTTGCTCGATCTCACCCTTTCTCTCTTCTCCACCATTGTAGCTCTTCTTAGCTTGATTGCATCGTATTTTCTTATTTTTCCTTTTTGCTCTCTTGGCTCTAATGCCTTAGTTTTCTCTCATGAGAAACAACACTCAAATCACTTAGAGTTTTTCTTTTATTGCACCTTTTACTCAAAATACTTTCTTTGAGATTTACATCATGTACTCTTCTTGATCTGTCACTGTGAATCTAGATCATTTAATGTCCCACTAAGTCAAGATTTTATTCTTTCCTTGTTCAACTTCACTCCTCCTTCCACACATCTGAAAAACTGATTTATTAGCCGAATTCCAAAAATAGAAAACTTGCATTGTTTAGAATTTACATCGTGAAATTAAAATGATGACCTATTTTCTTGCATTAGTTTAATTTGCTTTGAAATTGGGAATCTCCATCGAGCTTATAACCAAATTACCTCATGGTCAACATGCATTAAATATCGGTAGTTTAACAGAGGATTTCATTGGTCTTTGTAAAGTTTCATTTGTACTTGTAGTTGTAAATCTTTGTCAATCAAATCTCCTTCAAAATCTAAATGTAAACATTCACTCTTTCAATTTGAACTCTAACTAATTATCCTTGATCCACTCTAGTTCACTTTGATCATTCCATGGCTTCCTTTGGCATTTTTTATATTTTCCTTCATATCGCGGATTCTCCTTCTATCCTTCAGATTTTCCCTTCATTATGTGGATTTTTAGTTATCCATGGCATCTATATGTATTGTACATCTTTTTCAACTTCTCGCAGGCTTCCTCCTTGTTTTCTACCCTTCGTAGATTTCTTTCTATCTACAGAAATCTTCGATACTTAGTGGTTTTTCTACTTATCCTTGGTTTTGCATATTTTCCCTTTATACATGACATTCATCAAATATTCGTATCGGCAGCTTTACCTTATTCATTCTACAAAGTGCTCACCCGCCTTCTGTCTTCTTCTCGGAGCTTTCCTTTAGTTCATATTTCCTTGAGATTCTTTACTCCATGACTCTCTTATGTACTTGGAGGCTAGCACATTATATCCGCATCTTGCACAAATGTTGTCTAAGTCCTTTAGGACTTATATTTAATCATCTCGAAGCCTTTGTGAGCTAACAATACCAACTAGCCTTCATCTACTTCATATGCTCACTTTAACAATTAATTCCTTCTACCATCAATGCAACTTGATATCAACTCATCAATCTTGATATCAATGACAACACATATAAAAATGACAAATATTCAACATGGGGCATCAAGATCAATTGTTTCATATCAAGGACCATGATTCATGTCTAATGTAGTCATTTATTTTGTAAAAATTATCAATTAAGGAACAATAAATCACCTCCATAAAGACCCGTAATCCAATGGTCAAGTTGAAGTCACTAACAATGAATTGGAGATCATTTTGACAAAAATAGTAGATCTCTCAAGGAAGAATTGGGTTCAAAAGGTACCCAAATCAGTATGGGTCTACAACACCACTTAGAAGAAAATCACATGATTTCCTCCATATCAGTTGGTCTATGTGAAGAAACCTATATTTCCCATACCATTTGAGATTTGGACCTTAAGGACAGATGCTTCATTAGGAATTAAATTGTCAGAAGCACAAGGAGAAAGAAATATTTAGTTAAATTAACTAGATGTGATGATGTTATAGGCATTACACTAAATAGAGATAATACAACATTAAATATAATTGTGGCATGACAGCCATATCAAGCAAAGGAAATTTCAAAAAGGGGATTGTGATCTTCTATTTGATTTAAAATACAAATAATTTAAGGGGAAGTTACAAACAAGATGGATGGGTTTATACAAAATTGATGAAGTCTTCAACAATGGGACTGGTAATTGATCCCAATTGATGGTGAAAGAAGAGTGATGTTGGTTAATGGTCATAGAATAAGGTTATACCAAAATCCAGCATCAAAGGAATAATTCAAAAATATGCTACAAGATAATTTGACTCTGAATTATTTGGACAAGGTTACCTTATCCAAGTCAACTCAAGGCTGAATTTATCTCTCAATAAAAATAATAAATAGTGGATGGATGAAAATAGTAATGGTGGCCATCTTCCTATGAAGTAATGGTTGAAAACTAGAAAGGAAGACCATTCCTTCTAATAAAATAAAACACAGGTGGTTGAAAACTAGAAATGACGGTCACCAAGGAATCATGCCCAAAATAAAGGTATCGAGACAAAGTGTAGAGAGAAAAAGAGAATCTAATGATGTAAGAAGATGTGATAAATGATTATCAGTAAGGTATGTGCCATTACTCTCCTTTAAATGTTAAAAATTTTAATTATAGGATGATAATTATTGCTCTTATGTGAAATGATTTCTAATGTTTCCGCATGCATCCCATATCCCAATAAATATTTCACATGTCCCTAATTAATCACTCCCACATTCCAATTTATTCTCCACATTACTTGTTTCATCACAATTGGTTAATTTTACCCAATTGGTGTTTGTTCGTATATAAAACTATTTTCATCCCCCTTTTTCCCTCATTGTCACTTCTTCACCATTTTCATTTCACTTATGCACTATCTCGTATTTCCATTCCCATGCTCTAGTATTTTTTATTCCTATGACACTACCAGTTATGTTTCATACCAACAATGGGGATTAGGCTTCACCATGAACCATCAATCTTGATCGAATTTCTATCAAATAGAAAATCATTGGCATTCTTTGAGAAAGTGGGATGGCTGGATTTCATCTTTGTCATATGAGGAATTTAACCCTGTGGTGACAGAGGAATGTAGCAAACCTTGTGGAAGGACACTCAAGAGTAAAAGGTAGAAAAATCTTGTTAAACCCCTCCATTATTAGTCAAATTTATGGTATTCCATAGGAAGGTGAATTAGTCAACTTTATGACTCCTTACTCTGAAATTATTAAAAGGTTTGATGTGGGTAAGAAATAAAAATTGGAATTAGTTTTTTCTAAGAAAGGAAAGGCTAAGGGAATTAAAAGAAGCACTTTCCCGAGTCGTGGGTAGATGTGGAAAAATGGGTCATAAAATATTTCACTTGTGAGGGCCAATATGAGGTTATCCTAGTCCCAATCTTGAGAATTCTTATCCACCTACACCATCAACAAGCCAAAGACCAAAACAAAATTAATATTTCACAATTCCTATTTGACTTTGTTTCCTATGTCACTGATAAATTTTGATGGGGTTACCCATATCTATAGTTCTAATGTCTCATCCATATTATTTATAAGTATTCTTCATCAAGAAGCATGATGGGATCAAGAAGTGGGTTGAATTCCAAAATAAATATGTCCTTGAACCTCCTGTAGTTCCAAAAAAAGGGCCCTCCATCAAAGTCAGGCCTAAGAAAAGGCTTAGGTCATCTGTACCAACCCAGGCTATTGAGGAACACCAAACTAAAAATTTTCCTCATAAAGGGAACAAGAGATAGCAGCTACATTGAAAACCTTAAACCAAACACCTTTTTTTTCCCCACATTCCTTTGCAGTCCCTTCAAAACCTATTTATGAAAAATACATTTTGAACACAATAACAATTGTTGAAGAATCCCTCTTGCTTGAAAAAGGAAAGGCACCTATGCTTGAAGGTGAGCCTAGCTCACCTATTAATATTGAAACCTTTTTCCCTCAAGTGTTGGCCACTTCTAAGGTGGAGTATGAGCTACATAAATCTCAACAAAGGATTAAGCAATTATAACTCATATCACAAGTAAAAGATGCAAGCATTTTTCAACTCAAACCAAATAGAGATGATATATTTCAATACCTCCAACAAGCATTAGAGAAAGAAGATGGAATAATTCAACAACTTCAACAGACTATAGATAAAAAAGAACAAAGAATTCAATCAATACGGCTTTAGAGCTGAGTAATTGTTTTCTAAACTTGAACTTTTACAAAAGGAGAGAGAAAACAGAGCATGTGGAAACAATCTGACTAGATGATTCAAATAGATTTTCTATTTCCTCAAATCATTGTATTAAAAGGGATGGTCAAATGGATGCATAAGTGATATGATATCGAAGGGTAGCAGATGAGAAAAAGGTAATAAGAGAAGAAAAGAAAATACTCTAAGATAACATGATTGTTCTTTGTCACTTGTATGGACAATCCATTTCTTCTAGAGTACCCTCATATTTTTATGATTTATTCATAAATGAATAGTTTTTAAATGGTAAGCCTCTAGAGTCTACTCCATTTGAATCTAAAAAATTTGAAAATGATGATAAATTCATGGGATCATATGTAGTAGTTGATATAGTTGGGAAGAATTTCTTATGTGAATTGTATGTTCAAATTTTTTTTTCTCCCTAAACAGGGAGAAATACTAATTAACTTATGTGTAGGGGAGGTGCAGTTGAGATCTTTTATTTCCACCTTGAGGCATCAAACCATATGGCGTGATCAAAGGGAGATTGCATAAGAGCATAATATAATGTAAGCCTCCTAATAAGGCATGATCTTCAAGCACCAGAAAGATTCTTAAGGAGATAGTGTTCCCAAATTTATTTCCTACAACTGGCGAACAAATACAAAGAAAACATCTCATCTTTTGTGTCCTACTTCAAAGGTTATTTACTTCCAAATTTTAATATGTATTTCTTTGCTTGAAAAATATGATATATATTAATTCCATAAGTCTCTAAAAATAAATATTTTATATCTCCAAATAACCTCTGGTGGTCAGTAAAGAGAGAAAAATACATATGAAAAATCATGCTAGAAATGAAAGAAAAAGGGTGGGTATGAGATTCCAACCACCACTTATATTATCACTAGTGCCCAGATGGAATAACACATAGGACAAGGAAATAAGAGCTATAAAAGATGGAGTTAAACGATAATCAATTTTTTTGTGTTTTGCAATACATAAGAAGATGAAATATGGCTCACTTTTACAAATGAGTATAATTGTACACGAGTGGTAGAATCCACGAACGAAACCCCGTAGTAGGAGGAACTATTAATCATTAAGTGTGAGGGAGTGATGATCCTAGTTAATTCCTATGTAAACCTCCATTTTTTATTTCATCATTTTATAGTAGGACTAATATTAGTATTATGTAATTAATAATTTAATATATTTAAAAATAAGTATTGTATTACATAAAAAAAAAGTGCATGATTCGAGTTAACTCTCCTAGTGTAATTTTCAAGCTTCAAAACTAGATGAGTAGGAAGGAGCAAGGGCCACTCTTCCCCAATGTGAAGGGAAGCATTTTTATTTTTCAAATCTCTTTTATTCATCATTTACTTAATACAATAATTTACGCAATTTCTTCATTTCAATTTGTAAATTTAGTAATCACTATTTTATCATGAAGCCATTTCTTAAATGCATTTAGAAATAATATTTTATTGAATCAAGTAATTAACACATGCTTAGAACAGTTTAAATCATTCTCTTTATTGCAAATAATCATGGACACTACCATGGATTGATAATCATGAAATAATTAAAGTACAAGTATCAATGATGCTCATCGAAGAAGTTAATGATTCAATAAAATATAAAAATTTGATTAAAATATGAATGTATATATTTCTATAATGAAATATGAGTGCTAAGAAATTTTTATAAATGAACATATGAATTAAAATGAGAGAGTTAGGGAACTTATCTCAATTTCATTTATCCTGAAGTGTGTCTGAGATGGAAGAATTGATGAAACAGAGACTCAAGATGCTACAACCATGCTTAGAAAAGGAATAAGTTTTGTTATTGATTTTACTATGGCACTGGTAAGGATGAGGTCACCCGAGACCTCTCATGTGTGCTAAAGTTTGCAGAAAATCTCGTAACCTAGTTTCTTCGGTGTTATTAGGGTTTCAATATTATTCATTGATGATCGCTTGTATATCGCACTTAAATCACTAAGGAACCTATCATTATGCAACACAAATAATCTCTCTGTAAAACCCTCAAACTACATCAAATCCTAAAAATAAAGATGCAATATGAGGGGTCAAATTGTCCTCAGATATCAAATAAGTGAACTTACAACCAAGCACCGCACTACATCTTAGAGCACATTTTGTTTTATGTCGTTGTGTGTAATAGTGCTCTTGGGTTTCCCTCTCTCTGGTGATGCCAATATAAAAGGTGATAGATAGATAGAATACAAATGTGTGGGATGGAATTTAGAAACTTCCTCTTCTTATGCAGTGTGTATGCAAAAATAATGTAGTGCCTTTTGATATGTAGGTAGATAACAATTGATAAAAAATTCCCGCACTTATAATGGTATGTATGTTTTATTAATATAGGGATCTCTTTCTTGAATTTTGAAACTAATGACATGACATGTTGAATAGGACCTCGTGATAGGAGTAAGAACACCAAAAAGGCTGAAAAAAAATGTCAAAAAATATAAACAAGAATAAAGAGGAAATACGTTCCTAGGATGGACAAGAACACCCGAGCGCTAGTGTCCATTCTTGGGCACTTTGGTGTCCAGAGACAAATGATGACACATGTGTGAATAATGAAAAATAGGGATCCTTGTGAGATGACTCGAAGTGGATGGAGAAGTGAGAGAGGTGAGAGATAAAACAATATAAAAACTAAAAGCAAGAAGAGGGACTAGATAGTGTTTCACTAGTGAATACTTTTATCATGTAAGATCCATATATAAAACAATATACTTAAAGATATATTAGAATATTAGTATGTGCATGATTTTTTGTCTACATTTTTTCCCCCTTATGTTATTTGAATGAAATTAAAGAAGTGTAAAGGAACTCAAGAATTCACCTATGAGAATTCTAAAGAAGGCCTATTGCAGAAGTACACACAAAATGAGAGTGTATAGCGTGGCTAACCATGGATCGTCGTGTAGATCCATGTGGCATATATAGAGATGGAAACCATTGTGAGAAGAAATAGGTGAAATTGATTATTGGATTTGGATAATTTGGAGATTTATAAATTGTCATTGATGAATATTTGAAGGAGGGGAGTGATCAACTCCTAACCCAATTTTGGATGTGTGTAGAACTAAGGATTTGGTAATCCCGCTGCGCAGAGAAAGATTATTAGGGAGATAGGTCTAGTTTTACTCTCCAAATTCAACTACATCCTTAAAAGGTCTTGTCGATGCAGATGGAGAAATATCAGATTATTTAATTTTGATACATTTTGATCCAACGAGAATAACCCAAATAGGAGTAGTATAGGATAGGAAATGACATCTCATTGCCCCTACTCTAATGGTGTCATCGAATGTGTATGGACTCCATTTTAAGTCATCTGAAGCATTAAAGAGTGAATTTTCATGTTAGGTCATCGATAAATTAGTGATTCAACTCCCAAGTTAGGTCATCTATGAGGAGTAGTAAAACACTTTCTATTTGTGTCAATTGATTTATTTGATTTGAGTAATAGAAAATTGTGTTGAGATTGAATGTGTATGATGGATTACTCATGGAGATATTTTTCTCTTGTGTCCCATAGATTAGGTCACTAAGGAGAATTGATTAGAAATTTGTATGAAATTTCATGTGATGTACGAGATTTTTTTATAATGATTCATTCGAGAAGTGGAATGATCGTGTAGGAGTGTGAGGGGGATCATAGATTGACCCTGATTGTATGCCCTCTTTCGAGAGGAAGGGGAGTGATAGTAAGAACATACACTAATATGAAATTAGATGTCCAATGATGTAATAAAGAGTAAAAGGAAATGTAGTAGAGGTCACCAAAGTGTGTGTATATCGAGTTAAAAATGTGTCAAATGAGAATATAGCATTGTGGAATGTGGACAATTCGATAGTACATGAAATTCTAAACAAAATTCCATAAACAGGGGATAAAAATAAGTACCAAAGCTCAAGATATGAGAAAAACCATGTAGCATGTATTAGTTAGAAGAATATGTGCAAATAGTAACTATAGTCAAGTGGGAAATTTGTAAGTTTTTATAAATAGCAATAGGAAAAGGTGAATAGTAACTTCATTTGAACTTTGAGCGAGTGTGATTTTGAGATCGAGCTTATGATGATGCTGAAAGTTACAACATAAATATTGGGATGATTCAAGATGGTTCATGTAGCCATGGAGTCGCATATGATAAATGATTTGGTATCTATTATTATTTTTGAAAAATTCTTTGAATGTGCTTCATTTTTGTGAAATTTTAGAAGTTTTTCATTTTTGATCTTCCGGGAATTTATGAGCTTGAAGAAAGTGGACAAGGTGATAATGTCCTCATGATTCCAACACCTAGATTTAGGCATTGGTGACCTAATTTTAGTTACTCGTGTCCATCTCTGTGCTTTGTGCAACCCAAGAGGATGTTTCAAGCCTAAAACATAATGAATTTGAAAATTGGAGATTTTTTATGTTAGTTTTAGTTTGGTTTCTATGTATATGAGGTATTGATGTCACATTTTGGTAGGTTTTTGTGTTGTGCAGTGGGATATCCATTCGAGGGAGTTTTGTGGAGGATGAAACTTGAGTATGTTGTTAGGCTTAGGTCTATCGGATGCTTAGTGAGATATATTAGACCGTATCTGGTCTGTGGCACATAGTAAGGATGGGGAGGTACCCATAATATGTCGATGATTATTGCGTTGTGCAAGAGGTGGTGTGTAGATACTTCCACATTTTGGTTACCTACCGAGGAGATGAATATAACCTCGAAGGATGTATATCACATCATGACCGCGATTACGGAGGAGAGATTGTAGGTGATAACCATGGAGGATGCACAAAGATAGATGAGGGCTACTATGTGATATTTTACAAGGACCGGGATTATACTGAGATCCATATCAACCTAGATGTCACACTAAGATCAAGTGTTCCACAATTGTGGAATTTTATTGCAATGGTGATTTCTTCATCAGTGGTTATGGAGGGAGGAGGTGTAGGCATCTTGTATAAGATGCATGATATATGTCAGTGTATAGAGGAGGTTGGTACCAATTATACATGGGTGTGGTATGTGCTAGCACATATATATAGGGAAATTCATAGGTTTACTGAGAGGAGGACCATGGTAGTGGGATTGGAGCAACCAAATTATTACACATATGGGCATATGAGCATATTGTGATACTGAGACCTGATATATTTATTGGGATATTGGTAGGTGTTCGGAGTAGAAAGTTAGAAACCAATATTATATATCAATGCTTAACCACATGGGGCCCGAGGCCATTAAATGGAGGCCATATTGAGAGTATGGTAGATGGCTAGAGGATGGAGTAGAGTTAAAATGTATATGATGGACCATGTTGTTAAGGGATAGATTTCGAGGGGTTGTCGAGTTATTCCAGGAAGAGCATGTATCATGTCAGTTTGGAATGGCTCAGATGTGTCCATATATCCATATGTATGGGTGCAAGCCACTAGAACACCGAGGAGATAAAGAGAATTACCAAGACTTATAGGTGCACAACTATTACCCCGAGTGCAGAATATGGATATAGCTATAGAGCTGATGTAGGTGGATGAAGCAGGATGTACTGAGGCATATAGTGCATGTTCATCAACACACCAATGGTTGTTAATGTTTCCAATTTTTTAGATGCTTTGGGGAGCACCTTGGTTGGAGGAGTAGAGGGGAAGGCACTTTTCGCGATGGAGATGATGTAGCAGTGGCAATATTTGAGCGTGAGTATATGTTTATTGATAGTTGTGGGTTGTTACTTACTTTATTTATAATTATGTATCATGTGTATAAACTAATGCGATGATTTGAAAGGTTACAGGGATGTTTATTGGTTATTTATTATTGATACTTCAATCCATACTTTGACGTGGAATGTACCACCCGATGTTCTCATTAGAGGTTGGATGGTAGAGCGAGTGGATGCTAGCGGGTGAGTATGCTCATTTATTTGATCCAATGGTGATAGTGGCATTTACTTATATTTTTATTAAGTGAGTGGGATGAGGCATGAGTAGAGACATAGCAATCTAGGGAGGTTTTGGGTGGATAATCCCTAACACGGGATGTATTCATAAAGTTTGGGAATTACAGAGTCATTTTTGGAGAAGTCAGTCAAGTTGGCTTTATTGCAGAGGTAGGTGGAGAGATATAGGGGCCAAGACCAGTGGCATAGATTGAAGAATTAATCATCTAGTTCTAGAGCTCCCACAGTTGAATATAGTGATAGTGATTATGAGATATAATGTAGATGTATGTAGGGGCTCCCCAATGATTGTATTTTTGTAAGTATGTTTTTAACAATATATATAGATGGATGATTGGTATTATCATGTTGTGTTGATGTTTTATTGATATTTTATGTGATGATTGTTATTCATATGTGGTTGTGTGATTTGTATTTTGTAAATGGTGATGTTAACTAATGAAAGATGATGATAGATAGATAAGTGATGAAACATTGAATAATGATAAATGATAATAAATGTATGTATAAAATGAATGATGAGAAAGAGTAATGTGAATGAATTGATCATAAAAATGTATGTGATCTTGTGTTAGTATGATGAAAAAGGGGGGGAATAATAGTGATGCCCCCTAGCATGTGTGATTCAATATGAGGTTCATTTATATAATACCCTTTAGATATCAAGTAATGAACCATAAAGAAAGAGTGTGTTGTTAGGAAATGGTGTGGTTGTGTACGCTATATAGATAGATTAATGGAGTGTATAACATAAAGATGAAGTGGGTTCTTACTATAACAAATCCCTTAATAGTCATAAGAACTGTAAGAACATTAGTGTGTCATTGGGAAGTAAGGTCAGAAAAATAACCTACTAAAGATGCAAAGGGCAACGTGGAGTGGTGGAAGCATGTGAAGTGGTAACAGTATGAGTGTATGAGCCAAACTGAATGTCAAATGAGATGGTGACAATGATGGGAGATAGAGTGGTAGGAAGCACAGATGTCGACGCATTAGGTAGCTAATGTGAAGTAGGAGAAGTTTGTGGGGGATGAAATGATGTAGTGGTGGATGCGAAAGGTGGAGGTCGTGCATGAATAATGACTTTAGGAGATGGAAAAATAACAACCTTAGAAGTAGAAGGATGAGATAAGTGAACTAGAATAACGATAGATTTATGCGAAATTGGAGAAATAGACCACTCACAAGAGTGAGAGCCGAAGGAAATGACATACTTATCTTCTAATTCTTGTAATCTATCATGAAGGGCATAATAGTCATTTTCATGATGGCCATTGATGCGATGATAATTTTAATAAGGATTATCATGTTTGTGATGAAAGTGATGAGGAGGAGGATCTTGATTGAAAGGAAAGAAAATTAAGTGTTTTTCGAGAAAAGTACGCAACACATCATGAGGCTTAGTAGAATTTGAGAAATACAATGTCCCCCGAGGAGGAGATGGTGAAGACTTAGGTAGATAGAAATATGGTGGTAAATATGGAGGATGTTTATGCAAAGTGGACAAGATGGAACATGCTTTCGAGGTGGAGGAGATGGAGACCTTGGAGCATGTGTATAGGTGAAAGAGGAAAAGAAATAGGAGGATCTATAACATGTGTAGCAATTAAATATTTTTCTAGATCAATGACCTTATAGAATAAGAGTGAAAATGATTTGCATGTATCATATTTTAAGAGTTATTTTAAAGTAGGAATCAAGCCACAATAAAAGATAAATTGCTTCTCTAGGTCAATAGGCTGAAATACGAGAAATTGCATGTAAGCATTGAAGTGTAAAATGTAGTCCCTGAATAATTTTTTTCTTTCCATGATGCAAGATAGGTAGATGATCATGTGTGACTCTAAGATCATTGTCAAGCATAAAAATATTAAGAAATGCATCTTCCATGTCAAAATATGTACTAATAGTTCCAAAAGGAAAATGAGTGTATCATTGAAGAGCATAATCAATTAGACTATAATGAAAAGATTTTAGAAATAATCAATCTTTTCAATAATAAGCCATAGCTAGACGGTAATGTTTAAGATGTAGAAATGGATTTCAGTGCTATCAAAGGATGAAAATGTAGGCATGATGAATTCCTTCCGAAATGTTGAATTGTAAATTTTCTTTGGAATGGGATTGCCATGAAGATAGTGATTATCGATAGAAACATAATAGGCTTTGATTTCAAGAGTGAGATATTGAACTTGAGATTGTGATCAACTAATAACATGCATGATTCATAACATTTCATGTGGAAAACCATAGAATATGTAAGAGGCACATTTAGAGGTTGAATCTTTCCATTAAGGGGTGATCATAGGAATGTGAGAAGATGCAATAGAAAATGAAGATGTTATGGGAACACCTGATGTATATTTGGAAGAAATGAGAGGAGGAATACTAGGAAAATAAATAACATGAACATCATTGAGAGATGAAGAAGAATAAAGAAGTGGAGAAGAACATAGAATATCAACAGAAATACTAACAAAGTAGCATAAGAAGAAACCATAAGAGGTGATCTAGTAGAAATTGAAGAATCATCGTGAATTGTTAGAAATAACCTCGAAGTAGATGAAAGTGGAGTAGAAAATTCACATTCAATAGAATCAAGAGATAAAACATGTTCACTAATAGAATCATTGTCTCTAGTAGATAGAGTTTCACATGCAAGTATTTCATCGAATGAATCATCAACATACAGAAGTAGGAGAAGAACTATCAAAATATGTATCGTGACAATCATTAGAAGAATTTTCATAAATAGTAGAAGCATGACATATGACTTTACACTTATCTTGATTATTAGAATTATTTGTATGTATATTTGCATCAAGACCAAGCATATAATCAATGATATCATCATTAAGAGTTTCAATAGAAATAAAAGAAGGTGGAGTATTCCTAGAGCTCATGGAATAAAAAGGATATTGCTACAATGAAATAAAAGTGCTAAGAAATTTTTATTGATGAACTTATGAAAGAAAATGAGAGAGTTAGGGAACTTATCTTAATTTTGTTTATCCGGAAGTGTGTCGGAGCTAGAATACTTGATGAAATAAAAAATGAAAGATGTGGTAACTAGTCTTAGAAAAATGCATAAGTGTCGGGAGTTCTTGGAATTTTTCACCTGGGTAGGGGCAAGGGCACCTAGTATACCTTAAACCTCTCCTAGGCACTTTGGAGTCTCAGAAAATGTTAGAACCTAGTTTCTCTCGAATTGCTAGGGTTTTTCTCTTATTCACCGATGACCACCTATATACCATGCTTGAATCTCTCGAGGAACCTATAAATCTATAATACAAATAATCTCCTATAAAACCCTCAAAATAAATCAAATCGTAAAAACTAAATATGTAATATAAGGGGTGAGACTATCCTTGAATGTCAACCAAATGAACTTATGACCAAGCGCTATACTATATCTAAGACCCAATGTAGTTCTATGTTCTTTTGTGTGTAAAAGTGGTCCTAATTTTCCCTCACTCTGGTGATGCTAAAATAACGGGTGATAGATAGATAGAATTCAAATGTGTGGGATGGAATTCAGAAAATTCCCCTTCCTATATAGTGTGTATATAGAAATAATGTTCCAAATTAACTCCCTTTTGATATGTAAATATATGGCCCTTGATAAAAACTTCCCACCCTTATAATGGTATGTATGTTGTTTTTATATAAGGATCTCTTGCTTGAATTTCAACACTAATGACACAACATACCGACTAGGACCTCGAGATAGGAGTAAGAAAAATGAAAAGGCTGACCACAAATGTCAAAAATATGAACAAGAACAAAGAGGACATGGGTTCCTAGGATGAATAAGAGCTCCTAGGTGCTAGTGTCCATTCCTAGGCACTAGTGTCCAGAGACAACTGATGACAAATGTGTGAAGATTAAAAAATAAGGATCATTGTGACCTAACCGGAAGTGGATGGAGTAGGGAGAGAGGTAAGATATTAAAATAATAGAAACACTCAAAGAAAGAAGATGGACTAGAGAGTGTGTCACTAGTGAATAATTTTTTATGCAAGATCCATATATAAAACAACATACTTGGTGGTATAGTATATGTGTAGTTTTGTGTCTACAGTTAACATCTCCTTACATACCAAAGTGTGTTCATATATAATTTTTATTACTAATCTAAAGAATATAACACTTAGTAGCTTCAAATAAACAATCAAACCTACAATAGAACCATCAAAATAAGAGTTTATGAGAAACAACTTCTTCAATTCTTGAATAATATAAAACTAAATGTTAAGTTATTTCTTACTCTTTAATATTATTAACTAATAAATGAACCTATTTAGGTCAATTTATCAATCAAAATGGAGTTGTTTCCGCAAGTTTTGAAGATGATATCTCAACAAGAAATGGCTACAAGGCCATTTTTAGATCTTCCCATGCTCTTCAATTTAGGAAAATGGATGCAAGGTGGAGAAGCTATTTCCTAGAATGGATAATGGCTCAAGATCAAAATGCTTATAGTTTACTCTAGGGAAAGTAAGGAGTAAAAGGAAAGGCTAGAAGGAGGGTTCTTTATATAACCCTCTTGTTTGAGAGATCCTATCATCTTAGTGCATGTGGGATAAGGGTAAAGCAAGGTTAGGAATGGATAAGGTTTCTGTAGAAAATGAAACCTTGATTTAGAAGATTTTAATTTATCATTATTGACTCATGGGAGTTGAGGGGGGTTTTAATTAATTGAGTGTGATTAATTATTAGGTATATGTAATCTTATAAAATCTGATTAGAGGATAACTAGTATGATTTGAGGGATATAAGAGAGGAATTTTATCTAATAAACAGTGATTTATTGAATTAGGGAGCGTAATTAATTAATCCAAGTAGAAGCAGACATTAATTAATGAAAGATCATTAATTAGAATCTTGAGTGATAAGAAGGATAATTAATTAGTGAAATGTAATTAATTAACAGGAATAGAGGGAAAATGGTGGTTTATTGATGACGTGTTTTCAGTTTACGGGTAATAGGATAATTAGTGTAATTTAAATATTAAAATTGGGTTAAGTGTATTTTAGATGTCTACATTTGCCTCTCTTTGGGGTGATGTAAGTGACTGTAGACACCAAATTTGGGTCTTATGACACCCTGTACCCCGCATATCACCTCACCACCTAAATCTTACACACTTAATTATTTATTAATTACCATATAATTAATAAATCCACATCTCCACCCCTGCCACCTCACCCTGCCACCTTATCATGACCTAGCCCTAACCCTAAACCAACCTAATTAAGACTTATGACTTGGTCCAGACTCACACCCATGACTCATCACCCCTCACCCATGACCAAAATGAGCCTAATAATGACTTGACCAAGCCCACAACTGATCCCTCGAGAGAAAAGGAGGGAAAGATGGTTGTTTTACTAAAAATAGCCACTTTGACCTAACTAACATCAGTTCCTACTCGACCGCCATCGGTTCCCTGTTAATGACCTCCCCCAGCCAAAAAGAAAGGATCCGGAATTCATTTGCAAGACAGAGACAAGTGAAGAAAAGAGGAAAGGTTACAGAGAAGAGCATCGAGCCGAAGACTGCAACTGAGCAACTGGATCACTATCACCCTCATTCAAGCATTGGAAAAGACTGAGGATAGCTTCATCAGCTCGCTTTCCAATACCGGATCATCCCAACTAAGCCTTACTATCGCCACCACATTCCTTGGACCTGTATCTTCATCAGGAACCAGTAAGTATTATCTTGTAGTTCTTTGTTATCATTTTCTTTAATTCATATTAAATGGGGAACTGACCACCTTCGAAAGGAAGTCTAATATTTCCTGGGCCTAAGGCAGTTCCCTCACTTGTTGTCTAACTAAAATCTAGTGGTCTTGCATTCTTATTTACAGGTAGTCCTTCCCAGACAAAAAGGAGTTCTTCACAATCGATCTGATCTCTCTACGGTACGCGCACACCTTCCCAACATTCAACAGGTATTCCTCCTAGCCCTAACCCTTATCTGTTTCTCAAGAGAATGAAAGGATAGAAGAAACTCTATTCCGAATGAAATTCTATGTGAAACAGTGACATCAATTCAAAGATAGTACACAAGTATGGACAAGTAAATTTTGAAGGGACAGAGGAAAAATTTAGTAGAATGAAAGATGCCCCCTTAAGTGTCAATGGGATGATGAAAGAGGTCGATCGATGATCGAAAAATAGGAAGGAAACACATAAAATAAATGTGAGGGGACAAGGAGATAAAAAAATTTCACAGAGCTAAAGATATGAGAACAAGAAGGAGACCCGGTTCATGTTCCATCGAGTATTCCATATGTGTTCATATATAAATTTGCATTACGAATCTAAAGACTCTAACACCTAGTAGCTTTAAATAAACAATCAAAACTACTATAGATACATCAAGATAAGAGCTTATGAGAAACAACTTCTTCAATGCATGAATAATCTCAAACTAAATACTAAGCTATTTCTTACTCTTTAAGATTGCTAACTAATAAATGAACCTATTTAGATCACTTTAACAATCAAAATGGGGTTGTTTCCTTAAGATTTCAAGATGAGATCTCACCAAGAAATGGCTACAAGGCCATTTTTGGATCTTCCATGCTCTTTAATTTGAGAAAATGGATGCAAGGTGGAGAAGCTATTTCCTACAATGGAGAATGGCTCAACATCAAAATGCCTATAGTTTACTCTAGGGAAAATAAGGTGTAAGAAGAAAGGGTAGGAGGAGGGTTCTTTATATAACCCTCTTGTTTGAGAGAGCTTAACATCTTAGTGCATGTGGGATAAGGGTAAAACAAGATTAGGAATGGATAAGGTTGCTTTAGAAAAGGTAACCTTGATTTAGAAGAGTTTAATTTATCATTAGTGACTCATGGGAGTTGAGGGGTGTTTTAATTAATCAAGTGTGATTAATTAATAGGTAGATGTAAGCTTATAGAAGCTGATTAGAGGATAATTAGTATGATTCGGGGGATGTAAGAGAGGAATTTGATCTAATAAGTGGTGATTTATTGAATTAGGGTTGTGAGCGTAATTAATTAATAATAATTAATGTAAGTAGAAGTAGACATTAATTAACGAAAGGTTGTTAATCGGCATCCCTGAGTAATAAGAAGGCTAGTTAATTAGTGAAATGTAATTAATTACCGGGAATAGAGGGAAAATGGTAGTTTTTTTATGAAGTTTCATCAGTTTATAGGAAAGAGGATAATTAGTGTAATTTAAATATTAAAACTACATAAGTGGATTTTAGGTGTCTACATTTTCCCCTCTTTGGGGTGGCGTAAGTGATGCCACTTCAAAGATAGTAGATAAGTACAACCAATTTTTTTAAGGGATAGAGGAAAAATTTAGTAGAATGAAGGATGCCCCCTCGAGTGTTGATGGGGTGATCAAAGAGGTTGATCAACGATAAAAAATATGAAGGAAACAAATAGAAGAAATGTGAGAGAGGGGGAAAAAGGTGATCCCTATTGCCCCAAGTGATTTGGAAGAATAGTGTTATAGAAGAAAATGACACGAGAATAAAAATGAAGAAGAAGAGAATGGAAATCACTTTCATCCTTCGATGTACAAATAACTTTATTTATCATATTTCTTGGTGATCTATGTCATAGGCCCTTATCAAAATATATGCATACAAAAAAATTGTATAATAACATGAAAAGCTATAATATGATAATTTTTCCATTGCTAAAACACTAACTCAATGTAACATATAAAATGTAATGTAGTATAAGAAATTAAACAAGATAATGTAATAGGAAACAAGTACAAACACACATACTCAAATAAACAACGTTCAAGACAGTTGCACAATTTTTTTGTTATCAAGCTTCAATTTCGACCTGTGCAAATTAACGAAAAGGGTTAAGAATGGCACCCCAAGAAAGGATACATGTGAGGTGAATAAGTGAAGGATGTAGAATTCCCATGAAAAATCAATCATGCCCTATAAAACTACCCCAAACAACGCATTTGTGCTAGGAAGATAGATATAGCAAGCAAACTAGATTTTTATGGGGGTTAGATCTAAATGATACGTGATTCATGCACAAGAACATGCGAGAATCAAAGAAATATGTTTTGTAGGATATTTTTTTATGTTTGAGTATAATGCATTGGACATAGGATTTAGCTACACGCATGTTTTTTCTTGATTGTTAAAAAAAAATTACAATTTTCTGGATTTTTATTTTTAGAAGAATTATGGTATGGAAGATCACCTAGAAGAAAAAAATTCCCCAAGTAGAAGAAAGGGTTGCTAGGTAGCAAAAATATGCCCCAACGTAGCAAAAATGGGTGAAAAATGATTATTTAATAAAAATAATCATCGTGATGGATGGTAGAAGAAAATAGAAGGATCATGGTGGTCACATCACCTCCCTTGCCCATCATGTCTAGTGAAAATTACCGTGGGGAGGGGGTCAAACAACTATAAATAGCGATCCATGGGGGTAAAATCATCATGACAAGTTATTGTTACCAAACCCTATCAGTTTTATTAGTGATTTTTCTTTTATGTGCGAGAGAAATGGATCGAGATTAGGACCGTATACGACATGTTGACACCATTTGAGAGTACATGTGGATTCCTAGCGATGAAACCCGGGCATGTGTAGTAAAAAAATTCATTTCAAGCTTATAAAAGTTCATTTATTCACTTATAATAAATTGTGCCACCCTTGGGACGCATAAGCATTTTTGGGGCATGTGTGCATGAGGATAGACTTTATGTGGGTACAAGTACATGGAAGCACATTCACGGGTGCATATACTTGGAAACGTATACATGGGCACATATACACCAAAATGGACATGCACGCATGAACCAGGGAAAAAACTTATTTGGTGTGTAGGTGTGGAGATGGGGGCGTAAGTGATAGGGAACGTATATGCTAAAACATGAATGATAGCATGATTTTTAGTTTTGGGAAACTTTAGAAGAAGTTTAGGAAATTTATAGAAGAACCTAGTGATGAGTAGAGGAAATTAGAGGATGTATTTTAGAAGAAATGATGTTAATAAGTGGCTTTCATGAGCTTGCAGGTTGATTTACCCCGATAGGAGATGCACAATAGACATGTGTGGTTGTGAGCATTTGCAGAGACCTTATCACAACATGCGAGTATATATCTAGAGATCACTTTAGATGTTACCAGATTCTCATATGTGGCTCAAATGTCATAGATTTCTCTAGATGACAGCCTTCTCATGACCTTGGTGGAGAGATGACATAGTGAGAGCTAGACTTTCAAATTTGTGACTAGAGAGATGAGCACCACTTTGGAGGATGTGTGGCGTATACTATAAGTGTCGATCCAGGGCTGGTTGATAGAGTATGATGATGATCCTAGTTGTATTATGTAGTGTATTGGGGAGAATTTTTTTACCCGACATACCACATCGGGAATGTCGGTTTGTATGTATAAGTATTTTACTGATTGTCATTTATCTTGCATACAAGTCTACATGATGGATCTTGTCAGTGGCATTATGCTTCCTAACAAGATGGGATCTCACTTTCCCTTTGGTATCACTAGACGATACATGGTCTCATCAATGGAGAGGTATATTATTCGAGGCAATGCATTCTAGCACATCTTTACTGGGATCTACACTTGATCACTTACCGTGGTCAAAAGATCATGGGTCCAACTACAATACTACAGATATGGGCATGGGACCATATTGTTATTAGTCACCCTTTAGGATTTTTATGAGATTAGGTGCCATTTGGAAATGATAAGCGAGGTCATATTAGAAACACAACATATTATAGGCATGCATTTGATAATATCCAACTGCATATGGTGACATGACACCCATACAAATTAAATTAGTTTCTGAGGATGTTGCGAGAAATGAGCATAGTAGAGGTTAAGGATTTTCTTATTGGAAATAGGGATTACATTACAAAGTGGTAAAAATTAGATCATGTATAGAGATAGTTGGGCCAATTGTAGGGTATCCCTAGTGATAAGATGTGGTATGTTTTCTTATCCAAAGATACCTTTGACATTATCACACATATCAAACCTCAACGGGCTCGGGATAGTTTCGCATGAGATGGTGTCATAGCCTTAGGTTCCTTTTCCATAAGTGGTTGATCCGGGGTAGACAACAGATTATCATGCATGGTATATTATAGTGCTCCCATGGAGGTGACTATTCCATAGGGTGTCACGAGATGTAAGGATTGCAGAAATTGCGGTGGGTTTACATGGCAAGGGTCATAGAGCTCGTGCACAATCACGAGCACAAGAACAAATGTAGGAACTACCACATCTTGTTCCCCCATTTTAACCAGTACAACAGCCACAAAAATTCCACCACAAAGCAGCCCCTACACATTCATATTCTTATTGTTTAATATGTTGTACAAGTAGGTGTTTATACAACCACCACCATCACCACCTCATGTAGCAAGTCTACCCCATGATGGAGGAGATGGGTGGGATGGAGGAGTTGGAGGGAGTGATAGAGATGGAGGAGATAAATGGGGTATCAACCACATAGCCCAAAGAGTGGGTGGAGGATGGAGAGAGGCCTATAGATTACCACATAGCTATTCCTCGAGACAAGATATGCAAGGTACAAGGGATTTAGTTTCCTTGATGAAGAAGTTACAGCACGGTGGTAACACAACATCTTTAGGTGACTATGAGAGGGATCATCTAGGGGTAGAGAGGATAAAGTTGTAGGATGAGATAGATCGGGTGATATCGAGAGAGGGCCCAATTTTAGATGGATTTAGCTTGAGTGTGAGAGCGGAGTGTATTGCACTCTAGCAAGAAGGGAGAGCTATCAAAGTTTTGAAGTTATTGTTTGAGTTGTGCTTCCCTCACCTTTGGTGAGGCTACATATTTTAGGATGTTGTACCATGCATATTTCCCAGTGGATCAGAGGGCTATAGGTTACAGTCAGTTAGCTGGCAGTTGGTCAAGATCATGATCCCAAAGGCCATCTCGATCAGTGAGATTGATCCAATAGTCATTATCTCACTAGGAAGTTTCTTGTTAGTAGATGCCCCCTCCATAGGTCTCATAGTATATGACACCACATGGACATAGGCTAGGTAGTCCAGGGGTAGGAGAGAGTCATCGCTGACCCTCTTTATGAAGATATATGTATAGATATAGTTATTATTTTTTAGATGTACGCCTCGATATGAAGACACATTTTTGATATGATGTATATATAATGTTTTTGGTTATGCTTCAACATGAAAGCACATTTTCTATCCATGCCCATGATGGTATACATTGTATATGATGATTATGTACTAAGACACATTGTATATGGACATTGACATTTTGACATATTTACATGTATATGATGATGGAATTTATTATGATGTATGATTGTATCACATGTGTTTGATTTATGATATAACATTAGATGATATCACATTAATTTTTATGAGATACTTATGATTTTCCATGTTTTTAATTTTTATGTTGGGGAGGGAGGTTAGAAGGTGGTACGTATTGCCCCATTGGTGATACTATATGATGATAGCTTAGCATACATGTTTGATGGTTATTTTCATGATGAAATAATGATATATGATATATCGATGTTAGATGTGATGATATATATGATGATGTGATAACAAAAATTTACAAGTAACAAAAAAACACAACCAAAGTTAACAAATACACACTAAAAATATTGAACAACACAACTATGTATAGATATATACAAGCATGCAAAACATACTGAATATAAACAAGTAAGAATTAATCTAATCAAGGAAAGAATAGACCAATCTAAGTAGTATGTTAAGAAACAAACTATACAAAATGTACAAGAAAATAAGAAAAACTATACAAGAATGTACAAACAAGCAAGAAAACAAAGCAAGAAACACACAAAAAAACAAGTAAGAAAAGCACTACTATGTTTTTGTGGGATAGTTTTCGATACGTTTTATGTTGTTTTTAGGAGTTTTGGAAACAATGTTCTATTGTTTTTAAGTTTTCTATGAAATGATTTTCTAATATTTTGGGATTTTCTAACATATTTGAATGTTTTTTGATTTTTCTAAACATATTTGAATGTTTTTGTGATTTTCTTAAATATATCCAAATTTATGTACAGGAAAATAGAGAAATCTTGACACCCTTAGCGTTAGAAGGAGTGAACAGGGAAGATACCATGCATATGTACAAGATAGAAAAGATGTGAAGATTCCCCCAATGTAAGATTAGAATATACAAAGGAAAATCCTACATGTATATACAAAAGGAGGATCAACCGGTTCAAGGCTTCAAAAGGATAGCCTTAAACGAAATCTCATATTCAAGTGAAAACTAACCCTAGGGAAAGAAAATGTTCCGCCTAGATGTGAGATTTTTGTGAAAAACGAATCCTCCCAAGACATCAAAAACCATTTTTAACCAAAGTACCTATCCAAAGTGCCACAATTGCGTGGTTTTCACACTTGGATGAACTTTTTTCTCTTTACTTTTGTCTTGATTTTTTATTTTTTTTGTTTTTTGATCTTTTTTTTTGTGTTTTTATGATACTGCCTCCTACTCAAGCATTGAACCGCTTGAGATGCATGTCATTCATGGGTTTAGGTATCTCTTCTCCATCATGATAAGCAATTTTGTAAGCTCCTGATCCATATTTTTCTACAATGACATAGTGTCCCAACCAATTTGGTTTGAACTTGCCTTTCTTTTCTATTTATTTCACAGTGTTGAAATGGTTTTCCTTAAGTACGATATTCCCTACCTCAAATTGGTGAGGTATGATACGTTTTATAGCCTTGAGACACTCGATTCTGATATAATTTTTGGTGGTTGAATGCGTGAATGAGTCTTTCATCTAACATCTCTAACTCTTCTAGTCTGGTGACATGGTAGTCTTCATCTTTATCTAAATAATCTCTAAGAGATATTCTTAGGGAAGGAAGCTCAATTTCCAATGGGATGATGGCCTTAGTGCCAAATACTAGGGAATAAGATGTAACACCGGTAAAGGGTACAATTAGAGGTCCTATAAGCCTAGAGGGTGGGATGGATTTACAAGCACCGATTATGACTACGTTTTCTTACCATCTTCTATATAATGTGAACAATGGTTTTATTAGTGGCCTCTACTTGACCATTACCTTGGGGCTAATAGGGAGTAGACCACTTTAGGAATATCTGAAAGCATTGGCATAATGTTTTCATGGTATTATTATTAAGTGACTTACCATTGTCAGCTACAATGGTGGAAGGGATTCCATAATGGCAAATGAGATGATTCATGATGAACTTAGAGATTTGGGCACTGGTAACATATGTAAGAGGAACAACATATACCCATTTTGTAAAGTACTTGGTTGCGATAATGATATGGGTGTGGCCATCTAAGGAAGTTGGAGTGAACTTCCCTATGAGATCTAATCCCCACTTGGAGAACAACCATGGTGTTTTGATTAGTTACAAGGATTGCGTTGATGCATGAATGAGATTTCCATATTTCTAACACAAGGAACATTTCTTAACATATTTGCAATAGTCTGATTCCATGGTAGGCCAATAGTAACCTAATCTTAATAATTTATTTTCTAGCACCATTCCATTTGTATGAGCTCCGCATAAACCTTCGTGCACTTCTTTGATTGCTTGAACGAACTCAGCTAAATTAAGACAATGCAACAAGTTCTCATCATAGCCACGATGATAGAGGGTTCCTCCAAGGAGGGTATAATAAGCTATTATTTGGATTAGGTTCCTTTTATTAGGATGGGAAATATTGGGTGGGAAGGTACCATCCTAGAGATAGTTAAAGATGGGTTCATACCATGGGGAAAAAAGACCAACAACTTCACAAACTAGACATGACTTGGACATGTCATATGCAGGAATATATAGATTATAACAAATAATGGCATATCATTGTTCCCTGGTGGAATACGAAGTAGGGAGCCTATTGTAGCCATAGCATCTGTAGACCAATTTTGTGCTCTTGGGATTTTCTCAAAAGTAATGTGTATAAAATATTCCTTGAGAGTTTCCACCATTTTCTTGTATGGGACGAGCTTATCATCTTTGAATTTTTATTCATCATTGACTTGCTTTATGATTAACTGTGAATCTCCAATGACTTTGAGTTGTCAAATATTCCACTTAATAGCAAGTTTCATCCTAGTAATGAGTGCCTCATACTCTGTTATGTTATTGGTACATGGAAAACTCAGACGGAAAGCTTGAGGAATGAATTCCCCTAAAGGTGTGATAAGTATAACACATTGGATCCCAAACCATGAAAGGTGAATGATCCATCAAAATGTACTTGCCAAATGACATATTCTTCAATATACAACATTGAGGCATTTAGCAGATCCAGACTCAATGGTTTTGTTCTAGGTAGAGAGACATCAACTAACTCATCTAGAAGCACATGTCCTTTTACTTATTTCTGATGTACATATTCGATATCAAACCCAATGAGTAGGATGATCTAATTAGCCATCCTACCAGTAAGTGCTCCTTTAGACAATGTAGTCATTTACTTACCCTTAATACTTCTTTCTAACCCAAAACACACCGACCTATCACCCAACGCACCTTGGGCACTCACCTGAGGCACGTGTAGGCACCAAGCCCCTATTTTATGTGAGATTTGTGAGAAGGTTCTTGAATTGATAGAGGATTATTTGCTAATCTGTAAACTCTTCAACTTTGGAATTATTCATAAAATCACAATTAATTGATGTTGTTTACTTTCTATTGGAAAATAACAGAGATAGCTAGTGAATGAATTATTATTGTGCTTAGAATCAACAATTATAGTAAAGGAAATAATATAAGCTCATAACACCAACAATTTTATCCTAGAAAACCTCCAATGGAGGAAAAACTAGTTGGGAAGGGAAATTGCTCTTTCTTCCCACTTCTATTGGCCAATTCAAATCAACAAGTATAGAATTTACAATAAGTATGAAAGGGAAGTAGATAATATCTCAACACTTCCTTTCAATTACTTGCTTGCTCTGTCTCAACACTCCTTTCTTCTACAAAATACAATTTCCAGCACTAAGACTTCTTGCTCACTTGCTCTCATGCTTCGATGATCTTCTACACTTCTACAATCATGTATTTATAGCCTTTCTCATGTCCTCTTGTGCACTAGAGAATGGGAAAGGTCATGAAGGAGAAGAGAAATGAACATCCTTTCAAATTTAGAGGTTGTTCGTTTCAAATTTTGTTTTCTATCCATAATGGCAGGACCATTACCTTGTGCTGGGTGGCAGTTCTATTACTACCACCTTGCAACAAAGCGGTGGTCCTATTACTTACAAGATAGAACCTTCGTTTATTGTTTTTCTTCTTTGTGCTGACTATTTCTGATGAAGTAGAGTTATTTTGGATCCCTATGGATCACACCTCCCCTTCTTAGGAGGATTTTTGTCCCACAAAATCTTAGTGGGGGAGTAGATGAGGAAATAATTCCCTCACTTACTCCGAGTACCATTGGGCCTACCTTGGTGTCTTTCCTTTCAATCCAATCTGTCAAGACTCCTGCGGACCTCTTCTAGTCTCTCCGCCTCCGTCATTTGTAGCACTACATCCTCCTCCAATTTGCCTTGTGATTCCAAGACACAATCTTGAATGGAAGATAGCAACTATAGTTCTTCATCTTCATCTAACATGGATGGCTCATATAGGTGTAAGTTCTCATAGTTTACTATAGAGTACATCCTCATGAATGACGACAAATCAAGTTGAAAATCATTTTCTCCAACCTACTCCAATATGGTGAAGGGTCCATATCGTAGTGGCTTGAGCTTCCGTGCTTGACCTTGTAGTCTCTCCTTACTCAAGTAAAGCCAAAATTTGTCTCCAACATGAAGCTTGTGTTCCCTCCTATGCTGATAGTGCCTAGCTTTGTACTTTTCTTGAGATTTCTCTAGTTGTTCTTTGACCTTGAGATGAATTTTCCAAATCCTCTCAATGAACTTGTTAGCTCTAGTCACCGTTGTGTCTCATGTATCCTCATCATCATGTTTTCCAACTACTATGTCTAGTAGATTTATAGGTAGATATCTCAAGCATGCTTCAAATGGTGACTTCATATTAGTTGTGTGTACTGCCTGGTTGTAGGAATGTTGAATGTAGGCTAAGGACTCATCCCAAGTCCTTGGGTACTACTTATTATACCCTACGATCAATCGTACCAAATTCATGTTTACCGCCTCTATTTGTCCAACTATCGTGGATGGAAATTTCTTCTTCTCTGTAACCTAGTATCCATTTTGTCCCACAAAGTAGTCTAAAACTTCCCCAAGAACTTGGAATACTTGTCGAGACAATAGACTATGGCAAACCAAATGCACCCATACATTAGAAAAGAAAATATCTCTGCAGCCTTATGTTCTTTTACTATTTTTTTATGTGTCATACGAATACACATTTTACTGAATCTATCAACAACAACATAGAGATAGTCATGGCCATGTTTAGACATAGGTAATCCTCCTACAAAATCCATAGAAATGTCCTCACATAGATGAGTAGTTACTGGTAAAGGCATTTACAAACCTTCCTTCCTAGTTTCAGGCTTGCTAGTACAAAAAAGTTTACATCCGTGAATAAATTTTGATACTTCTTCTTGCATGTTGGGCCAATATACATACATTTGCAAGTGGGCTAGGGTCTTACCAACACTAAAATGTCCCACTACTTTCAAGGTATGTGCTTCCCTCATCAATAGAAGTCTTTCTTCTTTAGGCACACAAAGTTTCCCCCATCGGTAGAGCAGCCCATCCTTGAGATAACAATATTCAATCCCCATCTTTTTAGCCC
This sequence comes from Taxus wallichiana var. yunnanensis, assembly GCA_018340775.1. Taxonomy (NCBI): domain Eukaryota; kingdom Viridiplantae; phylum Streptophyta; class Pinopsida; order Cupressales; family Taxaceae; genus Taxus; species Taxus wallichiana. The sequence goes on along the minus strand of CM031237.1, from coordinate 951,891,301 downwards.
CTTGGGACTGTAACTTCTGAAATGTCACCCCAAAGTCTTTTTCTTGGGCATATGCCTCTCCATAAGCTTCCTTTGTGAAGGGCTCGATCTGAGAGATCGTGGCCAAACAGGAGAAATTTTCTGTGTGGGTGGCCTAGACAACATGTCTACCACAAAATTTGTACTACCCTTCTTGTATTTGATCACTAGATGGAACTACTAAAGAAACCCCATCCATTTGTAGTTCCTTTCTGCTGCAATTTAGACTGTGCTTGCAAATACTGGAGAGGTTTGTGGTCAGTGTGCACAATAGTTTCTTTACCCAACAAATAATGTTTCCATTTTTTAATTACCTGAACTAGTGCATACATTTCTTTATCATATACTGAATATCCTTTAACTTCTGAAGTGAAGGTTTCAGAATGATAACATACGGGTTTACCTCCTTGAAGCAAAATTGTGCCCATAGTGTAATCATTGGCATTTGTCTCTACTTCAAAAGGCTATTGCAAACTAGGAAGAGAAAGTACTGGAGCATGAATAATCTTGTATTTCAATAACTCAAAGGATTTGTCTTGTTCCTTACCCTAGTCAAAACCCTTACTCTTTGCAGCCACTGTGTGTAGAGGTGTTGCAATTACCAAGAAACCCAGAATGAATTTCTACATGTACTGTACTAATCCCACAAAACTTTTAGTCTCTGTGGCTCCTATTGGTGTTGGCCAATTTGTGATGGATTCCACCTTCTTTGGATCCACTCATAGCTCTCCTCTTCCAACCACGTTCCCAAGATAGACAAGTGACTATTTGGAAAATTCACATTTCTTCATATTACAAAGTAGTTGTTTCTCCCTGAGAACTTGCAAGACTTGCTACAAATGCATTAGATGTTCTTCCCATGTGGCACTAAAAATCAAGATATCATCTAGATATACAATGACACATGAATCTATGAAATCCCGCAATACATCATTCATCAATCTCATAAATGTAGTGGGTGCATTGCATAATCTAAATAAAAGTACTAACCATTCATACAAACCATGTTTTGTTTTGAAGGTAGTCTTCCATATATCCTGCTCCTTCATCCTAACTTGGTGATAACCTAACTTGAGATCCAACTTCGTGAAAAATTTGGCATGCTGAAGTTGGTCCAAAAGATCATCTATGTGGGGAAGTGGATATATGTTCTTTATGGTGATCTTGTTCAAAGCGTGGTAGTTGATGCACATTATCCAAGAACCATCCTTCTTTGGCACCATCACAATAGGCAAACTGCACAGTGAGGTGTTGGGACATATCACCCCTTGGTCTATTAATTCCTGGAGATGTTTCTTTACTTCAGTATTCTCAAGCAAGGATTTCATATACAACACAATGTTCGATAGAGGTGACTTTGGCAATAGCTGAATCTCATGCTCTACTTCCCGTTTTGGTGGTAATCCACTAGGATCTTGAAATACTTCTGAAAATACTAAATAATACTATCTAAATCTTGTTTTCCTTGGTTAGAAATATATGAAATTTATACCCCATCTTGTTTATCCTTTAACAAAAGTAAACAAAACTAATTATGATTTTCCTGAATAAGTCATTTTTCTTAGTTAGCACTTACCATAGTAACCCATGTCTTACACTAGTGTGCCTGGATGTTGTAGCTAATCCCATCCTTGACCCATCTATACCAGTTTTCCCTTATCATAAATATATCATCCCTAACATACAAGTAAGCACTTCTGAATACAACATCTAAAGCATCAATTGGAATAACGTCACTTTCAAAAACATCTATATATGGGGAATTTATCCCAAACTTGACCTTACATCTTCTTGTTACCTAAATTTCAACACCCTTCTTCACCCAACCCAAAGAATAAGGGTGCGGATGCTCATAAGCCTCAATACCAAGTTTCTTTCAATTGCCTCGAAATCAAGTTAGATTGAGAACCGGTATCAACCAAAGCATTTACCTTAGTTCTCTTGATCTGGAATAGTCTACTCATATCCTCTTCACTATCCATGTTGGTGGCCATGCATCTAAGCCTTTCATCTACATCAGAGTCATCTTCAATTTCCACCTCCCCTTCTGTCTTTACAGCTGTCATGGACTTCTTGGAGTCCTTGGTTTGGTTCTTTGGATGTAACTCCGGATGCAACTTCCAACATGTAGCGTCAATATGACCATTGATATCATAATTCTTGCAAAAATTCTTGGGATCTTTACAAGTATTTAAAGTAGTGGCAGCTTATTTACCTTTTCCTTTCCACTTACTCTTGTTACTTGTTTTCCCATAATCCTTTTCTATTGATTTGTTGATTTTTTTACCCTCGGCTCTACTTCTCCTTGCTTTTTCTCATCATCTATGTAGTATGCCTGTACACATGCTTCATTGAGATCCTTGGGCTTTGTGGAGATGACTTTTCTTCAAAGGTGAGTGTGAAGTCCTCCCAAGTATTTGGTCAGAATATCCTCATCCTCCAAATCCATGTTTAGCAACATGGCTTGCCTCCAAAACTCTATAGTATAGTCCTGCACACTTTGACCACTACCTTGTCTAAAATACTGCCATTTAATCATTTGGTTAGTTTTATGGCCAATAGGATAGAAGTTAGCTCTAAGTAATTCGTTAAATTCTTGGGAAGAATTCACAATCGGATGCTTCTTCTTTACATGGGTAGTTAGATGAGTTTCCCACAAAACTAGAGCATGTCCCTCCATTTTGAGATGTGCAAAGGTGATACTTTGTGCCTCAGTGACATTATGGATGCTAAAATAGACTTCTAACTATTTCAACCATTTATCAAGTAACTCTACATCTACTTGTCCTTCAAATCTTTTGATTTCGAATTTAGTCTCAACTTTAAAAGGAGCATGTTCAGATTTTACCTTTTCTCTTGTGTTAGAAGTCTCTTCTTCATGCTCTTCCCCATAATCTTCCTCATGGTGGCTCTTGCCTATACCAAAATTTTTGGCTAAGCCTCAAACCACCAATTCCATGGAGTCTTGCTTGATGGAAGCTATCTTTTGCAAATCTGCAAGTTCCTCTTGCCTTCTAAACATCCTATCCATCATGGTCTCCAACATCTCAATTCTACGGACCAAGTTCTCTTCCTCCATTTCTCCTCGAATTCTCTATTTCCACTTCTTTGTAGAAATATCTTGGATCGCAAGGTAAGGTTTCTTCACCTTTAGATCTTGTCACTATCATACAAATTCAAGAACGAAATACCACAGTCCTGGATACTTGTTAGCTCTGATACCAAAATGATCGTAAACTCTTCAACTTTGGAATTATTCACAAAATCACAATTAATCATTGTTGTTTACTTTCTATTAGAAAATAACAGAGATAGCTAGTGAATGAATTATTATTGTGCTTAGAATCAACAATTGTAGTAAAGGAAAGAATATAAGCTCATAACACCAACAATTTTATCCTGGAAAACCTCCAATGGAGGAAAAACCAGTCGGGAAGGGAAATTGCTCTTTCTTCCCACTTCTATTGGCCAATTCAAAATCAACAAGTACAAAATTTACAATAAGTATGAAAGGGAAGTAGATAATATCTCAACACTTCCTTTCAATTACTTTTTGCTCTATCTCAACACTCCTTTCTTCTACAAAATACAATTTCCAGCACTAAGACTTCTTGCTCACTTGCTCTCATGCTTCAATGATCTTATACACTTCTACAATCATGTATTTATAGCCTTTCTCATGTCCTCCCATGCACTGGAGAATGGGAAAGGTCATGAAGGAGAAGAGAAATGAACATCCTTTCAAATTCAAAGGTTGTTTGTTTCAAAAAAAAATTCTATCTGTAATGGCAGGACCGCCGCCCTATGCGGACCGACGGTCCTAGGACAGCCACCTGTCTGGTCGATGATTCAGAATCGCCACCTGCACCTGGGTGGAGGTCTTGTTACTTACAAGACATAACCTCCATTTATTGTTTTTCTTCTTTGTGCTGACTGTTTCTAATGAAGTAGAGTTATTTTGGATCCCTATGGATTGTTTGTAGAAATGTAATACACTCACTTACTTAAAAGGTAGAAGATCTAACTAACATATCTACACATTAATGCATCACGAGAAGATAAATAACATTGTAAGAAGTATAATAAACTAGATCTGAGCCATGATAAGTCACATAACACAAGATTTTACACCCATAAACAAGTTATACAGAATGAACCCACATATATATTGATTTAAAAGAGTTCTCGTAGCCAAATTATAGTTAAGAGGGTCATCTCAAACCATATATATTAAATGACAGAGACTTGTCTCCTGTAAACTCTTGATATGAGATCTTAACTATACTTTTCCCCATTTTATCCCTTGTTACAAATCCTAGTACCCATACATATGCTTATGACATCCGTTACAACCCTCTAGCACTAAGTTCTCTAAACCCTGGCATTACTACAACACTTCATTACTCTATGTATTTATGCCTAAATGTATTGTCTATCTCTCATTTTTCCCGTCTATGGCTCAAGAATTTATTTATTTAAGATTATCACCCACCACCATGCCTTCTCTAAGCATAGATTGGATGCCAAGTGTCGATGTGGTCCTCTGTAGGTGAATGATTAACCCTTTGTAAACCATTCACTCTCTATAATGATTTCTTTCGGTAATATTCCCTACGAAGAATATCCTTTTCTTGACCTCCAAGGTTCTAGGTTGGAACCTTATCTACTCATCACACCTAGTTGCTCCTCACGCTTTTCCTCGAGTGCCTCTAAAATTCCAAATATGGCTAAGTCCTTTAAACCCTGTGTTTTACCTTCCACACATGATGTCGTTTCACTTAAAACCTTCTTAAATTGCTTTATCATGTGCACTTTCCCATGAGCTCCCTTCTTGTCACTAGTCCTACGCACACACACTTCTTGGTACTCAACCAATATTTAGGGTCCAACAAAAAAGAGGTATTTTAGAGGTTCAACTTTGGATATAAGCTTTGTTTTGTTTTCTAGCAAGTAATGGTGAAGATTTTGAAAATAAAAGACAACATCTAGGAAAGATTTTTCAATCTTGGGATAATTGATCTCCTATATACGATCAAAGTATGGTGAGATAATAGACCACTTTTTCTTTTTGGTTGAAGTCATACTGAGCTAATAACACACCAATAGCAATTTTTGGTGAGATGTACAATAAGAAGGGATCTCTTTGGGTAGATGGCATAAGTATATGGGGATTAACTAGATACTTCTTGATTAATTTGAAGACTTATTATCACTCTCGACCCCAACAAAATTCAACATCTTTTTAAGAAAATGGGTAAATGGATGGCATTTATCTATAATCTAGGAGATGAAATGATGGATTTTTTGAATTTTTTCTGCATGCTACGTATTTTCATGAGGTTTTTAGGTGGAGGCATTTCAGTGATAGTTGTGACTTTGGTTGGATCTACCTCAATTCCTCTTCTAGATACAATGAATCCTAACAACTTTCCTGACAATACATCGAAGACACATTTCTTCATATTTATCCTAACTTTGTAATCTTGAACATATTGAAATATGCACCTCAATATGTCTAGATGTTCTTATCTTATTCTATACTTTCCTATATTATCATCAATATATTCCTTCATAATGTCATTTATCATATCATGGAAGATCACATTCATATCCCTCTGATAAGTTTATCTATAATTTTTTAGACCAAATGACATAACTTCGTAACAAAATGTACTTGAAGGTATTGTGAAGGAATTCTTGTGTTGATCCTCTTCTATAATTTTGATCTGGTTATAGCTAGAAAATTCATCCATAAGGGATAACATTTCATAGCCTGTAATCGAATCAAAAATCATGTCAATATTAAGAAGAGGAAAATCATCTTTTGGGCATGCCTTGTTTATGTCTTTGAAATTTGTACATATCATGATATCAATTGGATTTTTATATACAGTACTATGTTGGAGATCCACTTTGAGTAATCAATAAGTCTGATTAAACCTACTACCAAATATTTCTCCATCTCTTCTTGAACCAATAGGGCGACACGTGGATGCATTTTTCTAAGCTTCGTTTGATGGGATTTACGTCTGTGTGCACAACAAGGTTAGGCACTACCAATGATGGATCTAATCCTAGAATATTCTCGAATTCTCATAGAATCATTACAAAATTATTCTATTCTTTTTCCGAGATTGAAGCTCCCAACTTGACCACTATAGGGTTGTCTTTTGTTCCGATATTGACATCAATGGTATCCTCCAAAAATATCTAGGATGTGTCCTCCATACATGTATGATTAGGGGTGAGATTGATATCTTCTTCAAAGGGCGTCACAATGATATTTTCACCCTAGGTGTGGTCACTTTGTATGTCCATTGATTTTTTTACTTTTTTATCTGCTAGCGCCTCAAAGAGGTTTTCACTATGCATCTTGGACTTTCATTTTTGCCAAGGATTTTTAGAAGAACTATTTCCCTCACTTTCTTTTAAATTTTTCTGACCACACATCTCAGCCTCCTCCCTGAAATATGCACACGTGTCTAAGTTGATGAAGAAACCTTTCTTGTGATCACCGATTGGAATGCTATCACGAATACCCATGAATTCATAAATTACCTCATCATTTTCAAAGAGGTCAATTAGTGCATGAATTTATTGGTCCCAATGAACAAGAGTGGGATGGACAAGGTTTACCTAGAGAATGGAAGGGGGAATAGAAGGGGATAAGGTAAGGATGATTATATCTAAGAAAAGGTTCGTAGAGGAAAGATCCTCATATAGGATATGACGAGACTTTGTGTCACTACCTAAATTAGAATAGTTACCCTCATGCTCATAAGTATTAGATTTGATGTGGATGAGCCCCATATAGTATAATCCTAATGTTGTATTTGTCTATTGTGAATTGTGGGGTTGGAATAGGTTCTCTTATGCCTTGTTCATTTGTACCATACCCATACCCATTATAGCCCATGTCATACATCATTTTTTTGGGTATGGAATATTTTCAAGTTTGGTAGTAGGATTCCTTTGTGCCTTCAGGGATCCATTTTTTGGAGAATCCAACATTTTCTCTTCTACTAAAAGTCCACCAAGAATAAATTTCTCATGACCACTCATATTGGTAACTTGGTCTACCCCGTGTCTTGGGTGATAAGGAGAGATTATATACATGGAGTTCCTACCAAAGGCCATACTCTCTACAACTATAATCATTGATCTTCATCTCCCATAAAACAAAGGTAGAAATGAATGTAGAATGATCTTTATCATAGGAATTTAGTGTTTCGGATCAAAGCGAGAAGCGATAGTGTTGTTCTAAATTGGCACAACAATATCAACGATAGGACATTCATATCTTATACGAGATAAGCCACACAAGGATCTACAATGTGCAAATGGCTCGAATCTCCTTGAATAGTAATTATTTTTCCTTCATAATATAGCTTGATACATTGATGGAAGGTTGATGGTATGACCTGCATGGCATGGATCTATGAGTAGCTAAGGAGCATGTTATAGGGAAGTTCCAAGTCTAGGACATGGAACTTGGTGTCATGATATGTAGGCCCCACTTCCATAGGAAATACTATAGTACCAACTGACTCACATTTTGCATTGTCGTAGGCTGTGATGGTAATGATATGTGAATCTAGGTCTGCCTCTATGCATCCCAATTTCTTAACTAGCTTCAAAGTACAAATATTCAAACTAGACCCATTGTCCACAAGCACCCTTTTTATATTTTTACGAGTAATAAATACTTCAATGTATAGGGGAAGTTATGTGTATGATCATCACGTGGAATTTCATTTTGGCTAAAAGTAAGGTGTTCACTAGGAGCAAGATGCACAACCACCACTTGGAGGTGCGAAGGATCAATATCTATTGACACTCCTGACCCCTGAAGTGTTTTATAAAGGATGTCTTTATGAAAATTTGATATCTTAAGAAGATCTAAGATTGAAATCTTAGCAGTTGTCTTCTCAAGTTATTCTAAGAGATCATATCAACCATCCTGAGGGGTAGGTAGAGGAGGTTCTGGAATCACAAGCCGAGTGCATCGTGTTTCCATAACACAATCATGGTTCTTGATTCTTATAGTGTTTACATGCTCATTAGAGGAAAGAACACAACCAATAAGTGAATCAAATGGATTACTAGTTTTGGCATAAATGTAGTTAGTAGATTTGTAGTTCTTGGAAGATTGACCTTGATCTGGATTCTTCTCTCCTTATTTATCATGTTTAGGGAAAGTTTCTTTATACATTCCTAACTTTTGATTAGGTTTTTGGTTAGGTTCAAGTGAATCAACCTCAATTTATCCATTGTCAATAAGATCCTGAATAAAATGTTTCAATTTTAGGCACTTGTCTGTTTTGTGACCTTGACATGATGATACTCACAGTATTCATTTTCCCTGTACCATGATGGTTTAGGTGCATCATCTGAAAAGGGGGTTGTGTTAGGATATTGAACCATGTTCACTGCATCTAATTATTTTAATATCATGGAAAAAGAGTCTGTGAGAGGAGTGAACACTCGACATTTGACTGTGGGTTGAATAGGTCCCTTAGTGAGTTTGAATGGAGGACCAATTGAACTGAGTTTTTGACATAATGCATTTGTAAATGGAAATAAATGTCTAGATTTAAATTGGGTATGAAAATGCTAACCAATTTTTTTCTAGAATTGAACAAGGGAAGTGGCTAGCTAACCCTCTCCATCGCTGTAAGAAATTAGCAAAGGTCTCATTAGGTATTTGTTTAGCACTACACAAGTCCAACATGGTAATGTCACTTTCTACGTTGAACAAGAAATGGCATACAAATATTTCTACTAATTTAGGCCATGTAAAGATAGACCCCTTAGGTATGTTAATAAACCATTCTAAAGCTTGACCCCTAGACTACGTGGGGATAAGCATATAAGGTAGCTTGCACTATAGGCTACTTCCTGGCATGCCAAGTAGAAGTATTTGACGTGATCATGTGGTTCACCTTTACCATTGTACTAATCTAATTTTGGGTAGTCAAAGTTTTTATGGAATGGTGTACATAGTATAGTTGTGTCAAAGGTGTAAGGACATAGCTCTTCATATTGGTACTTTTTACTATGCCCAATATTTCTTTCTTGAAGGCTTGTGAGTATACTTTTCATGGACTGTAACTCTTATGTGAAGAGTTGATCTTTGGTAGGGGAAGCTAGCATGTATACCTCACTATATTTGATGTTTTTCCTCCTTTATTTTCAGTTTGAAGTTCACTATTCTTTTCCTTAGGTTTTTCTTGATGCGTGTCTTTGTTCATGTCTTTTTGCACATGGGAAGCCAAATTAGCTAATTTTCTACTAAGGACTTGTATTTTTGTTGTATAGTGACTTCATCATTTTTAGGTCCTTCTTGGTTTTCATGTGGAGGGAGTTGTTTTGTGTGCTCATGTTCCACTCTAAATTTGTGGGGTATTTTGATAAGTGGTAATTTATAACTGCCCATGTTGTCATTTTGAGGGTTTGAAGTAGAATTTTATCCCTATTTTAAAATGTCATATATGTCAATAAGGAGAGGAAGTTTTTCCTCTTCTTCCTCATGGATGTTGTTGGTAGGTGGAACAAATTCATGTTCACATGGAATTTTGGCACCTAATTCTATAACTCATGCAAGTACTCTATCCTTGTTGAGAAAAATAATTCATCCAGACGAGAGGGGTCAAACTTGAAATCACCCAGTGTCATGTTTATTTATCACCACTATGATCATTCATGTCCTCTGTTTCCTTTGTTGTGGAAAAGAGGGTTCCTAAATTTTGACCAATGAAAGGATTTGATCCTTGCTTGTTAGATGTTTCCCATTCTAGTTTTTATATGCCATCCTTGTTATGGGGGGCATAACAAGGATTGTTTTACAATTTTTTTCTCAAATGTGATAAAGGATACAACAAACCTAAGTAAAAACCTAGAAAATGATGATCGTAAAGGTCACAAAATAATGTCAACAATGGTAAAAGAATAAAGAATGGTAAAGAATCAAGGGATCAAATAGGATTGTCCTAGAAAAATAAGTCAATACGATGAACAATCACACAAGTTTGGTAAACCAATCCAATCTACAAGAAACTACTCCCTTAAGTAAAATATATCTCAATGATAGTTTGGCACAAGATGATCAACACAATGTCAACACTTAAGTCAAGTTTAAAATAAACAAGGCATAAGTATTAACAAGGGGTTGAAGTGATTTCCAACTCAAAGTATACTATAACCAATTTAGATACAAACAAGGCCTAAATCCTAAAAAGTGGAAGTTACAAATGTGAGAAACATAACAATACCACTTAAATACGTTAATCAATATTTGTGGAAAAGAAATATGTTAGTATTGAAATAATACGATATGACATGAATAATGTATAAACAAAACTTTTCAAGGTTAAGGAAATGTTTGGAAGGAAACAAGGTTAAAGTATACTTAGGAGTTGTTAAAGTGCAAATAACATAATGGTACAATCTAGAAACTTAAGTTTACGAGAAATAAGATGTAAGTATCAAAATTGTATCAAGACAATCTGAGCAAAGTAACACCTCAAGGAAGCTCAATGATGAAGTAAACCTAACTAAGATGAAATTTCTTGGCATGGTTATCAAGACAATGACTATCAAGATATGAAGACGTACTAACAGACTTTCAACGCTTACTATCGCAGCACAACAAGGAAAGATATAAGTGGGTGAAAAATTGGTGGACACAATATTTAATAGCACTTTGTATGTATGCATTATTTTTTTCCGAAAGGACAACAAGAAAACAAATGATTACACCAAGTGGGGTGAAAAATATTTAGCATAACTTTGGCAAAGTTTATCCTTGTCTTATGACAAGTGAAAAACTAAGACCAAGTAACACTTTACAAATTTCGTGATGAATGTCATGCGAATCCAACTTTGATGGACTCTCCCCTTGTTTGACTAACAAGGTTTTGACTCTGAAAAAAATTTCACTTTGTCAGAGCTGTTTGAGACATGATTCATTTTAGTAAATTTGGCTCCAAGGAATTCACACTTAATAAACCAAGGAGTATCCCAAATTTTCTTTACCCCCTTCTATATAATGAGAAAAAAATTGGGTTCAGATTGTATCTCACTAGGGTTGCGTGAAGATAATTTTGACTCTAATCTCACAAAGGCGTACTAATCAAGTGGTAAGCGGAGCACTTCCCATTTCGTTCACCAGTTCCCTCAAGGTGTGAACTACTTTGGGGTTCTTGGGGGCATCCTTATGGGTTATATGACTTATGCCAAGGAACTTCCCCCAGTTCAAAGCGGACGAGCCGTAGCTCTTAAAAAAACCTACAAATACAAGTGTTTTGAATAGTGGTGTGTTTTTTTATCTTTTATCTTAGTGTGGTTTTGTACACCGTTGGCAACTTGCAACAAACTATATTAGTATTGGTTTAGATCCCGATTCTTTGAAAAGTTAATTTTGGTCTTGCACGTGAAAGATTAGTAGTTCTCCAAAAAGATCAAATCAGCATAAAAGAAGATTTAAGTGTTGTTTTTTATTCCCAAGATCACTTAAAAGGTGCAAGGGAAGAGCATACACAACACAAAAACCCAACTATAACAAAAATGGAAAATACTTACAAAATCAAAGTACAAGGCAACTCATTTTATCCGATTTTTTATTCATTCCCTTAACCAAGAATTTTAATGAATTGTTTTTAAAGCAAATTGAAACAAGACTTAGAGCTATTTCTGATTCCCAAGATCACCTAAAAGGTGTGAGGGAAGAGCATACGTAACTCTTAGTATAACAAGTGAAAGCACAACCTTCATTAACATTCATCAAACAAGTAAGCAAAGACATGATTAAAGACGCCCAACAAACGAGAGGTTAGACACGAAAACTTGCAAAAGATGTTAGAAATATTCAAGATCAAATCAGGAAAACTTAAAAATAGAGCCAAATTTTAACTAATTACTTTGGTACAACCCTTTAAAAACTAGCACAAATTACGACAACATATATGCGGTCAAACAACAAATACCCTGCTCTAAGAAAAAAATAGTAGATAGTGCAACATCTACGCGGCGGAAGAAAAACCTACACAATCCTCGATGACACATGTATATCTCTTAGAGGAAAAATTGACTTCCATAACATAGAGATACACCTACAGAGATAAGAACTTACATGGCCCTAATGACACATACAGGACCTAGCCGAAAGAGTAAAGACATCTGGAAGGAAGTGTAATGGATATGCGGCCAAAGAAACACATACATGGGGGAGTCACACCAACGTGGAAGGGAAGTAGAGAGGAACCCAGAACTACAAATATGTGGCCCTAATGAAACATATGCATTCCTCTCAAGCACACATGTGACCCTCATAACACCTACATGAGTACCGGAATGATGTCAGGAATACGGAAATCTAACATATACAAACTCAAAAATCTCAAATTTTTACTATCTTAGCCAAAAATTAACAACAACCCATCTCCTTTAAACCTATAAAAGAGACTCAACACATGTAAAGTTAGCAAAATACATCAAGGAATTCAAGTTATTTAACATGTGCATAATAAGGGTTAGCCAAAATTGAGATAAAACTAACAAAACTTGACATCAAATTTTAAGAACAATGGAGTTGTCCCACCTAGCGTGCCATATGTGTTCATATATAAATTTTCATTACTAATATAAAGAAGCTAACACCTAGTAGCTTCAAAGCAACAATAAAACCTATTATAGAACCATCATGATAAGAGCTTATGAGAAATAACTTCTTCAATGCATGAATAATCTCAATCTAAATGCTAAGTTATTGCTTACTCTTTAATATTTCTAACTAATAAACGAACCCATTTAAATCACTTTAGCAATCAAAATGGGGTTGTTTCCTCAAGGTTTGAAGATGAGATCTCAGTAAGAAATGGCTACAAGTCCATTTTTGGATCTTCCCACGCTCTTCAATTTGAGAAAATGGATGCAAGGTGGAGAATCTATTTCCTACGAGATGGAGAATGGCTTAAGATCAAAATTTTCATAGTTTACTCGGGAAAAATAAGGTGTAAGAAGAAAGGGAAGGAGGGGAGTCCTTTATATAACCATCTATTTTGAGAGAGCCTAGCATCTTAGTGCAGGTAGGATAAGGGTAAAACAAGATTAGGAATGGATAAGGTTGCTTTAGAAAATGTAACGTTGATTTAGAAGAGTTTAATTTATCATTAGTGACTCGTGGGAGTTGAGGGTGTTTTAATTAATCAAGTGTGCTTAATTAATAGGTAGATGTAAGATTATAGAAGTTGTTTAGAGGATAATTGGTATGATTTGGGGGATATAAGAGAGGAATTTGATCTAATAAATGGTGATTAATTGAATTAGGGTTGCGGCGTAATTAATTAATAATAATTAATCAACCCAAGCAAAAATAAACATTAATTAACGAAAGGTTATTAATCGACATCTCGAGTGATAAGAAGGATAATTAACTAGTGGAATGTAATTAATTAATGATAATAGAGGGGAAATGATGGTTTATTGATGGAGTGTCATCAATTTACGGGAAAGAGGATAATTAATGCAATTTAAATATTAAAGCTGTGTAAGAAGATTTTAGGTGTCTACAACCACAACAAAATGGTGTAGCTGAAATAAGGAATAAGGCCATCATGAAATTTAAAGGACTATTCTAGATAATAAGCACATGGAAATTCCTTTGCATTTACATTTGTGATTAGCTTGTTAGCTTGCTTTTGGACATGAGCAAAGTTTATGATTTGAAGCATTCCAAACGTGGAATATCTCCTCAATAATCCTTTTAACACCATGTTGACTCACCATTATGGTTTGCTTTTAAAATTTATTTATTTATTTATTTATTTTAAGATAAAAGATTTAAAAAGTGAATGATACGTGTCATTTTAATATTTTTAGAACTTCTTTGTCATATTTTAAAAGTGGTATGGTTACGTATTAGGTTTATATATTTCATTTAGTTTTAGTTTTTTTATAAGTTTTTTAAGTTATAAACTATATTAAATTATATAATTTCATTTTAAAGTTTTTATTATTATTATTTGTTTATGTGATTATTAGATATTTTTTATTTTAATTGTTAATTGTTTATAGGTTTGTTATCAAATTTTTGTCACTATTTTTGAGATTGTAAGAGTTCGGTAAAAGAGTCAAGTGTCATTGTAAAAGTCTATAAATAAATAAATAAAAATAAAATAATAATAATAATTAAAAAATGTCCGCATTACTCTTAGACACATTTTTGCTTGTATGCGACATTTAACTTGTGGGGGTTTATTTTTTTGAGCTTCATGATCACATCTGGTTGAACTAAGTAGCATCTCGATGGAGGATGGAGGCAACGAAGGAAGAAGGTGAATCAAAGCAACCTCTCGCCATCCTGTAGCGACGGGCCGCATAATGGTGTTGTGGAAGTTTCTTTCTGTTGTGTGTTTGATTTTTTGAAAATAAGAACATATGATAATTCATGTTCAATTGTTGTTATAAGTGATCTCCTATGTGAGAAATATTTCATGTATTTTTTCCTTATTTAAAAATGTTGTTTAAAAAAAGCACCGAGTGTAAGATAGTTCATGGATCTTGAAAGGGTTTATGGGAGGATCCAGAAAACCACACGAGGTGGACAGTTGATGGGGCATGTTCATGTCAAGGTTTGTGGTAAACCTATTTAAAACCATGGAAGGAGAGAGCATTTCTTTAGATCAAGGTCATGAGTCACATAATTGGGCATGCTTTATAAGGGTTAGCATACCTGCATATGAGAGTGTGTATGATTTTCCACCATGTTTTCACTAAGGGGGAATGTTACATATATCTTTCTTATTTTTTAGTGCTCCACGTATAGTTAGGAAAATACTATTATGTGTGAGAAATAATAATATAGAAAGGAAATAATTGTATTTATGTGAGATTGGTTTGTTGAACCAACTCACATAGTTAGATAAGTTGAGGGAATAAAGGGATGAGAGATTTTAGGAGATAAAAGAGATATTGGGGAGATTTGAGATAGTAATAGGCTACTAAAAATAGGATACCTCCTCTCTATTTATGTAATAGATCTTGATGAGTATCACATCCCGGATAAATACACTATCTATGTTCTTTATTATGTTTTCAATGTTTATGTGCTGAAATTATAGAAAATCTCTACCAAAATAATAAATACACTATAATACTCATTATTTCAGTTACTAATCATAAATTTCTAGGGAAATTTGCATCAAATGCATGTCAAAATTGCATTCCTAAATCGATTGATTCAAGAAGACATGTATGTGGGGAAGCCAATAGTTTTTGTAGTAAAGGGTAATGAAATTGAGGTATGAAGAATGATATTTATGGTCTCAATAAATATCCAAGAGCTTGGTACTAAATAATTCATAATTGGTTTATTGCAAAAGGATTTGTAAGAAGTCAAAATGAGCCAACTCTTTACATAAAATCATTCAGTTCTAATGTTTTGTATGTTTTCCTCTATGTAAATGATTTGATCTTGGAAAGAATCAAGTATGGAGATGGATAACTTCAACGAAGCTATGAGATATGATTTTTATATGATTGATCTTGGATTTATGAAGTATTTTCTTGGTATCAATGACAATAAAAAGAAACATGAAGCATTTATTTGTCAAAGTATATCTAAGATATTTTGTTGAATTTCAATCTTCAATATTCTAAGGCTACAAATTATCTATTTATGTGGAGAAAAAATAATTAAAATGGATGTAATCCCTTTATCTTATGAGAATATTTCTAGAATCTCACTATAAGTAGACTTGATATAACTTATGGGGTTTAACTATTTTGTAGATACATAAGAATGCTATCAATCAAGGACATGTAAGTTATGAAAATAAATTTTAGATGTGTGAAATAAAATTAAGATCCTGATATTCAATTTAGACAAACAAGTTCATATGTAATGTTAAAGACTCGATTTAGATTAGGAGTTTTTGTTGATGGAATAAATTATAATTTATTTTATTGCTTCACATTGGGAAGTGTTTTAGTTTCTTGCCCTTCAAATAAATAATATATTATTGCACTATCCTCTAATGAAGCTAAATATGAATCACTTACATTAACTTGCACACACGAAATGTTTTTTCCCTGAAGACTCAAGAAGGAAATTGTAATTTCTTCTCTTTTTATCAAAGGGAGGAATGTTGGGAGTGATGTTAATTTTGGCATTTAAAATTATCCTAAATTTAGATAATTTCTATTTTTAGAAATAATCCAAAATTATATTGGAAGCATAATAGAATGAAGGGGGTGAATGGTGATATAAAACCCTTAAACAATTTGAATTACTTTGCATACACCATTTAACATTCAACCATTCATTAATGTGATCTTAATAATGTACAACAACCATCCAAAAGAACAAAACCATGAAATATTATACCATAACACAAGATATAAGTGGGAAACCATCAACGGGAGAAAAATTGTTGAAAACCATTGTTGATATTAGTCATAAAAGTACTCAAGTGAATATTACACATCACAAGAGATTTATTTAGTGAGGAACCAATCCCACAAGAATTACCAACCCCTACACCCTTGTTGATATTACTCACAATAAGAGAATTACATGAATATGACTCATAACACAAGATTTTTATATGAACATCACTAAAGATATTGTTCCAACACTTATCTAATGGTGATCACAAAATTCAGCTCCAAATTTCCTTCAGACCCACTTCAAACACACTTCCTTTTAGCTCACTCACATTTGATTAAATTGAATGCAAACCCTTGCACTAGATCTCTCTAACACTACTCAAGTATTTTTCACACTCTCTCAGATCTAAATTTATGCACTTGAATCTACTTCACTCACTCAATTAGATCACACTTTTCCCTCTAGAAGCACTAGTTCAAATTTGAATCCAAAACATTTAATCAATCACAAATGTTATCCCTTTCATGGGTCATATTCTCCCTCTTATCAACCTCAAAATTCCATATGATGTTCCAACACCATACAACATCCATGAATCCATCCCCATCTAGAAATAAGGCGTTACCTCTTAAACGCTCGTAAATCAAAATGAAAATCCATTAATCCATATCCCCCAAAAGGGACTTACATTGATATCCTCGATATAATCATACAAGTACTCTCTTATCACATTACCACCAATCAAAAAAACCATCCCCATACTCGAAAACCTACCTGGTATGATCAAGAAAAAACATGTGCCTACCATAGATGCTCGTAATAGCATGAAAAGTTGTAAAGAACTTAAAGCCATAATCCAACGAATCTTTCTTATCAATGATCTTCCTCCAAAAGAGGACCATCCTAAGCCATCATTGATATCACCACCCTCATCAATTTTCTCACCAACATCTGTAGGACAAGTAAAGAATCCTTGTTCTATCATCAACAAGCCTTCGTCGGATATCTCGAAGGTCCATCAATTTTGTCGGCTCCTTACGTTGAAGGACCATTGTCCTCATTAGAGCCTTCCTTTGAAGGTCCATCAATCTCGTCAATACCTTCCTCGAAGGACCATTATCCTTACTAGCACCTTCCTTTGAAGGTCCATTAATATTTTCAATTCATTCCATCAAGTACCATGATCCTAATTAGCACCTTCCTTTGAAGGTCCATCAATTTCAGTAGCTCCTTCCTTTGAAGGACCATTATCCTCATTATCACCTTTCTTTGAAGGTACATTAATCCCTGTTATCTCCTTCCCTTGAAGGACCTTCAACCTTGTTAGCACCTTCCCTTAAGGATCCCTCAATCTCGTTAACACCTCCTAATAAAGGTCCTTCAATCTCATCAAAGCACCTTTTATTAAAGTTCTCTCAACCTCGTTAATGTCCATACCTTCCTTGAATATTTTTCAACCTCATCGAAATTTATGCCTGTGCCGCTAACAATGTCTTAAGCGATATCATTAGAACTAGGAATAAACCAGATCTCAACAAAAATTTCTCATCACCTTCCATTGAAGGCTGTTCGCCTCAAATTAATATGGTTATCCCACCTATACAAACCCAAAATCAGCATACACGAAGAAAAGGAAAAACAAAAGCTTCGTCATCTACCCCTCTTTATCAATTGTCCTCTCATGCCCCATCCAAATTGCCTATCACTCCATTATCAAGGGATTATTTATTTACCATATACTTGATTAAACAAGGCCAAAAATTTATCATCCTCAAAACATCATTCCTCTTAACACATGTCATTTCTATCCACAACATTATGTTGGGAAGGTTCCTATCTACTTGAGAATTCGAATGTCTTAATTTACACACCTTCCCCTTTACATGTCATCACCAAAATTATCCTATCAATCTAACCAAAATTTCATTACTTCATAGTAAACGTGGAATGTTCTCCCTTAACTAGATTGGTCCATATAGCATGGGGTAGCCCATGAATGTCTTTCACTTGTGGCATTTCTAATGTTAACACATTGACCATCATGAAAGTAGTCACATAAAAGGTCTGATTCCATCATTAGCCGATCACTTTATCATCGTAATGATTTAAAAGCATGTGGTTTTCCATCAATTTCCTTAAATACACCTTAAAGATTAGCACAATGGCTCTATTTATCGCATCTTTCACATGAACAAGTTCCTCTTTAGTAGGAACCCCACAATAATTACATCCATCCACCTTTTCTACCAACTAAATATATATCATGGGGCACTCATGTGTAGTGCATGTACACATTTCTTTTCCCCTCCTTGAAACTCGCCTACTAGGTTCTTGCTCTCACTCAAAATAAAGTAAAAAATACCTATGGATGCTTCCTATCAAAGTGAAAATTAATAGTCTCGATTCCTTGAAGGAAAACTCCTTAAATGTCATATTATCAAAAATAAAATTAGATTGGTCCCTTGAAGGACAACTACCAGTCAAAATTATACACGGTGTAGAAAGGCTTCCCGCATTGATCAACCTTCAAAATCCCAAAACTCAAAGCATCCTAGGAAAGATTCTTGCATCGGTCATCTTTTCCATCATAGAAAACTTCCCACATTGATCAGTTTGTATCAAATATAAAAATGTAAATCTAGGAGATTTCCTATGAAATCATGGAAAGGAGAACCTATTCTCCCGCACCATTTACATATGTCATCCATTCCAATGTCCTAGGAAGGTACATCTTTTCACTTCATCTCTATATCCAAGATCATAAAAGTGACTACCCATTGTTAGTCATCTATTAACATTTGATGTAAAGGCCAATATTGCAAGTGCCTTTACTTTGTTGTTTTCATCACATTTTCTCATCAAATTAGACACTTGTCAATAGCATTATGCCCATGATTACTATTAGGACCCCCATCTAGTCCTCTAAATTCTACCCTTGTAGCAACATAAATTTTTGGTCCTTTGACCTCATCAAGTCATCATATTAGCTTTTTCACCATTAAGTCATATGTTTGTAGGACATGAACCCTTTTGTTCCCTTATCACATGAATTCTTTGCCTTGTAAGCCCACCTTATGGAAACACCAATTCTTGGTCCTTTCACCTTGTTAAAACATCATGTCCATCATTAAAATTCATATGTCTATATGACACAAACCCTTTGGTTCCCCTATCTCTTGATTTTGTGGCGAAATCCTTTTTTTTCACCTCATTCTAGGGCATCACTTTCTCATTCTTGTCACCATAAAAATATCCCCCTCATTTTTCAAGTCAAATTCAAAAATTTTGAAATCACGCCCCTGAAGTGTTCAAGTAAAGTTGCAAGTCTGATAGAGAAATTCATGCTTTGAAGTTGTTTAAACTCTCCAGTCTGTGTGGTTTGATAAATTTTCCATTTCCCCATCTGGACGCATGAAAATTCTATTGTTGTCCTCATTTGAATGAAATTTTCAATCTTTCTATGGCCATGGATTGTTGAACCTTGTATTGTTTTCAATCCCTTGGTTCGCGAAAGAAATTTGAAAATCGGGTGCGAAATGGTGGAGTTTTCTTCTTCTCTACATTTTTCCACAGTCATGAATGATAGGCATTTTCTTCCCCATAAAATTTTGGCCCCATTATCCATGGGTACATGGACATATCTAATTGGAGGCGGGCCAATGGAGAGTTTTTTTGAGCCTTTATGTAAAAAGGGCTAAAAGTCATAAAGTGACCCGCAACCCCAATCATGCTATGAGGGAAAAAGTCAAATGTTGAGCCCGCTTCAAAAGAGTCAAAGTGAGGAAGCATATCATCAGGGATATTTTATAATTTGAGTCTTTTTCATTAAAGGTGCTTAAAGTTATAAAGTGACCCGCATCCGCCAAACACAAAGGAAAAATTCAAATCTTGATCCCATTGTTGAAAGTCAAAATGAGGAAGCAGTCGGCGAAGAACTTTGAGGTTTTGAAACTTTTTTGTAAAAAGGGCTAAAATTCATAAAGTGACCCACAGCCCTACCCACACCATGAGGAAAAATTCAAATATTCATCTCGTATCGAAGGTCAAAGCAGGTGGGTGGGCCTGCAGAGTAATTTTTGTTTTTGAACCCGCATTGAAAAAAGGTAAAATTATAAAAGTGGCCCATGACTCTTTATCCACTCAAGTGAAGACACATGTCAAGACCATATCAAAAGTAGGTGAGTGGGCCAAAATATTACAAAATTTCAAATCTCTATAAAGTCACAAATGTAAAGGAATCCTCCACGCCTACTCCAGTAAGTTTCTCCCATGTGGAGGGCTCTAGTTTAAAGTTTCAAGGGCAATATGAACGGTTCAAATTCAAAGTTAAAAAATGAGTGTAATGGATGCATTATGAAAAGTCTAATTTTTTCCACCATTGGCATTTCTTCATGGATCAAGAATCTGAATGGACGGATGATTGAAAAGATTGTAAGCCGTTTCTTGCTAACAAAGAAGAAGTTGTAACCATTTCTTGCAAGATATTTAATGGATTCTTCACACCATTGTAAAGGGTTGGAAATTGATCTTGTAAACTCACGAGTGCATTTTACTTAGAGAAAGAAAAGGAGATAGCCATTTTCTTCTACTTTCCTCTATTCTCAAATTTCCTCCATTCCCACAAAGTATGTAAAACCTCTATTTAAGCATCAATAAAAGAAGAAGGATTTTGTAACATCTTTGATGAGGAGATTTTAGAAACTTTGAGTTCACAATATTATCTCATCTTGTTACCACTTGCAAGTTTGTTTCTTCTCATAAATGCATGTGTTGAAGTTTCTAACTAGTGCATGCAGGAATCTGATTTTCTACCTACAACATTAGTTCTCCTACCTCTTTACTCACTCCCTTTCCAACCTTCATAGAAAATTCCCCCTTGCGAGATAATTACAAGTATTTTCTACAAGGTTACCGGAGTGCACTTGTTGGATCCTCGACCGAAAGGCCACCATAGAAATCCACATTTTCTCATGCATGCACATACGGAAGCAACATCGGCTAAGTAGAGGGACTTAGATTCACAGAGCATTGGCCAGAATTCACATTTTTTTCCAACTAGGAAAATTTCCTCCCAATAGTTTTTAGCACCCACCGTGGGGTAGATTTAGCAAAGATTCGCATCTGCACCTGAATGCGACCGCAAGGTCATAAAATTCAAAATTCAAAAAAGAGAATTTTTTTAATTTGAATGGCTATATGAGCCACATGGATTCAAATCAATGGCTATTCTAGGAAACCCTTTTTTAAAAGACCCAAATTTCTCTTCCACATCTAAGAAGGTGTTGCTTCATATTTGAGGAAGCTATCTGGCATAATAGACAAAGTGCCAATCACTACTTCATTTCCACAAGAATTCTCGGCCTTGAAGAAGAACGCGTTGCTAAATTGGAAAGGCAAAGACAAATCCTAGCACCACAAATAAGAGCATATATTTTCAAGATGGCAGATAGAAGATACACCCAAAGAATATGTGAGAGAAAAGGAGGAAAAGCGGTCCCATTTTTAAGGAACTTCAAAGGAGAGAAGAGCTACTCGAGAATCCAGAGGCTTCCTTCTCAAGCAATCGGTCACGTTGGGAACTTGAGTGTTGCCAATCCTTTGGATTGTGAATTTCCATACATCAACAAGAACCTTGAATATTTCACCGATGTAGAGACCAAAGAATAAGCTAGAAAGAGAAGCAAGAGCCGACGAAGAAATAAGTGCTTAACTTGAAGAAATCAAGAGACTTCAAGCCGAGGCGTAAGAAAGAGCAAGCAACAAAAGCCATAGCCAAGTAACAAGGTTGGAAGATAAAAACTGAAATAGAATGGGGATTATGATTATGAGCGTGAATGTGATTGTGAGGCCCGTAGGCCTAATGTACCATGGGGAGGAAACACAGTCCATTTTCTCTTACTCAACCACTCCATGAGCTACCGAGAGGCTCGAGAAAAAACTTCCCAAAATTTAGAGGGGATGGTTCTTAACTCCCCGAAGAGCATGTAGCAGCATTTATCACTACTTGCAGGTGTGTTGGGTGTTGAGGATGAAGATGTGTTAGTCCAACTCTTTGTGGAGTCACTTCAAGAAAAGGCTACCAAATGGTTCTACATGCTACCCCGAGGTCTGTCACCTGTTGGGAGGATATAAGAAGTGCATTCAAACACAGGTGTAAGAGCATGAAAGATTGTCAAGATATCTTGGTCTAATTGGTACAAATGAAAAAAGAAACCTCCAAGTCAATGAGAGAATTCATAGCAAGATATAACAGAGTGATAAGAAGAATCCCTGAAGATGTGGTGTCTCCTTCAAATAATTTGAAGAGATTCTTCATCAACACCTTGCCATCAAAAGTAGGTTTCTTCCTTAGAAGAACCCAACCAAGAACATTAAGGGAAGATAAAGACCATGCAATAGAAACCAATAATGATCTAATCATGTTTGGTAGTGTGAAAGGCCCTAATGGAAAGCAAAAGGGTCAAAATTTAAACTCTCTCACCACATATCTGATCTTCCAAAAAATGGAAAATGACTTGGTTGCCTTGAATAAATAGTTGTCCCAAATCAAAATGTGGAATGATTCAAGGCAATCAAACCCTCTAAAAAGGAAAATGATTGCTCCACCTCCTCATCGACTTGCTCTTGAAGCACCACCGATTAATGCCATCTCGTGACACCAAAGAGCCAAAGGAGGAAGTAGAACCGAGGAAATCAAGAAGAAAATATGGAAGACTATGAAACTATCTTGAGGTCAAGGAAGTTGATATGTACAATGGCCTAATGGAGTACATTGATGAAGATGATGAGAATGATGAAGAAGCTCCAAGTTTCTCATGTGGTGTTTTCACTCGAGCACAATCCAAGAAATGTACTTCATCCTCAACAGTTGTGGTAAAGAATAAGAAGAATAAAGAATATTCTCCTCCGAGGCCACACAAAATGCAATCATCAGTAAAGGATCACCATTACCACCTTGTATGGAGCTAGCCTAAGAAAAACAAGACTCACCGGTTGTCGGTGATAATGCTACTATGCTAAGTAAGTCATCTAATTCTTCTCCCACTCAAAATTGCTAAGAATAATTCTCCTTTAAATGTTGTTCTGTAAAAACATCTAAGGTTCAATCAAAAGCTACACCTCACCCCCTTCTAATCCAATTGCTACACTTGAAAAGGAGAATTAAACACCCAAAGAAACAAATAATCTACCATGTAAATCTTCCTTCATTCCTGGAACCTCTTCCTCACTCACCATAACCTCATTTGACTTTTTGGAACATGCAAGAAAAACCAAAGTCCAGCTCTTAGAAATAGAATACCTACAAACACACCCTACCCAGTTTGACAGGTTCATTAATGCAGTTCATGGTGGTAACCCTATATCCTCGAGTCCTAATTCTAAAGGCTTACTTCCCACACCATCCACACCACCTTCCCAAAACATGCTAGCCCTTAGTGCCTCCAAAACCAACAGGGTTGAACCTTTCTACCTGTCACTCCTCATTAAAGGCTTCCAGCTAAATAATTATATCATAGATTCCAGAGCCTCAGATAATGTGATGCCAGCCAAAGTTGCAAATTCTCTAGGCCTCACCTTGACCTGTAAATGGCACCTACTACTCAATGGAATCCAAACAAGTTCCATTGGTAGGAAGAATCAAAGATGCATAGGTAGCACTAGCTGATTTTCCAGACAAGAAGGTGCTCCTAACCATACTAGTAGCAAACATCCTAGCATCCTTTGGTATGTTATTGAGTAGGAGTTTCTATAGAGACCTGGGTGGAGAGATAAAAATGGATTGGTCATCTACAACTATCCTAGTAAAAGGTGAGATGAAGAAGTTTCTACTAGTAAGAAATATGAAGTTCACAGTATGAAGGTCTGATGATCCAAAAGCAAACATTCTCTTTCAAGATTGTGGGCTAGGAAACTACTTCCTCACATCAAGAAAAGAGGATAACTTTCCACTTCTCATGGAGGAAGAGGAAGATCAAATTTAGACAATGGAATTTGATAGTAGTCATTCTAGTGCGGGCTCGGGAGCTGGTGTATTATTGTACTCTCCTTCCAATGAGTTGTACCCATTTTCCTACAAGCTATAATTTGATAATACAAATAAACACCGCAAAGTATGAAGCACTACTCTTAGGCATGAGTTCAACAGAGGACATGGGAATAAAGAAATTGAGGTGCCGAGGTGATGCAGAGGTTGTACTAAAGTAGGTACACCAACAATATCAAGTGAAGAATCCAAGACTCTAACATTATAGAAACAACGTGTAGGACAACATTGAATATTTTGATGCATTTTCCATTGAATCTATTCCAAGGGAATAGAATGAAAAGGTTGATTATCTTGCAGTGTAATCTTCCTAGTGACACCTCATCCTTCTTTTGGTAAAGACAAAATGACCATTGAAATGGTATTCAGGCCTAGTGTACCAGACAATGCAAATCATTGGCAAGTCTTCAATGATGATAACCAAATTCTATCCTTTTTAGAGCAAAGGGCTAATTTCAATAATCTCTTCTTCGAAGGAGGTGAAAATCCACACTGAGAAGCATTCCCAAAGAAGAGAAAGAAGGAATTAAAGGGATTGATGATGAGGGAGTAATCAAATTGAAAGGAATAAAATTCCCAAAGGCCTAGTCTCTTTAGAAGACCTCTTTGAAAAAAAAACAGATTCATTCAAGAGAAAGAAAAGCAATCTTCTCAATGCCTAGCTGATTTTGATAAAGAAAACATTAGTACCCCGGAGGAGCCAAAGATGGTCAATATTGGAAAATGTTTCTACTCAAGAAAAAAAGAAGGTTTGTTACATGTTGGTTCGAAAATCTATCCCCTGGACAGATCTATGTATAGAAGAGCCAATAGTGTGCGGTGGCTTAGCCCTCTTTGAGTCAAAGAAGTTAAACCGGTTTATTACTATTCTACCAAAGCAGGAACCTATGCAAGTCTCATGATTCGCCTTCGGGGGTTTGGGATCTCATCCAAACAGATTGTTTCAGCTGCGAAAAGAAAGGAATGAAAGAGGGAAAAGAGAAATAACATATCCGAAGGAAGAAAATAAATGAATTCCAAAGCGTAAAGGTCGGAAGATTTATGTTTTTGGGTTGGTAGTAAACAGAGCCAAACCTACTTGCATAAATAAACAAAGCAATACTGATGAGCAAATGACAGAAAAGTAGATATGGATCCAACAGATTAAACACACACAGATCTAACGTAAGGAAGATCTAATGCATAACACAGCTATTGAGCACAAAGTCTTAATATTTGTATTACTGTTTTCTTCTGTTACAAGAAAGCTCAAAGTCTTTCTCTCCTCACTTCTATTTTCATCTAAAAAATGTTCACACCGAATACAACAAGTATTCCAGTATTTATAGAAGAGAGGAGAAGGAAAGCAAAAAGGAGCCAACAAATATTTACAAAGATATTTACAAAATATCTAAAAGTCATGTTGACTTTTGACAACTTGATGGATGACATCATCCCATGATGCAACATGGATGATGTCATTATTTGTGCCAACACACTTTAGACATTTCAACAAGAAAGTCGGAGAATAGAGAGAAGAAGAAGAAGAAGCAGAAGAAGCAGCTACTCGTCATCGTCATCCTGCGGCCGAAAGGGGGTTGCCTGCTTCTGATGCTGCTCAGGAGATGATATGTGGAACTGAGTGCGGTATTCCAAAAACTTGCTAATCATGGGCCCAAATTGATCCTGTGATGGATCCTTGTGCCGTTCGCTGATTGCTTCGCAAGTCTCCCGCTCGCTTATGAGCTTTTCTGGGAGTTTAGAATAATCTTTCTCCGCCTCGATGAGGAACCCGATGAAGTCCCTACAGGCCAGCAGGTTGTTGATAGATTCAGTGTCAAATGTGACCTCTGGCCCCGTTCCTTGAGAAGCGATCTCCTTGAAGATCCTGGATAGTTTCATCAGCTGATCTCATGGTAAAGGAAGGAGTGAGTAGCCCTGGAGACATGTTAAGAACAATTCACTCCATTTGATGCATCGCATCCAGGGCCTCTTCCTTCACCTTGTCTATCTTTTCCAGAACAAATTCCAGCTGATCTATCCGATAGTCCAGAGTGGACATGGTTTTGTTGAGGGCCCTTGGATGGCCGAAAACTCCGAACTTGACCAGATCTTCGACTGAACAGTCGAACATTTGTTGAAAGGTCTCATGTTGGAGTCTAGCATGATCTAGCTCTTCTGATATGGGACCCGCTAATACTTGGAGTTCCTTGTTCACCTTTTTGATGTTTAGATATGAATTGACATACTCGGCGATCACTCTTTCACTGTCCTTGAGGATCTGGCTCCTCCAAGCAGAAACGGCCATACCCTGCTCGCCGATCTTTGAATATTCATTGATTTTCTCCTGGCTGAGAAGCTCAGAAGTCTCGGCGGCAGTCATGGGAGGTGCACTACCCATCTTCTGTAAGGCTTGAAGCAGATATTTGTTCTGCTCCTTCAGTAGCCTTTTCTCTTCTTTTATTTCCTGAAGCTTTTGACAAAGGGCGTCAACCGCGGAAAGAGCTTCCCCCTGGAGACTTTCAGAAGACGTCCCCATTGTGACTTGGGTCACAGTAAAATCTGCCGGAGACAGATCTTTTTCTCCTTGAGGGGATCAGGGTATGCTATTTCCATAACTCTCTCACCCGCAGCACTTTGAGAGAAGCGTGTTACAGGCTTTTGCTTCTTTGCCCCTTTGGCCGGAATCACTGAAAAGTCCATCGGAGCGATGGGAACTTTCCTCTTTTGTTGGCTCAGCTGCTGAGAGATCCAGGCTGGTCCCATAGAAGAAGGACCAGAGACAGAGGAGGAGGGAACAACAGTAGAAGAGGGGAAAAACGTGGAGACACGCGGTGGTGGCATTGAAATCATAGCCGAAGAAGTGTCCACGGGAGGAAGGGAAACTGCAGCTGCAGAAGACAAAGGAAGGGAAGGGAGCCCGGAAATGAGGGAAGAAATGGAGGAGGAAAGATCAGCGAGGGAGGAGAAGATAGACGAAGAGGCAGGGGAAAGAGTAGAAGAAGGGGCGGAGGACACGACCAAAGGGGTGGTCAAGCAATGCCGACATCCTGAGTGGATGGGTGTATGGGACTATCCTCCGCTGCTTCTTTCTCTGGCGAATCCAGAGTTATTACCTGTTCTGGCGCTGTGGAAGGAGGACTTCCAGGGGCTTCTTCCTGAATGGTGCTAGGTTCACCTTCTGCACCTTTGCCTTTTAGCTGCTTCTTGGACCTTGGAGGTGCATTGCCCAATGGGGAGGTTGTGAAATCTACCCCGAGGTAGATCAGCCCGTTCATGCGGCACCAGTGCTCTGTTCTGCACATAGTCTCCTTGACCCTCTCCTCAATTGTTTGAGGAGCTTTGCTTCTGTCAATGGCCGGGAAGGGCCAATCATCCCCTTCCGTGTCATTATACACCTTGTCTACTTCATCTTCCATAGTTTGGAAGCCTTTGGGGACAATGGCCACTCCGTATTGGATAATTTCGCCAATGCTAAGCGAGAATGATCCTTTCTTCTGAGTTCCACCTCATGGATGATGTCAATGTAAATATCCTCAATTTGAGGGACGTGGATCGGATCAAGCTTTAGCTGGCGTGTAGCCCTGGGTCAAAGGTAGGCCTGGCTGGGAAGTCATGTTTCAAATTGAGCAACTCCAGCTCTGCGAACATTTCCTTCACCTTGTGATGGGAGGAGCATGTGTACCGGCCCACTGTGAGGGGGAAAGGAGTTCCGCCCTTCTTTCTTTTGAGGCATTTCTCATGGTATGTGACCAGCTGCCTTGATAACTCTAGTAGAATCAGCTTAGGTCCAGCATACCTTGGTAGCCTGGTTGGCTCGCCCAAGAAGTTGACCGCCCTCAGATAGGTAAATGTGGGAAACTGGGTGAATAGGGCCCCCCACTTCTCCACAGTTGACACAATGTTCTTGGTTGTGCGACCATGAGTTAGATTTGGCCTTAACAGGCAAATGATGTGATAGAAGAAAGCATCATTAATTTTGGCGAATTGAGGGATGCTGTTCTCCAACCTTAGTTCTGGATAATATTCATATATTTTGACCTGAGGCCAAATTCCACTTCGGTTTAGCCCTGGATAATCCCTTTCCGACGCTGCAGCGTAGACTACGTAGGAGTTCATATGGAACACTCCCATTGTGGTGAATTGTTGTAGCTGCTCGGAGATGGTGCTGCTTATTATTTCTCCCCAGCAAAAGCACTGCTCAGGCACATTCTTATTCATTGTTTCCAAGTACCTCAGCATCCATTTATGGAAGTAGTGGGCGTCAGAAAGCCCGAAGACCCTGCTCAGGAAAGTAATAGTATCGCTGAGCTCTTCTGAGAAGTCACTGCGGTGGATGATTTGGGGCCACCGTGTTACCACCTTCTTGTTTTTCAAGTAGACTTCGTTCATTAGTTGCATGCATTGGTCTTCGTTGTCTTCCCAGGCCTTGATGCACTCTTCTTGGCTGATGGCCACAAAGTGCCGGTGGTGAGGGATGCCGAGCATTATCTCAAAATGACGGGCAGTGAGGTTTATGATTACCTCGCCCTTGCTGTTTTCGACACATCTTGTGTCCTTGTTGTAAGATTGTGCAATTACCATCATGAATTCATTGTTGATGGCACTGATGGGGATTCCTCCGGTGAAATGCAGGGCACTGCCTATTAATTTGTCCATCCACGGACTTCTTGTAACCTTCTGAGTCCTAACCCAGAATTCTTCCATGTCAATGTGACCCAACTCTGAGTCCCTGACATCCATACTGCATTCAGCCTGTGATTCGGGCATCCTGACCCTTTGATATTTGTACTTCATCTCCTCCTCTGTAAGCTTAGCCTTTCCTCTTGGTTTGGTGGGTCTTTTGCTGGATGTAGACATATGTTCTTTTGAACTCAGTTGCTGATCTGCATGAAGAAGAAGCGAGACCCAATCCAAAAAGGTTGAATTAGCCATTTGATCTTCCATCGGAATGTTAGCAGAAGAAAGAGTTAGAGATTTTAAGGCTCAGGGCGCGGGGCGCATGAAAACTGCAGCTAACAGGGCTAAATAAACAGGGCGCAGGGCGCATGGATGTTGCAGATTGCATTTTATAAAAGGCGCATGAGAACAGTGTGTTGCATGGAAACAGGATGCGCCAAAGGCGCATGGGCCTTGCATGTTACATTAGGATTGGGTGCGTCTTTGGCGCATGGGAAAAGCATGTAACATGGACTTTTCGTGCGCCGAAGGAAATATGGCGCGGCGCATGAAGAGTTTACACAACATGATGTTATTGCAATCGGGGATGCGCCTGCGCCTTTATAGCTTCATACTTGCGCAGATAAAGCTTGTGTTGCATGGAAGCTGGGTGCGCCATGGGCGCATGGAAAAGGGATGCAACATGGACGGATGGTGCGCCATTGGGGCGCAGTTTCAGCACTTGTAGCACGCGGAAAAGGCGCGCCTTGAGGGCGCATGAGCTCATGATGCAGCAGGCCGAAAGGGTGCGCCATTGGCACGGATTTTTCTCTTTGTAACAGGGTGGGTAGGTGCGCCATGGGGGCGCAACTGTTCTTAGTGTTGCAGGGGTTACAGACGCGCCAAGGAGAAAAACAGAAAACTAAACTCTTAAAGGGGGTTTTTTACATGATTCTTAGATTTCTTCTCCTCTCTCTCTTTTTTTTAACATGCTCAGTGGGCAAACGAAACGGTTAAAACCAAGAGGATTATAACCATGGTTTCAAGAAAATGACCTTCTCCAGCAGATCTGGAAAGAGGAAGGATAGCATGGGGGGCAGACAGCAAACGGAGGAGGCTAGGCCAACACATTTACATATAAACAACCACCCAACAAGCAAGAACCAAACCAGGAACACACCAGGAAATGAAAGCACAAAACGCACAAGAGAGAAATAACACCTCTTACCTGGATATATAGCAAAAGTTGCAACGGGTCCACAGGACGATGAAAACGACGGAGCAGAGGCTGACAAGTTCAGAATGATCACGTGCTCAACAAAAGTGAAAATGACATTTGGGCGCGCAAACCATATATATATAGAAAAACTGGACATAAATGCGCCAACCACTTTTTCAAAGGCGCAGGAGATTTGTTGTCGACACGGGAAGGGATGCGCCCTTTGGCGCATCAAAGCATCTGCCAACATGAGATAAAGCGCGCCCTTGGCGCACCAAATCTATTGTCGACACGGGATTATGTGCGCCCTTTGGCGCACCAAAGAGCGGCGCAACACAAGTTGTATCAACACAAGCGCATGCGCCTTGGCGCACGCAAAAGAGACTCAACATCCTTTGGCGCACCGAAAGATGTTTTAACATGGAAAACCATGCGCCAAAGGCTTTTAAGGGGGCGCATCAAAAGTTAGTGTTACAATGATATTTCATGCGCCCAGCCAAAAAAGGCTTGAAAAGACCAAGTTCGAAAACGAGATTTCCCGGGAAGGGATTTTACAACATTTCGAACACAAGGGATCCCTAACGAGGGATCGGAACAAAATTTTCCGTATGGTTATCGGTAAAATTGCCCTTGTCAATTTCACGGGATAACATTACATTACTCAAGAAATACTCGGATGTCTTGGCCTACTCTTATGATGAACTCAAATCCTTCTAGCAAAATGAAATGCATCACCGTCCTTTGAAGCAAGGTGTTAAGCTCTTCAGGAAGAAACAAATGCCATACAACCCAAATCTTGGTGATACCATCAAGGAGGAGGTAACAAATATGCTTAATGCAAGGATCATCTTTCCCATCCACCATTCAACGTGGGTGGCTAACATTGTGCAGTGTGGAAGAAGAATGGTGAAATAAGGATATGTGTAGATTTTTACAACCTGAACTAGGCATCACTAAAGGACAATTATCCTCTTCCTATCATGGACCATATCCTGTAAGTAGTCACTAGATCTGAAATGCTTTCATTACTTGATGGATTCTCAGGATATAATCAAATCAAAGTGGCAGAGGAGGACTACACCAAGACAACCTTTACAACACCTTGGGGCACTTTTTCCTACAATAGAATGCCTTTTGGCCTAATCAATGCAAGAGCTACATTCCAAAGGGTGATGGATTTGGCCTTCAAAGATATGAAGCATTGCATTTTCATATATCTTGATGATCTCACAGTATTTTCAAAGAAGAGTGGAGATCATATATATCACTTGGAACAGGTACTTGTAAGGTGTAAGAAACATGACATGTCACTAAATCCAAAAAAGTGCATTTTTGGAGTCATAGAAGGCAAGTTATTGGGGCACATTGTGAACAAACATGGACCACACATTGATCCTAAGAGGATTATATCCATTCAATCATTAGCCCTTCCCACAAGAAAGAAAGGAGTTCATTCATTATTTGGAAAGGTGAACTTTCTTCATCATTTTGTGCCTGAGTTTGCTAAGTTGACAAAGCACATCACTTCCATGATGAAACCATGAGTAAACTTCAAATGGAACAGTGAATGAAAGGCAACATTTGAAGAGATAAAAATCCATTTCCAGGATCCAACTCTTGTGTCTCCAGATTTTAACAAATAATTTATCATGTATTGTTATGCATCGGTGTGTGCATGAGTTGTTTTAAACTAATGCTAATATAAGTAAATACTAACACCTAAATATCCTTAATTAGCAAGAGTTAAACAAACTACTTAGCACCATCATGATAAGAATTAAACAAGGGTTAGATGTTAAACATTCATCAATAAAAATTTGAAACTAACAATGTTAAAACATCTAAAATCCTCTATTCTCTAACAAAAATAAATGAAATGAACCTAGGTAGGCTCCATGGCTATCAAAAATGGTTGTTCTTAGTGTTCCAAGAACCTAGGAATGAGGACTTGTCAAATTTGGGCTACAAGACCCTTTTGACACCTCCCATATGACCTAAGCACTTAGGAAAGAGGCTTAACTCTTCAAGATGATGAACTCTCAAGAAAACAAAAGGCAAGCTCTTAGTCTAATTTGCTATATGCTTTGCATTTTCTTTCTCAAGGAGTTTAGGTGTAGGTATAAAGGTAGAAGGAGGGATCCTTATATAGCCCAATGGATAAAGGAAACACTTCATCCCTTTGCATGTGGGATAAAGGTAAAACAAGATTAGGAATGGATAAGGTTGCTTTATAAAAGGTAACCTTACTTTAGAAGGGTTTAATTTATAATTAGCAAGTCATGGGAGTTGGGGGTGTTTTAATTAATCAAAGGTGATTAACTAATAGGTAGATGTAAGCTTATAGAAGCTAATTAGAGGAATATTAATATAATTTGCGCTATTAAAGGGGATTAAATCAATTAAATATTGATTTATTGGTTAAATGGAAGGGAAAGCTAATTAATTAATAATAATTAATTAGTCTAGGTAGAAGGGGTGATTTATTAACGAAAGGTCATTAATTAGGGTATTTGTTGGATAGGCAACTTAATTAATTAGCTTAGTGTAATTAATTAATGATGATATGAGGGAAAATGAGCATTATTGACAATATGTCGTCAATTTGCCAGAAGATAGATAATTAGCGCAATTTAAGTATTTAAATTGCTTAGGCGTAATTATGGGTGTCTACATTTTCCCCTCTTTGGGGTGGCGTAAGTGACTCCACTTCAAATTAGTAGGAAGGAGAGATGCTCCCTTGAGTGTCAATAGGGTGATGAAGGAAGATGATCGATGATCGAAAAAGGTAAGAGATAGATAGAAGAATGGGAAGGGGCAGGATGCCCCGGTAAGACAGAAGACTAGGGGTGAGAGAAAATTGATGCAGAAGAAATATGGAGGAGGGGAGAGAAGAGGGTAGCCTCTAGTCGCTGTGTATTAGAACAATTTTGATGTCATGATATTGCTATAAGAGCTACGTCATCGATCCTTATGAAAAATATAAGCATATGACAAAGGTAGAATGACATGAAAATCCATACTACGAAAAATTGTCCATTGCTGAAAATACCAACTCCACGCAACATACAACAATGCAATGCAATACGAGAAGGAAACAAGCTCATTTAACAAGGAAAACAAGTAAAAACACACATATCCAACCCAACAATGGTCAAGACATTTGTACAAATATTTTGTTATCAAGATAAAGAGATCCACATGTTTGTGATTGACGAAAAGGGTTAAAAATGATGCCCTAAGCAAGGATACATGCAAGGGGAAATGATAATGGACACTAGGTCCAAGTAAAAAGCATATGTCTGTGCAATGAAAAAGCAGAGCAACAAATGTGCCCTAGAGTACAGATGAAGCAAGTAACTAGCTTTGTGAATGGTTGTGAATCCGGTGATCTGCGAGTCATATTAATCAGGGAAGATGTGAAACAAACTAGTAGGATATGGAGAGGATACCATGTGCAAGACACAAGTTTCATCCGTAATAAGCAAGTTACCATTTTTGTAGGTTTTTTACTTTTTAGGATTTTGTGAAAAATTTTGCCCTATTTTTGGATTTTTAGACGTGATATATATGTATATGAGATGGACATTTGTTTATTATTTCTCATGGACAGATAAAATTTTTTATGATGCATTTTGATTTGATTTGACATGTATATGTATTATGATCTTGTTGATGTATCACATGTGTTTTGATTTCTAGATGATGTGATCTTGTAGAATATATCAAATGTGTTTTGTTTATGAGATGTGCCATACTTAGTGGATGGGATGATATGATGATAAGGGTGTGGGGATAGATTTTAATATTTACAATCTGTCTTGCCCCATTTGATGATATGATATGTGATGATTAGCTTAGCATTCATGTATGATGTATACTTAGCCTTTCCTTGATATATGATGTATAGATGATGTTAGATGTGATGATAATGATGGTAATGTGATGTTGTGATAACAAAACAATGCACATGTAATAAACACAATCAAATGCTAACAAAGAACACAATGAAATAACATAATAATGCACCAGGATTCACTAGCATGTAAAAACACACCTCAATATGCACAAGCAAGAATAAATCTAATCTAAGCAAGAAAAGATGAATCCTAACAAAGTACGCCCAAGCAACAAACAACCCAAAAGCAAAAACATAAAACAACTATACAAGCAAATAAGCAAAGCAAGAAACAAGACAATGCAAGTAAATGTAAGTAAATTTTTTTATAAGTTTGTTTTTATGCAACAATTTTCTATTGTTTTTATGTATGTGAAACAATTTTCTATTGTTTTTGTGTTTTTGAAACAATTTTCTATTGTTTTTGCATTTTGAAACAATTTTCTATTGTTTTTAAATTTTGATACAATTTTTTATTGTTTTTGTGTTGTTTTCTAATGGTTTTCGAGTTATGCACGAGTAACCAAGAAAGCGTGGATGCATCCAACGTTAGATGGGGAATGTACAAGGGCATAAGCCACACACTTATGAACAAGAAGGTGAAGTCGTTAGGCGCAGCGTAAGATGGGGAATAGAAAAGACCATACCCCTCACAGATGAATAAAAAGAAGACAAAGCCGGATCTAAGCTTGACGGGATGGGGCTCATAGGGAATCTTGAAGGTAGAACTAGGGCGAGGCCAAGGAAAAATACCCTCCAGATGTAAGATGCTTGTGAACAATGAATCCTCCCAAGGTGCCTGAAACCGGTTTTCACCCAAGGACTTATCCAAAGTGCCACAATTGTGTGGTTTTCACTTTTGGATGACCTATTTTCTCTTTTTCTTTTTCTCTTTTTGATTTTATATTTTTATTTTTTTGTATTTTTGATCATTTTACCATGTTTTTTTGAGTTTTTTTCTTTTTGACTTTCTACACCATGTTTAAGCATAGAACCGCTTAAGATGCATGGCATTCATGGGCTCACGAGATCTCATCACCATTGGGGTGAGCAAGTTTGTATGCCCCTGTGCTGTACTTGGCCACAATAATGTAGGGTCCCAACCAATGTGGTTTGAACTTTCCTTTCTTTTCACGTCCGCTCTTGTGTTGAATTGATTCTCCTTCATGACTAAATCACCAACCTCAAACTGATGAGGTATGATTCTCTTGTTGTAGTTTCTGGAGACTCTATTTTGATACACTTTAAGGTGATTAAGAGCACGAATGTGCTTCTCATTTAGGAGCTCTAATTTTTGGCCAGTCTTGCTTTACCCGGTAATCCTCATCTTTATCCAGATAGTCCCTAAGAGAGATTCTTAGGGAAGGAAGTTTAATTTCTAATGGGATGATAGATTCTATCCCAAATACTAGAGAATATGGTGTCACCCCCATAGGAGTGTGAATGGAGGTTCTATAAGCCCAAAGAGATGGGTGGATTTGCAAGTGCCAATTACGACCTATTTTACTGACCATCTTCTCCATTATTCTCACCAAAGTCTTGTTTGTGGCTTCAACCTATCCATTACCTTGGGGGTAATATGGTGTAGACCATTTTAACTTGATTTGGAACCGCTAACAAAGACCTTTCACCATTTTTTCTTGAATGACTTCCCATTATCCGTAATAATGGTGAAGGAATGCCATATCGACAAATGATATGATTCATGATAAATTTAGAAATCTGAGCTCTTGTTACATAGGTTAAAGGAATGACCTCCACCCATTTTGTAAAGTATTCAGTAGCCATGATGATGTGGGTATGACCATCAGATGAGGTGGGGGTAAGTTTCCCTATCAAGTCAAGTCCCCATTTAGAAAATGGCCATGGGGTAGTGATAGGTTGCAATGGTTACGATGGAGCATGGATGAAGTTTCACATACGGAAAAGTACACACTTCCTAACATATATGCAATAATCAGTTTCCATTGTAGGCCACTAGTAGCCCACTCTTAGTAATTTATTGGCCAAAAGCATTCCATTTGTATGTGCTCCACACACCCCTTCATGTACTTATTTGATCACTTAGATTGACTCCATCATATCAAGACAATGTAACAGATTCCCATCGTAGCCACGATGATAAAGTGTACCTCCTAAAAGGGTGTAACGGGCTATTTGGTGAATCAGGATTTGTTTCTCGAAATGGGAGATATCGGGAGGGAACGTGTTGTCCTTGAGATAGGTAAAAATGGGCTCGTACCATGAGGAATTGGGACCAATAACATCACAAGCCAGAAAATATTTTGGCATGTCATACATGACTAGCGTAATTTTTCTACAAATAACATCATATCATTATTCCCTAGTGGAATACGAAGCATAGAACCCACATTGCCATAGCATCTGTCAATCTATTCTGCACTTGTGGAATTTTTTCAAATGTAATGCACACAAAGTACTCCTTTAGAGTTTCTACCAACTTTTTGTAAGGTATGAGCTTGTCATCCTTAACCTTGTATTCATCATTAACTTTCTTGATAATTAACTGAGAATCACCCACAACCTTGACATGATGAATGTTCCACTTGATAGCAAGCTTCATCCCTGCGATAAGTGCCTCATACTCTGCAATATTTTTTGTGCAAGGAAAACCCAGGTGAAAAGCCTATGGTATAGGGTCACAGAAGGAGTAATGAGGACTACCCCCACACCTAAACCATGAAAATTAAAGGACCCATCAAAGTGTATCTGCCATACGACATATTCTTCAATGTATAGCAATGAGGCATCTGGAAGATCCAGATTTAAAGGTTCAGTGCCTTATAAAGGTGCTTCTTCTAGCTAGTTAGTGAATACTTGTCCTTTAACTAACTTTTGATGTATAAATTCTATGTCAAACTCAGTTAATAGAATGATCCAATTAGTCATTCTACCTACGAGGGCAGGTTTAGACAATAAGTACTTGAGTGGGTCAACTTTGGATATCATCTTGGTTTTGGTACTCAATAAATAATGGCAGAGTTTTTAAAAATTCAAAACAAAAGATAAGCAATCCTTTTCAATTTAGGGATAGTTGAGCTCATAAGTGATGAGAGTGTGACTGAGATAATACACCACTTTTTCTTTGTGACCCAGGTCATATTGGGTGAGCATTGAACCAATAGAAAATTGCGTAGCAGAGATATAAAGCAATAGTTTCTCCCCAGGAGTTGGAGGCGGAGGATAGGCAAATTAGCCAGGTATTGTTTAAGCAAAGAAAAGGCTTGTTCTTGATCTGATCCCCAGATGAAGGTGACATCCTTTTTAAGTAAGTGGGTGAACGAATGGAACTTATTTGTAAGCTGGGAGATGAAGTAGTGGATAGCCTAGATTTTCCCCGTAAGTTACACGGTTCCTTAATATTCTTAGGTGGAGGAATTTCCATAATAGAAAACCCTTTAGCGGGGTCTACCTCAATTCCTTTTCTTGATATAATGAATCCCAACATTTTTCTTTATAGCATGTTGAATACACACTTCTTTGGATTCATCCTGACCTTGTACTCTCGTAGGCACTCAAAGATACACCATAAAAGGACATGGTGATCTTCTCTTGTCTTAGACTTTCCAAGGATGTCATCCACATAGTCCTCCATGATATCATAAATCACATCTTGAAAAATCACTACCATTGCTCATTGATAAGTAGCTCCTACATCTTTGAGAGAAAATGGCATCACTTGATAATGAAGGTACCCCAAGGAGTCATGAAATTTGTTTTGTGTTGATCTTCATCAGCAATCTTGATTTGGTTGTATCCCAAAATCCTTCCATGAGAGATAACATCTCGTATCCTGCTATTGAATCCATAATCATGTCAATATTTGGTAGTGGAAAATCATCCTTAGGGCAAGCCTTATTAATGTCTCTAAAATCCATGTAAATTTTGATACCAAAAGGATTTTTTCGCATACAAGGACGATGTTGGATATCCATTCAGAATAATCTATAGGCCGAATGAATCTGCTGCCAGCAATCTTTCCAATTCTTCTTTAACTAGTAAGGCTACCCTTGGGTGAATCTTTCTGAGCTTCTGTTCAATAGGCTTAGCATCTGTATACACAACTAGGTTTTGTATGACCAAAGTTGGATCTAAGCCTAGTGTGTCTTTGTAAGACCATGCGAACACGTCGATGAACTCTCGTAGCAGCATAGTGAATGTCTTTTGTTCTCTAGCCGAGAGTGATGCTCCTAATTTTACTATCTTTAGGTCCTCTTCTGTTCCAATGTTAACATTAATGGTTTCCTCAACTAGTAATTTGGACAAGTCCTCCATACACGTAGGATCGGGAGGAAGGTTGAGATCTTCGAACAAGGATGTCTCCATGACATTTTCATCCTTGGCATGGTCACTTTGTTTTTCCTTTGATTTTTTCATTTGTTTGTCAAGTCAGTGCTTGGTTTTCCTTTGTGTGACTTGGACTTTGATTCTTTCTAACGCTTTACGTTGGAACTTTTTCCCTCGTGTGTTCTTAAGTTTTTGACCACAAAGCTCACCTCCTCACCGAAGTAGGCACTGTATCCCAGTCAATAAAGAAA
Organism: Taxus wallichiana var. yunnanensis; assembly: GCA_018340775.1. Classification (NCBI taxonomy): domain Eukaryota; kingdom Viridiplantae; phylum Streptophyta; class Pinopsida; order Cupressales; family Taxaceae; genus Taxus; species Taxus wallichiana. Next base: position 951,852,541 of record CM031237.1, on the reverse strand, counting down.
ACCTTCTTATGGTCTCTAATGGGAATTGTATCCCTTATGCCCATGAACTCGTGATAGCTTTGTCATTCTCAAATAAATCTAGTGACATGTGACATGTTGGTCCCATTCAACAAGGGAAGGGTAAACAAGGTCAAGGGTTGGTTCCGTAGGGGTTATGGTTAGGAAAACATTGTTCATGAATAGGTTTGTGGAGGCAAGGTCCTCATATTGGCTACAATGGGAATCGTATCACTTTGTCTAGATAGTAAAAGCTATCCTCACGTTCGTAAGAACAAGTAGCATCTTGATCATTAGGGTGTGCTCCAAAAGGGCAAATCCTAATGCCATACCTTTCTATTTTGAAATGCGGAAGAGGCACCGGTTCTCTTTGTCCTTGTTTGTTTCTTCCACATCCTAGGCACTTTTAGCCCATGGAGTACATCATTTTACTATATTTCACCTATTTAGGGATTTGATAATAGGATGGTGAGTATTCTTTGGGACCCAAGTTGTAGGTGGATCAAGCAATTTTTCCTCGGCTAACAAGCCTCTCGGTAAGAATGACCCCATAGTGTATTCATTTCTAGGTCTTTTAAAGTGATGGTTGGGTCAACCTCTAGTATTAGGTGACAATGAAAGGTTTGAAACCAAGAGGGCTTGCTGCACATTATCTTCTCCATGACCATATTCAAGGATTTTCATCTCTCACGAATCAAAAGGAGATGTTGAAGTAGACACACCATGGGCACAAAAATTGAGAGAATGCAATCTCTCTGGGATTCCATGGCCTTAGATTAGAGAGGAACAACTATATCAACGAGAGGGACATGCATATGTTCCCCTTCATGAAAAGCTATTGAGATTTCTACAAAGTGAGAGAAGGTCTTTGAATCTCCTTGTATTATAATGGTGTGTCCCTCATGCTTCAATTTAATGCACTAATGGAACATTGATGGCACGGCTTGCATGGCATGAATCCATGGTCAACCTAGAAGCATATTATATGGAAGTTTCAAGTCCATGACATGAAACTTTGTCAGTGGAAAGTGGGACCCACCTCCATGGGTAGCATGATTATACCCACCGACTCCCTTTCCATGTTGTCGTAAGTGGTAATAGTGATGATATTAGACTCGGGATCTACCTCGGTATGTCCCGACTATTTAACCAACTTTAGTGTGCATATATTCAACCCTAATATGTTATCCACAAGCACCGTTTGATCTTCCTACGAGGTAATAACTACCTCAATATATAAAGGAAGATTATGTGTTGGATTCTATGCAGGGATCTCCATATGATTGAAGGCAAGATGTTCATTTGGTAGGATGTTTTCCACGATGGCTTGAAGGTGTGTAGGATCAACCTCTAATGGAACTCCCGACCCCTTAAGAGTTTGGTATAGAATGTATTTGTGTACATTGGATATCTTAAGAAGATCTAAAATCAAAATCTTAGCAGACATCTTCTCAAGTTTCTCTAAGAGGTTGTATTTACCATTTTTTGAGTTGATGGAGAAGGTTTAGGAATCACGAGGTAGGCATGCCTTGTTATGCAGCAGGTGCAATCCTTTCCCTTGATTCAGATGGCATTAATATGGTTAGTAGGAGAGTGAATACATCTAATAAGTGAATCATAATGATTGTTGTCTTTTTTGGTGTATAAGTAATTCGCTGCTTTATAACCTTGGGATGACTCTCCCAATCCGGCTTTGACTTTTCTGATTTATCATGATTGGGGAATGGCTCTTTATATATCCCCATATTTTCGTTGGGTGTCTAATTTTTCTGGGTTGTCCACCTCTATCTCCCCATTGTCGATGAGGTCTTGGATATAATGATGAAGTCGCAAACATTTGTTTGTCTTATGTCCTTTGACATCATGCATTTTGCAATATTCATGCTCCTTGTACCATTAAGGTTTTGGAGCATTGTCATCAAATGGTTGTGTCGTAGGATATGTCTTCATGTGAGCCACATCCAATTGTTTTACTATAACCAAAAAAGGTTCATTAAGAGAGGTGAACATTCTTCATTTTGGTGGTGGTTGAATTGGTCCTTTGGTTAGTTTAAAAGGTTGACTGGTTTGGATCATTTGAACACATTTAGAATCAGTGATCCCGTCTCCCACCACATTTTTGTTTTTGTTAAAAAACTTCACCTTCTCCGTGGGTTTAACATTTTGATTATCTATAGATTAGTACTTGAGAGTTCCTTTTGCAATGAGAGATTTCTCTATTTGAACCCCCTTTTTGATGACCTCCTCAAAAGTGCAAACACAATGCACTTGGAGGTGGAAATCTATATCCGGATTGAGGTTGGGTACAAAAATACTAACCAGCTATTTTTCAGGGAAAGTGCAAGGGAAGTGGCTAGCTATCCCTCTCCACCTTTGGAGGAAGTTGGCGAAAGTCTCATTAGGGCATTGTTTGGCACCACATAAATCTACCATGGTGACATCACTCTCTATGTTGTATGAGAAGTGATGCACAAACCTTTCTACCAATTTTGGCCAAGTGAAAATTGATCCCCAAGGTAAACGTGTAAACCACTCCAAGGCTTGACCTCCTAGACTCTTAGGAAAAAGTATTATGAGATAATTGTCACTGTAGGACACCTCTTGACATGCCATATAGAAATATTTGACATGATCCGTGGATCTCCTTTCCCTTTATATTTTTCAAATTTTGGCATGTAAAATTTCTTAGGAAAGGGTTGAAGGGTCATCATCTTGTCAAAAGGATAGGGACATAATTCTTCATATTGATACTTTCTAACGCTCCCTATATTACTCTCTTGAAGGCTTACAAGTGTTAATTTCATAGACTGTACCTCTTGTGTGAGCAATTGTTCTCTAGTGGGAGAAGCGATAATATATACTCGACGATATCCCATATCATCTTCTTGTTGATTTTCTCTATTAAATTCATTGATGTTAACCTTAGGCCTTAACTTTTAAAAGTTTTTGCTTTCTTCCTTCTACGTACATGAGAGGTTAGCGAAGCTAATTTTTGGCTTAGGTTACTAATATGTTATTGAATGGTGGTTTCTTGTTCTAAGGGTTCCCCTTCTTCCTCGTCTTGTGGAGGTTCTTCACCATTCGCATGTCCCGTCATGTTTTTACATGGCACTTTAATAAAGGGTATTCTATGTCCCATTATCTTATTATTTCTGCGTTAGAGGTAGAAGCATGTCCATGCGTAAAAATTTCCTCCATGTTGATAAGGAGTCATTCTTCCTTATTAGTGTTATTCGTAGGTGGGATTATTTCACTTTCAGTGGGCATTTTATGCCCTAATTCTATGACCTGTGCTAGCACTCTATCCTTATTTCTGAAGATAAACTCATCTAATAGAGTGGGGTCAAAGTCAAATTCTACGTGTGGAGATTTCAATTCATTACCATTATGATCGACCATATCTTCTATCTCTTTTTCTGCAGAAAACAGAGGCCCTAGATCATGTCCAATGAAAGGGTTTGACCTTTGTATATTCAAGGCTTCCCAAGATTTCACTTTTTGTTCCTCATATGTTTGTTTCTTGAGTCCTAATCATGTTTTGGGAGCCATTTTTTGTAATATTTTCACTAGGGTAAGTTGTAAATGTATTCAAAACTTTGTGACCACACATAAGTGAAATGCAAGATACATTTTCAAGAATATGAATAAATAAAAATGTGAGAATACTAATGTGATAGAGTGATAAATCACCAAAGTGACACAAACGTTTGTACCTAATTCTATCCAATGAAATACTTCCTAGACCACGTCTCAAAAATTAGTTTAGTGTCACAAGATAATTAACAAGATGTTTTTACTTATGCCAAGTTCAAGAGGATAAACAAGATGTAAATAAACAAAAAGGTTAATTTGACATCCTAACAAGATATACTAAAAGTGAGTTCAAATTTGATTAAAACCTATATCCAAAAAGTGCAAATTACAATTCGTGAGTGACACAACAATATCACCAAGATATGTTAACCAAAATTTGTGAGAAAGTAAGGTATTGATATCAAGATGCTATTGATATAACACGCACAAGCGGTAACACCTAGCACTCTTCAAAATCGAGGTAATAATAGAATCGAACCAAAAGCTCAAAGTATAGCTAGGAATAGTTAAAATGTGTGTATCTTAACCTTACAATATAGATATTTAGTTCAATTTTACAAGAAATAAAATGTAAATATCAAAATTGTAGTGATACGATGTAAACAAGGTAACCCTTCTAAGGAAGTTCAAGATGATGAACCACACCTAACTACAATGACAATCTTGACATGAGTATCAAGAAAACAATGGTCACTAATGATATGAATACATCTCTGCACACTTTAGACGTTTAACTTACCCCATGCAAACATGGATGGGCGTAAGCGGATAGAAAAGTGGTAGAAACAATCGATTGGTAACATAGAGGTAGTAACCCTTCTTCTGATCAACAAAGTGTCAAAAGAATGTGAAGGAAGCAAAATCAAAATAGGGATGAAAAATATTGGCTTCACTTGGCAAATTTTCACCTCGCCCTAAGGAAAATAGAAACTAAGTAAAAATAACATGTCACATGTTTCAGTAAATGAAAATATGGTTCACAACTCAACACTTTGTTTTAGAATGGTCAAAGTGGGCTCCTGAACAAAGTATATTTTCCTAGGTGGTTCTCTCATCCTAGGTGTTACAAAAATTATCCACGAGCGAGACAATTTACCCAAATAGTCCCGACTATCTTTGGAGTATCTCAACTTTTCCGCCTTTGAGCACGGTGTGCAGTAAATGCATCCATCGTGTACTTAAAAGGGTCACGTAGGGACAACTTGTAACTCTATCTCACAAAGGAATCACTAGTCAGATAGGTAGTGTTGAGCACTTCCCATTTCATCCACAAGGTTAATTTCATTTATTTGTTATTAGAGAATAGAGGATTTTAAAAGTTTTAACATTCTTAGTTTCAAAGTTTTATTGATGAATGTTTAGCATCTAACCCTTGTTTAATTCTTATCATGATGGTGCTAAGTAGTTTGTTTAACTCTTGCTAATTAAGGCTATTTAGGTGTTAGTGTTTACTTATATTAGCATTAGTTTAAAATAACTCATACACACATTAATTAATTACACTAAGATAATTAATTAAGTCGCATATCCAACAAATACCCTAATTAACGACCTTATGTTGATAAATCACCCCTTCTAACTAGACTAATTAATTATTATTAATTAATTAGCTTTCCCTTCCATGTAACCAATAAATCAATATTTAATTGATTTAATCCCCTTCTAATAGCCTAAATCGTATTAATATTCCTCTAATTAGCTTCTATAAGCTTACATCTACCTATTAGTTAATCACCTTTGATTAATTAAAACACCCTCCAACTCCCATGACTTGCTAATAATAAATTAAACCCTTTTAAAGTAAGGTTACCTTTTATAAAGAAACCTTATCAATTCCTAATCTTGTTTTACCTTTATCCCACATGCAAAGGGATGAAGTGTTTTAATTATCCATTGGGTTATATAAGGAGCCCTCCTTCTACCTTTATACCTACACCTAAACTCCTTGAGAAAGTAATTACAAAGCACATAGTAAATTAGACTAATATATTGCCTTTTTTTCTTGAGATTTCATCATCTTGAAGAGTTAATCCTCTTTCCTAAGTGCTTAGTTCATATGAGAGGTGTCAAAAGGGTCTTGTAGCCCAACGTTGACAAGCCCTCATTCCTAGGTTCTTGGAACACTAAGAACAACCATTTTTGATAGCCATGAAGCCTACCTAGGTTCATTTCATTTATTTGTTGTTAGAGAATAGAGGATTTTATATGTTTTAACATTGTTAGTTTTAAATTTTTATTGATGAATGTTTAGCATCTAACCCTTGTTTAATTCTTAGCATGATGGTGTTAAGCAGTTTGTTTAACTCCCGCTAATTAAGGCTATTTAGGTGTTAGTCTTTACTTATATTAGAATTAGTTTAAAACAACTCATGCACACATTTGGCATGCTTGGTGGGACTTACTCCATTTTCCTTTGCACTTAATTTCAAGTTTTTGTAGTTAAGTTTCATTTTTTTATTACTAACCCTCTTTTACATATGTTGATCGAACTTGTTGTTCTTAACTTGTTTTGTTGAGTTTACATGTGTTGAGTCTTCCTTGTAGGTATAGAGGAGGTGAAGTGCTGTCAAAATTGGAATTGATGGGAAAATTTCAAGATTTCTCCATGTTTTCATTTTTAGAGTTTACTTTTTCAACATTCTACATACTAGTTTTGTCAATTTCTTGAAAATTTTAAATTCTTGAGCATGTAGGTTGGTGTTTGATAGTGCTGAGTCTATATATTTACATATTAATGTGGTGTATTGCTGACAAAATTAAATCTTGGTGAGAAAATTTCAAAATTTCATCATGTTTTCATTTTTAGAGTTTACTTTTTCATCATTCTACATGCTAGTTTTGCCAATTTCTTGAAAATATTAAATTCTTGAGCATGTATGTTAATGTTTGATAGCATTGAGTCTTCTATTCATATATTAATGTGATGGGTTGCTGTCAAAATTAAATCTTGGTTGGAATTTTTTTCATTTTGCAGATTAAGGGACGTTTTTTTTGACATTTTTTGAGTTCATGTCAAGTGCATACCTATGAGCATAAGAGCATATGCGTAACCCATCTTCCGAAGGCCATAACTTTTACTCCCGAACTCGAAATGACTCCATTTTTTGCGTTGGAAATTTATTGAAGTTTACTATGAAATGGAAACATAAATTTGGGATTTATACTTACAGAAATTATAGTTTTTTCTATTAGTTTAAAACTGGTCATTTTCTAATATGTCTAATGTTTTGATGAATGTTGTATTTACATGCTTACTTGATTTAGACCAAAGCATGTGTATACTCTTCTCTTGCACCTTTTGGTGATCTTGAGAATCAAAAACAACTTCGATCTCTATGGATTAAACTTGGAAATTTGATTATTCATTTTGCTTAAGGGAATGAGCATTTACAAAGTATTTTTCAATGGTCCTTTGATTTGAAGTTTTCCATTTCTATTAAGTTGGGATATGCTCTTCTCTTGCACCTTAGGGTGATCTTGAGAATCAAAAGCAACTTTAGTCTTCATTTTATAGCATTTGTTAAATTGGAAACTTCATCTTTTACTTTTGGTTCAAGGAAAGAACATTTATCAAGATTTTTGTATGGTTCATTCATTGCAAAGCTTTTCTTTACTTTTTAGTTGAATTATTTGTTTTTATGCTCTTCTCTTTCATCCTTGGATGATCTTGAGAATCAAAAGAAACTCTTAATCCTCTTTTAAATAATGTGATTTTCTCGGAGATCTACTAACGCTTGAGTGCGGGACCTAAAAAATGCTTGACAAAGAAAGGAGGAATCAAAACAAAATCAAAAACTAATAATACATTTGTTATAGAGGTTTCCAAAAGGTGTTCAAGAAAACCACACCTAATTAAATAAGATAAAATGAACAACATATTCAAAACACTATATTACAGGTTTTGGAAAAGGGTACGTCCCTCTCCGCTCAACTGAAACATAACCCTTTTGGCATAATGCCTTAAGCTACAACAATAAGGGTGGTTCTAGGAACCCCAAAGTATTCCACACAAGACGGAACCTTGTGGACGAAACGGGAAGTGCTCCGCACTACCTATCTAACTAGTGATTCCTTTGTGAGATAGAGTTACAAGTTGTCCCTATGTGACCCTTTTAAGTACATGATGGATGCATTTACTACCCACTATGCTTAAAGGGGTAAAAGTCGAGATAATCCCAAGATATTCAAGAATATTTGGGTAAATCATCCCACTTGTGGATAATTTTCATAACACCTAGGGACGAGAGAACCACCTAGGAAAATATACATTTGCTAGAGCCCACTTTGACCATTCTAAAACAAAGTGTTGAGTTGTGAACCATCTTTTCATTTGTGAAACATGTGATGCGTTACTTTCACTTAGTTTTTATTTTCCTTAGGGTGAGGTGAAACTCTACCAAAGTGAAGCTAGAATTTTTCATCCCTATTTTGATTTTAATTCCTTCACATTCTTTTGACACTTTGTTGATCGGAAGAAGGGTGACTACCTCTGCGTGTTACTAATCGATTGTTTCGCCAATTTTTTGTTCATTTATGCCCATCCATGTTTTTGGCTGGGTAAGTTAAACATCTAAAGTGCGCGGAGATGTATTAATATCATTGGTGACTATTGTGATCTTGATAACCATGTGAAGATCATCATTGTAGTTAGGCGGGGTTCATCATCTTGAACTTCCTTAGAATGGTTACCTTGTTTACATCATATCACTACAATTTCGATATTTACATCTTGTTTCTTGTAAACTCAACCTAAATATCTATATTGTAAGGTTACATTGCACACATTTTAACTATTCCTAGCTATACTTTGAGATTTTGGTTCAATTCTATTATTGCCTCAATTTTGAAGAGTGCTAGGTGTTACCGCTTGTGCGTGTTATATCAATAGCATCGTGATATCAATACCTTACTTTCTCGCAAAGTTTTGTTAACATATCTTGGTGATATTATTGTGTCGCCCATGAATTATAACTGGTAATTTTTGGGATATAGGTTTTAATCATATTTGAACTCACTTTTAGTATATCTTGTTAGGAGGTCACATTAACCTTTTGTATTTACTTACGTCTTGTTCATCCTCTTGAACTTGGCATAAGTAAAAACATCTTGTTAATTATCTTGCGACACTAAACTACTTTTTGAGACGTAGTCTAGGAAGTATTTCATCAGATAGTATTAGATACCAAACATTTGTGTGACTTGTGATTTATCACTCTATCACATTGGTATTCTCACATTCTTATTCATTCATATTCTTAACAATTTATCTTGCATTTCACTTAGGTGTGGTCACAAAGTTTTGAACACATTTACAACTTACCCTAGTGAAACTATTACAAATCATGGCTCCCAAAACATGATTAGGACTCAAGAAACAAACATATGAGGAACAACAAGCAAAAACTTGAGAAGCCTCAAATAGACAAGGGTCAAACCCTTTCATTGGACATGATCTAGGGCCTCTGTGTTCTATGGAAAAAGAGACAGAAGATATGGTCAATCATAGTGATAATGAATTGGAATCTCCACACACAGAATTTGACTTTGACCCCACTCTATTAGACGAGTTTCTCTTCAGAAATAAGGATAGAGTGCTAGCATGGGTCATAAAATTAGGGGCTAAAATGCCCACTGAAAGTGAAACAATCCCACCTATGAATAACGCTAATGAGGAAGAACGACCCCTTATCAATATGGAGGACATTTTGACACATGGACATGCTTCTACCTCCAATGTAGGAAATAATAAGATAGTGGGACATAGAATACCCTTTATCAAAGTGCCACGTAAAAACACGATGGGACATGAGAATGGTGAAGAACCTCCACAAGATGAGGAAGAAGAGGAACCCTTAGAACAAGAAACCACCATTCAACAATAGATTAGTAACCTAAGCCAATAATTAGCTTTTCTAACCTCTCATGTATAGAAGGAAGCAAGAAAAAACATTCAAAAGTCAAGGCCTAAGGTTAAGATCAATGAATTCCATAGAGAAAATCAAGAAGAAGATGATACAGGATATCGTTGAGTATATATCCCCGCTTCTCCCACTAGAGAAAAATTGCTCACACAAGAGGTACAGTCTATGAAAGTAACACTCACAAGCCTTCAAGAGAGCAATATAGGGAGTGTTAGAAAGTATCAATATGAAGAATTATGTCCCTATCCTTTTGACAAGATGATGACCCTTCAACCCTTTCCTAAGAAATTTGACATGCCAAATTTGAAAAATAAAAAGGAAAAGGAGATCCATGGGATCATGTCAAATATTTCTATATGGCATGTCAAGAGGTGTCCTACAGTGACAATTATCTCATAAGACTTTTTCCTAAGAGTCTAGGAGGTCAAGCCTTGGAGTGGTTTACACGTTTACCTCGGGGATCAATTTTCACTTGGCTAGAATTGGTAAAAATGTTTGTGCGTCACTTCTCGTACAACATAGAGAGTGATGTCACCATGGAAGATTTATATGGTGCCAAACAACACCCTAATGAGAATTTCACCAACTTCCTCCAAAGGTGGAGAGGGATAGCTAGCCGCTTCCCGTACACTTTCCCTGAAAAATAGCTGGTTAGTATTTTTGTACCCAACCTCAATCCAGATATAGCTTTCCACCTCCAAATGCATTGTGTTCACACTTTTGAGGAGGTCATCGAAAAGGGGGTTCAAATAGAGAAATCTCTCATTGCAAAAGGAAATCTCAAGTCCCAATCTAGAGATAATCAAAATGTTAAACCCACAGAGAAGCCAAAGTTTTTAACAAAAACAAAAATGTGGTGGGAGGCGGGATCATTGATGCCAAACGTGTTCAAACGATACAAACCGGTCAACCTTTTAAACTGACCAAAGGACCAATTCAACCACCACCAAAATGAAGAATGTTCACCTCTCTTAATGAACCTTTTTAGTTATACTAAAACAATTGGATGTAGCTCACATGATGACATATCCTACGACACAACCATTTGATGACAATGCTCCAAAACCTTCATGGTATAAGGAGCATGAATATTGCAAAATGCATCATGTCAAAGGACATAAGACAGACAAATGTCTACGACTTCGTCATTATATCCAAGACCTCATCGAAAATGGGGAGATAGAGGTGGACAACCTAGGAAAAACTTAGACACCCAATGAAAAGATGGGGATATATAAAGAGCCATTCCCCAATCATGATAAATCAGAAAAGTCAAATCCAGATCGGGGAGAGTCATCCCAAGGTTATAAAGCAATGAATTACTTATACACCAAAAAGACAACAATCATTATGATTCACTTATTGGATGTATTCACTCTCCTACTGACCATATTAATGCCATCCGAATCAAGGGAAAGGATTGCACCATGGTAACAAGGCATGCCCACCTCGTGATTCTGAACCTTCTCCATCAACCCCAAAAACGGTAAATACAACCTCTTAGACCAGCTTGAGAAGATGTCTCGCTAAGATTTTGATCTTAGATCTTTTGAAGATATCTAATGTACACAAAGACATTATGTACCAAACTCTTTAGGGGTCGGGAGTGCCATTAGAGGTTGATGCTACACACCTTTAAGACGTCATGGAAAACATCCTAAAAATGAACATATTACCTTCAATCATAGGGATATCCCTATTAAGAATCCAACACATAATCTTCCTTTATATATTGAGCTAGTTGTTACCCGTATGAAGATCAAACGGATGCTTGTGGATAACAGATTAGGGTTTAATATATGCACACTCAAGTTGGTTAAACAGTTAGGACATACCGATGTGGATATTGAGTCTAATATCATCACTATCACCGCATACAACAACACGGAAAGGGAGTCGGCGGGTACAATCACGCTACCCATGGAGGTGGGTCCGTTTGCCATCAGACAAAGTTTCATGTCCTGGACTTGAAACTTCCATATAATATGCTTTTAGGCTAACCATGGATTCAAGCCATGTAAGCCATGTCATCAACATTCCATCAGTGCATTAAATTGAAGCATGAGGGACACACCATTATAATACAAGGAGATTCAGAGCCCTTCACTCACTGTAGAGCTCTCAATAGATTTGCATGAAGGGGCACATATGCATGTCCCTCTGCTGATATAGTTATTCCTCTCCAATCTGAGGCCATGGAATCCTGGATAGATTTGGATTCTCTCAAGTTCTTGTGCCCATGGTGTGTCTACTTCAACATCTCCTTTTGATTCCTAGGAGATGAAAATCCTTGAATATGGCTACAGAGAATATAATGTGCAGCAAGCCCTCTTGGTTTCAGACCTCTCATTGTCACCCAAGACTAGAGGTCGACCTAACTATCACTTCAAAAGACCTAGAAATGAACACACTATTGGGTCATTCTTACCTGGAGGCTTGTTAGCTGAGGAAAAATTGCTTGATACACCTACAACTTGGGTCCTAGAGGATACTCAGCCATCCCGTTATCAAGCCCCTAAATACGAGAAATCTAATAAAATTATGTACTCCATGGGACTCTACAAGGTCCTAGGATGTGGAAGAAACGAACAACAACAGAGAGAACCGGTGCCTCTTCCACATTTCAAAATAGAAAGATATGGCATTGGTATTTTCCCTTATGTAGCACACCCCAATTATCAAGATGCTACTTGTTCCGAATGTGAGGATAGCTCGACTATCTATAAATCGATACTGATTCCCATTGAAGCTAATATGAGGACCTTGCCTCCACAAACCTATTCATGAACAACATTTTCATAACCATAACCCCTACGGAACCAACCCTTGTTGAATGGGACCAACAATGTCACATGCCGCTAGATTTATTCAAGAATGACGAAAATCTATCGTAGAGTTCATGGGCATAAGGGATACAATTCCCATTGGAGACCATAAGAAGGGTTTCTTTATTGACTTGGATACATGCACCTACTTCGGTGAGGAGGTGAGCTTTGTGGTCAACAAAACTTAAGAACACGTGAGGGAAAAATTTCCAATGTAAAGCCTTGGAAAAAATCAAAGTCCAAGTCACACAGTGAAAACCTCTTTGAGGCACTGGCCGAAAAACAAATAAAAAAATCAAAGGACAAACAAAGTGACCATGCCAAGGATGAAAATCTCGTGGAGACATCCTTGGATGAAGATCTCAACCTTCCTCCTCAATCCTACGCGTATGGAGGACTTGTCCAAATTACTAGTCGAGGAAACCATTGATGTTAACATTGGTACAGAAGAGGACCCAAAGATAGTAAAATTGGGAGCATCTCTCTCAGCTAGACAAAAAAAGACATTCACTATGCTGGTACAAGAGTACATCGATGTGTTCGCATGGTCTTACAAAGATATGTCGGGCTTAGATCCACTTTTTCGGCGCGTGCACAACCTAGTTGTGCGTGAGATGCTAAGCCTTACTAGTTAAAGAAGAATTGGAAAGATTGTTGGTGGTAGGATTCACTCGGCCTATAGATTATTCTGAATGGATATCCAACATCGTCCCTATCCGTAAAAATCTGTCATCAAGATTGTGAATTTACATATATTTTAGAGACATTAATAAGGCTTTCCCTAAGGATGATTTTTCACTACCAAATATTGACATGATTATGGATACAAGATGTTATCTCTCATGGATGGATTTTCAGGATATAACCAAATCAAGATTGCTGATGAAGATCAGCACAAAACAACTTTCATGACTCCTTGGGGTACCTTCTATTAGCAGGTGATGCCATTTGGTCTCAAAAAGGTAGGAGCTACTTATCAGTGGGAAATTACGGTGATTTTTCATGATATGATTCATGATATCATAGAGGACTATGTGGATGACATCCTTGGAAAGTCCAAGACAAGAGAAGATCACCTTGTCATTTTGCAGTGTATCTTTGAGTGCCTACGAGAGTACAAGGTTAGGTTGAATCCAAAGAAGTGTGTATTCAGCGTGCTATCAGGAAAACTATTGGGCTTCATTGTATCAAGAAGAGGAATTGAGGTAGACCCCGCTAAAGTGTCTACTATTACTGAAATGCCTCCACCTAAGAATATTAAGCAATCTGCGTAACTTACAGGGGAAAATCTAGGCTATCCATCGCTTCATCTCCCAGCTTGCAGATAAGTGCCACTCATTCACCCACTTGCTTAAAAAGGATGTCACCTTCATCTGGGGATCAGAGCAAGAGTAAGCCTTTTCTTTGCTTAAACAATACCTGGCTAATCTACCTATCCTCATGCCTCTAACTCCTAGGAGCCACTCTTGCTTTATATCTCTGCTACGTAATTTGCTATTGGTGCGCTGCTCACCCAATATGACCTGGGTCACAAAGAAAAAGTGGTGTATTATCTCAGTCGCACTCTCATCGCTTATGAGCTCAACTATCCCTAAATTGAAAAAGCTTTCTTGGCTGTTGTTTTTACTTTTCAAAAACTCTACCATTATCTATTGAATACCAAAACCAAGCTGATATCCAAAGTTGACCCACTCAAGTACTTGTCTAAACCCACCCTCACGGGTAGAATGGCTAATTGGATCATTCTATTAAGTGAGTTTGACATAGAATTTGTACATCAGAAGTTAATTAAAGGACAAGTACTTACTGACCAGCTAGTGAAGCACCTTTGCAAGGCACTAAACCTTTAAATCTAGATTTGCCAGATGCCTCATTTCTATACATTAAATAATCTTTCATATGGTAGATACACTTTGACGGGTCCTTTACTTTTCATGGTTCAGTGTGGGGGTAGTCCTCATTACTCCTTCTGGTGACCCTATACCATAGGATTTTACCTAGGTTTTCCTTGCATAAACAATATTGTAGAGTATGAGGCACTTATCACAGGGATGAAGCTTGCTATCAAGTGGAACATTCATCATGTCAAGGTTGTGGGTGATTCTTAGTTAATTATCAAGCAAGTTAATGATGAATACAAGGTTAAGGATGACAAGCTCATACCTTACAAAAAGTTGGTAGAAACTCTAAAGGAGTACTTTGTGCACATTACATTTGAACAAATTCCACGAGAGCAGAACAGATCGGAAGATGCTATGATGACGGTGGGTTCTATGCTTTGTATTCCACCAGGGAATAATGGCATGTCATTCATTGTAGAAAAATTATGCTAGCCTACGTATGATATGCCGAATCTCTTCGGCTTGTGATGTTCTTGGTCCCAATTCCCCATGGTACAAGCCCATCTTTACTTATCTCAAGGACAACATGTTCCCTCCCGATATCTCCCATTTTGAGAAACAAATCCTAATTTTCCAAATAGCCCATTACACCCTTTTAGGAGGTACACTTTATCATTGTGGCTATGATGGGAATCTATTACGTTGTCTTGATATGACGGAGTTGATCCAAGCGATCAACGAAGTACATGAAGGGGTGTGTGGAGCACATAAAAATGGAATGGTTTTGGCCAAGAAATTGCTAAGAGTGGGCTACTATTGGCCTACAATGGAAACCAATTGTTGCAATTATGTCAGGAAGTGTGTACTTTTCTAGTAGAGCCAAAGATGTGATAATGTGTAGGAAACCTAGGTTCAAGTCCCACCGAGTGTGACAATGTGTGCATGAGTTGTTTTAAACTAATGCTAATATAAGTAAATACTAATACCTAAATAGGCTTAATTATCAAGAGTTAAACAAACTACTTAGCACCATCATGATAAGAATTAAACATAAACTCTACGGCATTCTCGTGCGTAAAAATGAGGAAGGCATGGAAGCACCTATTGCTTTCATGAGTTGTCCTTTGAAAAAGCATGAGATAAAATATATCCAATTGGAGAAGCATGCATATGCAGTGGTCAAGGCTGTAAAAAATTTAGGTTTTACATCCTCAATTCCCATACGGTGGTGATGGTCCTCGGCAGTGCAATCAAGTCCATCTTGACATAGCAAGATCTCAGCTAAAAGAGGAAATTGGATTGCAAAGACTCAAGAATATGACTTGGAGATTCAACCCTCCAATCTGGTAAGGGGAAATGGCTTATGTAAGTTGATTGCTGAAGATGAAACACTCAAAGTTCAACATGGTGAAGAAAACTATGCTTGCTCAACTTGTTCAGAAGACAACCCATAGGTTCTCTTTGTCACCACTACTAATGAGTGGTATGTTGATATTGCCTATTACCTGACTTATGGAGAATGCCCCCATCTTGATTACAAGAAAAGGAGAACACTCAAGCTGAAGGTAGCTAAATTTGTAATCTAGAATCATGCACTTTACAAAAGAGGCTTGGATGGTTGTTTCCTCAAGTGCGTAGATAAAGAGCAACAAGAAAAGTTTCTTAAAGCATACCATGACCAAGCATGTGGTGGAAATTTTTCAGCAATGGTCACTACACACAAGATCCTTCGAGGAAGGTATTATTGGCCCACCATCTTTACAGACACTCAAGATTGGGTTTCTAAATGCAAAGCATGCCAATAGTTTGTTGGAAGACCACAACTCGCTGCATTACCACTCAGTCTATGGTTATTAAAGTACCATTTCAACAATACAAAGCTAGAATTCATTGGTGTTTTGAACCCTCACTCAAGTGCATGGCACACCTATGTACTCACAAAAAATAGACTACTTCACTAAATGGGTGGAAGCCATTCCGGCCAAACAAGCCAACACTGAAACAATATGCAACTTCATCAAGGAGAATATCATAGTCCATTTTAGAGTGCCACAAAATATTGTAGTAGATAATGCTACCTATTTCTCTTCAAGAGAGTTGACCAAGTTTTTCTATAGCTATGGAATCTCCCTAGCTCATTCTTCTGACTACTATCCACAAGGAAATGGATAGGCCAAATCAAGCAACAAGAACATTGTGACCATTGTCCGTAAGCTTGTAAACGAGAATCAAAGGAATTGGCACAAAAGGTTGTACGACACATTGTGGGTGGATAGGATCACTCCCAAGAAGGCAATAGGTATGTCACCATTCCAACTATTGTATGGATTCAAAGCAGAAATTCCTCTCACGATCGAGATGTCATCTCTCAAGCTGCTACAGCAATAGAAGATGGTCAGTACAAGGATTCCATTAATAAGAGGATCCTCTTTCTTGAGAAGCTGGAAGAAAATAGACTCCAAGTGGTGGATCGCATTAAGGAGCACCAATTGAAAGTAAAGAAGATTTTTTATAAGAAGGCCAAGGAAAGAGAATTCAAAGTTGGAGACTTCATCCTGCTATGGGACAAGAGAAGAGAACCAAAAGGCAGCCATGGAAAGTTTGATTCATTATGGCTCGACCCATTCCAGATTCATGAAGCTTGCGGTGAGAATGATTTTCTTCTCTCATATTTGGATGGAATGTGACCTGGAATTTCTTGGAGTGGGAAATACTTGAAATTGTATCATCAGTGAAAGCGGGTTATTCCCGCCTTGTACCATAGGTGTGTTTCCCTTTCCGTTGTGTGGTTTTGTTTCCCCTTCTATTGTGTGTCATGTGTTTCCTTCCCTGTTGTGTGCTTGTGTGTTTCCTTCTTCTGATCTTTCTTTCTCAAAGTTTTATATGACTCTGTAAGGCCCAATGGATAAGGCCTTTGGTCAATGAATTACAAGGTCTAGAGATTAAGATTATGGATTCCCATGTCGTATCTTCACAATGCTCGACCCATGTCATGTCCCCAAGATAGGGCGATTGTTGTCACCCTAAAACTCCCCCCTTGATCCAAAAATAATCAGATTATTACTACCTGATCTCGGACCCTTGTAGGCTTTAAATATTTTCTGATAATTTTTTCCTTCTAAGTAATCAATTTAAAATAAAATGCAAGACATTTAAGACAATTGCACACAGATTGATTACGGAGTTCGGCAATTGCCTACGTCTCCGGGTTCGTGGTCAAACCGTTCCACTAGTCAAAACTTGTAAGTTACAATAGTACTTTCACAAGAAAACCTAATGGAATTTTACTTGCCTATCAATATATCAGTTCTTCGAAAAAACTTCCGATGTTCAGTAGAATTGTTTCTTCAACTTCCTGATGCACAATATCCTTCAGCTTTGATCGGCCTTCCGATGCTATCGATGCGACGCTAGCACTCCGATCGAAAATTTAGGATTTGCAAGTAATTGGTGTGGCTCAATGGGCCTATTGGGTAGTTTATAATTTACTCCCAATCACAAATATTTCATCTACTATTGCCTAAAATAATAGGCCAATAAACAATATTTGTTGACACGTCTCCACAATAAGCTTAACAAATAATAAGCTTGGATGTGTCCCCACAATAAGCTTAACAAATAATAAGCTTAGGGTCTTTGTGTCCATTACAATAGAATGGGTTCCCTATTTATACAAAAATAGGGCCCTTAAAAATGCATTCCATATAATCCTTAGGCTAAAAATACCATAGCCCGTAGCATAGTTGATGGGATTAAATCCCAAATTGGGCGGATGTATTTTTAAATGGGATAAATATCCATTTTAGCGGCTAAGGAGAGGGGGAGTGGTTTTGAATGTTTTTAATGGGATATAATCCCAAATGGAGTGGCATATATTTGGGTAAGGTTTAATAACCCTTATCCCCTCCATTCTTCACGTGGATAATACCACGCATGGCTTTAAGCCCCCAACAACCACTTCATCCTCCTTCCACGTGGTCCTTTGCATGCCCCCACCACCACTTCCCTCCTTCAAAAATGCACTTAGCATGTGGCGGTTTATACTAATGTTTGAACACACACACACACACACACACACACACACACACACACACACACATATATATATATATACATGGCATTTGGAATGGTGTGTAAGTGGACTTACCAAGTAAATAAAAATTTGACCCATACCATGGGGTATCAAAATTAATTAACTCGGTCATCATGTAGTCCACTTGTCATCTCCTGATAGGCAAATCGAG
The DNA here is from genome assembly GCA_018340775.1 of Taxus wallichiana var. yunnanensis. Lineage (NCBI taxonomy): Eukaryota > Viridiplantae > Streptophyta > Pinopsida > Cupressales > Taxaceae > Taxus > Taxus wallichiana. Next base: position 951,834,119 of record CM031237.1, on the reverse strand, counting down.
TGAATTCGATGAGCGATGGCAAGCCACGTGTCACAGTGCGATTCGGTCCAATATTGACCAATTGACTAGAGTTGACTTTCCCACTGTCTGAACTTTGACTGAACATATCTAGAGCTCCCGATGTCTATTTTTCACGTTCTTATAGTTGTTGGAAAGATCTCGAGATGATCTTCTACACTGACACCATTTAGGGATGTTTAGGGAACTTTCAAAAATGATCCCCGATCACGCCTCCCCACTCGTAAAGGATTTTTGTCCCAAAAAGCTTGCATCTGTCTCCGAATCTGAAAACTTTGTTGCCACCTCAAAAGTGCTTCGTAGTTGACCCTGGGTCTTCTCCTCCAACCTTCTCACTTTGACAAATCTTCTCCAATCCTAGGACTGTGGGTTATGGGCCCACGATGCTTCCGCTACGCCACTCGATATCCGAAGAAGACCTCCACCCCGCTTTATGATGCTAAGTTTCGAATGAAACCTCAATGTTCTTTATGTACGGTGCTAAGCTTCTAGATATCTAACAACAAGGATCTTCTTTGACTCTATAACACATCTCCTGGCTCCAAGTTGATTCCACAAAATCTGAACTAGTTTGAAGGAACTCCATGTTATGTAGAGCTTTGATTGATCCGATGTCAATAATGGACAATGAATTTTCCCTTTTTAGACCTCAACACCTCTGATGCATGATGTTAAGCCTCTTTCAAGACCTCGAGCCTCTGATGCATGATGCTAAGTCTATTATAGACCTCAGCGCCTCCGATGCATGATGTTAAGCCTCTTGCAAGACCTCGAGCCTCTAATGCACGAAGCTAAGTCTATTGATCAGCTATTATTCGTATGTGTGGTCGTAATGCCTTGACACCGAATGACGTTATGAGCTGATCCTTTTAGAGATCCTCTTGTTGACATACTAATATCAGGTACCACTCTGCAGCATGGTCACAATGCCTCTACGTAGAATTAATTTCCAACCCGACATCAATGCCAAAGGTGATTTAGCTACCATTCTACTGCACGGTCACAATGCCTCTACACAGAATGAAGTTCCAAGATGATCTCTGTGAACTCTCTGTTTCTACACAAATGACATATAAATCTCCAAGATTTATATGAGTTAATTCCTATGTCCAAGCTGTAACAGGTACTCACACGCTGATTAGGAGATATGTTTGGAGCATTAATCAAATTTTCTAAGTAAGAAAATCCATTAAGTATTGTAAACCTTTCTCTCAGCATTTTCTCACAATATCTAATCTCCAAACTTAATACTGCATATGATCCATCAATATGAATTATGTAATATATAATTGAAAAATTGTTGACTTACCCATTTCAAAGGACTTTCACTTTCAGGTATTACCTGGTCCTAGGTTGGCTTTTTTGGTGGTGGAGTAGAAACTTCCTTTGCCTTTACAATAGGCCTCCATTCCATCTTTGGCTTGCCATTACTCTAATGGTGAGATGGATGCAATTTCAGCAATTTTCCACCTAATGCCCATTCCTCTGGTAATGAGCACAAAAATTCCTCTTAATCTCCTTCTTCTGGGATGAGGAACCCTTTCTGCCATTTCTCGACTCTGCATGATGAGATTGGTCTTTTTGATTTGCCTTATTCCTTATGAACGACATCAAATTCTTCATCAGTTTCCTTCTCTTCCAGCATATGGCCATTGAATGATTATGCAATCCACAAAAAGTACATGGAAAGGCATTCCACATCTTCTGAAAATCATAACCATACTTCTTAAGCTGAAAAAGTGGATAAGAAGTTTTACTGTGCTTACGATTATGGTAAGAAACTAGAGGTGGAATCTCATTACCTCTTCACTGATTTCGCTTACCACATCTTGCCTCTGTGACGATGAAGCACAACTTTCCTACTTAGAATCTTCTCGCAGGACTAGTGGGGTGTTCTCTTTACTTTCGAAAGCTTGTCTCCCATCAACGCTCTTGGAGCATTCTCCAATTTCCAATCCCACACTAGGAAAACCCAAACCTGCAAAACGAGGACGATCCTCGATTTGTATTGGGTTAGCAATGCCTTGGCCATTTTTCCCAAGGCCTCTTCCATCAAATCCCATTTTATCTAGTAACTTAGATCTAATGCCTCTACTATGCTTTTCAAACAAACCAAAGACTTCATTACCTGAATCAAACCGAATGGGAGGAAGAAGAAGATTCACGTGGTGAACAACTTACAGTGCAGTCATCTGCCATGGTCACTGCATCTGAAGTTGAAGGTATTTCCTTTCTCTGATCACCACACTGCAACCTTGCCAAGAGCTCATCCTTGGTTTGCAGTTCTGATTTCAAACGAGCATTCTCCTCTTCCAAGGAGTAATACATTGATCACAAGAGAGAGTTCTCTTCCTGGATCTGGTGATTATAAGCTTCAATTTCCTCAAGCTTCACTGTTTAGACATCTTTCCCATAGTGCACTTGTACCTGTTCACACAAACTAAACTAACTGCACCAACTTGAAGCAATCACTCTGTTAATCAGATTTACTGAAAAACAAATATGGAGCTAAACCAGCTCTGATACCAAACATGATCCAAAAATAATCAGATTATTACTACCTGATCTCGGACCCTTGTAGGCTTTAAATATTTTCGATGATTTTCTCCTTTTAAGTAATCAATTTAAAATAAAATGCAAGACATTTAAGACAATTGCACAAGATTGATTACGGAGTTTGGCAATTGCCTACGTCTCCGGGTTCATGGTCAAACTGTTCCACTAGTCAAAACTTGTAAGTTACAATATTACTTTCACAAGAAAACCTAATGGAATTTTACTTGCCTATCAATATACAGCTTCTTTGAAAAAATTCCGATGATCACCGAATTGTTTCTTCACCTTCCGATGCACAATCTCCTTCACTTCGATCAGCCTTCGACACTATCAATGTGATACTAGCACTTTGGTCGACAATCCAGATTTGCAAGTAATTGGTGTGGCTCAATGGGCATATTGGGTAGTTTATAATTTACTCCCAATCACAAATATTTCGCTCTACTATTGCCTAAAATAATAGGCCAATAAACAATATTTTTGACACGTCTCCACGATAAACTTAACAAATAATAAGCTAGGGTGTGTCCCCATAATAAGCTTAGGGTATTTTTGTCCATTACAATAGAATGGGTTCCCTATTTATACAAAAAATAGGGCCCTTAAAAAATGCATTCCATATAATCCTTAGGCTAAAAATACCATAGCCCGTAGTATAGTTGATGGGATTAAATCCCAAATTGGGCGAGATGTATTTTTAAATGGGATAAATATCCATTTTAGCAAAGCTAAGGAGAGGGGAGTGGTTTTGAATGCTTTTAATGGGATATACTCCCAAATGGAGCAGCATATATTTTGGTAAGGTTTAATAACCCTTATCCCCTCCATTCTTCACGTGGATAATACCACACATGGCTTTAAGCCCCCAACAACCGCTTCATCCTCCTTCCACATGGTCCTTTGCATGCCCCCACCACCACTTCCCTCCTTCACAAATGCACTTAGCATGTGGTGGTTTATACTAATGTTTGAACATTAATATATATATATACGTAGCATTTGGAATGGTGTGTAAGTGGACTTACCAAGTAAATAAAAATTTGACCCATACCATGGGGTATCAAAATTAATTAACTTGGTCATCATGTAGTCCACTTATCATCTCCCGATAGGCAAATCGAGAAAATTCGACGAGCGATGGCAAGCCATGTGTCACAGTGCGATTTGGTCCAATATTGACCAATTAACCAGAGTTGACTTTCCTGCTATATGAACTTTGACTGAACATATCTAGAACTCCCGATTTCTGTTTGTCGTGTTCTCATAGTCATTGGAAAGCTTTCGAGATGAGCTTCTGTACTGACACCATTTAGGTATGTTTAGGGAACTTTCAAAAATGATCCCCTACTCACCTCCCCCCCCCTCATTTTTTAAGTCAAATTCAAAAATTTTGAGCTCACGCCCTCCAGAAGTGTTCAAGTAAAGTTGGAAGTCTGAAAAGATAGAGAAATTCATGCTTTGAAGTTGTTTAAACTCTCCAGTCTACGTGGTTTGATAAATTTTCCGTTTCCCCGTCTGGACGCGTGAAAATTCTATTATTGTCCTCATTTGAATGAAATTTTTAATCTTTCTATGGATTTGGATCGTTGAACCTTATATTGTTTTCAATCCCTTGGTTTGCAAAGAAATTTGAAAATCGGGCACGAAATGGTGGAGTTTTCTTCTTCTCTACATTTTTCCATAGTCATGAATGACAGGTGTTTTCTTCCCCATCAAATTTTGGCCCCATTATCCATGGGTATGTGGACATATCTAATTCGCAGGCGGGCCGGTGGAGTAATTTTTTTGAGTATTTATATAAAAAGGACTAAAATTCATAAAGTGACCCGTAGCCCCAATCATGCTATGAGGGAAAAATTCAAATGTTGAGCCCACATCAAAAGATTCAAAGTAGGGAGGCAGATTGTCGAGGAGATTTGAGAATTTGAGCCTTTTTCATTAAAGGGGCTTAAAGTTAAAAAGTGACCCATAGCCCCACCAAACACAAAGGAAAAAGTCAAATGTTGAGCCCATTGTTGGAAAGTCAAAACAGGGGAAGCGGGTCGGCAGAGAAATTTGAGGTTTTGAGCCTTTTTGTAAAAAGGGTGAAAAGTCATAAAGTGACCCGCAGCCCCACCCACGCGATGAGGAAAAAGTCAAATATTCAGCCCGCATCGAAGGTCAAAGAAGGTGGGCAGCCCAAATGGAGCAATTTGAATTTTTGATCCCACATTGAAAAAAGGTAAAATTATAAAAGAGGCCCGGCTCTGTCTCCACTCAAGTGAGGCACATGTAAAGACCATATCAAAAGTGGGTGAGTTGCCAAAATATTCCAAAATTGCAAATCTCTATAAAGTCACAAAATGTAAAGGAATCCTCCACACTGCTTCGAGTAAATTTTTCTCACGTGGACGGCTCTGGATTAAAGTTTCAAGGGCAATATGAATGGTTCAATTTCAAAGTTACAAAATGAGTGTAACGGTTGTATTATGAAAAGTCTTGTTTTTTCGCCATTGGCGCTTTTTTCATGGATCAAGAATCTGAATGGACGTGGATGATTGAAAAGATTATAAACCATTTCTTGCTAACAAATAAGAAGTTGTAACTATTTCTTGCAAGATATTTAATGGCTTCTTCACACCATTGTAAAGGGTTGGCAATTGATCTTGTAAACTCACAAGTGCACTGTACTTAGCAAAGGAGATAACCATTTTCTTCTACTTTCCTCCATTCTCAAATTTCTTCCATTCCCACATTATGTACAACCTTTGTTTAAGCATTAATACAAGAAGAAAGATTTTGTAGCCTCTTTGATGAGGAGATTTTAGAAACTTTGAGTTTGTAATCTTATCTCATCTTGTTGCCATTTGTAGGGTTGTTTCTTCTCATAAATGCATGTGTTGAAGTTTCTAACTAGTGCATGTAGGAATATGATTTTCTACTTGTAACATTAGTTCTCCTACCTCTTTTCTCATTCCCTTTCCCACCTTCATATAAAATTGCCCCCTTGCAGATAACTATAAGCATTTTCCACAAGGTCATTTGAGGGCCCCGTTTGGAATCCCGACCAAAAGGCCACCACAGAAATCCACATTTTCTCGTGCATGCACATATGTCGCTTGCACCTGGTTAAGTAGAGGTACTTAGATTCCCTGAGCATTGGCCAAGAATTCAAAATTTTGTCCACCGAAAATTTCCTCACCAACACTCATCTTCCTATCCTTGCATCTTTCCATTTATCTCTTTTAAGCTCGTGACCGATTCCAATTTTCCACTAATCCCCAGTTTGGGGAGAAACACCTCATCATGTAATCCTTCAAAATTTATATGTTACATCTCATTTTTTTCTCGTCACTTGTCTTCAAACCACTCAACGAAAAGGGGCAAATGTGAACACCTAAAATTAGCACCGCTAATTCCACTGCGTCAAGCATCTATTATGTCCCTTCATTATCACATTGCACCCCTCATATTTATATCAATATCATCACCATACTTTCATAATTCCACATCCATCATTAATTAAACTGGACCCTCCATTTATTGATTAAATAACACTCCATGACCTAGGTCACCCATTTATTGATTATGCTCACATCCCTAAAGTCTAATTTAATTAATTAATTAAAATAAGTTAGTTATCATCCTCACACCTCACTATGACACCTTGCTAACTACCTAACCTCCTCTAAAACTACCTTCTAAAAATCTCTAACTTATCCCTAACCTCCTCTAAAACTACCTTCTAAAAAATCTAACACCCTCATCCTAACTAACCTTCCAAAATCTCTAACCAACTAACCACCTAACTAATTTACTAACCTTCCAAAAAGACTCTATAAATACGGGCTCTAGGCTTCCATTTAGGATTGATTGGCAGGTGGATGTGACTCTAGGACTTCATTATTCTTGCATTGTAGACTTCTCATAGATCTAGAGATCGTCCAATAATATCCAAAACTTCTTCGAGCGTCATTCATACGTCCAGAATCACATCGAAGTCTTCTTACATCCATAACCTTTCTCTCTCAGGTAATATCACCTTTTTGTTCCTTTTTTCACAAATTATATAAGGTAAGTGGTATATTTTTCTTCCTTACATCATTTCTAATCTTAATTAACCTTTCTAACATTTGTTTCAAGTCCCATTTTTGTCTATTTTTGTGAAATGTACATTTTTACAGTAAATCATGGAAATTCCCAAAATTTCCAAATATGGGCTCAATTGCTAGTGATTCACTTACAATCACTGGAAATTCTTTTGCACCACTAAAAATATTTTGAAATCATATTTTCGATGTATCTTTCATTTTTCAAAACGGAGCTACGGTTTTCAAGATATGGTCAAAACATCAGAGGGTGGTTTTTATCAGATCCAAAGCTCCACCATCACCTAGACCATCATCCACAACCTTCCCAAATCGGGTAATATCACATTTTCAATCTTATTAGTCAACTATAATCAGTGTAACTACTTTTTATTCCCATATTTGTCTTGATAATTCATCATTTAATAGCTTAAATCATTCCTTATTATTTATCTGTTTATCATTCATTTTAGATTTGATAGATTACATTATTGAATGCAGATTGACATCCTTTTGACAAAGTCTATTGAATTCTGTGGACTGGCCTTTTCCAGGCAATCCGCCATATATTTTATTAACTCTATTTTTTGTAATTATTTTTTATTATTAGGATTTCTTGCAAGAAAGAAACCTTGTTCACTTTATTCATGGAGCGCAATATCACACAATCCACATCACGAGTATCATGAAAAACCCCGCTATATTGAAGTTTGGAAGGCCATATCATATTTCTTGCAAACATAGGTTCAAGACTCGCTAAGATTTATCCCGAATGGTGAACAATGTAACAAAAACACTTTTCAAGTTTGAGGCAATGTTCGAAAGGAAACAAGATCAAACTATATGTTGGTTTTCAAACTTGCACTCGTGTCTTAGATCTAGAAGAACCAAGTTGTTTGAGATGAAAATGGAACCATCTCCAAATTTTGGGACCTTGCGCACTTGAGACAGATATCCGAGAAGTCCGGTTCATCTATCTATTTCTACCGATATGCTACAGCCTACTCCTAGTGATGAAAGGGAAAACTAAACCTAATGATGCCAAGGGACCATGGATATGAGGATAACATGAAAGGAAACTACAATAAAGGTGATATTACCAGAAAAATAGGGATGAATACTATCTATTCGGGAGAAAATGAAAGGAAATGTGTTAAAGAAGGCTAGGCACGTGTAACAAAAATTAAAACATACTTCCTAATCTATTTCATGGAACACAACTAAATAAGGAGTAGGCAAGGGAAGTATAATGGTGCAACAAACACATAATGCAAAAGAAAAGGAAAGAAGAAGGAATGCAAACATGTTAGGACAGAGAATAGTCACAAAACAATGCTTCTATTAATTCAAGAAATGCACAGAGTTGTTACAATGGTAGAAAAGGCTGATATCCACATGCAAGAACCGTATCTAGAGGTCTGAAACTCAATATACAGAAAATATGAAGTCCTTAGCAAAGTACGTAAGGATTCAAAGTATCCAACATTAAAAATGAGCCTAGCTCTTACATTTATAGATGAATATGTGGAAGAAGAAGAGGAGAGAAAACCTAAATTTTAAATGCAACCACCAATGAGAAGCATTCAATACCTCCAAATCTGTCTAAGAATCATCAAATGGACTTCCCTGTGTCTATTTTCTGTGTTGAAGAAGGAAGGAGGGTGAATCAGATCAAATCGGTGGTTGGATAAATTAGATATGTCCATTAATGCTCATAAAGATGTTTTCCCATTTCTCACCTACCAAATACACCAAGAATTTGAATTTGAATATTTATCATTATAGTCTACATCAGCATCTATTTGATAAGTCAAGGTGCAAGCTGATTGAGCTCAGAGAAAAAGATACGACTATCAAAAGGATGACCAACTGTGTAAATGTTCTTGTCGTTTCTGCCGCATGTTACTCGTTGATTTTTTACAAGGATCTAGTGCCCTATTGGCATGCTTTAACTAGTTGTGCATGACACACTCATGCATGTTAGAATGACGTGCGATAAAATGATGTAAGGGAGGGCACAAAGGATATGCGCATGGAAGAAAATGGCATGGGAAAAAGGAAGAAAGAAGGAGAGTGTGATGCATCCAAGGGAAATGAGGCAAGCAAGTGAGTGGAGGATGCATGGTCAATGCACAACTATTACAAAGATGTGTAGGGCGCATGTAGTGCCCACTTCCCTTTGACACCTTTTGATAATGATCTTGACATCGTTGATTACATTATGGACATTATTATGGTTTTGATTTAGTATAATTTTAGATGTTGGACCATGGATTATTGTTGATCTTGATTTCCTTATGATGCATGATGATTATTAGAGACACTTCATATGTGGATAATGATATGCTACTTGACATGGATATATTATGAATGTTGTTCGTACATGTGATTTTTGGATATTGTGAGTATACCTAGAAATTGGACATTTTATGAAGAAGATATAGTTGTTGATTAAATTACAAATCATATAGTTGTTACTTTGATATTCTTGTGATTCATTTATATAGATGATTTTGGAATTATATTTATATTCATGTTGGATTTTCTGATATGGCCATGAGGCCAAAGGAGGTATTTTGTGTTTACTGATTAAAATATCACAACAAACATTAGGGATTGGAGACCAACCACATTGGAATTCTAGATGAATTCAACAAGGTCACCATGGCAACTTGTTTTGTTGTGTTTGTGTTTGATTTTTGTTAGGGATTCCCATGGGGGGATCACCTTTAAATGTGACCATGGGTTTTGTGTATTTGTTCATGTGGTTCCTTTTTATTATTGTTTGTATGTATTTTATTAGTGATGTGTCCCTTTCTTTTATTTAATTAAATTGTGGTAGATTAATGTGAGAAAACATATGGTTAAAAGTTAATTAAATTGGGACATAAGAAAGTAATTATAGAAGTTGTTGGATTTTGTATTAAATATGTAAGTGATGTGTAAGTATGTGTAAGAGTTGTGTAAGTCATATTTTGGAGTATCAAACACTCCACCTCTTTGAAAATTCGAATTTTTCCTTGGAGGCTGTTTTTGGAGGCTTGTGGGATAAGTAAAACTTTTCCCATACCTCTTAATTTTATTTACCAACCATACCTATGATTGGAGGGTTGATTTTAAACATTTTGAATGCATTTTTATAAGTCAAATTACATGTTTTAATTGCACTCTTCTTACATTTTATTAAATTCAGTCCTTTGGGGTGTGGGCTTTTTGGAGTGTGTAAGTTTATTTGTCATATTTTCACCCACCTCTTTATTGTGCTTTGGAGAATGAGATTTGAATTTTTGTTGGGGTTGAGGATGTGTGATGAGGCATCCTGCATGGATCCACCTCATCCTCTCCTCTTCCCTCTTCTATAAAATTCAAACTCTTTGCTTTGTTTTGGGTTGTTGAAACATTTTGCATGCTTCCTTGGGGTGAATTTTCTTGTGATTGGAGATCTTGCTTTTGGAAGGAGATTGGAGAAATTTGCATGCTTGTTGGTTGCTGATTTTGGGACTGTGTTTTTGACATTGAAAGCTTGCTATGTTGGAACAAAATCTACCATGGAGAGGTAGGAGCTTAGCTCTTCTTTTATGCTGTTATTTATTTTTGTGTATGTGTGAATGGTGAATGTTTTGTTTGTTATTGTTGTGGGTTATGGGTAGACTACCATAGAAATGGTGTAGGAGAAGGCTATGGGGAATCATTGAGGGGGGCATAAGGGAATGCCAGTGGCATTAATTTTATTGTGGAGGGAGTTTGGGTTTGGGATCCACCATGGAAAATAAATAGCTTGCATTTCTTACTTGTGGGGCATAAGGAAATTTGTGGGGGCATAAGGAGGGATTTTGGGGGGCATAAGGATATGTTTGGTGAATTTTATTGGTGGTTTGTTACAGGTGGATACCCAATTCCCATTGGGAGGCATAAGCAGCTTCCCCCATAGTTCTTTCTCCTTTGGCTTGCATGATGAAGCTTGAGTTTTGTTTTAATGTTTCAATGCAGTTGTAAACTATTGTTTTGTTTGGAATGTGTTTTCAATTTTGAAATGTGCATGTTGAAAGATTGCTTGTGATTTGGAAGCATATTGTTTCCATGAGTTGAAATACATTTCCTATTACATTGTGGTTGGGGCTCGAGGGCCAATGAAGAAGGATGGCTTCTCCTCTTCATTGGATGTCTTGGTTGGGTGGAGAGCATTTCCTTTCCCCACTTTTGTTGTGATCAAATTGGAAGAAAAGGGAACTTGCATGTTGTTGTTCTGGAGTAGAGGAAAATACGAGTTTGATAGTACCTTGAGAAACAAATTATTTTGTAACCTTTCCCACTTTGAAGTGGATGAAATTGTAAATTTTTTGAAATGGAAAGATGTGGTATGGATTATGAAATTTGTAAAGTGAAATGTAAAAGAGTAATGCTCTGTATTCAGTTCTGTTATTAGAAAAGAAAGACATGTATTCTATATGCTATATTTTGAAAATATATATATGAAAGGAGTTGTAAAAGATTCATTGAATTAATGGAAGTTGTCTTACCTTGTTCAGAATGGCATTGTTATATTTAAATTATGTATTTGAAATCCCTGGTTGGAAAATGAAAAAAAAATATGAAGGAATTGCATTACTTTTTCCTTTTGAAAATATGACAAAATTGGAAACCAGACTTTATATTTTAGCCATTAAATGGTTTGATTAAATCACTTAAATGTATTAGAATAGAATAGAAATAAATTTCCATACTTGAATCATGAAATTGATAAACAGATCCTTTAGAAATTGATCTCTATCTCAAAATTTAAAACTGGCAATTAATTCATATAAAATGAATAGCTTGAACCTGCAACCAATAATCAACATTGAAACATTAAAATTTAGCATGCTATGATATCAATGAACTCAATTTGACAAAAAACACTTAAGGAAATAATTTTAAACATTGCAAAATCAGGCCCAAACCTTTTGCAGTATTTTTTTTCTGTCAATTGTTGGAAAATTTGAATTGGAAATCAATCAAGAAAAATTACCCTCCAAATGCATCCTAAATCCTTCTTAGAATAATTCTCCATGTCTGTTTGGCATGTTGAGTGAAGGAGGAGATCAAATTGAACAAAATTTATAAGTTAAAATTTACCAGTTTGCTTTTAAAAATCCTGCAAGCCATTTTCTTAAAATTGACCCTTAAAATTTACCAAAATCTAAAATTTATGATTGCTGCGCAAAGAGGGCATTCAGATATTTCAAAAAGTCCTTGTTTACCCAAAACTTAGATTTCTATCAAAAGTTATGGCCTTCTGAAGTTTTCTTCACTGACATTAAAATTTTGGGAAATTTTTCCTTGGCAGGCCCACGGCCCGAATTTTTCCCTTGGGACTTAATAAAAATTTTGGGAAATTTTTAACATTTTCCCCACCGGCCCATAGCCAATCAGAGGCTGCCACATGGCCTCACGAGGAAATGATGCGGGTGCGGCATAAATTTCTTCCTTGGAACTTTTTTTAAAAAATTGGAAAATTTTATTAATTTCCACCGCTAAGCCTCAATCCAAGAACAATGAAAGGCTACCACATGGCACTATGGGGTGACAATGGAGGGGTGGAACCCATGTAGCTTTATCCTTTTTGATTTTTTTTTTTGGAAAAATTTTGTGTTTACCTCCGCGGCCCCGCACTCCGCCCTTGCCTTGGAGAAATCTTTTCCACAGATGCACGCGTGGGCCCACGCACAAACTTACCCCTTATCTCCCCCTTAGGTGAAATTCCCCAAACATCTCCACCACCCCACCCTTCCCTTATTCTTTTCCCACTTTGGCTTGGAGCTTGAAACTTTTCCTCGCGCAGTCCCATGGGGAAGGCATGAGTGAAAACTAAAGTTTTCCCCGTGCGGGAAAAATTTGCAAAGTCTTTCCGTGACCCACCAACCCACCATTTTTTGGGAAAATTTTCATCCCTAGGCCCGTAAGCCCACTCTTGGGGAAAATTTCCACCCCAAGGCCCGCTGGCCCATAACTTGAGTTTTATGGGGAGTTAGGAGGACTTCTTTATATCATAGGAAAGGTGAGGAAATTTCCTATCCAATGGGAATGATTTAGGGAAACTTTGAATGTGTTAAGTGTGAGAAAAATCAAATTAAATATTTAATCCTATTAGAGAGTGGGTATGGTGAGGAATTACCCTCTGAACCTTATGGAACCTTCTAGCCCTTAATTTTAGACCTTGTGACTCTAATAATTGTTAATCAAAAAAACTATACTCTAATAGTTTAGTATTGTTATGGAACTTGTTAGTGGTAGTTGTTGCCTGGTAAATGTTGGTGTGTGTGACTTTCCAGTCATTGTCCACATCACCTAGGTGATTCATCTCACCTTGCGAGAGTCATAGGTCTTAGGAAGTCAAATGACAAGTGTTAGATTCTGTCACAGAATCTGACATTGTCATTTGCGTCAATGCGTCATAGGAGTTACATTCCTTATTTGGAATTGTAACTCCTCTTCTAGTGGCGTCATATGTGTCAGTCAACGTCATATGCGTCAGTGGCGTCATTGAGTTTCTTTCCATGTTTAGGCATGGGGTTACATGCACCCCTATTTGTACTTCCTATTTTTTGATCTATGAGTATGAGCAGACCCATTCTTCTTACTTGCAATCTTCTTTCCATTGTTTCGAATCTTGTGTATTGTGTTGGCTTGACGTTACCATCGGAGTGTAACTTCATTGTGGTGCATCACTTTTCAACATCGGTTCTCATGAATCCCTCTTTCATGGTATCAGAGTTGGTTTCGATAAACGTGCACTCTTCGTTTCTCAATTGTTTATTACTTCTGGTTTCTTCTCATTTCCTTGTGTGCAATTTTTTTTTCGATTATCATTTCAAAATTATTTCTCACCTCGTATTGAGGTTTCAGTAGTTGTAAGTTAAGGTATTTGGTTGGTTTGCTTATCAGTTGAGTTCGTATTTGGATATTTCTAGATCTTTGTGGTTGTTGTTTCTAGGTTGTTTGTGTGTTTCTTGCTGGTTGTGTTCAGATTCAGACCGTAAGGTAAAAGAAGAGCTCATTTTTGGCGTGGACCTATGATTACTAGTTGGGATCATTGTTTTTTCTTCACCAGTGTATACTCAGACTATTCCGAGATTTTTCCTCATCGTTGTGGTTCATTGCTGTCTCGAAGTTACCTCTGCCTGGTCTCTCGCATTTTTAGGAGCCTACTCATGTTTTTACTGGTCTCTCACTTTTTTGGGAGCCTACTCACGTTTTTGTCTAGTTTCTCACATTTTTGGGAGCCTACTCACATTTTTGCCTGGTCTCTCATGTTTTTGGGAGCCTACTCACGTTTTTTCCTGGTCTCTCACATTTTTGGGAGTCTACTTACATTTTTGAGCCTTACCGCATTCCCAGCCTTCAACGTTCAACCTTCGCGCTCGGACCAACTTTTTTTGCACTGCTCAGGCATTTTTGGATTGTTCTCTGTGTTTTCTCCTACACTCAGTCTTGCACGCTGCATTCGAGTGTTTTCACCTGTTCCATGCATTTTTGGACTGTTCTGGCATTTTTTTGCACTGTTCCTATGTTTTCTCTATAGTTGGCTGTATTTTTGCAATCGTTATGGCATTTTCAGGCCGTTTCGTTTTCCCATGCATGTGGACGATTCTGCATACTGCGCTGTGTAATATCCTTCCAAAAATACATTTTTTATTCACCTTTAAAAAAACATGTTTGTATTCATTTTACCTTATCACTTTTCTTAAAAACGTTTTGTTTCATTACTTTTAAAAGGTATAAGGTAAAAACATTACATTTCTTTGGCATTATAAAATTTGGTCTTTTGGCTTGTTGTATTATCAACCTTAAGTCGAAAGAGTCAAGACGAAGGGTGAGGTCCGGGATTGGCAGGTGGCTAATCCCCCCTCGCAATACAAACAAAACCTATCTCAAATTCTATGTCATTTCCAACGGGCATACATACGACACCTTTTGCATGTGTTTAGGGTGCCTTTTTAATCCGTTTGTAGGCTTATTGGCTTTTTCTCATCAGTTGTGGGAATTGGTTTTTGCTATAACTTTTGACTCGTTGCTCGGTTTTGAGCACTTCTTTAGTCAAAATTGCATGTTTTTTCACATTCTAGATGATGGGATCATTATCTTTGTAAATGCACTAATTTTATAAAGTGCCACATTTTGGGGGTGTCTTTGTATTGCTTAATTCAGCTCATTTTTTCTTGAGCTTTGTTCTATTCCTTTTTGTGGACTTGTGAGCGCATCCGCCACAGTCTTACAACAAAGGGATTCTTTCATGTGATGTGAGATGCTATTTCTCACAAGGATTTCTCTTCCCCTTCTTGTTTTCTCTTGTTCTTGTGCTTTCTTACAGTGTCGATCTGTTGCACCCTACGAACCTTGATTGTTGTCTCCACCATTATGCGTTATTACGCTAATTATAAGGTGAGTGAAAAATTGGTTCTCAAAACACAGTCGCATCTGGTTGTAATCAATGCACTGAACTATAAAGTGCCACAAAAAGGGGGTTAAACTTGTGTTCCTTGGAGGCTCCTCTCGTCATGGACATTGAATTTCATCACTCCATTGTTCAACTAGGACCAGGAAACTACCTACAATGGAAGAGTGGGATACTCGATCATTGTATTATGTACAATTTGTTACCACATCTTCTTGGGTTGGCACCTGAACCTATTGACCACATTCATCACCAAAATTGGTTGAACGAGAATGATATGGCATATGGGCTTCTTTGTCTTACTATACTCGGAGGACCTTCAACGTCAATTAGAATTCACCGAGTCTGTGCACAGAGCTTGGATCTTCATTCAGAATTTTCATGGAGACTTTGATCCTCCTTCATCTGGTTATGGATCTTCTGATGATCTTACATCCATGGAGGAAAGTGAGTTCACCGATACTTTTTCTTACGAAGGGCCACCCACACATATTTTTGTGCATGCTCCTTCAAAACTTAGTATTGCTCCTATCATAGTTTCTAGTGACTCTCCTCCATAGGACTCTTTGGTTGAATTCTCACCTACACACCATGCTGCCTTGGATCTCAGGTTTTCCCCATCATGAGCATCTACTAATTCTCATTGATTCTAGCCTAGAGATTCTACCATCCCTTGTTACTTCCAGAGACTTTGAGATTTCTTCTTCAAAGGGTTCTTATAATCCTCCACAATAGGACATTGATTTCCTTGACTCAGACTTGGATGATATGCTCAAGGATACCGACATCACAATGCAACATCTTCTTCAACCTACTGCCTCTTCCGAGATCAGAGTTGTCATCCCACCAGCTTCCACTGACTCTCCACCGCAATAGGTTCATTTTCCCCTTCAGGGCTCTCTTGATGATATATCTATATTTGCGGACTCTCACCTTATGGAGATTGATAGGATTGTCACTGCTTCTCTTGATATATTATCTCCTTCTCATATTGGGCCACCTTTCGGCACTCTCCATGTTCCTCCTCCTTCTGATCACAAACCTTTGGTCCCTTCAGATTCATTAGGAGTCCATCAGAAATCATCTTCGGGGGAGCTGGATAGCGCTCCTTTTTTCCTCTTCTCCTCTTCTTCTTTCCAGAAAGATGTTGTTTGTACATGGGCACCTTATCAGGCCTTTAGTTACCGGGGCCCATTGACACATCTTTCTTAGTTATCTAGGGAGTCTTCTTTTCTATTTTGGCTTACCTTGACCTCTTCCTCGGCTTCGATGAAGGGGGGGTGTTGGTGTGTGTGACTGTCTAGTCATCATCCACATCACCTAGGTGAGTCATCTCACCTTGCGAGAGTCATAGGTCTTAGGAAGTCAAATGACAAGTGTTAGATTCTGTCATAGAATCTGACATTGTCATTTGCGTCAATGCGTCATAGGAGTTACATTCCATATTTGGAATTGTAACTCCTCTTCTAGTGGCATCATATGCATCAGTCAACGTCATATGTGTCAATGGCGTCATTGAGTTTCTTTCCATTTTTAGGTATGGGGGTTACACAACACCCCTATTTGTACTTCCTTTTTTGATCTATGAGTATGAGCAGACCCATTCTTCTTACTTGCAATATTCTTTCCATTGTTTGAAATCTTGCGTATTGTGTTGGCTTGACGTTACCATCGAGTGTAACTTCGTTGTGGTGCATCACTTTTCAACATCAGTTCTCACGAATCCCTCTTTCATAAACTAGTTATAGATACTCTTAAACGAAAAACATTATTCCATAATTTTCCTAACTAATCCTAGGGTGTTTCTTGGGTCTCAAGTGGGTTTTTTAGCAGCATCACGGTGCACATGAAGGCCGGGGACTTAGTAGATTGAAGCAAGTGCAAGGCACATGTATAGGATAAAACAACTAGTAGGAAGAAGGTGAATGTGCAGAAGACATGCACAAGGGGAAGATGGAACAAAGAGGAAAAGGAAAGGAAGGGAAGAAGGGGAAGCACACAAGGTGTGTGAAGAAAAGAGGGGAATGTACCAAGGGAACTTGAGAGCAAGTGACCTTGTAATGAATATCTTAGAGCTAGAAGATGTATATTGGTTGTCCAAATAACTAGGAGAGTTATTTGGATAACTTGTTTTGGTGAATTTTACGGCCATCTTCCCTGTGACATGAAGGAGATCGGTGGTGGAAGTATCCATTAGGCATGGATTATTCTATGTAATCATGAAATTCTTATCTATAGCTTTGAAGAACTACCCCTGAAATCATTTGAAGGATCATTTCTCGACCCTATTTTGAATTCAAGTAAACTACTTAAAATGTTGACATCCGGAAGTAAAAGAAGATCATGCGCGAGCGCGCAAGGAGAAATAATTATGTACAAACAAACAATGTGCATGCAACACACTTAGAGGAATTGAAACTAATCTAATATATACAAAATGATGCAGAAAACTTAATGGAAAGGTTTGAGATAGATACCATTTACTGGGATTTGCAGCGCACCTCCACCAAGATGAGTTAACTCGAAAGAGTTAGCCTCTTTACATGAACTAATGGTATATGGGCCACTCCAAAGTGCATCAAACTTTGAATAGCACCCTGGTTTAGCTCTGTCAACATCCCATTTTAAGACCAAGCCCCTTAATTATAAAGCTTAAATCTTATCCTTTCTATCAAACCATTTCTTTGTTGATTGTTGATGTTGTTCTTGTTTGATCATGGCATAGTTTCTTGATTCATCAAGATTAACCAGATTCTACCATTCTACTTTCTCTCCGGTCCGCACCTTCAAATTCTAACTATTGTGCAAGTTCTAATGCATTCAACTCTAGTGCCAAAGGAAGGGAAGTCTTCCTAATGTAGACAAGCTGTAAGGAAAAGTTCATATTGTCTTTTTATTGTGATTCATGTCTTCCCAGAGTGTGCACAAGACATTTGTATGCCTTTGTCTTTGGTTGATGTTCATTGTGCACTTCACAATTTTGATCGTGTTCTTATTTGTTGACTCTGAAAAAATGTTTTCTTGGGGGTAATAGTTGGAAGAATTTTTAGATAGATGCCTAGATTTAGAGCCCAATTAGTAAGTTTGTTCCCAAAGAAGTATTTTGCATTATCAAAGATGAGGGTTTGAGGAACACAAAACCTTATGACTATACCTTCAAGAAATTCAACGATGGTGACTCACTTGATTCCTTGAGCATGACAACTTCTTTCCATCTGGTGAAGTAATCCATAACTTTCAACACCCACTTGTGTCCAGTGCTTGAAGGCAGATTGATCATGCCTATGAAGTCGAGACCCCATTTTGCAAAAGGCTGATCTGCCTAAATTGGTTAGAGGGGAAGCACTTCCAATCTTTTCTTTCCTATAAAGAATGCACATTCCTTGCATTTTTTGACCCACTTATGTGCATCCACAAATAGAGTAGGTCAAAAGATACTTTCCATTATAATCTTCATTGTTGTATTTTTGGAAGAGAAGTGTCCACCAGAGAATCCATCGTGAAATTTTTCTAACACTTTTTTAGTGTGCACACTATTGATACACCTTAACAAAGATGCCATCAAGATTTTACTTGAAGATAATTCCATCAATCAAAACATAAGGGATAGATTGTAACCTCATATGTCTTCTCTTTGTCTTATTTAAACCAGGAGGGTATGTGCCCTTGGAAAGGAATGTGATCATGTCCTTCATCTAGTCACACATGCCAGGATCTATATTTTGCTCAATTTTTATGTGTAGGAGGTCCTAAACCAGAAATAATTAAGTCTCGATTCATTCTACACATCTATAAAAATTTACTTCTAGAGCGCACTTGCCTCTTACTAGTTTTGTGACTTTGATAGTCACATAATATTCCATGATTTTTGTCACCCATCGTGTCATCTTTTCATTGATCTTTGCTCCCATAGTGAAGTCTATGACAGAGTAGTGGGAGACTAACACCTTGATATGATTTTGGGCAAGCATAATTTTGAATTTATTGAGTGTGTGCATGATGGCAAAGACTTGCTTCTCTGTGTGATTATATTTTAATTCATAATCCTTCAAATCTGGCTGAAGAAAGCCACTGGTTGTTCTAACCCTTGTTCATTTTCTTGTGTTAGGACAACAACAACACTCGCATCAGTCGCCATAAGCATAAAGGATGAAATCCTTTGAGTAATCTGGGTTGATGAGTGTTGGTGCACAAGTAATTTCTTGCTTGATTCTATTGAATCTCTCTCTTCCTTCTATTGTCCATTTGTAGGTCGTGTCCCTCTTGAGCATCAAGGTGATGGGTTGGACTATCCTTACAAATTTAGGGATAAAATGCCTAATGAAATTGATCTTGCCAAGGAAGGACAATAATGCTTTCTTGTGCGCCGACAAGGAAAGAGCTAAGATGGATGAAATTTACTCAGGATCAATAGCAATGCCATCCTTTGCAACCACATGGCCCAAGAGCTTACCCGCACCACTACAAAATTACACTTCTTGGGGTTAAGATATACCCCAATTTTTTTTCGCATATCTCAAAGACTTTCTCCAAGTGCACCATATGATCTCGCACTCTGTTTTGATGAGAGCTGTTATGTCATCAAGGTAAACCAAGATTAACTCATTTGATGTAACCTTTGAAGGCAATATCCATAAAGTGTTGAAATTTCATGCTTGTTTTTGATAGATCGGAGGAATCTTCTAATATGCATATGCTCCCCACTTGGTCATAAATGTTGTTTTAAATTGATCCTCTTCCTTGACTAGGATCTGATTGAAACCTAAATACCCATCTAACATTGAGAACCTTTGCACACCAGCCACATTTTGTAGAATCTTCTCCATTAAAGGAAAATGATAATAATCCTTTAAAGATGCCTTGTTCAAATCTCCAAAATCAACACAGAGTCTGATTTCACCATTCTTTTTACACACTAGAACTAGATTCGTGACCCGTACAGTACTTGATGGGAAAAATATTTTTTTCCTCATTGAGTTTGGATAATTCCTTTCTCATGAGGGGCTCTATCTTTGGATTGATTGGCTGTTGCTTCTATCTGACAGGCTTGATACGAGGATTAAGGTTAATGGAGTTTTAAGAAATACTTGGATCAAAACCTTTGAGGTCTTCATACTCCCATGAAAATATCTCACTTTATTTTTTACAGAGAGATATGAAGGCTTGTTTTTCATCATGTGCACAAGTCTTACTGAGAAACAATACTTTCCCACACACAATAGTGACTGGGAGAAGTCTTCTTGTGTGGTGCACATGTACCTTTCTTCACCCTTAAACTCATCATCAGGGCTAAACATTTGTTCTAAGGTGACCAACCCTTTAGGAAGCTTGTTTGTCTTTAGTTTTATCACTTGGTCCCCATAGCTGTCATGCAAGTCAAATTGCATACTTGATGAGAATTCAGCTTCATTCTCGAATGAACTAGATGATCTGCATCCTGCTAACCGGTGTTGTTATGCGGAATGGATGTTCTAATCACCATCTTATTTTTATTACTGTTTCCTTTGACAAACTCCTCAACAGGAGAGAACTATAAACCAAGTGAATCTATTTGATCAGCTTCCTTATTCATTTTACATGGTACCACCTATAATTTTAGAGTGTCAAAGTTCTCAAGGAGGTCCTAAACTCTATGTTTATAAGATTTAAGAAGATTATTCTTTTCTTGGCACTTTTTGGTAACTTGGTGAATAACCAATTTTGTATCCCCAAATATCTACAGCACCTTAATCCCTTTCTTCTCATCTATGAGGAGGCCATGCACCAGTGCTTCATACTCTTACACATTGTTAGAACAGGTAAACTGTAATCTATACGTGAAGAATTATTTCTCATAATTAGGATAAATGAGAACAACCCCTACTCCCACACTATTTCTACTTACGGAACCATCAAAGTAAATCTTTCATAGACCAGTGATCTTTTCATTTTGTTTGAGCATGCGTGGTAGCATAGCTTCTCTTCAAGAATGAAGTAAGTACATAAGCCCGATTACATAGGCTTCAAGTTCTTCAAACATATGGGTCAAATTTATGGTGCCTCTCCGCCCACTCATCAAGTATTAGATCAGAGATAGAAGGTGGGGAGGATGCTCTTTAGGAACTAAAAATGGTTCTTTGATTAAGTAGTTGGATTAGAGAGGGGATGGAACACATGATTCTACATGATAAGAAATTATAGGCTTAGCTTGTATGGTAAATCGGGTACCATACCTTGTCTTGAGTAACATATGAGACCAATCAGAAGACAAGTAACCACCCAATTTTGTAGTAAATTCTCTTGATAGACATAGGGCAAACAAAGGAGGTAAGTTAATGATAGATACATCTTGAGTTATGGTGAGGCTTAGACATGCATGAAGGGTCAACTCAAGATCCTTGATGACTCCTAAGGTAGTAACAGTTGAACCATCAAGTTGCAGGACTCCTTTTGACAAGGGGCTATACCTAAGACCTAGGACATCAACTATCTTCTTGGGCATAACAAAAGGGTGTGGTTTTAACAACTTTACTTACTTTATTCTCCTCTTTTTGGTTGATGTTGTTAGAAGTGTGTGGCTTGTGAATAGTTGGATCAGTGCATGGAAGTTGTGACATGGCTTCATGCAGAAAATATCATTGAGTTAGAATGGTTAGAGCATCCCTAATTGTGATTTTTATATTTTTATTCTTCATCTAGTCCACAATGCTAAATGGAATACTTGATGACTTGTGCATTTCAGCAATAAAAATGTCCTTTCTTCATTATTTAGACATAGAAGCAAGATCCTTAGTGGTGTAGAGGTTTGACCTACCAAAGGAGTGGCGTGTGCCACTTCGAAGGAACTTTATGTGGGGACTCTTGTGGAGAGACTTGAGTAATTTTACCATTAGATGCCTTGGTTGAATCCTTCTACTTTTGTTGGTCTTCTTATGTTCTTGGAATTATGACCTAGGCACCAGACTCTGGCATTCTCTTCTTGTATCTTTTGTTATCCGCAACTTGGGCACGCCTGTCTACCTGTATCATCCGCTTCTTGTTTGATTGCACATAAGTCTTCAATTCAAAATAACAATAGATTAGAATTAGAAGGAACCTCTAGCCTTTCTTGGTTTTCTACTTTAGAGGCACTTGTTGAAGGCTCATAGGTTGAATAATTCTAGATCATGTAGGCTTGGGCACGCACAACATTGGAATAGTGATATTGATTGTGAGGCATGTTATAAGGGAAGCACCATTATAACTTCGTGCCAGATCTTTCTAAACTAGAACAAGTGTCCTGGCTTGTGTTGGGCACTAGAAGAGAGGCGCGGGAGGAAAAAAATGTAAGGGCAGTGTGTTAGCATGTCATCTATCATTATGGTGGTTGGGCGTGTACCTTTTGTTTCCACATTGATTCGCCAAGGCTAATTGTTTAAACTATGTGTATGATTAGGATTTCCTCTATAGGATTGCGTCTGTACATTGTTTCTCTAATGATATGACTTTATTTGAAAAATTTCTAATCAAGGTCTTCAATTCTTCATCTTATTTTTTTTGTGCCGAAGAATAGGATGTTTATGTAATAGGTTGCACGCTTTTCTCGTGAACAGGAATAAGGGCCAAAGAAGGTTGGGGCATTTATTAAATTTATGGGAAGAAGGGCATAGGTGGTCTAGGATCTATTTTTCCCACCTGAATAAGACTATTTTCTATCCTTACTGCAATATTATAAGAAGCTAGTAAAGTCCTACCTCCCATAGATTGAATCATGACTGAGATATCATTGTTCAGTGCCTTTAGATAATATATAAAATCATGTTGGGATATAGGTCTTACCATAAGAGGGATTATGTCCCAAGTCTTCGAAATCGATGTTAAAATCAGTCATCGCTCGTTGGGGCCCTCTTTTTGTTGTTAGTTGTTCCACCAAAGATAGGTGATCGACTTATCTCCAAAATAATTACAAAGAGCTATTCCAAGATCATACGGTGGAAATGGATCTCGAGTCTCAAATCTCAGTACCATTGAAGCACTTTTCCTTTGAAAGAGGTCAGTAAGTAGCTTGATTTGCTAAATTGTTATGTGTGATCAAATAAAGTGAAAATATGTTCACTACATCCTGGATATGCTCCTGAGGGGTGACTTGATTCTCACCTATAAAGTATGGAATACTTTTCAGTGTGCCATTTGTCATGTCATGTTACATGGCCAGAACCAAGGGAATTCCTCATGTGAAGTTAGCAAAGTTCCTTAATGGAGAAGGTGGTTGATGTGCCATAGCAAGGCACATTGTTTGTCTCTTGTGAGGATGATTTGAATGGGAATGACACACTTTGGATATGGATATGTGTGCATGAGATTTATGGAATGAAATATTCTCAAGGATAGCAAGAGGTACTAGAAAGATTCTTTAGCTACCGCACCTCTCTCTGTGTATGCACTCTTCTCATGAAAGGCGTTGAGGGATGCTAAAATAGGATCTATAAATATTAGGAGTCATCGGATGTGTTGTAATGAGCCTCCAAAGGATGGAATACTAATTCCACACACCATAACTTAGCAATATGAAATTTAAGCTTTCACCGTTGGTCCCACCAGTGTTCTAGAAATTTTTGTTCGTCAAACTTGCACCCATATCTCGGATATAGAAGAAGCAAGTCATTTGAGATCACAATGGAACCATCTCCAAGTTGTGGGATCTTGTGCGCTTGAGACAGATCCCTAAAAAGGCCGGTTCCTCTATCTATTTTCTACGCTCTCGCTACTTCTAGTCTTTGAAAGGGAAAACTAAAGTGATGATACCAAGGTACAGGGGATAAGAGGATAACATGAAAGGAAAATACACTAAAAGGTGATAGAACCATAAAAAGAGGGATGAATACTATATATTTTGAGCTAAAATGAAAGGAAATCCGTGAAATAAGGCTAAGTACATGTAGCACAAATTAACACGTATTTTCCAGATCAATTTCATGGAACACAACTAAATAAGGAGCTACAACAGACGTATAATGGCACAAAAAGCACACAATGAAAAATAAAATATAATAAGAAGGAATACAAACACGTTAGGACATATAATATTCACAAAACGATGCTTTTATTACTTACAGAAATGCACAAATCTATTACAATGGTACAAAGAGGCTGATATCCACATGCAAGAACCAGATCCAGAGGTCTGCAACTCAAAATACAAAAATATGAAGTCCTTAGAAAAATGTGTAAGGATTCAAAGTATCCAACATTAAAAATGAGCCCAACTCTTACATTTATAGATGAATCCATGGAAGAAGAAGAGGAGGAGGGAAAACCCAAATTTGAAATGTAACCATCGACAAGAAGCACTCAATGTGTAAAAAGTTGCCTAAGAATATGTCAAATGCACTTCCCCAGGTCTGTTTGGCATGTTGAAGAAGGAAGGAGGGAGAATCAAATCAAATTGGGTGGTTGGAGCAATTAGATCTACCCATTAATGCTCAGAAAGACATTTTCCCATTTCTCACCTACTAGATCCACCAAGAATTTGAATTTTAATTTTTATCATTGTATCCTATGTCAGTGAGATATCCGACAAGTCTAGGTGTACGTTGATTAGAGCTCTGTACTAAAAGATACATTGTAAAAAAATTTCATAGTCATCAGCCAGACGCAAAACAAGTGACACACACAAATTGGGTGAAAGAACCGCCAAATGTGCAAATGTTCTTGTCATTTTTGGCATGTGTTACTCATTGATTTTTTGTAAGGATCCAATGCCCTATTGGTGTGCTTTGACTGGTTGCGTGCGGTATACTCAGCATGTCAAAATGGCGTCGCACAAAACACCATAGGGGAGGATGTAAAGGATATGCGCGCAGAAGAAAGGGGCCCAGGAAGAAGGCGGATGAAAGGCATGTGTGACACATGTAGGAGAAATGAGGCAAGCCAATGAGCAGATGATGCATGGTAAAGGGACAACTACTACAAAGATCTGTAGGGTGCAAGAGAAGGCCTAGGACTTAGCTGATTGAAGTAAGTGTAAGGCGCGCATGTAGGATGAAACAACTACTAGAAAGAATTTTAATGCATGAGAAGATGTATGCAAGGGGAATATGGAACAAAGGGGAAAAGGAAAGGAAGATAATAAGGGGAAGCGCTTGAAGGGCATGTGAGGAAATAAGGGAATGTACCAAGGAGCTTGAGCATGTGTGACCTTGCAATGAATAGCTTAGAGTGAGAAGATGTATACAGGTTGTCCAAATAACTAAGAGAGTTATTTGGATAACCGTATACTAAGGAGTTGTTAAAGTGTGAGTAGTGTAATGGTACAATCTAGACACTTAAATAAAGTTTACGAGAAACAAGATTTAAGTATTAAAATTATATCAAGACAATTTGAGAAAAGTAACACCTCAAGGAAGATCAATGATGAAGAAAACCTAATTACAATGAAATTTCTTCGCATGGGTATCAAAACAATGACTATCAAGATATGAAGATGTACCAACACACTTTCAATGCTTACTATTGTAGTCAAAACAACGAAGGATATAAGTGGGTGTAAAAGTGGCGGACACAATCTTTAATAGCACTACGTATATATGCATTTTTTCCCAAAAGAGCAACAAGAAAACAAAGGAGTAGACCAAGTGGGGGTGAAAAATACTTGGCATAACTTTGGAAAAGTTTCTCCTTGTCTTATGACAAGTGAAAAACTAAGGCAAAGTAACACTTCACAAATTTCGTGATGAATGTCACATGGATCCAAATTTGATGGACTTTCCCCTTGTTTGACTAACTAGGTTTTGACTTTGAAAAAAAAATCACTTTGTGAGAGCTCTTTAAAACACAATTGGTTTTTGTAAAGTTGGCTCATATAAAAATTGGTTTCCTATTAGTTAACTCTCTAGGTGTCAAGAATTATCTCCACGAGCGTGGTTTTCCAAGGAATTCACACTGAATAAACCAAGGAGTATCTTGACTTTTCTTTACTCCCTTCGATACAATGAAAAAAAAATTGCATTCATTTGTATATCACTGGGGTCATGTGAAGATAATTTTCATTCAAATCTCACAAAGGCATACTAGCCAAATAGTAAGAAGATTGCTTCCCATTTCATTCACCAGTTCCCTCAAGGTGTGAACTACTTTGGGGTTCTTGGGGCATCCTTATGGGTTATATGGCTTATGCCAAGGAACTTCCCCTAGTTCAAAGCAGACAAGCCATAGCTCTTAACCAAAACCTATAAATACAATGTTTTGAATAGTGGTGTGTTTTTAATCTTTTAGCTTAGTGTGGTTTTGTACACCATTGGCAACCTGCAACAAACTGTATTAGTATTGGTTTAGATCTTGATTCTTTAAAAAGTGAATTTTGGTCCTACGCGTGAAATATTAGTAGTTCTCCAAAATAATCAAATCATCATAAAAGAGGATTTAAGTGTTGTTTTTTATTCCCAAGATCATCTAAAATATGTGAGGAAGAGCATAAAAACACAAAAACCAACTATAATGAAAATGGAAAATATTTATGAAATCAAATTACAAGGAAACTCACTTTATCTAATTTATTGTTCATAACCGGGAATTTTAATTAATTGTTTTTAAAGCAAATTGAAACAAGACTTAGAGCTATTTCTTATTCCCAAGATCACCCAAAAGGTGTGAGGGAAGAGCATACATAACTCTCAGTCTAATAAGTGAAATCACAACCTTCATTAACATTCATCAAAAAAGTAAGCAAAGACATGATTAAAGACACCTTGAAAACAGAGGTTAGCATTGAAAAATTGTAAAATATGTTAGAAATATTCAAGATCAAATCAAGAAAACTTTAAAAACAGATCCAAACTTTAAATGATTACACCTACATGTCCTTTTCAATGCTAGCACGACCCTAAAACATATATGTGGCCCAAATGATGGTTACGCAGCTCTAAGAAAAAACAACAGACAATGCAACATCTATGTGGCCAGAGAAACACATACGCAGCCCTAATGACACATACATAGCTCGAGAGGAAACATAGACTTCCATAACACGAGTTGTACCTATGTGGGAAGAGAAGCACCTACGCGGACCTAGATAAAAGAGTATAGACATCTAGAAGGAAGTGTAACAGATATGCTGCCAGAGAAACACATATGCGGGGAGTCACACCATCATGGCGAGGGAAGCAGAAAGGAAACCAACATTACACATATGCAGCCCTAATGACACATATGCTTCCCTCTCAACACATACACGATCCTTTTAACACCTACACAAGTACCTATAATGGTGTCAAGAATATGAAAATATGACATAGACAAACTCAAAATACTCAATTTTGTACTATCTTGGCCCAAAATTAACAACCCATCTCCTTTAAACTTATAAAAGAGACTCAACACATGTAAAGTTAGAAAAATGCATCAAGGAATTCAAGTTATTTAACATGTGCATAATAAGGGTTAGCCAAAATTGAGATAAAACTAACAAAACTTGACATCAAATGCTAAGAACAATGGATTTGTCCCACCGGGTGTGCCATATGTGTTCAGATATAAATTTGCATTACTAATCTAAATAAACTAACACCTATTAGCTTCAAAGAAACAATAAAACCTACTATAGAACCATCAAGATAAGAGCTTATGAGAAACAAATTATTCAATGCATGAATAATCTCAAACTAAATGTTAAGTTATTTCTTACTCTTTAAGATTGCTAACTAATAAATGAACCTATTTAGATCACTTTAGCAATCAAAATGGAGTTGTTTCCTCAAGATTTGAAGATGATATCTCACCAAGAAATGGCTACAAGGCCCTTTTTGATCTTCTCACACTCTTGATTTGAGAAAATGGATGCAAGGTGGAGAAGCTATTTCCTACAATGGAGAATGGCTCAAGATCAAAATGCCTATAGTTTACTCTAGGGAAAATAAGGTGTAAGAAGAAAGGGTAGGAGGAGGGTTCTTTATATAACCCTCTAGTTTGAGAGAGCTTAACATCTTAGTTCATGTAGGATAAGGTTGCTTTAGAAAAGGTAACCTTGATTTAGAATATTTTAATTTATCATTAGTGACTCATGGGAGTTGAGGGGTGTTTTAATTAATCAAGTTTGATTAATTAATAGTAGATATAAGCTTATAAAAGCTATTTAGAGGATAATTAGTATGATTCGGGGATATAAGATAGGAATTTGATCCAATAAACAACAATTTATTGAATTAGGGTTGCGAGTGTAATTAATTAATAATAATTAATCAACCCAAGGAGAAACATACATTAATTAATAAAAGGTCGTTAATCGACATCCTGAGTGATAAGAAGGCTAATTAATTAGTGAAATGTAATTAATTAACAAGAATAGAGGGAAAATGGTGGTTTTTATGACGAATGTTGTCAATTTACGGGAAAGAGGATAATTAGTGCAATTTAAATATTAAATCTGCATAAGCAGATTTTAGGTGTCTACAACCACAACAAAATGGTGTAGCTGAAATAAAGAATAAGGCCATCATGAAATTTTAAAGGACTGTGCTAGATAATAAGCACATGAAAATGTGTTTTTGGGGTGAAATAGTAAGGAATACATTCTACATCATAAATGGGAGTCGTCTGATGGAAGTCAAAGATAAGATACATTATGAGGCTCATTATGGTTATAAACCGATGCATCTCATTTTAAGGTTTTTTTATTTATCATGTTCTTGATCAAAATATGAACAAAAATATATCCTAAAAGTGTATCTCATATTATAACTCATTATAGTGATGAAAGAAAGGATATAAGTTATATAATGGCACCGAAAAAGTTTTTTTGTTTCAAGATATTCTAATTGTTTTTAGTATGATATGCATGATTATCTTGATCATGTATCTAAAAGGGTCATAAATGAAGGTTAAATCTCATTGAAGAATACTTAAGGACTGAAAAAACCCTACATGCATTTCTAATATTATAGGAAATAATACTAGTTTTTTACAAGAGACTAGTAATTCATATATGACAAATTTAAGTATGCACAAGTGGTTGTTGAATCCATATCCAAAAATTAAATTTTGGATCATAATTATGAAGGAATGATTAAAAGGATTAAAATTCAACAAGTTAAATTTGTTTTATGATGCATATAATGAAAATATTATATATACGCATTGTATTTTATCGCTAGTGAACCTAAATGTATTAAAGAAGCTAGTCAAATGAAAGAGTGGGTTGATGGTATGAAACTTGAGATGGATGGATTCCATTGAGAGGAATGAAACTTGGACACTTATTCAGGATTTTTCTAATAATGATATCATTGCTACTAAATGGGTCTACAAAACAAAATTAAACGGTGGTGGTATAATTAATAAGTTAAAAGATAGACTCGTTGAAAAGGATTTTCAAAAACTTTTGTTGTTTATTATAAGGAAATCTTTTATTACGTATATCTTGCTTGTGTTTTAGTGCTCCATGTATAGTTAGGAAAATATTATTCTGTGTGAGCAATAATAATATAGAAAGGAAATCTGTGTGACTCCTCTTTGCAAATATCAATATGAAATGTTGGACTGCTCACATGTGTAATTCAGTTTATTAGTCCTTATGTTTTTTGGGATGACTATTTAGATATATCTGTCTGCTCACATATAATATTTGTCTTCTCTGCTCTTTTTGGACGTCACTATTCATGTGCATTTACATTTGTGATGAGCTTGCTTTTTGGACATGAGCAAAGTTTATACTTTGAAGAATTCTTAACGTGGAAGATCTCCTCAATAAATCCTTTTAACACCAGGTTGACTCACCATTATGGTTTGCTTTCAAAAGTTTTATTTTCTTTTTTAAGATTAAAGATTTAAAAAGTGAGTGATACGTGTCATTTTGATTTTTAATGTCTAGATTTTAATATTTATTAGAACTTTAATAAAAAAATTCATATTTAAAAAGTGGTATCGTTACGTATTAGGTTTAGATATTTCATTTAGTTTTAGTTTTTTTTTTTTAATTATTTATAAACTATATTAAATTATATAATTTCATTTTAAAGTTTTTTTAATTATTTATTAATGTGATTATTAGATTTTTTTATTTTAATTTTTATTGTTTATAGGTTTGTTATCAAATTTTTGTCAATGTTTTTGAGATTGTAAGAGTGATGGTAAAAGCGTCAAGTTTCATTGAAAAGTCCATAAAAATGTCTCTGCATAACACTTGGACACATTTTCGCATGACGTGACATCTAACTTGTGGGGGATATTTTTGAGCTTCATGGTCACATCCGATTGAACTAAGTAGCATCTTGATGGAGGATGGAGGCAACAGAGGAAGAACGTTAATCAACGACCTCTCACCGATCATGAAGCGACAAGGACACATAATGGTGTTGTAGAAGTTTCTTTACATTTGTGCGTTTGATTTTTTTAAAATAAGAGTAGATGATAATTCTTGTTCAATTGTTGTAATAAGTGAGCTCCTGCGTGAGCGATATTTCTTGCATTTTTCCCACGATGTACAAATGTTGTTTAGAAACAAAAGTACCGGTGTAAGATAGTTCATGGATCTTGAAATGGTTTGAGGAGGATCAGAAAACCACACGAGGTGGACAGTTGATGGGGCTGTTCACATCAAGGTTTGTGGTAAACCTATTTGAAACTATGGAAGGAGAAAGTCTTTCTTTAGATCAAGGTCATGAGTCACATAGTTGGGCATGCTACAGGGGTTAGCATCTTGTAGATGAGAGTGTGTATGATTTTCCACCATGTTTGCACTAGGGGGAATGTTACATATATCTTTCTTATTTGTTAGTGCTCCATGTATAGTTAGGAAAATACTATTATGTGTGAGCAATAATAATATAAAAGGAAATAATTGTATTTATGTGAGATTGGTTTGTTGAACCAACTCACGTAATTAGATAAGTTAAGGTAATAAAGGGATGAGAGATGTTAAGAGATAAAAAGAGAGATTGGGGATTTGAGTTAGTAATAGGCTCTAACAAATATGAGACCTCCTCTCTATTTATGTAATAGCTCTTAATGAATATCACATCTCGGATAAATACACTATTTGTGTTTTTAATATGTTTTCAATGTTTATGTGTTGAAATTATAGCAAAGCTCTACCAAAATAATAAATATATTATAATATTCATTATTTCAGGGGAAAATTTTAGTGGCGAATTTTCATAAACTCGCGAAAATCGAGGATTATGGAAATTCGAAATGGTGAATATTATGTTGTTCAGAGCCGACTTATTCACTAAAAATTCGGCCAACATGTCCCTTATACTATTCCTTTCACCTAGATTTTACACATATATAAGAGGTTATGAATGTAATTCGCCACCATTTCGAATCATATCATGCGCATATTCGTTGAAGTAAACATAAGAAAATCCTCAGCCACCAACACTGAAGTCTGAAATCGAGCCATCCAACCGTAAGGCGTCCAACTCTAAGTTGTCTAGCCTTGATCCGACATACTCTGCAATCTAAAACGTCCAACTCTATTCCATCTAACCTGAGTTGTCCAACCCCTAGCCATCCAACTCCTATCTGTCCAACCCCTATCCGTCTAACCCGTAGCCATACTGACCTCTAAACCATCCAACCTATAGTCATCCAACCCTTAGTTGTCCAACCCTTTACCGTCCATTCTCAAAGCCTTGGAACATAAGAGCCGCTCGTAAGGCCCTAAGCTAAGCAGTCATGGATACTAGAAATCAGGGCAAGAAGATTACAAATTCAGCAAGTTCAAAAAAGGGTGCCAATACTTTGCTTGGCTATTTTGGAAAATCACAAAAACGAAGTCGGTTCTGCTTGGCTGAAAATATCGGTATGTGGCAAGTGTTATTTACTGGTTATTTTATCTAACATAATTTAATAATTATGTTTATGATATTGTTCTTGGAACTCTTTGACATTTGTACTCTGTAAAAATTTAACTATAGATAAGATTAATACTATATAAGTAACAATTTTATAAAATTATTTGCAGACTTTTCAGAAATTCCTTCACAAAATAATCAATTTATAGATATTGATGATCCAATATATGTTGAGGAAAACATTCCATCCCTTGATGAAATAGAAGTACAAGAAAATTCATCGAACTCCCAGGATACACCAGTAGAGGAAGCTTCTACTCCAAGGTCTATTTCCAGAAAGAGGAGACATGAGATTCAAAATATTTCTGCTGACAGCCCAGATGTAGAAGTTGAATCCCAAGGAAAAAAAAGAAAATATGTTAGAAGAAAGATGGCAAACTAGACAATTGGAAGGAAATTCTAGTTTGAATGGGCTGCAAAATATCCTTTTATTGAACCTGTGCACACTGAAAATTGTAATGATGTTCCAACACAATGTCGATGTAAAATATGTGGTTGGAAATAGGGGAAGGATCACATGATGCAGCTCAAACTAGACACAATTGAAAAACACTATGGGAAAATATACATTTCCCAAAAGCTCAAGGATGTCAAAGCATAGTCAGAACACATAAATGGAAAGATGTAAAATATTGTCTACATGTCAAATACACAAAAGAGTATAAAAAGGAACAAAAACTATCAAATATGTAAATGAAAAAGGTGGGACCATAGTAGCAAAATTGAGCAAAGATATGGAGGCAGAAATGCAAGCAAAGGGTATTCAATTTGCAACTATATTTCATATAATGAAAAGGGGAAGACCGATGTCAAATTTTAGAGAAAATAGAAATGTTGTATCAAGTTATTGGTTTAAATAACATTCCTCAATCTCATTGGTCAGATACCGGCTGGGAGATTGCAAAATGTCTATCTCTGGTAGAGAAGGAGGATCTGAAACTGTGTGTTCAAAAGGCAAAGTATATTTCCCTTTCTTTAGATGAGGTTACCATAGTTGATAATACTTCATGGATATGTATTCATGTTTACACATTTACTAATGAAATGAGGACTCCACACCTCTTGGAAATTCATAAAATGACAGAGAATTACAATTCTGAGAATATTTATAAATTGGTGGTATCAAATTTGAAGGATATCGCGGAATGGATGACTTTGCCATTGCAAAAAAATTAGTTTGTGTCAGAACCGATGGTGCAGCTGTAATGCAGGGAACCAAAATGGTCTATGTGTTAGACTTCAAACAACTATTACTGTATATGGTTATTGTCCACTGAATGGCTCACAGAATGAATCTTGCCTACAAAATTGTGAGCATATTTGAAAATGTAGCTAAAGTGGAGGAATTGATACGTGATCTCCATGCCTATTATTCTAGGAATCCTAAGAGATTTTTAGAATTTCAAAAATTTGGTATTGGACTAATAGAGGGAAAACAACTTCTCAAAGATGTGGATACCAGATAGATATCTATGTATGAACCCACTGTAGAATATATGATGAATATCCTTCATTGACATGATTTATGTTTAAATACATCAGGGATGTAGATAAATCTAAAGATCTATTGCGTCGTTTAACTGACATAGAAAATTTACTCACACTTTGTGGTATTTTTCCCATGTTGAGGGAGCTTAATATTTCGATGAATCGTGCTCAAGATCAGTCTTTCTACATTAAAAACTTTATAAGACTCAGAAGATGTGTTTTCTGGAGTCTAGAAAGTTTATATATTTTTTATGGGAGTTTTTAGGGTGCTGCTTTTGAAAATTGGAATGCAATGACAGATTTGAAAAAATTCTAGGTGCTTCTTAAAGTACAATATAAATGATCATTTGTGTATAACAACACATGGAAAAGAGATTCCACTTCATACGTACCAAAAAAGAATTGATATGGCTAACTCAAAAATAGAAGAAGTAAAAGTGACACGAAATTTATATGATGCAGTATTAATCGAAACTAGGAATAAGTTGAGAAAGATCTCTAAATCGTTAGCTAAAGAGATCCAGGAAAGATTCAAAAATGATAAAATACTTGAAGCAATGGGAGTTGTAAATCCATAGTTCTGTAATTTGTCGGCATAAACCTTATACATCTATCAGTCCTTTATTTTTCAAAAACATGGGTGATCTTACTGATCATTTTTGTAAGACTGTAGAGATAAATGGAGTTTCTATAGAAGGAATTTTGGAAAGAAAACTACTTAGTTCATAGTCAATGGATTTTTCTAATACAATGATATGACAAGTTCAACTTCTACAAAACCCACAGGATTATAGTGCCATGAAAAGGATTTGGAAGGATATATGTTCTAGTAGTATTCTAAGTGAAGATTTGAGCAAGTATATTAAGTTGTATGAGCTCTATCAAACAATGATTCTGGGTTCTATGGAAGATGAGAGGGTTTTCAGTGCACTATCCTTTTTAAAGTCAAAAGTTCAAAACAGATTGGATAGGAATCTAGAAAGTTGTCTCAGATTGTATGTATCGAGTTACTCAGTGGAGTCTTTTCCTTATGATAGAGCACTAGCATTGTGGAATTCACTAGTAGACAGAAGAGGAGTAAGTAATATTCTTCCTGACCCAGGGGATCAAGACACATCCACAAATCATGCTACAGTTGATTTCCAAGACACAAATGAAAGTGTTTCTCTAGGACTATTCGAATTCACATAGATTTCATTTCTTCTATACATTATTGAGACTACTTATGTACTTCATTCAGTGATTACAACTTTCAATAAATGTAATATTATATTTGTCATTATTTGATCCTTCGTCATTGCAACAATGTCATTATTTGTTTCAATTATGCCATTTTTTTATGTTTGGTTTTCAAATTCAGACTGAAATAAGAACACATTCATCTTTTATATCTGTTAATTTATTTATTTTACATCTGCAACAATTCAAAAATGTAAAGAAACAAAATAGTGTAAATTTAAGCAACATTTACGTAAACAATAGAAAAGAAACATAGTTTGTATTAATATATAGTAACATTATACAATTCTAACTTCCAAAGTTCTTTTGAAATTGATTTCTCATGTGGCGGATTACTTTATGAAAAATTACAAATTCATAAAGCATTGTTGGCCAATACAATTCAAAAAAGGGGTTGTTATAACATCTCAAAGCTTCCAAACAAGTTCTGTCATATAAGGACACATTACGAGGTCATCCTCTTTTATGCCTATGATTCAAAATCATATTTGTCTTTATATCCACACATGGAATAAAAAATAAAAAATGGTTGGCCACTATCTTTTAATTCCTACGCCAGTGTCGGAATTGTGACAACACACCTGTCACATGGTGAACTTTACTAACTTATCAAATTTTATGATGCAGGTGAAGGTTTTTCTTTTTCCTATGTAAGAGATGGAGGAATAACTCCTGATGCCTGAAGATCTCCTCTTTGTAGTGTTGATATTTTCCAGTATATTCAGCTCCTCCCTCGCTACATCTCCTACAGATAAAAGTGTTGTATCTGCATCTGTCTTTTCCTTCAGTAAGACTTCGGATCCATATTATGCTCCTTTATTATCCTTCTCAATGTATTATTTTGTTTATTAATAACAATGAGTTTTTCCTTCAACTGTATAAAAGAATTTAGGCTTTTGTGGGCATTCTTCAAATGTGCTTCAAAAACAATTGCTTCTTTCTTTAAATTTTCATATTTTGCCTCGTAAAATAGAAATATTAAATTTTTAGTCTATCAGATAA
The DNA here is from genome assembly GCA_018340775.1 of Taxus wallichiana var. yunnanensis. NCBI lineage: Eukaryota > Viridiplantae > Streptophyta > Pinopsida > Cupressales > Taxaceae > Taxus > Taxus wallichiana. Next base: position 951,798,507 of record CM031237.1, on the reverse strand, counting down.
TATGAAAAAAATATTGCAGTGGTTATAATATCAGATAATTTTTAGTTTTTCATGTAAAAGTAAATGCCCACTCACAACAACTTTCTCTTTTTCTGCATTTGCTATTAAAACATTAGTCTTGTCTTTAGACCATTTGTTGTAGTAAGCATGTGCTTCAACATTGAGATTTTCCAACCTGTTTAGCATTATGTCTACAATTTCATCATTGTAATCATTACTATATGAAATTTTCCCTGATTGAGATTTGTTTAGCAAAACATCCTGCCATGTTGGTTGGCTCTCTATGGCAGTGAACAATGAATTCCTTTGAGCATGATTATGGTATCTAGTATTTATTTCTTTTATCAAATTTTTTCTCTCCTCTCCCAAGACTACACCAAATCCACATCAGACATTACAACCTCTTGAATTGTTGCCCCCATGTTATATAATATCAAATATTCTAATATAAAATGGGGTTATAATATTAGATGATTTTTAGTTTTTCATGTAAAAGTAAATGCCCACTCACAATAGCTTTCTCTTTTCTCGCATTTGCTTTATTAAAACATTAGTCTTGTCTTTAGACCATTTGTTGTAGTAAGCATGTGCTTCAGCATTGAGATTTTCTAATCTGTTTAGCATTATGTCTACAATTTCATCATTATAATCATTATTATATGAATTTTTCCCTGATTGAGATTTGTTTAGAAAAAAATCTGCCATCTTTGGTTGGCTCTCTATGGTAGTGAACAATGAATTCCTTTGAGGATAATTATGGTATCTAGTATTTATTTCTTTTATCAAAAAATTTTCTCTCCTCTCCCAAGACTACACCAAATCCACATAAGACATTACAACCTCTTGAATTATTGCCCCCATGCTATCTAATATCAGATTTTCTAATATAAAATGTGTTTTTCATCATCTATTTGTGGAGAAGCCCTTGGGGGAGGAGGAGAGTCACTGCCATGTATTCCATGCACATTTTGTTGTTGAGGTGAAGTAGATTGAATCATGTCATGGGTGTCAAAATAGTTACTCTTGGTTGTATCCCCACTATCAAAGCCTAAATACTCCTCATCAAGGGTAATGTTGTTGAAAAGTTGTGTGGTTGTTACACTTAAAACACCACCTAGTGATAACCCAGGAAATTCGGTTGTAGTAGGATGAACTGTTCCTGCTGACTCTATAGGAATCCTAATATTCTTTCCTAAAGTCCTCCTTTGTGTTTGTACTTGACGTGTTGGAGGAATTGGTGGCCTCCTTGCAAGTGGAAAATGACCTGAAGCCATATTACCTGCATGAAGCAAACAAAAAATTGTTAGAATATAATGGTTGGGATTTGTAAATGCTAAAAAATTGTAAGGAAAAAAAACATGCAAATCAAACTACCATACAATATACCTTGCATAGATGGAGACACAATCATGACATTTTGATCTCCAGACCCAGAATGAGTTTGATCTTCATCATCCATCTCAGTAGTTTCTGAATACAATACATGTAGAAAATATCAGTAGAAATATTAGAATACATAATCTATAGTAATTGTTTGAATTTTTAATTTATATATAAAGATAACTTCATTATTCATACTTGTAGTTAAATGTGATGGTAAACATGTTGTGCATATCGACCCCCTAGGTCACTTTTGACGAGGTCTTATTGGTGTTGATTCTGCTAAATCCATGTCAGAATTAGCAGAGACCTCTGGAGGGGCTTTACCTCTAGAAATTGCCTCCTTATGAGATGTTGCAGCTATAATTTTTCTCTGCAAAATAAAATCATACAATTATTATTTTATTTTAAATATTCAAATTGAAATCGTTATAACAAGTAACAGTAAAAGTAATTGTTACCTGTTGTTCTTTGAGACTAAGACCAATCATCTTATCATTGATTGCAGTAGGAATCGTATGCTACGTCAATTTATAGTATGCTTCATTATAGAAAGCAAGAATAAAATTACAACAAGAAAATACAATCCTTGATTTATCAGTTTGATTGGCTTTGCAGGCATGGGAGATATCTAATTTTATTCTGTTGGACAAATAACTGCACCAATCGAATTGTTGACCTACTAGTAGTGTCTGTAATAAATATTGAACTGCCCAATAGGGAATGTCTACACATCTTCCCTATAATACAATCCTATCTTGAAAAAGTGAAGCAATTACAATAAAGAATTTGTTTGTAATACCTTGTAGAAGAAGGCCTCTTGATGAACGATTAAGAGGAGTTGCAATTACAGAAAGGAAACATATATCCTTTGTGTGGTCGAGTAATGTTAAGAAAAAAGCATTTGAAAATAATAAACTTACCATCAACCTGTACATTGTAATGAGACTCCAAAACATTTTGTCTTCGTCTTGTTGGTACCCAAATTTGTTCTCCTTTTCAGTTTGAGCAACATCAAAGATATGGCATGAAGCTTGAAGACAAATGGATCATGGTGTGTGTCATTTTGTAGCTGGGGATATGATCTAACTGACACTCAGATTTGTGGAGAGATGGATAGCACTCAAATAGGACTTGATCTTGTCCTAACTGTTTTAGGTTGTGCCTTTCAACCAAGGTAAGAGAACCTATTTTTTAACCCTCAAATGGTGAAGGAGATGAAGATATCCCTCAACTTCTGCAAATAGTATGAAAAGGGCCTTACAAAAATATGATCAACTCTCCAAATGTGACTTTCACAAGTTGTCACTTCCATATTATGGAGATACTTTCAATGCAAGACAAGGGTTACTGAAGACATTTTGAAATCCTGATCTGTTTTGCATACTTTAGCAACTGGATTTTGATCTTCTATGGGTATACAGGGAAAAATAGGGGTAAAACAGGGTAGGATTAGTTGTTTTGAATGATTTTTGGGTGGGATTTTAGACAAGACAAACCAAGATCCACAGAATCTTTGAGGATTTCAGCAAAATATGGAGAAACTTAACAGCAGAAAGTATCAAAATGGTTAAGCATTCCTTCAACCAGGATATGTGCATCAAATAGAGGCCCAGATCTACACTTTTCCACACAATCTTTGATCATCTATCACAAAATCTTGAGTTAGAATGAACCAATGAAGCATTTAGCAATCACTATTTAATCATGACCTAAGGTGCACCCAAAGGTTTACAAACAATCTCTAAAGTCAAGGAAGGTAAAGTGATTTTAAATTTGTTTATCTCTTTATCAAATGAAAGCTCTTATGAATGTGAGATTGTAAATGCCACTAAACTATCACAAGAAATGAGACCATGTATGATCAAGAGAGATTTTAAACACAAGACTGCAACAGGAAACAAGAAACACAAATTTGAAATGCATTCTGAAATGTAAGCATTCACAGATTTTTCCAAAAGACAACATAGAATAACTCAAACTTGATCAGATTTATCATCAGGGAATGTTTTGAAAACAATCTCAGAGCTTGTTAATGGCTATACATGTGCAACCAACTTAACATGATTTGAAATCTGATACAGAGAGAGTTACATGAGTTTCTCAAGTGGTCACTCAGAGAATGGGCTTCTTCCCAGATTTTCCCATGAAATTTTTAGTTTTCCAAAAAAATTAAACTCTTCCAACCCTTTGCATGAAAAATTCATGCAATATATAGCATTCAATCTCCTTCAATCCTTCTTTCCCAAGAAAAGAATATGCCAAAGGATCAAATTTGTTACAAAATTCCTCATGATTATGACAGGGGACATTTAATAGAACATGTCCAAAAAGTTGTCATTGTCTCAAAAAGAGATGAATCATTGCAAAATTTGCATCATTATCCATTGTGGAGGCACATTTTTGTTATGATCCTCATGTGTGGATTTCACTAACGCCTCGAGGTTTTGGTGTAACGGTTCATTACATTTGGTATCAGAGCGACCACCCAGTTCGAGTCCCGACATGGGGTAGCTACGTCGGTATTGTAGTGTTCACCCGAGGCTCATATAGGGCGAGGGCGGGGTCCCGCTATACGGGTGAAAATCTGGCAGGTGCGGGCTATGGGGCGTGATGGGATGTTATGATCCTCATGTGCGGATTTCACTAATGCCTCGAGGTTATGGTGTAACGGTTCATTACATTTGGTATCAGAGCGACCACCGTGTTGAATCCCACTCAGTTGGTTACGTTGTGTAGTCGGGGCCCGTGGGGTGCCTAAACGTCGGTGAAGCGGGGCTCGTACGTATGGGAGTGCGGGCGCAAACCCAGCCCGAGTCGGGCTCTACGGAAGCGTGGTGGGATGTTATGATCCTCATGTGCAGATTTCACTAATGCCTCGAGGTTTTGGTGTAACGGTTCATTACATTTGGTATCAGAGTGACCACCCAGGTTCGAGTCGACACGAGTAGCTACGTCGGCATTGCAGTGTTCGCCCGAGGCTCGTATAGGGCAGGGCGGGGTCCCGCTATACGGGCGCAAATCTAGCCCGGGGTCCGGGCTATGGAAGCATGGTGGGATGTTATGATCCTCATGTGTGGATTTCACTAACGCCTCGAGGTTTTGGTGTAATGGTTCATTACATTTTTCATCTTCAAAGCATGTAGATCCCCTTCCTTTCACTATTTCATCCTTATCCCTCCAAAATTTGACTCTCTGCAACTTTTGGATATGATATTCACATTTTTGGACGGGTTAGGGAAAAAAATTATTTCAAAAACATCTTTGATCCTCAAAACCATTGCATTGGTCCTTCCAGGGCACAAACAACACGAATTTGTCAAAAAAATTATGAAAATTGATGCAAAAACACATTTCCACACTTCTTGGAGCCAAAATGGCGGTAAAAATGACAAAATGTACAGTTACCATCGATTTTCCTTTCTCCCTTTAATCTGAGCCCTCCACGTGGCAAAAATAACCAAAAACAGGCCTAGGGGTGCCTTTCTACCTTTTTCCAACCTTTTTGAAAATTTGCAAAATTTCTCGATTTCCTCCGTCGCTTCGTTGTTGAGATTTGGACTGAAACATGGCATAATATGATTTGGATATGGAGTCGTGGCTCAATTTTAAACATTTTCCTCTTTTTGAAAAAAGGAAAATTTTCCAATTTTCTTTCGCGGCTCCACCCTCCCGTAGGACACGTGTCCTCACCTAATTGGCTAAGGGCCTACGCTCTCATTTCATACTTTAACTCCTTTTCACCAAAGGAAATTTTTCCACTGTGCCTCCGCAGCTCCGCCCCTCCACTATTTTGACTTTTCTAACTGCCACATGTCACCCTTTGATTCAATGAGGGCTGTGCTCTCATTTCATACTTTAACTCCTTTTCACCAAAGGAAAATTTTCCACCGTGCCTCCACAGCTCGCCCCTCCACTATTTTGACTTTTCTAACTGCCACATGTCACCCTCTGATTGGCTAAGGGCTGTGGACTTGCGGGGAAAATTTAGACCTTTTCCAAAAACACAAAAATGCTAAGTTGCTCGAGCAGACCCGCCAAACCTTTTCCAATCACAAACGGCCACATAGGAGAAGATTTTTGAGCTAAAATTTGATGGGCAAAGGATGCCCGTATTGATCGTCAAAAAATGTAGAAATTACAGTGGCCAAAATCGATTTTTCCTTCGTGGGTGAAGAAAAATTCGATCAAAGGACAAATGGAAAGTGATTCAAAGCAATTTATGACCATGGCAAGGGATTTTTGAGGGCAAATAAGTATAAATCAAACAATTTCAAGCTCCAAAGGCTGGGAAAAATGGAAAAAATGGCAAAGGCATTTGAACGGGAAAAATTAGGGCAAAACATAGGGAAAACTTAGAGATTCCTCAAAATGGTGCAAGAATGGAGAAAAAATGAACAAATCAAAGCATTTAAACATAGATACAAGTTGTTTTTCATCAAATTTGAAGGATGGGAAGATCCAAATCTATTTTTCCCAAAACAGGGCAAAAATGCATTTCTCCTTAGCAAAGCATGGCATGTGCAACATTGGGCACCAACACGTCTATAAGGATAACCTTTGTAGTAACAGGTGGCTTATTTTTGAAAGGTAAACCTGTTAACCGATGCACATCCTTGGGTTCAATAGAAAAATAAATTTGACGATGTTTGGATGCACGACAAGAATGGAAAATTTTCCATCATTGTCGTTGTAAGAGGCGAGTAGGTAATCAAGGACTGATGTATCAGTGTCGAATTGGGGCATGTTCACAAGCCCTGAAAATTTTATTTTTCCAGCCAATCCTTTGGAGCGTCTTTTGCTTTTAGTAGAGCTAAAATCTGTGGGCACATGAGGTTTTTGTATTGAAATTTGGGTGTAGGAATAGATGTGGTACTGGCCATTGCTGAAATTAGGGAGAAGTGAAATTTGGGTGTAAAATTAGAGAGCTCAGAGCACTAGAAATTTATGGATAAAAGTGAAAAAATGAACCTTGAAAGGGTATTTATAGGGCCCAGGGGTATCATTAATGAACATTAAATACATTGGTAACAACACCCAACCCACGCCGTCCAACCCCTCGTTCATCCAACCGCCTATCCAACCCTTAGCGACCAACCCTCATCCGTCCAACCCACCACGTCTAACCCTTGTCCATCTAACTCCTCACATGTCTAACCCACCCGACCAACCATTGCCCATCTATCCCTTCCGTCTAACCCCCACCCCGTCCAACTCCTATCGTCCAACCCACCCGTCCAACCATTTCCTACCCAACCCCTTCCCATCCAACCCCCACTCGTCCAACCCACCCATCCAACCCACCCGTCCAACCACCTGCCTAACCCCCATCTAACCTACTCGACAAAAATTGTGAACAATGAGGGAGCAGGTTGCTCATGAAATTGCCTTCGCCATGAAACATTTTTTCAGAAATTCACCAATGATTCAAAAGTTGATTTATGAGATTCACCAACGATTCAAAAGTAATTTTTCAGAGGGGTCTTCTTAAAATGAACCCTGATTATTTCATTACTAATCATATTTTTTTGGAAATTTACATCAAATGCATGTCAAAAGTGCATTCCTAAATTGATTGATTCAAGAAGACATGTATGTGGGGAAGCCAATAGTTTTGCAAAAAGGGTAATGAAATCGAGGTATGAAGAAGGATATTTATGGTCCCAATAAATATCCAAGAGCTTGGTACTAAATAATTCATAATTAGTTTCTTGTCAAGGTTTTGTAAGAAGTCAACATGAGCCAAATATTTACATAAAATCATTCAATTCTAATGTTTTGTATGGTTTCCTCTATGTAAATGATTTGATCTCAAAAAGAATCTCTATGGAGATGTATAACTTCAATGAAGCTATGAGATCTGATTTTATATGATTGATCTTGGATTTATGAAGTATTTTCTTGATATCAAAGACAATAAATAGAAACATGAAGCATTTATTTGTCAAACAAAGTATATCTAAGATATTTTATTGAATTTCAATCTTAAATATTCTAAGGCTACAAATTCTCTATTCATGTGGAGAAAAAAAAAAATTAATGTGGATGTAATCCCTTTAGCTTATGAGAATATTTCTAGAATCATGGTGAGAGGTTTTATGTATCTCATTATAAGTAAACTTGATATCACTTATGGGGTTTAAGTATTTTGTAGATACATAAGTATGTTTTTCATCAACTCCGACATGCAAGTTATGAAAATAAATTTTAGATATGTGAAATATAATTAAGATCCTGGTATTCACTTTATAAAAACAAGTTCATCATTTCTTATTAAATACTCATATTTAGATTAGGGAGTTTTTCTCGATGGCATAAATTATACTTTAGTTTATTGCTTCACATTGGGAAGTGTTTCAGTTTCTTTCCATTCAAATAAATAAGATATTGTTGCATTATCCTCTAATGTAGCTAAATATGAACCTCTTACATTAACTTGCACACAAGAAATGTTTTTTTCTTGAAGATTCAAGCAGGTGATTTTAACTTCATCTCTTTTTATCAAAAGGAGGAATGTTAGGAATGATACTAATTTTGGCATTTAAAATTATTCTAAATTTAGATAATTTCTATTTTTATAAATAATCCAAAAATATGTTGGAAGCATAATGGAATGAGGGGGTGAATCAATGCTATAAAACCCTTAAATAATTTGAAGTAATTTGCATACACCATTCAACATTCAACCATTCATTAATGTGAGCTCAACAATGTACAACAACCATCCAAAAGCAAAGAACCATGAAAGAGTATACCATAACACAAGATACAAGTGGGAAACCCTCAAGGAGAAGAAAAATCACTAAATACCATTGTTTATATTACTCATAACAAAGTACTAAAGTGAATATTACACTTCACAAGAAATTTCTTTAGTGAGGTACCAACCCCCACAAGGATTACTAACCCCTAAACCCTTGTTGACATTACTCACAATAATAGACTTGCATGAATATGACTCATAACACAAGATTTTTATAAGAACATCACTAAATATATTATTCCAACACTTGTCTAATGGTGATCACAAAATTCATCTCAAGTTTCCCTCGAGAACCACTTCAAACACACCTCCTTTTAGCTCGCTCACACTTGATGAAAATTGGACAAAATTGAATGCAAACCCTTGCACTAGATCTTTCTAACACTCCTCAGTAATTTTCACACTCTCTCAGATATAAATTGATGCACTTGAATCTCCTTCACTCACTCAAGCAGATCGCACTTTTCCCTCTAGAAGCACTAGTTCAAATTTGAACTCAAAACACTTGTTGTATACCCTTCTCAACTCAACAACATAATATAATTTTGTCTTGATCCAATAAATAGACAAATAAAACATGAAAACATAACACTACATTCATAACAAGTCATAATTTGGACCCATGTAGGTTGGTCATGCTCCAACACACCAAAGAAGATAAAAAATTACTCAAAACGCTATTACCTAGTTCACCAAAGGCCTCCAAACTCATCACCACCATGATTACTCAAGCCTCCAAAGGCCTCAAACATGTCAAATATGACAAAAACATTATCCATGATTGCACATTAACTTTAACCAATCCAATTCTTCATAACACTACTAAAGACCATTTCCTTCACAAAGTTGTTGTTTAGGAACCGAGTTCAACAAACATGCTCAAGATCCCACCATAGCACCTCAAATATGTCATGTAACCAATAATTTTAAATTCACTGACTTATATAACACATACATAATTTATATACCTCATGAAGCATTAATTAATGCAAACCACACTCACTTTCCTCTTCACCAAACCTGAACTACCCGAAATTAGTCTTGGAAATGCAACTAGTTTGCACCCTTTTTGTCACCTTTAAGACTTATAGATTCATTCAATCAAGAAAAAATAATCTCTCTTAACTCTCCAATGGATGTAAAACATCAACTAATCCAAAACATGAGAATTCTATCTTCATCTTCTAGCTAGAGAAATCTTGTCCTGAAAATAATCAAATGTGCTCTTCATAAACCGAGATGGTTCACCTATAAAAACTCATAATCAATAGATAAACCATCTACCATTCAAAATCACTCTAAATATAATTTCCAAAACATCTTACATTTCCTTCTAACTCCAAGTGGAAGGCCTTCAACTAGGTCAATCTCTAAAACTTCTCAAAACTATCCTTTACAAGCCCAAAAACCAATCTTCATAAATAGGGAAAAATTTCTCTCTAGGTGATCAACCATGACCTAAAACCATCATGTAAATCAATTACAACTCTCGGGCGAAAATAAATGTCAATTTATTCCATACCTTCTTTTGAAAACTTTTCCACAAACTGGACATCTTAAGAAAATTGCATTTTTGAGTGGGGTCCATAAATCATCACATGATATATCATACCTTTATAAAATTATAGAAGAGTTATATACAACCTCTAATCATCATAATATAAATAATAATACATTATTGACACTTACCATGAAGTTATCTCTGTTGCTTTTGAGCTAGGGTTTCAAACTCATAAAAAATAGTTTACCTTCTTAACATTTGTTCATAAAAACCTGACGATGAAACCACTCCATTATTTTTGTGAAATTATCTTATCTCGATTGAAAAACATCCTTCAAATCCTCTAGGTTCCATGAAAAACATAAAATCCACAACGAGCATTATAAGTTTCAATTCGAGATAGAAAATGCACTCTCAAACACCATGTTTCACCAAAAACACTATAACTTGCAAAATATTCTTCATAAAAACCTTGAATTTTTCCCAAAACATAATGAAACACCCTACTAACATCTCTAATTCTCACAAAGTCATAAATATCTCTAAATATTGACCACTACTAAGACTTTCATAACCATCCCTTAGTGTTTTACATGTTTTAAGCAAGGTCATGGTAAAAGAACCTAATACCTCATCATGAAACCTCTCGAAGAGGTCCTAAAAAACTTGAGAAAACATGTCTCAAACCCATTCATTCCTTTATGATCTCTCATGTATTTATACATCATTCTCATGCTTTGTTTGGCCTCCAAGCTCCTAGACTATGTTTAGATGAGCACCTTAAACTAGGTATTCAACCTGTACATACATCATGAGACTCATGTGAGTGTCTTAACACCCTTCTATCATGGTCTCTATGCCACTACCATGAACCTCAATTCACCATGAAACTCTAATCTCTATGGTCCATCACCCAGGATAGCTAGGTCACCTGATTAGGATTACTAGACCAAGCCAATCTCACTTAATCCACTCATGCAATCATGAATCAGCTTGATTCTCCATGTCATTGACATAATTATTACCTTATAATAATACTCTATTATCCTCATTGTCATTAATCGGATTTTACATCAATGAAAACACCTATACTCACGAGATGCCGAAAATCTCCCCCTTTGTCATTGATGGAAAGACACAGTTTTTGTCCCCTTTTTTTACATTAATGAAAAATAATACTTGTAGCACATGATCTTCATCTTCCTTCATACTTATTGGATTCACCTCTTGGCTGGAAACATCAACAAAAAGCATCAAACAAGCATGAAAATCTACTAAACTCTATTTTTGACATCTTTTGTCATCTTGAAACCAATATAACAGACTTTGATTAGATGCATGATATTCATACAAGTACCAAAAATCATGAATCGGGGATAAAAACATCATGCTTACCCCTTTTCTTTATCCATCTCAGTTGATAAGGCAGATAAATTTACTTTTTCTTCCATATCTTGACTTCACACAACTCTTAGGACTGAAATCCCTAAGAATAACCTTGATGTATTATAAACTAACTTCTCCATGCCCTAGAAGCTCAAACACTCTATGACATAACTCCTTATAGTTCCCCCTAGACTTATACCATCCTTCTCTAATAGAAAGTACAAAATTTAAGCTTCTTACCTTGATTTCATGCCATGGGAATGGATCAAGAAAATCACCACTACCCTAAAGCACTTCTTAAATAATTTAAATATTCTTTACATGTTATTAAGCTCGTTCGTGTCACAAAATTTTTACCTTTGAATTTTACTTGTAAATCATAAACAATTATGCCTAATCAATCCATCTTGACATATTTCACACTTGATAGAGACTAGAATAGCTCCCTACCTTAATAAGTTAATTCAGAATTGTAGCATATTGTTTTTCTCATTATTAGTCCTCAAAACACCGCATAATATTATAACAAGCTCCTTATACAATTTTGGTGGCTTTATCATTCATAATTCTACCTAATAAATATTTGTATCACCTAGAGCATCTGATCACAATCATAAATGGTTCCCCTACCTCAAGATCCTCCTTCACACCTTGGGCACACTATGATAGTATACAAAATCCTCCTACAATACCTTAATAAGATGTAATACTTTGTCGGGACATGAGTTTTTAACCACACGAATCTTACAATGAATCTCTCTTCATATTCTAAGAAAGATAATCCTTAAATCACCTCCTTACCTTATGTAAAATTGCAAGAGATCATTCTACAGTCACCAACACCTATAAAACACCATCACAATCCTCAAAAACCACTCTTGACTGTAGAGTTACATTTCCTCATACACGGATCACCTACACACATCCTACAACATACTCAACTCCACATCTCAGGGATAGTGAGATTATTTTATCCCTTATAAATATATCATCATACCGATACCTTTTAGGTTTCATATACAACATGTAACTCTTCATATATACCTTTGAAACATTGTACTAGCTTTCAATAATAAAACTTAGAAACCATACCCTAGTATTTGCAAACTTTGATTAACTTACATGGATTATCCTCAAGATGTACTACTTCTCTATATGCCTTGATAGCCTTGTGGACCATCATACCATTTTATCTTCTTGTGAATTTATCAAAAACACTATTGTAGCCCATAATGACTACACTTAGACTTGTAACTTTTTGTTAACATGGAGATATTCACTTTTTCACTTCTACAGATTTAGTTATGCACGATATCCTCACTTACTACATAAATAAAATTTTGAAATCTCTTGATACTCTTCATTATTTTCTTGAGGTAGAGCTATAGACATCAAAGAGCTATCCACATATTTGTTAAATACCTAATCAACTTAGAGACACAATTTGTTCTTTGACAGTCATATCGATGTCTTATATTTTACCATATAGTCACCATGATACTTAAGTGACCTCATAACATCTCTATCATGTCTTGATAGCTAACTATTCATGTCAACACCTGTCATACCTATAGCTTCTCATTTTAGACCTCTAAATCCCATACATATATTTGTAACCTTTCATCTTAATTATGAATAAATCACACTTCGGTTTTACAAATCTAGAAATCCTTTTTATCTTTGCATACTTCTTTCAAGATTAAAAACACTCTCCAAGACACCTTTTTCATGACTCATGAAATTATACCTTAACTATTTGTCCCATATAGTATACTTATAGTCCTTTAAAAAAATTATACTTTTTTTTTATTATTGGCAAATAGTTTTTTGAAAGGGACTATACCCTTGTTTACAAAAGAAGGCCTAGAAGCCAGAATAAGCAAGATAACCAGAGAGAAAAGGATCAAAATCCAAATGTTACAATGAAGTTCAAAGTAGCCAAAAAATAGCTACCAAGACGAAACAAAACAGCAAAATTACTGCGAAAAAGTAGTAAAGGGTCCGCAAAAAAACAACAAAAAAACATACAAGGACAATGAAGCATCAACAACTACTTTTTAGTAGCTTTGTCAATGATGGTTTTGATATTCTTCTAGGATTTGAACATTCCCAAAGTTGTCATGTGGGCAGCGTCATTATAATCCAGCTGCTCCACGGTCTTCTTACTTTCCTTATCATTACCCCAAAGAGTAGCCGGAACTCTGCTTAGGTTGGAGACACTTTTGACGTGTTGCTCAATGAACTCCTCAATCGCCCTAAAGATGGCAATGTTGTAATCATGTCAAGTTTTGGCCTTCCCTAAGCGGGAGTCTAAGGAGTGCAGCTTCTTGTAAATATCTTCAATTTGGCTGCTGTCAACATCCTCCTCCTCTTCCTTCTTCCTCTTTCCTTTCTGTTTTGCCAAGTTTTTAACTTCATCCTTCAACAATTTCATATCAGCCTCTAGGGCTTCCAGCCTTCTTGAAGGGCTTTCCAACTTGTTATCCCGTAAAATTGAAAAGGGCAATTTCATGATGACCATACCTGAAAATTTTGTTCCGATCCTCGTTAGGGATCCCTTGTGTCGAAATGTTGTAAAATCCCTTCCCGGGAAATCTAGTTTTCGAACTTGGTCTTTTCGAGCCTTTTTTGGCTGGGCGCATGAAATTGCTTTGCAACACTAACTTTTGATGCGCCCCCTTAAAAGCCTTTGGCGCATGGTTTTCAATGTCAACACAACTTTTCATGCGCCAAAGAATGTTGAACCTTCCCTGCGTGCGCCAAGGCGCATGCGCTTGTGTTGGTACAACTTTTGTTGCGCCACTCTTTGGTGCGCCAGAAGGGCGCACATAATCTTAGTGCAACAAAAAGTTTTGGTGCGCCAAAGGGCACACATAACTTCATGTCGACAATGCTTTTGGTGCGCCAAAGGCACGCTTTGTCTCCTATTGTCAAATACCTTCGTGTGCCAAAAGGCGCACACTTTCTCTGTCGACTGACAAATCTCATGCGCCTTTTAAAAGCTGGGTGGCGCATTTATGACCAGCTTGCCTATATATATGTGTTTTGCGTGCCCAAATGTCATTTTCAATTTTCGTTGAGCACGTGATTTTTCTGAGCGAACTGTCATCCCTGCCTCTTCGTTTTCATCGCCTTGTGGACCCGTTCGAGCTTTTGCTATTTATCCAGGTATGAGGTGTCTTTCTCTCTCGTGCATTTTTTTGTTTTCAGTTCTTGGTGTGTTCTTGGTCTGGTTTTAGCTTGCTAGTTGGTTTTGAAATATAAATGTGTTGGCCTAGCCTCCTCTCTGTTTTTGTCTGCCCCCCCATGCTATCCTTCCTCTTTCCAGATCTGCTGGAGAAGGACGTTTTCTTGAAACAGTGGTTGTGGCCCTCCTGATCTAGATCATTTTATCTACCCCATTGAGCCTTTCAAATAGGAACGAAGGAGTAGAAGGAACCTACATCATGTAAAACCCCCTTTGAGAGTTCTTTGTTTTCCTCCTTGGCACATCTGTCACCCCTGCAACATCATGAACATTTGCACCCCTTTGGCACATCTGACCGCCTTGTAATATGCAAACATTCCTGCGCCCGGCGCACCACCGCCTGCTTGTTGCATCATTAACCTCTGCGCCCTTTGGCGTACCATCCTTTGTCTTTGCATCACGTTTCCATGTGCCCATGGCGCGCCCTTCCATGCAACACAAGCTTTATCTGCACGCAAGTATGAAGCTATAAAGGCGCAGGCGCATCCCCGATTGCAATAACATTATGTTGTGTAAACTCTTCGTGCGCCGCACCATATCCCTTTGGCGCACGAAAAGTCAATGTTACACGATCCATCCATGCGCCGAAGGGTGCACCAAATCCCAATGCAACATGAAAATTCCATGCGCCCTTTATAAAATGCAATCTACAACATCCATGCGCCATGCGCCTTATCTATTTGGCCTACAAGTTACAATTTTCATGCGCCCTGCGCCCTAAGCCTTAAAATCTCTAACTCTTTCTTCTGCTGACATTCCAATGGAAGATCAAATGGCTAATTCAACCTTTTTGGATTGGGTCTCACTTCTTCTTCATGCAAATCAGCAAGGCGAGTTCGAAAGAACATATGTCTACATCCAGCAAGAGACCCACCAAACCAAGAGGAAAGGCTAAGCTTACGAGAGGAAGAGATGAAGTACAAATATCAAAGGGTCGGGATGCCGAATCACGAAAAGTGAATGCGGTATGGATGTCGAGAGACTTAGAATTGGGTCACATTGACATGGAAGAGTGCAGGTCGAACTCGAAGGTTACAAGAAGTCCATGTATGGACAAATTAATAGCGGTGCCACTGCACTTCACGGAGGAATCCCCATCGGTGCCGTCACAATGAATTCATGATGGTGATTGCACAATCTTACAACAAGGACACAAGATGTGTCGAAAACAAGCAAGGGTGAGGTAGTCATAAACCTCACCGCCCGTCATTTTGAGATAATGCTCGACATCCCTCACCAGGCACTTTGTGGCCGTCGGCCAAGAAAGAGTGCATCAAGGCACTGGGAAGACAATGAAGACCAATGCATGCAAGGCGATGAACAAAGTCTACTTGAAGAACAAGAAGGTGGTAACCGGTGGCCCCAAATCATCCACCATAGTGATTTCTCGAGAAGAGCTCGGTGATACTATTACTTTCCTGAGCAGAGTCTTCGGGCTTTCTGACGCCCACTACTTCCATAAATGGATGCCGAGGTACTTGGAGACAATGAATAAAAATTTGCCCGATCAGTGCTTTTGCTGGGGAGAAATAATAAGCAGCACCATCTCCGAGCAGCTACAACAATTCGCCACAACGGGAGTGTTCCATATGAACTCCTACGTAGTCTACGCTGCAACGTCGGAGAGGGATTATCCAGGGCTAAACCGAAGTGGAATTTGGCCTCAGGTCAAAATATATGAATATTATCAGGCTGGAGAATAGCATCCCTCAATTCGCCAAAATTAATGATGCTTTCTTCTATCACATCATTTGCTTGTTGAGGCCAAATCTAACTCATGGTCACACGACCAAAAACATTGTGTCAATCGTGGAGAAGTGGGGGCTCTGTTCACCCCGGTTTCCCACATTTACCTATCCGAGGGCGGTCAACTACTTGGGCGAGCCAACCGGGCTACCGAGGTATCTTTGGGCCTAAGCTAATTCTGCTGGAGCTATCAAGGTAGCTGGTCACATACCATGAGAAATGCCTCAAAATAAAGAAGGGTGAAACTCCTTTCCCCCTCACAGTGGGCCGATACACATGCTCCACCCATCACAAGACAAAGGAAATGTTCGCAGAGTGGAGTTTCTCAATTTGAAAGCGTGACTTCCCGGCCAGGCCTACCTTTGACCCAAGGGCTGCTGCCAAGAGCTAAGCTTGATCCGATCCATGTCCCTCAAATTGAGGATATCTACATTGACGTCATCCACGAGGTGGAATTCGGAAGAAAGGATCATTCTCGCTTAGCATTAGCGGAAATTATCAATACGGAGTGGCCATTGTCCCCAAAGGCTTCCAAACTACGAGAAGATGAAGTAGACAAGGTGTATAATGACACGAGAAGGGGATGATTGGCCCTTCCGGCCATTGGACAGTAAGGCTCCTCAAACAATTGAGGAGAGGGTCAAGGAGACTATGCGCAGAACAGAGCACTGGTGCCGCATGAACGGGCTGATCTACCTCGGGGTAGATTTCACAACCTCCCCATTGGGCAATGCACCTCCAAGGTCCAAGAAGTAGCTAAAAGGAAAAGGTGTAGAAGGTGAATCCAGCACCATTCAGGAAGAAGCCCCGAGAGTCCTCTTTCCACAGCGCCAGAACAGGTAATAACTCTGGATTCGCCAGAGAAAGAAGCAGCAGAGGATAGTCCCATACGCCCATCCACTCAGGATGTCGGCATTGCTACAACCACAGAAGTCCCTTCTATCCCTTCTTCTTCTCTTCCTTCCCCTCCTCAAGTGACTCACGCGACCACCCCTTTGGTCGCGTCCTCTGTCCCTTCTTCTACTCTTTCCCCCACCTCTTCGTCTATCTTCTCCTCCCTCGCTGATTTATCTTCTTCCATTTCTTCCCTCATTTTCGGGCTCCCTTCCCTTCCTATGTCTTCCGCAGCTGCGGTTTCCCTTCCTCCCGTGGACACTTCTTCGGCTATTCTCTCAATGCCACCTCCGCGTGTCTCCATGTTTTTCCCCTCTTCTCTGCTGCTGCCCCCTCTGCTTTCTGGTCCTTCTTCCATAGGACCAGCCTGGATCTCTCAGTAGCTGAGCCAGCAAAAGAGGAAAGTTCCCATCGCTCCGATGGACTTTTTAGTAATTCCAGCCAAAGGGGCAAAGAAGCAAAAGCCTGTAACACGCTTCTCTCAAAGTCTTTGCGGGTGAGAGAGTTATGGAAATAGCATACCCCTGATCCCCTCAAGGAGAAAAAGATCTGTCTGACGGCAGATTTCTACACTGTGACTCAAGTCACAATGGGGACATCTTACGAAAGTCTCAGGGGAAGCTCTTTCGCATGATCGATGCCCTCTACAAAAAGCTTGAGAAATAAAAAGAAGAGAAAAGGCTACTTTTGAAGGAGCAGAGAACAAATATCTGCTTCCAAGCCTTACGAGAAGATGGGTAGTGCACCTCCCACGACTGCCACCGAGACTTTTGAGCTTCTCAGCCAGGAGAAAATCAATGAATATTCAAAGATTGGTGAGCAGGGTATGGCCGTTTCTGCTTGGAGGAGCCAGATCCTCAAGGACAGTGAAAGAGTGATCGCCGAGTATGTCAATTCAAATCTAAACATCAGAAAGGCGAACAAGGAACTCCAAGCATTAGCGGGTCCCATATCAGAAGAGCTAGAACATGCTAGACTCCAACATGAGACCTTTCAACAAATGTTCGATTTGTTCAGTCAAAGATCTGGTCAAGTTCGGAGTTTTCGGCCATCCAAGGGCCCTCAACAAAACCATGTCCACTCTGGACTATCGGATAGATCAGCTGGAATTTGTTCTGGAAAAGATAGACAAGGTGAAGGAAGAGGCCCTGGATGCGATGCATCAAATGGAGCGAATTGTTCTTAACATGTCTCCAGGGCTGCTCACTCCTTCCTTTACCATGAGATCAGCTGATGAAACTATCCAGGATCTTGAGGAGATCACTTCTCGAGAAGCGGGGCCATAGGTCACATTTGACCTTTGAATCTATCAACAACCTGCTAGCCTGTAGGGACTTCATCGGGTTCCTCATCGAGGCGGAGAAAGATTATTCTAAACTCCCAGAAAAGCTCATAGACGAGCGGGAGACTTGCGAAGCAATCAGCGAACGGCACAAGGATCCATCACAGGATCAATTTGGGCCCATGATTAACAAGTTTTTGGAATACCGCGCTCAGTTCCACATATCATCTCCTGAGCAGCATCAGAAGCAGGCAACCCCCTTTCGGCCGCAGGATGACGATGACGAGTAGCTGCTTTTTCTTCTTCTTCTTCTTCTTCTTCTCTCTATTCTCCGACTTTCTTGTTGAAATGTCTAAAGTGTGTTGGCACAAATGATGACATCATCCATGTTGCATCATGGGATGATGTCATCCATCAAGTTGTCAAAAGTCAACATGACTTTTAGATATTTTGTAAATATCTTTGTAAATAGGTGGTTGGCTCCTTTTTGCCTTCTTTCCTTCTCCTCTCTTCTATAAATACTGGAATACTTGTTGTATTCGGGGTGAACATTTTTTAGATGAAAATAGAAGTGAGGAGAGAAAGACTTTGAGCTTTCTTATGTGAAGAAAACAGTAATACAAATATTAAGACTTTGTGCTCAATAGCTGTGTTATGCATTAGATCTTCCTTACGTTAGATCTGTATGTGTTTAATCTGTTGGATTCATATCTACTTTTCTGTCATTTGCTCATCAGTATTGCTTTGTTTATTTATGCAAGTAGGTTTGGCTCTGTTTACTACCAACCCAAAAACATAAATCTTGACCTTTTCGCTTTGGAATTCATTTGTTTTCTTCCTTAGGATATGTTCTTTCTCTTTTCCCTCTTTCATTCCTTTCTTTTCGCACTGCACTGAAACACTCTATTGGGATGAGATCCCAAACCCCGAAGGAGAATGTGAGACTTGCATAGATTCCTCTTTGGTAGAATAGCAATAAACCGAGTTTAGCCGCTTTGACTCAAAGAGGGCTAAGCCACTGCTTTGTTGGCTTGTCATCCATAGATCTGTCCGAGGCAACATATTTTCGGACCAACAGTTTTTGGCGACTCCATTGGGGATCGAATAGATCTGTTAGATCTACGATGGTAGTAAGATAAAAAATCAGAAAAAATCAGAAGATTGCTGCCTGTTTGCAAATCTGAACTTTTTGTTAAAAATCCAAAAATTTGCAAAAGTGCTCAAATTAAAAAAATTTCTTCTGAGAGTCATAGATCTGGTCCAGTTAAAGATCTTTAGTTCGCTGAGTTTTTACAAAAAATCAAGTATTTTCTTTGTAGATCCGGATTTTTTGTATTTTCTAAAAAGTTTGAAACCCTCTGAAAAAGTAAAAATCAGATCTGAAAATCAGCTTACTAATCTTCCCTGCCATCTTATCCTCATTGTAATTTTTCATTTAACCACAATCGGTTTTTTGAAGAGGATAGTTTTAAATATTTAGAAAAGTATTTGCTGCTGGTTTTTGTCAGAAAAACCAGAAAATCAGCAAGTACAACCAAAAAGAAAGTTTGAATCTGCGCCATAACATTGCAGATCTGGAAGGAACACTGGCAAGTGAACCTTTTACGTGCAGGTGAGCCCGTGGAGAAGCTGATCCTACTTTCGATCTGCTTCAAAGGCACAATTTCAGCATAACACCGGCGCATTTTTCAGCACTAAGCTCGGCTAGCCGGTCATCCAGGAGTGTCTCACCTTCACGAAGAAAAAGTCTTTTGCAGGGGGCAT
The DNA here is from genome assembly GCA_018340775.1 of Taxus wallichiana var. yunnanensis. Taxonomy (NCBI): domain Eukaryota; kingdom Viridiplantae; phylum Streptophyta; class Pinopsida; order Cupressales; family Taxaceae; genus Taxus; species Taxus wallichiana. The sequence goes on along the minus strand of CM031237.1, from coordinate 951,778,544 downwards.
CCACATCCCTTTGTAGTGCCTTGCTACTCAGCGGAACTACACTTCCAGCTCATGTTCTCTTTCCGGCTTTTCAGATGGCGGTACCATGGGGAAACGTGATGGGTCCTTTGGCTTTACCACATCCAGTTCACATGCTCCCTCATGAAAATCGAAAGAATTTTCCTAAATTCGACGAGAGCGGAAATCAAAGCACGGATTCCCACATATCTACATTCATCATGTAAATGCAAGTATTTTAGATGTGACCACGAAGATGTGTCGGTTCACCTTTTCCGAAACCCTACAAGGACTGTAATTTGAATGGTTTCAGCATTTGCCGGCCGGGTCTATTACCAGCTGGGCCACCTTACGGGATGCTTTCGAAGACAGATACAAGCCTTCAGAGGATGCATTTGCATTACTATCACAGATCACTCACCTGAAGAAGGAGGTGAATGAGACCATGCGCGATTTTGTCACCCGGTTCGATGCACTAATCAACCATGTCCCTATTGCCATGCTTAGACGCGGAAAATCAAAAGTGTTTTTTCGTAAACGCTATGAGCTTGAAAGTTAGTTTCTTGCTCCTTCAGAACGAGTTTCCACCTTGGTTCTCGCCCTGCCGCCGCCATTCGCATAAAGGATAATCGATAATATCCAGCGAATTAAAAAAGGAATCAGCCAAGCCTAAATCTTTGGGCCCTTCACCCACCACTTCGTCTGATCCAGCATTCCAAAAGATGGTGAACGATTTGCTTGCATTGAAGAAGAAGTTGGCCCAGGCCTCTCCCAATTCCTCATACCGGGATATTCCGCGGAGGAATTTCATTCCTAACAATGTTTCGCAAAGACCGCGCTTACCTACAGCTGCTCCACGGTTGGCGCTTGAGGCTCCTCCGGTCAATGCTCTGGCCGAGATTGAAGAAGAAGAGCAGTACTATGAAGAACCTTCGTCTCAAGGTGAAGATGATCAAGATGTCGGTGAAGCAACTGACGACTCTACTATCGGGTATATGGAATTTGATGAGGAAGAATCTAATGAAGAAGAGAGTACCCGTGGGAACGTAATGGCGGGTAGTAGTCATATCTTTGTTTTTACTCACTCACAAGGAAAAGAAGCGGAAGTTGCTGCCCATGTCCAGCAGGAGAAGGCCATGTCAAACGCGCCTCCAATCATTGCTAAAAGAGGTAATCCTCTTCCTACTCAACTCCCTGGCAAATCTTTTACAAAGAAATCTTTTCCCCCTATCTCTCCTCCAAATCAGTCCTCTCACGTTCCTACTAAGACCACCAATCCTATTCCATCATCGCGAGGTGAGGGACTCATTCCTTTACCAATGCAACCCTTGGCCGCGTTTGATATTATAGATCATGCAAAAAAGACCAAGATCAAATGTCTGGAAAGTGAGTATCTTGATCAAACCCCAAACTGACTTGTAAGATTGACTAAGTATATTGAGTCAAGTTTGTTATATCTAATCAGGTTTCCCCAAAAGGAATCCTATCCACTCCCCCTGAATCTCATATAAATGTAGCTTCAACATCTGCATCAGGCAAGATAGAACCTTTCTATCTCTCTCTGCTGATCAATGGTCACAAGCTGAGTAATTGCATAATTGATTCCGGGGCTTCGACAATGTCATCTTTGGCAAAAGTCACCCATGCTTTGGGCCTCACTCTTACCAAGCCTTTCGGCAGGTGTTATTCATTGGAAACCAAGCAGGTTCCGTTGGTTGGCCAAATCAAAGACGCGCAATTTACGTTTGCGGCCTTCCCGAGATAAAAGAGTAAAAATGCAGTCCTCGTTGCGACATTCCGGTAGCCTATGGGATTTTCGCTGGGAAGAAGTTTTTGCAGCGAAGTTGGTGGAGAAATTCATATGGACTGGTCTAAAGCTAGAATTCCAGTCAAAGGCATAATGCAAACTTTGGAGCCAGAATCCCAAAAGAAGTACTTGGTCACTAGCTCTGAAGACCCCAAAGCTCAAATCCTTTTTGAATCATCAGGGATGGGGAATTACTTCTTATCTACCGAGACGGATAAAACGGGTGTCCTCGTTCAAGAAGGAGATCTTAATAAAATCTGGACATTGCAATTCGATGGCAGCTGTGCAACTAGTGGATGTGGCGCTGGGGCCGTGCTGATATCTCCTGAGGAAGAAGTCATTCCTCTCTCTTTCAAATTGTAGTTTTTCAACACTAACAATACTGCTGAGTATGAATCTCTCTTACTCGGTATGCAAGCCGCAAAAGAAAGAGGAATTAAAAATCTAAAAGTACAAGGTGATGCTGAGCTAGTTGTAAATCAGGTCAAAAGGATTTACCAAGTGAAGAATGAAAGGCTCAGACATTACCGTAATGCGGTATGGGACAACATCGAAGAATTTGATGCTTTTTCAATAGAGGCGATTCCAAGAGCCCAAAATGACATGGCTGATTCATTGGCTGTTTCAGCATCTCTCATGCTCCCACACCCAGGTTTGAAAACGAACAAGTACACCATTGAGGTGGTTTTCCACCCGAGCGTACCAGACAATTCTCAGCATTGGCAGGTGTTCAACGACGATAATCAACTCATTGCTTTTCTGGAAAAGGCAGAAAATTTTAAAGAATTGCATTTTGAAGGGTCTACTTCCACTTGCCATGAGTCAGTCACCGATCAAGGCAATGAATCTGAAGGTAACGATGGCATATGTCAACTCAAGGGAAATAAAATTCCAAAGGGCCTGGTTTCTCTGGAACGCCTGTTTGACAGGCATGATCGTTTTGTAAAAAAGAAGAAGCGGGATGACCCTAGCTCATCCCCTGAAACCGAACTGGGTCAATATAGGTTCGATAGAACACCCGATTCGTGAACATTGGCAAATGTTGCATGCCCGAAGAGAAGCGAGAAAAAGCAAATGGATGTATTGGCATGGTCCTATGCCGATTTAAAGTCCTTCAAGCCAAAGGACGTTCAACACAATATTCCGTTGAAAGATGATGTCAAAGCCTTCCGCCAGAAGCAGAGGCACTATAATCCCAAGATTTCGGGTACCATCCAAGCCGAAATTCAGAAGATGCTAGACGTAAGAATCATCTTCCCTATCCATCACAGCACTTGGGTAGCAAATATTGTGCCAGTACGCAAGAAAAACGGTGAGATACGCATATGCGTAGACTTTCGAAATTTGAATCAAGCTTCGCTGAAAGACAACTACCCTCTTCGATAATGGATCAAGTTCTGCAAGCAGTAACTGGATCAGAGATGTTGTCCATGCTTGACGGTTTTTCAGGTTACAATCAGATTGAAGTTTCACCTGAAGATCAGTTTAAAATAGCATTCACTACTCCCTGGGGTACATTTTCCTACAGCAGGATGCCTTTTGGCCTAACTAATGTTGGTGCCACTTTTCAGCGGGCCATGGACTTTGCATTCAAAGGTATGATGGGGAAAGTCATTGTGGTTTATTTAGATGACTTAACCGTGTTCTCTAAACAGTGAAATGATCATTGTGATCATTTGGAGCAAGTGTTGGCAGTGCCGAGAACATGGGATTTCCTAAACCCAAAAAAAGTCTGTTTTGGAGTCACGGAAGGGAAGTCTGCTAGGCCATGTGGTTAGCAAAAGGAACAAAGATAGAATCTTGAAAGATTTAAGCTATTCAAAGCCTTACTCTACCTACAAGCAAGCGGTGTTCATTCTTTCTTCGGAAAGGTGAACTTTCTTAGGCGTTTTGTTCCTGACTTTGCTGAAAAGACCCGTCACATATTGAACATGATGAAAGGATCACCAACTTTCAGATGGAGTGAAGAAGGGAAAAGGTCATTTGAAGAAATAAAAGCTTCTGTTGCTCATGCACCAGTCCTGGTATGTCCCGATTTCTCCAAGGACTTCATCATGTATAGTTATGCATCGAGCATCGTGTCCGCAATCTTAATGCAAAAGAACTCGAGAGGATGTTGAATCTCCAATCACGTTCATGAGTTCTCCTCTCAAGCCTCACGAACTAAAAATGACTCAGCTGGAAAAGCATGCCTTTGCCATTGTCAAAGCAGTGAATAATTTTAGGTATTACATTCTAAACTCACATACGGTGGTGTTGGTCCCCGACACGGCGGTGAAATCAATTCTAACTCAGCAGAAGTTAGGAAGCTTGCGAGGAATTGGATCGCAAAGGTCCGGGAGTATGACTGGATATTAAACCAACCAAGCTGGTAAGGGCAAAGGGCACGTGTCTAATGGCTGAAAACAAAGATTGAGAAAACCCGGTGAAAAGGGTGACTACACCGATGAAACACGGGACCGGCAGGAAGAGCACGATTCTCTGCCTCTGGTTCTATTTTTTGCAACTAGTGATGAGTGGTACTCTGACATCGCTTTCTTCCTTACCTACGGTGAATGCCCGATGCACCTAACTGCAAAGGAGAAGTGCACTATAAAGCTCAGAGCGGCTAAATATGTCATCTGGGATGACGGCTTATATAAACGTGGGATAGATGGCATCTTTTTGCGATGTGTTGAAAAACCCCAACAAGTGAAACTACTGGAAAGTTTTCACAATTCAGCTTGTGGAGGGAATTTCTCTTCCTCCGTAACTGCACACAAGATCATTCGAGCCAGGTACTATTGGCCGACACTCTTTCAAGATATAGCCACCTGGGTGGCAAAGTGTGAACCCTGTCAGCAATTCGTTGGCAAGCCCAAGTTGGCTACCTTTCCCCTAAGGCCGGTCATTATCAATGAACCATTCAGGCAATGGGGAATTCATTTTATTGGCAGTGCACTCAATCCTCAATCGAGTGCCGGACATAGCTATGTCCTTACAGCAACGGATTACTTCACCAAGTGGGTGGAAGCCATACCTGTCAAGCATGCCACTTCTGAGGTGGTTTGCAGTTTCATTAAAGAAAATATCATTGTCAGGTTTGGCGTTCCAAACAAAATCGTTGCTGATAATGCTTCTAACTTCTCCTCACGAGAAGTTATTAGTTTTTGCTATGAATATGGGATAACTTTAGCACATGCCTCATATTATTACCCTCAGGGAAATGGTCAAGCGGAATCCAGCAATAAGAACTTGGTGACCATCATACGGAAGTTAGTAGAGGAAAATCAGCGAATGTGGCACAAGTCTTTGTACGACGCTTTGTGGGCGATCGTATTACTCCCAAGAGATCTCTCGGCATGTCACCTTTTCAAGTGTTATATGGCATTGATGCCGAGCTTCCCATTTCTGCGGAACTTCCTGCTCTGTGCTTGGCACGAGCCATTGAAGATGAAACTTTCCAAAGTTCTCTTGAAAAGAGAATCATGTATCTGGCAGAACTTGAAGAAAAGAGAGTGAAGGTGGTCGATAGGATCACTGAACATCAGAATCAAGTTAAGAGGCTTTTTGATAAGAAGGCCAAGCAAAGGGATTTTCAAGTGGGAGATCTCGTCCTTTTATGGGACAAGCGAAGAGAACCAAAGGGCATGCATGGAAAGTTTGATTCCCTGTGGAGAGGGCCCTTCAAGATCAAGCAGCTCAATGGAGAGAATAGTTTCTATCTCTCATATCTGGATGGAACCGAACTCCCGCTTCCTTATAGCGGGCAGCATCTGAAGATCTTCAGGAAGTAGAGCTTGCTCTCTTCTTTGTACAGTTTTGCTTTTTTTGTGTGTTTGTTTCCGTCATGTGTTTGCTTTTGGTTTGTTGTGTGTTTTCTTTCGTTCCCCCTCCAGTCGCCCTTGTTTTTGACTCTGTTACCCAATGGATAGGCACAAGTGATCTGGGATTCTCTACCCCTGATTTTACTCAGGGATAGTCCCGAGAAAAGAGCGGCTATTATCTGTAAAATTGACAAGGGCAATTTTACCGATGACCATACCAAAAATTTTGTTAGATCCTCGTTAGGGATCCCTTGTGTTCGAAATGTTGTAAAATCCCTTCGAGAAATCTAGTTTTCAAACTTAGTCTTTTTGAGCCTTTGCATTTAGGCGCATGAAATTGCTTTGCAACACTAACTTTTGATGCGCCCCCTTAAAAGCCTTTGGCGCATGGTTTTCAATGTCAACACAACTTTTCATGCGCCAAAGAATGTTGAACCTTCCTGCGTCGCGGGCATGCGCTTGTGTTGGTACAACTTTTGTTGCGCCACTCTTTGGTGCACCGAAGGCGCACATAATCTTAGTGCAACAAAAAAATTTTGGTGCGCCAAAGGGCGCACATAACTTCACGTCGACAATGCTTTTGGTGCACCAAAGCGCGCTTTGTCTCTGTTGTCAAATACTTTCGTGCGCCAAAGGCGCACGCTTTCTCTGTCGGCAAGCAACTCTCATGCGCCTTTTAAAAGTGGGTGGCACATTTATGACCAGCTTGCATATATATATGTGTTTTGCACGCCAAAATGTCATTTTCAATTTTTTTGAGCACGTGATTTTTACGAGCAGCATTTGTCTGACCCCTGCCTCGTCATTTTCATCACCTTGTGGACCCGTTCCCGAGCTTTTGCTATTTATCCAGGTATGAGGTGTCTTTCTCTCTCAAATGCGTTTTTGTGTTTTCGGTTCTTGGTGTGTTCTTGGTCTGGTTTTAGCTTGCTAGTTGGTTTTGAAATATAAATGTGTTGGCCTAGCCTCCTCATTTCTGTCTGCCCCCCCATGTTATCCTTCCTCTTTCCGGATCTGCTGGAGAAGGACGTTTTCTTGAAATAGTGGTTGTGGCCCTCACGATCTAGAACATTTTATCAACCCCAGAGCTTTTCAAATAGGAACGAAGGAGTAGAAGGAACCTACATCATGTAAAACCCCCTTTGAGAGTTCTCTGTTTTCCTCCTTGGCGCATCTGTCACCCCTGCAACATCATGAACATTTGCGCCCCTTTGGCACATCTGACCGCCTTGTAATCTACAAACATTCCTGCACCCGAGGTGCACCCAACCTGCTTGTTGCATCATTAACCTCTGTGCCCTTTGGCGTGACATCCTTTTGTGCTGCATCACGTTTCCATGTGCCCATGGCGCACCCAACTTCCATGCAACACAAGATTTATCTGCAAGTATGAAGCTATAAAGGCGCAGGTGCATCCCCGATTGCAATAACATTATGTTGTGTAAACTCTTCGTGCGCCGCGCCATATCCCTTTGGCACACGAAAAGTCAATGTTACACGATCCATCCATGCGCCGAAGGGCGCACCAAATCCCAATGCAACATGAAAATTCCATGCGCCCTTTATAAAATGCAATCTGCAACATCCATGCGCCATGCGCCTTATCTATTTGGCCTGCAAGTTGCAATTTTCATGTGCCCTGCGCCCTGAGCCTTAAAATCTCTAACTCTTTCTTCTGCTGACATTCCAATGGAAGATCAAATGGCTAATTCAACCTTTTTGGATTGGGTCTCGCTTCTTCTTCATGCAGATCAGCAACTGAGTTCGAAAGAACATATGTCTACATCCAGCAAGAGACCCACCAAACCAAGAGGAAAGGCTAAGCTTACAGAGGAAGAGATGAAGTACAAATATCAAAGGGTCAGGATGCCGAATCACGAGGTGAATGCGGTATGGATGTCGAGAGACTCGAGTGGGTCACATTGACATGGAAGAATTCTGGGTTAGAACTCAGAAGGTTACAAGAAGTCCATGGATGGACAAATTAATAGGCAGTGCCCTACACTTCGCCGGAGGAGTCCCCGTCAGTGCCGTCAACAATGAATTCATGATGGTGATTGCACAATCTTATAACAAGGACACAAGATGTGTCGAAAGCAAAGAAGGGCGAGGTAGTCATAAACCTCACTGCCCGCCATTTTGAGATAATGCTCGGCATCCCTCACCACCGGCACTTTGTGGCCATCAGCCAAGAAGAGTGCATCAAGGCCTGGGAAGACAATGAAGACCAATGCATGCAACTGATGAACGAAGTCTACTTGAAGAACAAGAAGGTGGTAACCCGGTGGCCCCAAATCATCCACCGCAGTGATTTCTCAAAAGAGCTCAGTGATACTATTACTTTCCTGAGCAGAGTCTTCGGGCTTTCTGACTCCCACTACTTCCATAAATGGATGCTAAGGTACTTGGAGACAATGAATAAAAATTTGCCCGATCAGAGCTTTTGCTGGGGAGAAATAATAAGCAGCACCATCTCCGAGTAGCTACAACAATTCGCCACAACGGGAGTGTTCCATATGAACTCCTACGTAGTCTACGCTGCAGCGTCGGAGAGGGATTATCCAGGGCTAAACCGAAGTGGAATTTGGCCTCAGGTCAAAATATATGAATATTATCCAGAACTGAGGCTGGAGAATAGCATCCCTCAATTCACCAAAATTAATGATGCTTTCTTCTATCACATCATTTGCCTGTTGAGGCCAAATCTAACTCATGGTCGCACGACCAAAAACATTGTGTCAACCGTGGAGAAGTGGGGGGCCCTGTTCACCCAGTTTCCCACATTTACCTATCTGAGGGCGGTCAACTTCTTGGGCGAGCCAACCAGGCTACCGAGGTATGCTGGGCCTAAGCTGATTCTCTTTGGAGCTATCAAGGCGGCTGGTCACATACCATGAGATATTCCTCAAAAGAAATAAGGGTGGAACTCCTTTCCCCCTCACGGTGGGGCCGATACACATGCTCCACCCATCACAAGGCAAAGGAAATGTTCACGGAGAAGTGGAGTTGCTCAATTTGAAACATGACTTCCCGGCCAGGCCTACCTTTGACCCAAGGGGCTGCCTGCCAAGAGCTAAGCTTGATCCGATCCATGTCCCTCAAATTGAGGATATCTACATTGGCGTCATCCACGAGGTGGAACTCGAAGAAAGGATCATTCTCACTTAGCATTGGCGGAAATTATCCAATACGGAGTGGCCATTATCCCCAAAGGCTTCCAAACTACGGAAGATGAATTAGACAAGGTGTATAATGACACGGAAGGGGATGATTGGCTCTTCCCGGCCATTCGTGAAGTAAGGCTCCTCAAACAATTGAGAGAGAGTCGAGAGACTATGCGCGCGAGCAGCTTTGGTGCCGCATGAGCGGGCTGATCTACCTCGGGGTAGATTTCACAACCTCCCCATTGGGCAATGCACCTCCGAGGTCAAGAAGCGGCTAAAAGGCAAAGGTGTAGAAGGTGAATCCAGCACCATTCGGAAGAAGCCCGTGAGAGTCCTCTTTCCACGGTGCAGGCAGTAATAACTCTGGATTCTCCGGAGAAAGAGGCAAAGAGAGGATAGTCCCATACGCCCATCCACTCGGGATGTTGGCATTGCTACGACCACGAGATGTCCCTTCTATCCCTTCTTCTTCTCTCCCTTCCCTCCTCAAGTGACTCACGCGACCACCCCTTTAGTCGCGTCCTCATCCCTTCTTCTACTCTTTCCCCACCTCTTCGTCTATCTTCTCCTCCCTCGCTAATTTATCTTCTTCCATTTCTTCCCTCATTTCCGGGCTCCATTCCCTTCCTATGTCTTCCGCGGCTGCAGTTTCCCTTCCTCCCGTGGACACTTCTTCGGCTATTCTCTCAATGCCACCTCCGCGTGTCTCCATGTTTTTCCCCTCTTCTACTGCAGCTGCCCCCTCCTCTGTTTCTGGTCCTTCTTCCATAGGACCAGCCTGGATCTCTCAGCAGCTGAGCCAGCAAAAGAGGAAAGTTCCCATCACTCCGATGGACTTTTCAGTAATTCCAGCCAAAGGGACAAAGAAGCAAAATCTGTAACACACTTCTCTCAAAGTCTTTGCGGTGAGAGAGTTATGGAAATAGCATACCACGATCCCCTCAAGGAGAAAAAGATCTCTCGGCAGATTTTACTGTGACTCAAGTCACAATGGGGACGTCTTCTGAAAGTCTCCAGGGGAAGCTCTTTCCGCGGTCGATGCCCTCTCTGCAAAAGCTTCAAGAAATAAAAGAAGAGAAAAGGCTACTGAAGGAGCAGAACAAATATCTACTTCAAGCCTTACAGAAGATGGGTAGTGCACCTCCCACGACTGCCGCCGAGACTTCTGAGCTTCTCAGCCAGGAGAAAATCAATGAATATTCAAAGATCGGTGAGCAGGGTATGGCCGTTTCTGCTTGGAGGAGCCAGATCCTCAAGGACAGTGAAAGAGTGATCGCCGAGTATGTCAATTCATATCTAAACATCAGAAAGGCGAACAAGGAACTCCAAGCATTAGCGGGTCCCATATCAGAAGAGCTAGAACATGCTAGACTCCAACATGAGACCTTTCAACAAATGTTATTTGTTCGATCGAAGATCTGGTCAAGTTGAGTTTTCGGCCATCCAAGGGCCCTCAACAAAACCATGTCCACTCTGGACTATCGGATAGATCAGCTGGAATTTGTTCTGGAAAAGATAGACAAGGTGAAGGAAGAGGCCCTGGATGCGATGCATCAAATGGAGCGAATTGTTCTTAACATGTCTCCAGGGCTGCTCACTCCTTCCTTTACCATGAGATCAGCTGATGAAACTATCCGGATCTTCAAGGAGATCGCTTCTCAAGGAACGGGGCCAGAGGTCACATTTGACACTGAATCTATCAACAACCTGCTGGCCTGTAGGGACTTCATCGGGTTCCTCATCGAGGTGGAGAAAGATTATTCTAAACTCCCAGAAAAGCTCATAAGCGAGCGGGAGACTTGCGAAGCAATCAGCGAACGGCACAAGGATCCATCACAGGATCAATTTGGGCCCATGATTAACAAGTTTTTGGAATACCGCGCTCAGTTCCACATATCATCTCTGGCGGCAAAGATCGAGCGTGCAACCCCCTTTCGGCCGCAGGATGATGATGACGAGTAGCTTCTTCTTCTTCTTCTTCTTCTTCTTCTCTCTATTCTCCGACTTTCTTGTTGAAATGTCTAAAGTGTGTTGGCACAAATGATGACATCATCCATGTTGCATCATGGGATGATGTCATCCATCAAGTTGTCAAAAGTCAACATGACTTTTAGATATTTTGTAAATATCTTTGTAAATAGGTGGTTGGCTCCTTTTTGCCTTCTTTCCTTCTCCTCTTCTATATATATTGGAATACTTGTTGTATTCGGGGTGAACATTTTTTAGATGAAAATAGAAGTGAGGAGAGAAAGACTTTGAGCTTTCTTGTAACAGAAGAAAACAGTAATACAAATATTAAGACTTTGTGCTCAATAGCTGTGTTATGCATTAGATCTTCCTTACGTTAGATCTGTATGTGTTTAATCTGTTAGATTCATATCTACTTTTCTGTCATTTGCTCATCAGTATTGCTTTGTTTATTTATGCAAGTAGGTTTGGCTCTATTTACTACCAACCCAAAAAAATAAATCTTGACCTTTACCTTTGGAATTCATTTCTTTTCTTCCTTCGGATCTGTTCTTTCTCTTTTCCCTCTTTCATTCCTTTCTTTTCGCAGCTTTGAAACACTCTCTGGGATGAGATCCCAAACCCCGAAGGTAGAATGCGTGAGACTTGCATAGATTCCTGCTTTGGTAGAATAGCAATAAACCAGTTTCGCTTTCTTTGACTCAAAGAGGGCTAAGCCCTACACCTTTGTTGGCTCGTCTATCCATAGATCTGTCAAGGTGATAGATTTTGGATCAACACAACCGCACTTCTGGGGTGCACTTGCTGATATTCGGGAGGTCATGAGCAATTTCAAATTCTGAGAACCCTTCTCCATGACAAGAGTCTCGAGGTTAAGCTTCCTAGAAGCCACAGTAACCGGTCTCCATGAGGAATAGGCTAAGTGGGGCGGGAGCAGCGAGAAGGGGGAATGGGAGAAGATACCGAACAGCCGGTAGGGGGTGACAACAGCGGTGATGGGGGCAGAGAGAGGAGAAAAGCAGGGGCTGGCATCGAGCCCGGCGGAGGGGGAATCGAGCTAGGGGAGGATGGGAGACCGGGAAACTTGAGGAGACAGCATTTGTGCAGCAACAAAATGAGCCCTTGGTGCTACGGAACCACCCGGGAATGTTTTTGAAACTCGAAAATGGAGCGTTCAAGCGATTTTAGCAAGTAATGGGGGAAGCAAACCAAACGATCCCTATGAAAGTGATTAAGAAAAATAAGGTGCTTCGCAGGAACAGTGACAAACCTTCCCTCCAAGGAGATGAACCGTATCATCATGCGGGTTACTTCATCATAAGGTGGAGGGATCGAGCTAACAAGCAGGCCCGCTGTTATATAGGTCAGCTTCTCCTCTCCCTCAACAAATCTCCTCTCTTCAGCATCTTTATCGACCCTTTTGTTGAAGAAACGGAAGCCCTCCAAGCCAAGGCCGGTCGCTTCAACAATAAGATCTTCATTGATTAAGACCTTCTGCCCCCCATATTCCACTATGCTCGATCATGTCCCTGAATCCTGTCCATGAAGTTAGTTATGCCACCCTTGATAAGAATGTTCCATGACTCAATATTCTCTTTCGATCCTGGGTCCACCTTTGGGCTCAATTTGACAAGGAGGACCCCATCTTCTTTGCTCGATTTGATTGCAATGATTCCTAAGCGATCTCTAACGCTTGATCCGCTTTTACTATAGTAATCCACATAATGATGGAAATGAGAGCCATTGCTATTCCCACGATCGGGTGTGTCTGCTTGATCTCGAGCACTGTTGAAAAGCACATGTGAGAATAGCCCACTCCCTATCATCAATCACTTTATTGTCACCTTCGGTTTCCGTGGAGGTTTGAATCCACCTTTTAACAGTCTCAATGCAGTCCGCATGAACGATTTTCAAAACCGTATATCTCCACTTGAAATTCCCCATATGATTCACACTATCCTGATTATTAGACATGATTTGCATAAACCAATACTTTAAATCAACACGTGTTGGAGTATTTTTGAAGTTGATCCACGCCCAAAAATCATAACTCATTTCTAGATATTGCTTGCGTATGAAGATCCGCCTGAATGCTGTTTTGAAGCTGTTTGGGGATGCTATTATTGTCCCAAACTGTAAGATTAACATTAATGCCATAATTTTCCAGCACATCCACCAATTTATTACCCTCCCTGTAGGTATGCGTGATCCTGATGTTACTGAAAGTATGACTAATACTTATGGACTCTGCAATAAAATCCTTGATGCTCCAACTTGGAGATGAGCACTGTTTAAGAAGATTAATGATATTTAGGGAATCTCCTTCAATAATGAGGTTCTGAATATTTTGTGTCTGGGCAATTCTCAGACCCCAAAGAGCAGAAAGAGCTTCGGAAAAATGATTAGTTTGAATTCCCATTTTACCAGCATATGTAGCTAAAAAAATTTATACTTCATACTAGGCTTTGTACAACTCTATAGAGCATCTTGATAGCTTACACACTTTGATCAACTATCAATGTTCAACAATAAGATGTCCCTCATATTCTTAGGCCTAGGTAAGCTTTTTGAATCAACACATCCACCTATACATCTGACTAAAAAAACTACACTAATCCCTTAAAAACACCAAGCCACTTTTCACTTATTTCATGATGCAAACATAGTTTCATATGCTTCAAAACTAGATAAAGACGATCATAAACCTACCTAATAACACTTACCTATTATTACACATCTTCATTATTTCTTAGAGCTTATAATTTAATTTTATTTCTCCCTTTTAAGGTAATTGACCTCTTAAGGTCTTCTAGGGTAGATATTACTCCTAATCTTTCCCATAGATATTCAAAAGTAGGTTTTGAAAGTGTCTTAGTCAAGATATTGTTTCCCACCTTTCGTATGGTTGGCATTGATGTGTTTGTGTTGTCCCAATGCCTCTTTTTCATGGAAATAGTGTGTCCTAGGAGTCATAGTGTGTTGGTGTCTTATTAGTCCATGTTAAGCCAAATTGATGTACTTTAAGTGCATGGGAGTCATGTGAGTCTTTGTTCTACAAATTGAAGCATTGAAATTATGGGAGAATGTGTATAACAGGTAAATGAACTCATTTTAAGGCTCATAAATTCAAGAAATGGGTTTTGGAGAAAATTGCTACTTCTAGTAAAAATTTCCCTTTGGTAACTCAGCTCTTCTTGGATGCAAATTAGATGGGTTAAACAATTAAAATATATAAATTTAAAAAATTCATGGGATATGATGGAGGAATGTTTCTTTATGCTTCATACAAAATTTCAGGTCCTCAACAGGTCATTTGGGCAAGTTGTTCAAGTTTTTACAAAACAACCTTCTTAAAAAGTGCATTTGGAGTTACCGGCTTCTTAGTTCCTAAGAAAAAATACACCATCTCCTTAAAATAAATAATAGGAGTTTTTAAATATTATTACAAGCATGAGCTAGTGCAAAAAGTCTCAAGTCATTTCTACATTTTCAAAAAAAGATATGAACATTTTAGTGAAGCAGTTTTTCTCTCTCATAGATTGTGTTCGAGCTAATAGGAGACAAAAATATTCTTGGTTTCAAATGTCTTCTTTTATAACTTATAAATATTTAATTAGTTCCTTCATGATGATTCCAAGGTATTTTATACAGTTCACATGGTTTCCATTTGAAGATCATGCTACAATCTTAAGTGTTTCATACTTGTCCGAAAAGATGTATAGAAATAGTGATGCTAGAAGCCACTTCCTGAGGTGTCTACCTCTATCTCTTGCGCTAAACCAAATTTTAAATAATTCTTAGAGACTAAAAAAATCCATTCATCTCAGTCATGGAACATTTGAGAAAATTTTTGATGTTAGTGATCCACTTGCCTATTGACTAGTCTCTTGAAATCATGATTTGCTTCACTTAGGTATGAAACCAAGTTATTACTCATCCAAAGAGAAATATTGACATAAAAGTGGTAATGTATCTCTCAAATTAAGGTGTTGATAACTCATTTTTGTGAACAATGGTTTTAAATGCAAAGGTTTGGAGTTGGAAGTTACTCTTCTTAGTGACAACTTAGTCACTTGTCTTTTCCAACTATGTTTGACTTCTCTTGACTCTGGAAGCCTTCAATGTGAATTGATTAAGACTTTGAATTTTGAGAATGGTTTTAATATTCTCTCAATAACTTATTAAGTTTTTGTAAATATCTCGGGACAAAACTTCTCAAATTTTGAGTTTAAAAACTCTTGACGAAGATCATGCTCACAGTTTAAAGGCACAGGTGAACTCTGCTATTGAGATGAATAAAGGATCTTCAAGATTCTAATCAATATATAAGAGATAGGAATCTTCACTGAAAACCCACAGAATCCTAACTTGTTCCATTTTCCTCAAATTTATAGGAAGCTTCTTCCTTTTTATTAATCTTGGGTCCTTTACAGTCTCATACACTGAACTAGGGTTTAGGTAGAAGAAATTTTCTCAAATAAAATGATTTAACCAACCAAAAATTACAAAACATCAACATGATATCTATGGGTTCATTCTTGAGTGGTTGTAAAAATAATTTTTGAAAATAATCGAGTGTAGAAGGAGAACCACATGACAAAAATTGGTAAAACTATGACAGTCACATATTTGATTTTGTGTAAATGGTAGTTTTAGTTGTTTCTTGAACATACATGAACTGGAGATAGTTTTTCTTTTTAATTCTTGCATAATATAAGACAAATAAACTTCAAGGAAGTTTTGTTTGTCTGAAAGGACTTTATTCAAAAACTAAGGGTTCTCAACCTCGTGTTAGGAACAATTTGACTGCATGGAGAATATTATTGATCATTGCAAAGATATTTCATGAACTAGATCTCTTTTTCTTTAGTGATTTAAGTTATTAGGGATCAAAAAAGTCTTAAAAATCTTGGGGCATGCTCGAAATGGATCTGATCATCTTCATTTTTGTTGTAATACACTTTGAAAGAGCCAAAGTATTATATTCATGCCTATAAAATGTTCCTCTCAACTTGAAAGAGAATGTCGTGAGATAAATGTTTTCTTATTCATACTTAGATATGACTGTTAGCTTGCCTTACTTTTACCACAAAAGGAATGTGAAGAGTTATAGAATTTTTATAATTGATTTTGATGGAAGTTGTGAGTTCTTGAATTAACAAGAATGTCAAACATCTTTTGAACCTTTTTCAAACTCAAATGGATAAGATAAAGAGCCAGCATGGTTTGCAAAACAAGAAGGTAAAAGGAAATCTTATGAGACTATCTTGAAGAGGAAAAGATAGAACAATTACTTGTTCCTTTAAAGTTCTCTTGTTCTTTTCTCCATATGTCAAGGTATAATGTAATTTTTCTTTTGAAGAAAATTAAAGCAGTTAGTTTTTTTGGTATCATTTTGGTGTTGATTCGTTGGAGCTCAAGCTATTGGAAGGGTGAGATGGTGAAAAGAATTAATAAGAGAACAACAAATTAAACAAACAAGAAGAGAGTTATTCGATGAAAACATCATGAAAACAAAGTGAATACAAAGTCAAAACAGTGAATGAAGAAGACAAGAAAATAGAGGTAAAACAATGATAAAGAACTCGAGAATATGGAAAAGTGAGAAGTATAAATAAATCATGATAACAATGAATAATGAAAATAACAAGTTTGAAGCATGAGTAAAGTGTGAAAAGCTCTTAGACTGAGATTGAAAGCTAATAACTGAAATAGAAGGAAGGGAGCAGTCCTAATGTTTTAAAACTGAAAAAAAGCATAGACAAAGTTTTCTTCTAATATCTACTGGGGTTAAAGATCAATGAATTATGTTTATTGTGCGGTAAAGAGACCATAATCAGTTGATCAAGAAACAAACAAACTCTATGGTCACCTATTAAACTTGATTTGTATAGGTGGGTGATTGGGCTAGAAGGAGTTGGTGTTCCTTTCTCCATCGGTTGAGTAGGTGCTCAGTGTTTCATCTAGTTGGTGTTAGGTGCTCATAAAATTTGGTGCTTCACAGATCAAGTAGGTGCTTGGTCAAATGTAAATCAATTTCAGAATTGGTGTTCTAATAAAATGGCTGATTTCAAAGTGGGTTTTTCCCTTCTTGGGTTTCCAACTATAAACTTGTGTCACATTCATTTGAGTTATGTGTTTCAAGTTTTCTTTTATTCATAGTCTAGCTACTAATTCAAATTAAGAAAGACAAAAAGTGTGGAAATACATTTTTATTAGCTCTTATTTACCCCCTCTCAATGCTTGTGATATTTAACAGATATCTACTACTTCTTCGTGGACACATCCTCCAACTTGATGCATTTCTTTCTCACTTGGTCTCTCAAGAAGTGATACTTAATTAGGATGTGATTTGTTTTAGAATGCAAAATTGGATTCTTAGATACACTGATTGCACTAGTACTATCACAAAAAATAGGTGTAGGCTCATCACAATTTACCTTATAATCTTCTAAAGTTTATCTCATCCACATAACTTGAGCACAACATTATGCAACAACAACATATTCAACTTCACATGTTGAAATATCTATAAGAGATTATTTTTTCTTAACCAAGAAACAAGACATTTTCCTACAAAGAAGGCTCCTCCACTTGTACTTATCCTATCATCAATACTTCCTTCCCAATCAACATCAGAGAAGGATTTTAGATCAAATTTTTCACTCCTTGGATACCACAAACCATATTCTATAGTCCCTTTAAGATATATAAAAATCCTTTTCACTTCTTGAATATGTTTCTCTTTATGTTCTTCTTGAAACCTTCCAACAAGCCCCACATCTTGAAAAATATTAAGTCTTGAATAAGTTGCATATAGAAGGCTATAAATAATGGATATCTATTATGATTGATTCACTTTAGGGGATATATCATCCTTTCTAATCTTACAACCAATCACCATAGGAGTCATAAAGTTTAAATTCCTCCATTTGAAATATTTTCAACATTTCTCTTATGTACTTGGCCTGAGATATGAATATACCATCCTTTTTTGACTTACTTGCAATCCTAAGAAGAAATTCAGCTCACAAAACATTGACATTTAAAATTATCTCTTCATGATTATAGAAAACTAATGAGTCATGTGTGTATTATTTCCTCCAAATATGATTTCATCCACATAAACTACTACAATCAATAAGTGTCCTCCTACATCCTTGATGTATAAATTACTATCAGCAACACCCTTTTTAAACCTTGATCAATCAAGTACTTATCTATTCTTCCATACTAAGCCCTAAGTGTTTTTTTTAACCCATAGAGTGCCTTGTTTAATTTACACGCATAATATTTTCCATCTTTCAAAGATAAACCATTAATCTTATCAGTATACACTTCTTCCTCAAGATCTCCATTTAAAAAATAATATTTAAAATGCATTTTATACACCTTAAATTCCTTATACCCTAAATATGCTAGAAACAATCTAATTGCATCCATTATAGCAACTAGAGAAAATGTTTCTTCAAAATTAAATCCTTCAACTTGAGAATACCCTTTACAGACTAGATTATCATTGTTTCTTGTAATGTCTCCATCTTTATGCAATTTATTCCTAAACACCCATTCAGTTCTAATGACATTCTTGTGTTTGGGTCTAGGGCCTAATTCCCAAGTATAGTTTTTTTCAATCTGATCAAGCTCCTCATTCATGGATTTGATCCAACATTCATCTTTTCTTGCTTCCTCAACAATTTTAGGTTTAATCTTAGATAAAAGAAAAAAATTATCAGTTTTGAATATTTACATTTTTATTCTTGATGTGACCCCTGCATTCTTCTTGCCCAAAATCAAAGATTCAGGATGATCTCTTCTTATTTTCCTTGAGGGATTATTGGTGTGAACCATTTATTATTCATCACTTTCTTCTTCATTTGTTGGTTTTATGGGTTCTTAATCTTGATTTTATTCTAGATCTTGAGAGACACCCTTAGTCTTGGAATTATCCTTCATAGGTTATGATTCATCAAACCTCACTCCAAGATTTACTTTCAACCACGGTTTGTAGTCTTTTCTCAGTAGCATCTATAAGTTGAAATTATTGAGGAATATCACAAAAATATACATTCATTTGATCTTGAATCAAATAGTCATTTCAATTGGTAGAAAACCTACTCCAAAACACTCTATAGTGTTCCATATTTACAGTCTTCCTTTCAAAAACTCATAAGGAGTTTTGTCACCATTTATTCTCAATTGACATCTATTGAGATTGTACACAAATGTATTAACTACCTATTTCCATCAACCATCAGATAATTTGGACCCACTATACATTTTTCTAGCCATCTCCATAACAGTTCTATTTTTTTCTCTACTTCTCCATTTTCTTTGAGGGTTCTTGTATCTGAGAATTGCCTTCTAATGCCATGGACTTCACAAAAATCATCAAATTTTTCAGACCAAAATTCCCCTCTATCATATTTAAGACACTTGATCTTCCCATTTTCTTGATTCTCAACAAGTTTTTAAATGCCTTGAAACTTTCTAAGGCCTCTAATTTTTCTCTTAAGAAGACTACCCAAGTGAATCTAGTGTAATCATCAATCAAAATCATAAAATAGTACTCACCAGTCAAACTAACAATCCTCATAGGTCCACACAAATCAGTATGAATGAGTTGTAGAGGTCTTGAGGTGGAATGATGCTCCTTTGACTTGAAATTTCTTCTTGTTTTCTTCCCATGTAGACAAGCCTTACAAATAGTTTCTTCAGTATTACATATCTTTGGCATGTTTTTTACACATATTTTTGAATTAATCTTGATCAGATTGTCAAAGTTCAAGTGTCCCAATCTCTTGTGCCATAACTAGTTTTCATCCATATTTCTCATCAAACACCTTTTTGATTTCATTCAAAATATACATATTGTTATTAGTCCTTCTAGCTCTCCTATAATATTTCTTGAATACTTACTCATAATTTTACATCCTTTGTCATCAAAGGTCAAAGTATAACCTCGTTTGCACATTTTAATTACACTTTGAGATTTTTTTTTGAGACCTTCAACATACAAAACATTCTTAGTAAGAGTTTTCCCATTATCTAGACTCAAAGTGCCTCTTCCTGCAATATTTATAGTTGTGTTGTCTCAGACCTAGTTGTTTTGATGTAATTCTCTTTAAATAGATGAATTTTCTCTTATCTCTAATCATATGAGTTGAACAACCACTGTCAATATACCATATTATATTCTCATCTTGGATGTGAAAATCAGTTTGAGAAATCTTACATTCTTCATCTTTTTATTTTCCTACAAGTCCCAAAACCATAACATGTTCTTCTTTGTCATCTTCACAAGATCCCAAATCTGATGTAGATGGAGGTGAAGTACATATATCATAGAAAAAACATGAGATATGAAACCCTAGAGGCTTCAAACAATCCATCATTCTAATCATAGGGATATTTTCAACTTGAACTACTTTTCCTGTCATTCTTATGCTTCAATGGATCTCCCTTCAAGTGATTAGACTTCTCCAAAAGAATTTGCTTTGATAAAAAATATTTGAAGTGCAATGGAGTGAGATGGGGGATGAATCATTCTATAAAATCCTCAAATTTTTTGAATTAATTTGCATACACCATTTAACATTACACCATCCACGAGAGAAAAACCATGAAAGATTACACCATAACACAAGATATACGTGGGAAACCCTCAAGGGGAAGAAAACCCACTAAATTTTTTTTTATATTTCTCACAATTAAGTACTCAAGTGAATATTACACATCACGTGATATTTCTTTAGTGAGGCACCATCCCCACAAGGAGCACGAACCCCTAAACCCTTGTTTATATTACTCAAAATAAGATACTGCATGAATATGACTCATCAAAAAATATTTTGATAATAATTTAACTCAAGATATGATGACAACACTCAAGTGATGGTGATAAAAAAATTTAGATCCAAATTTCCTTCAAAGAAACCTCCTTATAGCTCACTCAAACTTGATCAAAATTGGAATAATTTGAATATAAACCCTTGCAATCAAGCTCTCTAACACTCGATATTTTTCACACTCTCTCATATATGAATTGATGCACTTTAAGCTCCTTCACCAACTCAAGCAACTCGCACTTTTCCCTCTAGTAGCACTAGTTCAAATTTGAGCCCAAAACACTAGCTTTATACCTTTTCAACCTAGAAAAATAATACAAGTCGGTCCTAACTTAATATATCTACCCATACAACATGAAAAAATTACACTACATTAATAAAAATCAGAATGTGGACCCATGTAGGTCAGTCATGCTCCAAGACACCAAACAAGCTGAAATTTTTCTCAAAACCCCATGACTGGTTCATTAAAGACCTCCAAAGTAATCACCATGATTAGTAAAGAATCCAAATTCCTCACACATGTCAAATATTACATAAAAAATCATACATGGTTGCACATTATCTTGAACCAGTCAAATTCTTCATAACACTAACAAGAATGACCATTTCCATCACAAAACAATTATTTCCATTAACTAGTCTTCACCTGGGAAAATTTTAGTGGCGAATTTTTGTAAACTCACAAATATTAGGGATTTTGGAAATTGGAAATGGCTAATTTTCAGCAGTCAGCTCCCACCCAATTCACCTAAAATTTCCACCGATAAGTCATTTATATGGGTGAATTCACCTACTATTTATATGTTAAATTAACTTATGCATGTATTTTGCCAATGTTTCTTATCATTGTACCTCATCCAAGAAAATTGTGCCTTTCCAAATTTCCTTCACCAAAAACATTTTTATAAATTCACCATCGATTCAAAAGTCGATTTTGGAGATTTACCAACCATTCTAAATGAATATTTCAGAGGGGGTCTTAAAATGAACCATGTCTTCACCAAACATGCTTAAGATCACACCATAGAACCTAAAATATGCCATGTAATAACTCATTGGAAATAAAATGAAGTATCAAACACATCCATGCTTGTTATACCTCATGAAACATCCATTAATACAAATCACACTCACTTTCCTCTTCACCAAACGCAACTTCCCGTAAAGCAATCTTGGAAACTCAACTAGTTTTCACCCTTGTTGTCCCTTTAAATTCTAATAAATTCCTTCAATAGGGTAATAATTCATCCCTATTAACTCTCCAATGGATAAAAAACCTCAACTAATCCAAAACATGAGAGTTATACCTTCATCTTCTAGCTTGAGAGCAATCCTATCTTGAAAACAATCAAACTTGTTATTCACAAACTGAGCTTGTTCACCTATTAAAACTAATCATAAATATTTGAATTATATACCATTATAAATACCTATTAATCTACTTTCCATAACATCTTACTTTTTATTTCAAATCCAAGTGAAAGGCCTTTAACTAGGTCAATCTCTGAAACTACTCAAAATTGTCCTTCAAGCCCAAAACCCCTTCTTCATAAATACGACACACATTTCCATCTAATACCACAATCATGACCTAAAAACATAATTTACATCAAGTAAACCTCCAAGTATTAACAAAATGTCAATTTATTCCATACCTATTTTAGACAACTTAGCCCTGGTGAACAACTTGAGAAACTTTCCTTTTTGAGTGGGGTCTACAAACCATCATATGTTCTATTATACCTTTATAGAAATATAGAGGATTTATCTACAACATAAAATAATCATACTATCAAGAATAATAAATTCTAGGAACTTACCAATAATTTCTATCCTACTACTTTTGAGCTAGGGTTTCAAACTCATAAAAACTAGTTTACATGCTTAACATTCATTCATAAAAACCTGATGATGAAACCAATCCATTATTTTTTGAAATTCTCTTAGATAAATGTAAAAAAATAGTTGAAAGCATATGTGTCCCATGAAAACCATACAATCTACAACGAGCATTAGAAGTTGCAATTCGATCTGGAAAATGTACTCTTAAACACCCCTGTTTCACCAAAACACTATAATTTGTAAACTATTCTTCATGAAAACCTAAAAAATTTCCCACAAAATCATGAAATGCCCTAAAAACATATCCAAATCTCACAAATTCATAAATATATTTTCATCTTCACCACCACTAAGACTTGTGTGACTAGCCCTTATGGTTTTGCATGTTTTAAGCTAGGTTATAGTAGAAGAACCTCCTACCTATTGGGTTTTAAATGGTATTCTAACAAACCACAATCAGGGGAAAAAAGTACCTCCTATTTAATGGGAGAGGTTCCTTATTAAAATAAAGTAGAAAAAATTATATAAAAATGTAGAACTTTAAAAGTGTGGATTCCTAATACTTTAAAACGTGTCATGCCCGAAAGATCATCAATATGAAAGAATAGAAGAACTAAGAGAGATGAGAGATGAAGAAAATAAAAATAGTTTCAGGAAATATAGATAGTAGAGTATATCCTTATATGTATTGAGCCAGGAGATTTAGAAAAGAATCATTCACTTTCATAACAGATATAATTCCACAAACACAAAGTTCCAGAAATCATATAAACAAGAACACAAAGTTTCTTAGCATGCAAAGATGGATGATTCGTAAATTTTCAGACAAGGAAAGAAGGAATAGCGAGAGGAAGAAATGAATTTTTTTGTATTGATTACTTTCGAATCTATTACATCTACAGAGTATCAGGATCCAACAACGAATAATGGCGTAGAGAACCCACTAAATAGCTTCCAAAAACGGTTACATTCAGTTACAAAAAATGATGAAACTGACTCAAGAAACCGACATCCGAACTTCTCTAATGCCTTAGTTGTTTCCACACCTAGAATAAAAACCAGACACATTGAATCACAGCCGTTAACCCGCTTTTACAACTTTAAAAATGGGTCATCCACATGGAAGAGATTTGTTGAAGCGAGGCCCTGGGGTGCCTTTTGCATTTTATGATTTTTATAGAGATTGTGCATTTTAGAAATTTTGGTCTACCTATCTCGCTTCTGATATAGGCCTGACATGTGGCTTTACTTGAGTGGTGACATGAGTCATGGCTCACTTTTACAATTTTAACTCTTTTCAAAGAAAATCTCAAAAACTCAAAGTTCTCCGCCGACTCGCCTTCGCTTTGACTTTCGATGTGGACTCAACATTCGAATTTATCCCTTAGCATGATTGGGGCCACGGGTCACTTTATAACTTTACACCCATTTGCAAATAAAACCAAAATTCCCAAATCTCTCCAACGGCCTACCTTCCCACTTTGAATTTTCAACGGTCGATTCATGGCTTACTTTATACTTTATACTTTTTTCAAACAAATCCAAAATCTTCAAATTGCTTAGACGACCTACCTTCCCACTTTGACCTGAAACATGGCCATGTGTCCCTTTGTGGGTTTGTTCTGTATTTTTGTGTTTTGACTAATTCCCTCTATTTGGAAAAGTATTTATGTCTAGAGCGAGACATGTGGAGGCTTCCCACTCATTTGGAGACTTTGTTTGGACCTGACCTTTGGAGGTGCACCGATTGGACACGTGGAGAGTTGGCGCATGTTTGGGACATGTTTTTCAATTTTCCCCCTGAAAGAGTGTCGAAGGGACATGTGTGGCTTTCCACTAGTTCTCCTTTCCTTAGCTGATTCAATGGTCGATTCTACCCCTTTTGACTTCTGTGGGACCCTAGACACGTGGAGAGTTGGCACTTGTTTGGGGAACCACCTTTGGCTTCGACCCTTGAAGGTGTGCCGATGAGACACATGGCGTCGTATGTTGGCCTTAGACTTTTCAACAACCAATTTAAATTTTTGAGGCTTTGACCACGTGGAGGGCTGGTGCTCATTTGGGGTTTGTCCCTTGGGTCTCACTTCTAAAGTTGCGCCGATGAGGCACGTGGAGGCTTCCACCAACCCTCTTATACTTAGTCAATTAAACGGCCAGCTCTATCCCTTTTCTAGACCTTGGACATGTGGAGGCTTCTGGCGACTCTGCCCCTTCATTGTTGGATTTGGAATGTGGGCTCACATGGTGAGCCACCCCTTCTGATTTTCTTCTATGCGGGGTCGTGTTGGATCAATTTTTTACCGGGGGGGAAAATTGGGATCACTGAGCACTAACTCAAAATTTTGAAACTTTCCTTAAAAAATGAGGCAAATTTTAAGGGTGAAAACAACACTTCATCATGAAACCTCCCCAAAAGGCCCAAAAAAACTTTATACAACACGTAATACACCCCTTCATGCCTCCATGAACTCACATGGATATATACCTCATTCTCATGCTTCATTTGGCCTCTAAGATCCTAGACTAGGTCTAGATAAGTACACTGAAACTAGGTCTTCAACCTATACCTGTACCATGAAGCTCATATGAGTGTCTCAACACACTACTAGATTTCTCTCCATACTACTACCATACTCCTCAAGCCATCATGCAACTCTACTCACCATGGATCACCTAGGCTAGCTAGGTCATACTATTAGGCTTATTAGACCAAGGAAATCTCACTTAATCCACTCATGAAACCATGAATAAACCTAATTCTCCATGTCATTAACATAATGATCACCTTCTAAAAATACTCCATCATCATTTTTTCATTGATTAGCTTTTACTTCAACAAAAACACCTATACTCACACATGCCAAAAAAATAGAATTTTACAATGTTTTAGGAATCATTTACGACAAAATAAGTATTTTTAATGATTTTGTAGTGCCATATTTTTTTGAAATAAAATGCAAGCAAGCACACTAAACTTTCAAATTTTATATGTAATGCATATCTATATTTCATATTCCTAAACAACAAATCTTTCCAAATGAAGGCATTGAAAATAAAAAGTTCTTGGTTTCATTATAAATTCAAATGACCATTTTACAAGATGCTTGCAACTACAAAATGAAAACTTTCTTTGTGGTGACCAATATTTTCAAGAAACAATAAGTACAAAATGGTTATTTACAAGAGTGTATAGACTTGACAAGTCACATTCATTTACAAAGTGAAGGCAATGTCCTCCAAGGATGAGAAAGGCCAAGATGGCAAGAGGCTCTACTATCTCCAACTTGAGCTCCAACTCCAATACTCCTACAAGAATCCAACTCCAAGAGAATATGGCTTGTTTACCACCCAACCAATAGGCATCATCACATGCCTTTCCATGGTTGGAAGTCATGCTAGCCTCCCCCAAGCCCATGGGAGAGAGGAACTAGCTTCCACAATGTGCACAAGTATATATGGGGTTTAAACACACAACAAGAGAAAACATAAGACCATTCAACTACTTAGACCTACTATACAATGAAAACCACACATGAGGAGAACAATGTCAACCTCACAAGGGGGAAGAGAGGAAGAAGGATGCCCAAATCAAGGTGTCCAACCATAGGAGCACCAATAAATACATATATAAAAACTCCTTATACCTCCTAATCATACATCCTCCTTATTCCTCCTTATACTATAGAGATCCTTCTTGGGAGGATTTTCAAACCCACATGGGTTTCCTCACCAAGAATGGGGAAAGGATCAAGCCATATGAACCTTTCTCCCACCTCAAACCATATGAGGGGATGAGAAGGGACCTTCATGGCTTGACCAACAACCATGAGGTTTGAGAGGGAAATCCCTCTCTCTTCCCCTACATTCTCCAAAAACCATCAATCCAAATGATGGTGGAGAGACAACAAGAAAACCACAAGAACAAACAACAACTACATAACACATATTTCACACACATTATTTCATTGATCAAGCATACATACAATATAAGCACAACTAAGAAGAAGAAGGTTAAGAACCCTACCTCTATAATGCTTTCCAAGACTCTAAGCTTTTCCCCTTTGTCCAAGCTCCCTTCCAAGCTCCAAAATTCTCCAAGTGCTCCCAAAAAAAAATGAACCAAGAAGACCCCTTCTTCCCACATGAGGAAGAATAAAAAGAGGATCCCAAAAGTTTCCTCACCAATGGGAAAGTGACAAGTGTCACCCCCTCTCCTCTCAAGAGTCAAAGATTCCAAAAACAAAATAAGTAAGAGTAAACTCACCTTTTATCCCTTTTCACCCAAAATACTAAAAACTAAAATAAAACAAAGTGGAGCAACTTTTAACACTTTCACACAATCCAACCATCTTACATGGATGGTGACTAAAGAGGGCTAAATGGGAGGGAAACTCCCTCCAAACCTTGGAAATAGGCCCCCCTAGCTATTAGGTAGGGTCAAAGGGCCCATTTTTTCATGCTAAGGAACCCCAAACTCAAAAGGGGTCCCTAAAATTACCCAAAATAACCCAATTTCGGGTTTGGCATGCTTGGGCACAAGGGTAGAGGGTGTGGGGTTCACCCAAGGTTCACATGTGGTCCCCAATCCCTTCTACCAACACACACACACACTTCCCAAAACCAACACTTAACTTAAGATAAGATTATTAACCCCTAAGCTAGTTTACTTAATAAAACACACCCTAAACATAATTAATTTTACAAGACATAATTACATTACAAATATGAGGGTTCACCCATGGTGCCCAATTAAATACATCTAATCTAAGGCCTCAAACAATTTAGCATGGTTAGGACTCAGCCCGTGGGCCGCTTGTGCACAATTGCGTAGCTGCCCTGAAACCCATGCTCTCCTATACCTGTCACCTGCACACTCATTGCACACATTAACCGCATCTGTCCAATATAATAAACATCATCTATACATCACAATAACAGTCAAACTTATAATGTCCGATCATAATTTACAATTGATAGTGCAATGCATACAATTATCCATATAGTTTGCCATGAATCATCCACAATCAAAATTGCAACGACATATACTTAGGTTAGCATAAAAATCACCATCATTAAATCCAAAACACTATATCATCAATCAAATTAACCACAAGAGGCTAATCATCTAACCGATAAGTCTATCATATAACCTTGTTAGTGTCATCACATCATACGAAATATAACAGTATATGAATCTAATCCAATTGGCGCTACACGCCCAAAATGCCATAATGTCCAAGAGAATAAAATATCATAGTAAAATGTCCAACGTCTATCAGAGTCTCAATCAAAACATGTCTAGAAATAAAGGAACCAACAGATAACTGGAGCTATAAAAATGTGGGCACTCTGATTTCCTAAAAAAAAAAGGTTAAAATTCTAAAAATAGGTCATCATTCATCAGTTTTGGGATAAGTAAAAATTTATATGTTGTTATCCTCAATTTTGGTAAAGATTCTTACACATTTAATTTTGTATGGATTCTATGAGTCTATATTTAAGTTAAATTTAATTCCAAAATTATTTTAGGATCATTTAAATTTCATTAGTTGTTGTATTTCCACCTTATATTTCTTTGTTAGTTGATATGTGAGTCGAAAATTTATCCTTTTGTGTTAACAAAAGCGACTAAAGCATCTTTGTAATATTACTCCATTATTACAATTTATGTAAGTTTTTAATCTTGTTTAATCAAGTATTCAGATTTAGTAAGTAAATATTAAAAAGATTATTTTTATTTCAATGGTGCATATAATTTTATCTGTTAATGGGGTTCATGATTGATTAAAATCTACAACAAGATGGCTACAACATAATGAAGTATAGGTAAAATTAAATTTTTACGAGGCTTGAGAAGGAAATCTAGGCCTTGCTTAGAAGTGGATACTTAATTTGAGATTCACAAGTTCAACCTTTTTCATGATGGCCCTAGATTATGGCCATATAACTAAGAATATTGCTAAAGGATTTTCTCTTCTCTTTGGGCTCGAGATAAATTGTTGATAAGCACTAGAGAAAGATCTAGATAGAAAGAAGGTGAGTGGTGACTCTCAAGTAGTCATTGAGGCTCTCAAGTCCCATTTAGTGGGGTCATATAAGTTAAATCATATTATTCAAGAATCCTTACAATGGTTATTTGGATATGAGGAAATCTACATCTCTCACATTTTATAGGCTCGAAATAATCCCGATGATCTTCTTGTCAATTTTGGGGTCATGAGAATGATTGAAAAAGAAGGTGCTCATTTAAAGGTATGGTGGAAGAAATTCCCAATTGCTTTCCAAATATCCTTGAATAATGATGTAAATCATTAATCCGCACTCGATGGTCCTTGAGCTCCCCCTCAATCTTATTATCCCTCTCATGTGTGGATTGGATATTGAAATGGGGAGGGGAATTATGAGTTTTAATTGGCACGGGTGGAAATATCTCCATCTCCCCTATTTCTATGGTTTCATTTAGTATGTCTTGTTTGTGCTAAAGGGTGTGCTTCGTGCTATCTTAATGGGTGCAGATGGATAGAAGTAGTTGTTGGGGTAGGCTCTCTTCTAAGAATTCTCACGCTAGTCACGTGTATTGTCAGAGATAGTCATATCTCTCCATTTTATGGGGATACGATATAATCCTATTTCAAATGATGAATGGAAGGTATTATTTGTAACAATACTATACAACAATGTCTATCCAAATCTTGGTGATCACATGAGATATTTAGATGGGATCATGGAGGAGGATATCTGGTCTCATTTGCATAGGCTCATGTTAGACCCCTAACAATCTATGAGATGACACAATGTATTTGATGTGGCTTAAGGAATAAATGGTGTTAACATTCTTTTTAATTCTTTAGGGAAATTCCTTCTACACATGGATCATGCAGAGTTAGAGTGGCTTGGTGACAAGAGGGCGCGGAAGCAAAAATTTCACTCACATACATGATTCTCAATGCCCTAGAGATGGTGGCGGTTGGGCAAAAATAAATTTTACATCACCTAGATTTTGATCTTCCCCTTGCAGTTGGTATCAATTTCCCATGTGGGGAATCTTCCGAGTGAGTCGAGGCTAGGCTATATCATTGATTCTAATGTGGTTTTCCTTATCTAAAGTAGCAAAGTGAATTTGTTGGAGATGGAAACCTTCCATAATGATCTAAATGTTTTTAGTTTTTTATATCTATCGAATTGTATACAACTTGGTTTTTTTTGTGGGAATTGGTTATCTAAATAGGAAATCTCTCATTTCCATACTCTGGCACCTTTACATGATAATATGTATTCAATCTAGCCCAATATGAGTTATGTTATCTTTGGAAACTTTATTGTAATTTTTGCGGGTTAGGGCCCTTTCCCATAGTAATATAAGCAAAAAAATGCTTCATATAATTCATATTTTGATCATCAAGTATATAAGCAATTATATTATCTTAATTACTAGTTTTCTTGGGCCTTATTTGGATTTTATAGAACTTCCTTTTTTGTTATATAAGATGTTGATGATAAATTCAATTTTTTCATTATATTATCCTTCCATAGCCATTACATCATTTCCATCCCCTACTTTTGTGTAACTTCATAAATATGTACATGTGTTATCTATATAGTTTAAAAACATTCTTCAATTTATCGATGCCTAAAATAGATAAATGTAATAGTTTTTCATCTTGTAAAAACACTCCAGACAATGTCATGGACTAGACAATGGTATTCCACACTCAATAACATTACATTACCTAATAGTCTAGTGCGTGAATCCAAAATTATAGAAATACAACACTATTACTCTAAGGACCATGAAAATATGATCATTCAGATCACAATCCGCTAATAACACAAATAAAAACAAAATAAACAAAATTATTTTGTAGGAATTATATTCCCAATATTTAAGGTGATTGTGTAAGATTTTCCAAGATAAAAAATATACTATTATTTATAATATTTAAAATATTATTTTTAATTTATTTGTAGCATTTAATCAATATATAATATAGGTGGATACTTTTTTAATATGCTTTTTGAAATTTTATTTGGTTTGTGTAGCTTGATTGTTTGAATATTCGGTTAAGGGAAATTAATATTTAGTTACATGAATATGTATTCTTACACCTTTATAGGGTTATAGAAATTGAGTGGAGTGAGCTAGTTCAACATGAGTGAGTTGAATGGTGAAGTACATGTCGGATGGAGGGTGAGTGGATAATTAGCTATTTATTTATTTAAATAGATAATTAAATTATCCAAGGGGTGTGAGTGTATGATTTAATCATGATAAAATTAATTAAATTAATTCTAAAGGGATGTGGGTGAATTTTAATGGAATGTGAGAGGGTAATGATCTAGAATGCATTCTACAAGTAATTTGGCATATTATGAAAAGGATAGGTATAATTAGGAATGACTAGAAATATAAAATGTATATATTTTACACTCTTTAAAGTGTTACTATGAAGTAATATCATTTTAAAGATAATAGACACATGTAGATCAATGATCGTATGAGAGGAAGCATGGTGGACCTTTTTAGTATGCCACCATGAAGTAATCGGATGCCGCAACAAGTATGGATACTATATTTTATCCGATAAAGCATTTATATGCCCAAAAAAATATGGATGCTAATGGATTATCCCCTCAAGTGAATGAGTGATGGACTAATACGGTGGATAATCGTTTGATAGAAAGAAGGAGATGACAGATGAGTTAATAAGTAGAAGGATAATGGGATGGATTTTTCTCGTAGCATGAGATTTTATTCAGATAAATAAAGGTAGAGCAACATTATTTTGATTTTAGACCATATATTTTCCACCATGATTATTAAATATTCATTTTGTGTAACACATTATGTGCATAAACAAACACACACATAACAAACAAAAATATAAAAAGTGAAAAAAACCCAATACACATTACATTTAGACATCAAAGTTATAAATAAACTAAGATGATAAAAAATGTACTTGTAATTAGTCCAAACCAAAACAAAATACATAAAGGAAAAAAATCCCAATATACATAGTAAAAGTATGCACCATGGTTATAAATGAACCAAGATGATAATGAAATACATGTAGTTGAACAAAACAATAGCAAAAATTCAACACAACTATAATTAAAGACAATTAACTATCTCCTTATTGTGTTCCATATTGATAATTAAGAGATTTGGATGCTTTAAGAAGCGATGAATGCAAGGGGATTAGACTAGATCGAAGAGTGGAGTCAGTGACTCCTAATGGCGTGCTCTTGTTAGATCATGTTGAATAGTAGTATGAGATTGAATGGGTCATTTCCCCATATCAAGAATGCTTGAAAGGGAGATAATAAGAGCCTATATTTCCCCAAGTGAGGATACACATGAGGGATATGATTGATTTGATGTACCTTCAAGTAAGGATGCATGCTGATGGGTTTGATGATTTGTTGTGATAGTTGTAAGATGGTTGTAATGATCACTAGGATAAGAGTTAAAAATTTGATTTTGTTGTGTGATTTTGATGTTTTGTAAATTTTAGGAATGTGTGATTATTTTAATGGTTATGTTATTTTGATTATTTGACTTATTTTAATATTTGTGATTTTGAATGTTTGTCGATTTTGTTGGATTTTTCAAATGTTTTTGGATTTTAGATCTACTTGAGTAACAACCGGTGAGATTTTATGAAGTGATTCGGGACCCACGTAATCATACAAGAGCATGTAAAGGCTTATGAATACTAAAGGATGGATGTGAACGAAAATGGATAGGATAAAATATGGTACCCATCCTAAATATAAGGAATAAACGACAAAAACTGGTTTGGGTTGAAACAATAAGATGGAGAGTATGAAGGAAATATATGAGTAAATGTTGTAAAATATCCCTAGCACAAGAGGTAGGTATGGATCAAGAATAAACTATCTTCAAATGAATCACATTAATGGGTTATTTAATAACTTCACAATCTTGAGTGGATAGCTTGTATGCACTGGATCTAAAGTTTGCAGTTATAAGGTAAGAATGAAAGAAATTTGGTTCAGAATTTCCTTTCTTGTATCTATATTTGGCTGTATTCTTATAATTTTATTTTATAAAATGTTCATTGATCATTAATTGTTATGGTTTAATCTTCTTGTTATAGCTATGACAAAGAGGATTCCTATACACTTTGAGATGGTCCAAAGTATTGAGTTTTTTTCGTTGAAAAGATCAAACTTAATGAGGTGAGCACTGTCGATAGTCATATTCATTGATAATATGTTGAAGTGATACATGAAATTATGGGAGATCAACCTCTATGGGTAGCACAACTTTATATCTATATACAAGTGATAATGGAGTGGTTCTTTTGGGAGTACAGAAGGATGTATGATAGGCCTAGAGGGCAAGATATGTTGGCGTAAGACTGAATAACATGATGAGATCCCTCTCCACCATAAGTTCAAGCTTTTGGTGTGACAGAAAATCATTTGGTATCAGAGCTACATGACTTGTCGTCACACCAAAAGCTTGAACTTATGGTGGAGAGGGATCTCATCATGTTAATCAGTTGCTATGCAAATACCCTCCTGCACGATGGAGCCAGGTATACACCCAATCAGGCCCAACAACATTAGGAGGAAGTGACACTGGGAATTTCTCGGGAGGTCACCCATCCCAGAACTACTCTGGGGCTAGCGCACTTAACTACCTGGCTCTGATACCAAACGATTTGCTGTCACACCAAAAGCTTGAACTGATGGTGGAGAGGGGTCTCATTGTGTTAATCAGTTGCTATGCCAACAAGATATAATTTGGTATGCCAATTGTGACCATGTTTGTTAAAAAAAAATCAATGATATATTTTAACATGTTTTTGGAAGATTTGGATTGGTCATTACATTTGGAACATTAAGGGGTAGACAATGAAGGTGGATGTTAACACATTTAGATAAGGCATAAAAGGTTTAATTATTGAATGGATAATTGTTATATGTATCAAGAGAGGATGGAATGTTAAACCAACAAATAAGATGATTGCATATGAATTTGGAAATATTACTACCATTTATATAGGAAAGAGGTATTTCCTCTACCCACTATTTAAAGTAATATATGAAAGTAATAATAAACTTGTGGCCATAAGATGAGGTGGAGTTAAAGTTTCTTATAAGATCAATCCCCCATCCGGAAAAAGGCCAAGGTGTAGTGATTAGTTGTATGGATTGAGAAGGTGTGTGAATGATATTTCCACACATTTTACAAGATACACACTTCTTAACAAATTTACAAGCATCATACTCCATGGATGACCAATAGTAACCAACACGTAACATATTCTTTACTAACACCATACCACTTATATTTACTATGAAAATAACATTATGTACCTCTTCTAAGGTTTGGAGCACTTCATTTTTATGCATATTAATAGAGTCCCATCATGGCCTCTTCGATAACGGGTATCTACAAGTATGGTATAACATACTAAGGATATTTTATTCTAAGAGTTAATTTTTTTTAGGATAAGTGTGGTCATGGATTAATTTGTAATTTTCATGATACCAAGAATTGTCGGGAACAACTTTCTCACAGATTATGGATGACTCTAGAAATTCATAATCCAAAACCAAAAGATGTTCAATTAGAAATTTGAAATGTGGTGATGGGATTTAAACGCAAGAAGGATATGATAGTCACCATAGCACCTATTGATTATTTTTTAAGGTGAGGAACTTGTTAATATGTGATAAAGCTGAAAGCAACCTCTAAGGCTATCCACCATGAATTTTTAAGGAATGAGCTTTTCAAATTTTGCATGGTATTCACTTGTAACTTTTTTATAATGAGAATGGAATCCTCAAATGTTGCTAACTCTTTGAGGTTCCATGATATTTCTAATTTCAATCCAATGATGAGGGCTTCATATTCTATATATTTTTTATGTACGGGAAGGACAAGCAGAAATATTTTGGAAAAACATTACCATCTAGTGTGATGAGTAAAATACCAAACTTCCTCATTCATGGAAATTACAAGATCCATCAAATATACGGTCCATGAAGGCCTTTGTGTTAACATACAAAATCTATTCATCCAAAAATCCTAGTAGAGGTGTTATAATGAGCATATTTGCAAGATCTTATCCTTTGATTTCCTTCTGAATAAAAAAATTGATTTTAAAATCACTAAGTAGAACAACACATCTTCACATTCTTCCTATGATAATGGTTATGGAGAGTATATATTTGAGATGATTTTGTTTTAGAATGAGTTTGGTTGTGCGATCTAGAAAATAGTGTCGTAGTTTGTAAAATGTGAAAGCTACCACTAAGCACACTTTCTCAACTTGTGAATACTAAAGCTCACGATCAATAAGTTTCATAAGAAGATATTAGATTTCTTTATATTTCCCTTTATCATTATGTTGTACTAGTATTTCCCTATTACATGTTCCATAGAAGATGTGTAGAGAAGCACGCGTTTATCTAATATGGGTGGTATGATAAGCTGGTGGAATCGATACATATTATTTTTATTTAACAAAAAATATTGACATTCGTGTTTCCACATAAACTTTATCTCTTTCTTCAGTACTTGATTCACGTGGTGACACTTATATGCCGATTGTGAAATGGGCCTTCTTATTTACTAGATTTTTCCTTGAATATCCTTGTGTTTCTTGAGATTTTGGGGAGGAGGTATTTCCATGATTTCCTTGGCCTTTATAGGGTCTACTTATATGCCTCTTCATGAAAAAATAAATCCTAGTAATTTTCCTAATGTTACACCAAACACACATTTCTTTAGATTAAGAGTGACTTTGTATTCTTGCAATCTTGAATCAAAGATACACCATATTATTGTTAGATGATCTATTCTCATTTTATACACTACTAAGATTTCTTCTACATATTATTCCATGATATTATGTAACATGTCATGAAAGATGACTTTCATAACTCTATGATAGGTAGTGCCTACGGTTTTAATTCCAAAAAGAATGACCTTATATAAAAATGTGCCATGTACTCTGTATTGAATTTTGTTTTGTGGTGATCTTCCTCTACAATTTGAATCTGATTGTATCCATAAAATCCATCCATTAAGGAAAGGTTTTCATGACATGTTGTTGAATATAAGATCATATGAATGTTTGGTAAAGGGAAGTCATCTTTGGGAAATACTTTATTAATGTCATGAAAATTTGTAAATATTATGATGCAAAAAAAATTCTTAGCCATAGGTATGATGTTTGAAATCCATGCACAATACTTTATTGGTAAAATGAAGTCGTCTCCCTAAAGTTTTTGAAGTTCATTTTTACAAGAAAGGTAACTTTGGGATGTATCTTTCTTAATTTTTCTTAATATATTTTACATCTAGATGTACCACAAGACATGGATCTAAGCCCGAAATATCCTTATAATTCCATGCAAAAATATCTTAAAATTCAATAATGAGTGTTATGAATTCTACTCTTTTTTATCTAACATACTTGCGTTAAGTGTAAAACCTTTGGTTGTTCCTATCTCCCAATGTTAATTTCTATTGTTTCCTCAAATAACATTTTAGACATGTACATTTTGAAAAAGGATGTTGTTGGTTGAAGTAAATATTTAGTTGATGATTAAGGAGAGTTCCCTCTTCATAGTTCCTTAGAAAGGTTTTTACTAGGAGATTAGTTAGGTTTTTTTACTATTTTTTCTTTTTTTTTCTTTTGTGTTTCTCAATAGCTCCTCAACAAGATTTTCAATATTATAGATTTGATTTGTCTTTTTTTATTTGATTTTCACTTTTTACGTATTGGAATACGCTAGTTATTTACCAAAGTAGGTATTTATGTCAAGGTCAATATTGAATCCTTTACTATGATCAGAAAAGGGGATGAGATCCATAGTCCTAAGAAACTCTTCAATGGCGTTGTGATTTTGAAAGAGGTCCATGGAGACATGATTTAGTTGGTCCTGAGTTGTGAGGGTAGTATATATAAGGTTAAAGTCCATAGTGTTGATTTAGATTTTTTTCAATGATTATATTTTTCTTGAAAATTCTATCAAAGAGGTTGTGTGTGGAACTTGTCTCATTGTCGAGATTCATTTTCCTCGCTACTAGTCGTTACATTAAGAAATATGTTTTTGTTTTCAAATGTATGATAACCAAGACCATACCAATAAAGATTTTTTGTGAAAGGTTATTGGATCAAGATGTCCTTGTTCATTTTCCCAAGTACTTTTCCTTTACACTAAATATTTCTCATGATTTTGTATGATTTAGTATATTTGGATTATTCATAGAAAAAACATCCATCATCATATATCCAAGATCCCAAAGAACCCATAATGTATTCTTCATCAAGACATCCAAACGTTTTCCATACAAACTTACCAATATTATAGATAGGAGGATTTTTATATATGGATCATTAGATTTATGGTAAGCGTATGGAGATAAAGGTTGGCTACCAATGTGAAGGGTATTATGGAGTTCATACTATCTTAAAAATCTGTCTATGATTTTCAATTTAGATGGGGTAGAGGAAGTGGAAATTTGAGACTTTAGAAATGCTTAGGATCTATGTTGATTCATATGTGAATGGAATAAGGAGAGGATCCAAATATTTATCCACATAAGGATAGTAGTTTGGATTAGTATGTTTACCTTCTAATATTTTTCAATACTCAAAGGGTTTAACGTCTACAGGCAATGTGAATTCTTTTCCTACATAGGGAAATTTGATGCACTGATGGTATATAGAAGGAATGAATTGCATTGTATGAATCCATGGGTGTCCTAAGAGGATATTATATGAAGTTTCCATGTCCATAACATGGGAAAATGTGTCTAAATTTTGGGGTCCAACTTTGATCTGCAAGGAGATAGTACCTACGAATTTCCTTTTGCTATTATCATAACCACAAATGGTAATGATGTTAGTGCCTAGAATTTCCTCAGTATAACCTAGAAATCGCAACAATTTCATGGAGTATATATTCAATGCAAATCCATTTTCTATGAGAACACATTTCATTTTATAATTGGTGATTAACGCTTCTACATATAAGGAATTATTATTTTTAATGTTAGGGTTTAAGAGGTCATGAGGACTAAATGAAAAACTGGGATAATTAGATGATATATTTACAATAAGGGCTTTAAACTATTGGGAGTTAATATCCTTATGAACACATGCCTCATGGAGTGCATCAAGTAAGGATACTTGAATCATAAGAGATGTCTTGATAAATTCCATGAGAGAAATTTGTGTAGTTTCCTTCACTAATTGTTTGATTATATCATAGAAATCGACGAAGACATTGCATTTTTGTATTATGCATTTGTGGTGGAAATAGGGTCAAACACTTATTACGTACTTGTTGACGTGGAAGGTTATTTTTTATTAGGTACCCAAATCTATTTTTGTCATGTTGTTATGGAACAAGTAGGGGTGTTAAATTTTATGGTGGCTACCATGTCCTACGTATGATCTTACTGATGAAATAATGGAATCAAAATTGATATTGTTTGATTTTTGACCTTTTTATTTTTCATCTTTGTTTGTTTTATGCTTACGGAATTTATCCCTAAAGACATTTAAATTATAATTTGGTGCCTTATTATCATATGATCATTTTATTTTGATGTCCATATTATTAATTATTTCATGTATATAGTGATGTAATCTTACAAAACTATCCATTAGATGGCCATGTATACAATGGTAATCACAATATTCATTTTCTTTATACCATGTGGGTTTAGGTTGTCCTTCTTTAAAAGGATGTGTGAATGGGTATGTCACCATGTTAATTTTTGTGAGTTGATGAAGGAAAATTGAAATAATTTCTCCGAGAGACATAATTTTTCATCTTTTTACCTCGTGTGGGAGCAGTTTCTTTTCTATATAGTATCAAAGGTTGTTTATATTCAATAGTCTTTATAGATTGTTGTGGAGTTGGAATTTTTATATTTTGAACATGATGAGAATCAATTATTTCATCATTTACAACATTTCTATTTCAATTCAAAAACTTATATTGATCATGATTTTTATTGTTATTGTTGTTGTGATTATTGGGTTGATCTTGGGAAAGTATCTTTATGAGGACCTTTATAATAGGATCCCTCTCAATATGTTGTCCTTTCTGAATTACTTCTTTGAAGTTAGTCAAACAATGCATTTGAATTTGAAAAGATAACTCTGAATTGAGATTTGGAATGAAGATGCTAACTAATTTCTTCTCACCTATATAGCAAAGGAGGCTGGTTTGCATTTCCTTGCCACCATTAAAGGAATGATGTGAAATTTTCATTATTCATTTGATTTTTGTTACAAATGTTTTTCATTGTAATTGTAGAATCAAGATTGAATGATAAATGTTTGACAAATTTCTCTAAGAGGTCTATGAATGTGGTGATGGATCCCTTTGGAAGGTGTAAGAACCAATCCAAAGCTTTCCCTCTTAATTTTTTTTAAAGAGGCATAAGAGAAAGATATCATTTTATGCCACTTCTGACATGCCATAAAGAATTATTTGACATGTTCTTCTAGATTTGGTTTTCCCTTATTTTTTTCAAATTTGTACATTTCAAAGGATTTTGGGAAAGGGACATTTAACATGTCCTTATTGAATGGATAAGGTCATATCTCATCGAAATTGAATTGCATTGTGCACTTTTGGAGTCCCATTAAAGTTTCTATCATACTCCTTCATTATTTTGTGAATGGGTATTTTGATTGAGTAATGTCCATGGCGGTGGCCTTGGCATGTGTTGATTTTGTTGTTCTCGTGTTTTTGGATTTTTATTGATTTTGAGTTGGAATTGTAACTCTTCAATTTTTTCCAAAAAATATTCTTTTGATGAATTAAACATGGTGGTTGATTTAGTATTTCTCATACTAGACTCGGTTTTATCAATTAAATTTTTGTGCTTGAAGTTAGATGGTAGTTTTTCTCCCATTTTAAAAAAGTTGAAATAGATATTGATTTTTATTTAGTATGATGACATGATAAATATCTTCTTTCTCACCTATTGATAGTTTGGGTTTCTCTCTAATGTCTTCATCTTCAAAAATACCATGACCAAAATGGTTGAATATTGAAGACTCCTTAGGGACATGAGTAATTTTACTACATGTAAACACCATTATGTTATAGGTAAATACATAAGTGAATAGTATGTTTGAAATTTTTTAGAATCTATGATAAAGTTTGAACTAAAAAGATGGATACGAATGATAATTTTTAACTATTTTGGAGATAATCAAAACATGAGTTTGAGACTAAAAGGTGTTCTCATTGAAGTGGATTGATTTTTACTTGATACATGAACAAAGTGAATGTTGAACATATAAATTTAAGATGTGTATTTTAATTTCTTAATACGTGAATAACATGAATATTCAACATATAATACTTGGATAGGATTATTGACTCGATTGCATATGATTTTCCTATAATTGAATAAAGTGAATATTCAATATATAGAGATCTTGATGGATCGAGAGGATATTTTTAGTGTTAATATTTCCCTAAACTTCACTAAACCATGTCAGTGTAGTAGATCCTTCAAAGATCTTTCCAACGACTATAAGAACATAAAACACAGACACTCTGAGCTCAAGTAATGTCTGGTGAAATTTAGGTCAATAGGGAAGTCAACTTTGGTCAACAGGTCAACAAGTGGACCAATGGCAAGGTGACATGTGGCAATTGGCGACAAGGAAAAATTGATGGTCTTGTAATTTTTTTTTAAATTAGTTCCATGGTATAGATCTCTTCGCAATATTTCTGACGCATTTTGAATGGACCAAATTTGAGTTCGTATGCGAAAGATATGCATAGTCAAAGTTGTGGTCAAATGATGACATGACACACTCTAACGTGGACAAATGGCATATTATGGGCATGACACTTGGTAGGTTTTAGTGGATTTGGATTTAAAATAATAATAATAATATTTTATTTAATCCATTCCACTTTGGAATAAGCCTAATCCCATGGGATAAGGAGGATTTTTTGGACAAAAAGCTATTTAAAGGCTTATCCTATCCCTTTCCCACCAAATGTGGGGTCAATGGCTAAATTGGGTGCCTAAACCTATGGAAGGGGGATTTGAACCCAACACCTCATCTAAAAAGATAAGAGGCCTTACCAACCCGCCACCCTCTTGTAAGTGGTATAATTAAATCTCACTTGTATTTGTAATGGACAAGTGTTAGGGTAGTGTCAAGGAGGATAATAGGTAGTTTGCATTCAAGCTACATTTTGAGGAACTTCCACTCAAAACCAGATCTCGAGTTATATATGAAAGTTGTTTAGAATTTTGAGATGATTATTATGGTATGATCATTTTTCCAATTTGGATCTTTTGTGATAGAGTTATGTGCTGTTAAAATTGTTAGGAATGAATGTTGTTCACATTATTATTAATATGTGCAATTATATATGTGTGATGTAATTGTATAATTACTCACGATATATGAGTAATTAGTTTGTAAGGTTGTTGATATATTGTTATAACAATTATATAACAATATATCAATACGGGTTTGTTATTGTTTGTATACTTCCTATTTTACAGGAAGTTGTTCAAACTACATTCTTGGCTATTTAATAGCCATTATATTAGCATGATTGACAATGTGAAGAATATTATTCGTGTGTAATTAATTATCTAGTTTTTCTGTACATTCCTATCCTGGTTCCAATCGGTGCTATCGGAGCGTGATTATTTTTATGATGGATGTGTAGTGGATTTGTGTGGGGGCTGTCATATCTGTCTTTGCCCCTGTGGATGTGAAATTATTTTTTGAGAAGAGTTTATACGGTATTGGCACTAAGGTAGCTTGTAGTTATTAAGTACGTTAGATCTTTGTAGAGGTCTATACACATTTACTCACCCGACCAAACCAGCTTCAAAGGAATTCGATCAGCATTGGACAACTCTCCATCATTAAGAGATAGCATTCAATCTTGTGCTAATTTTGCTCGGCTCTAATTTTCATCTACGGATTTATCTTGCGTAGGGTGTTGAATTAAGGCTCGAGTGGGTGGATCGAAGCATCTTGGATCCAAGAAATCAGCATTGAGCTTGAAAAAAATAGGTCGCAGTAGATGATCACCTCTACTTGACTCAGAAATAAGTTTCCTCTAACTGTACACAGTTTTCTTGGCAATACGTGCATATTGATCAGTACATTATAGTCCTTCAACACAGATCTGACACATATGTGTATGAGAAATTTTAGTGAAAGGGTTTGAAATCACATGTGGAAGTCCTGAATATTATCAGTTGTGCACCAGTCAAACTAAATCCGCGAGCTCCCTGGTCAATGCGTAATATACTTGTCGGTTAGCAGTGAGTTATTCCACATATTCTTCTAACAAGACTGAATGAGATCTCACATTATTTGTTTGGTTGTGGTCCTATTTCGCTAAAAATTTGTGCATTCATCAACCTTTTTCGGGATATAGGTATTTTATGTTGTAAATATTGGTTTTATTCCTATATTTGTGTCATATATGTCTTGTTCAATTTTTTTAGTTGGGTCTAATGTTTTAGTCTGAGTCGGTATTGTTCACCAAATCATTTGTTAATATAAAGTTACATAGTTTTGGGCTTATGTGATATAAGGTTTATTGTTGATAGAGTATTGTAAAAAGTTTGTAAGAAGTCCTCTCTATTTTAGTAAAAGTGTCTATTGTATTGAAAATATTTTATGTTAAGTATAATAGGTTTGTTTAATTAGCTTTGAGTCAAAATAAATAAAAGGAGTCAAGAGTTTAGAATCATTTTTATGTTGAGTCTTCTTATTGTCAAATACTTGAAAGTTGTCAAAAGTGGTAGAGTCGTCATCATTTTCCAAGTTATTATTGTCTCGTCAAATGTCAACAAGTGTCTATGTAAAAAAATAAATAAATAAATAAATAAAAAAAATTGCCTCACTTTTATCCAAACGAATTTTTGGTGGAATCCGACATCCAAGTTGTAATTGAGCTCCATGATCAAATCCAATTGAGCTAGCAGCATGACACCGGAAGATGGAGGTAGAGGAGGATGGAGGACAAAAGCGTCCTCTCGTCGATCACCACCAACGACGGGGCCGCATACGATCACGGTGACATGTGTGCAAGTGTGGTTTTTCATTTTCAGTGTTCTTGTTTTGCTGAGTGATGGTTTTCTGAATAAACCCTTTTCAGAACTTTTTGGAGGAGTCATGTTTTCAAAATACTCATTTTTGGGGAGCAGGAGAAGATTTTGAGGTAGACTCAAGGGATGGTTATCCAGCTAGTGTGAAGCTTGTGGATCTTGGAGATTCATAATTCGGGCACCCAGGGAGGAAGGGAAAGTCCCACAGGAACCTAAAGAGGAAGGGAACATTCTTGCATAATTCGGCTTGACACTACACCTTTACGAGGGTAAAGAGATAATCTATGGAGTTTGTACCTGGTCTAAGAAGTGCTTTCAGGAGGTGGTTAAATTTCTTTGAATATGGTTCTTCTTCGTGTTCACATTAAGGGGGTGAATATTGGGATTTAATAATGTTCACACCAAGGGGGTGAATGTTAGGAATGAATGTTGTTCACATTATTATTAATATGTGAAATTATATTTGT
Source organism: Taxus wallichiana var. yunnanensis (assembly GCA_018340775.1). NCBI lineage: Eukaryota > Viridiplantae > Streptophyta > Pinopsida > Cupressales > Taxaceae > Taxus > Taxus wallichiana. The sequence goes on along the minus strand of CM031237.1, from coordinate 951,735,529 downwards.
GTGATGTAATTGTATAATTACTCACGATATATGAGTAATTAGTTTGTAAGGTTGTTGATATATTGTTATAACAATTATATAACAATATATCAATACGGGTTTGTTATTATTGTTTGTATACTTCCTCTTTTACGGGAAGTTGTTCAAACTACATTCTTGGCTATTTAATAGCCATTATATTAGCATGATTGACAATGTGAAGAATATTATTCGTGTGTAATTAATTATCCGGTTTTTCCTATACATTCCTATCCTGGTTCTATCAAAAATCACACAAAGACATAGAACCAAAGGGAGACACCACTGCAAGTGGATTAGGAAGGTGAAGGACATAGGATGAGCTCAATTAACATCCTTCGAAGATCTAAAACATATTTTTGTAGGTTTTGATTCATTATTGGTTAATTTAAATGTTAATTGTATTTACATTTTTAACATTATTAATGGATCGATTCACCATGAACCCGAGGACGTAGGAATTCCAAACCCGTAAACAATTTGGGTATTATGTTCTAATTTTATTTTTAGTTTCTGATATTTGCAAGTAATTTAAATTCAAAATATGAATATGGATGCAACTAAAATTAGAAAATTGATTAAAATCAAGAAACAGTGATTTTGGGATTTGATCAAACAACAAGTGTTAAATAAAAAGGAATTTAAATTTTAGTTTGGAAACATTCCTAAATCATAATTTGATCAATTTTTGGAGTATAAAAGACTTCAAGTTGATTAAAAATTAAAAATCCTTGAAAACATTTAAAATTGGAAAAAATAAAACACTTATTTTTGGATCAAGTTTTGGTATCAAAGCAGTTAGATTGTCGGATTAGCTTCTAATTGTGTTTGAAAATTTAGCTTTAGTTTCAATATTGATTTCAGTTTTCAGTGTGCAAACATTTTGGGGCTTGTTAATATTCTTTTGCAAGTGTGTAGTTTTGGAAGTATAGGTTGTGTTTACAGGAATAGGGAATCATGGGCAAGTCATCCAAACAGGAGCAACTGGATGAGCTTGAAGCCATAAACTGCCAACTCTAGGAAGAAAACTCTTTCTTGAGAGATAAATTATATTCCTTAGAAGAGGAAATAGTGTGGTTAAAATCTGAGCCTCAATCCTCTATAACCAAGAAAGAGGAATATGTCAACAAGATGCTTGCATAGAGCAAGAAGTTGATGGGCTTTGTTAAAGAGTTACAGGAAGAAATACAAACCAAGTATTCCCTCTGGCAAAGCTACAACAAGGTGAACACAAGAATGAAATGCCTTCCAAATCAGATGTAGGTACTATGACAGAATGCACTGTAAGTTGTTCACGTGAAAATACTTCCTCTAATTTAGTTTCAGATATTCCTTTGGGTCAGTTTGAAAAACACACTAAGGGAATTGGGTCTAAACTAATGGTTAAGATGGGATTTAACAGAAAGGGCCTTGGTAAAAATGGACAAGGTGATGTTAACCCAATACAAGTAGAGGATCAACCTCAATTTGTAGGTTTGGGTTATTCTAGTGGGAAAATGGAAATTGGAGAAAGTTCCAAAGCAGCTGAAGGAAGACAAGCTTCCAACAACCAAGGATCTATGCCTCTAGAAATGTAGGATTCCGCCATCAAGAGGAACAATGAAAGGTGTAAGAAAGCAGGTAAACGAGGTAATGAAATTCCACCTCCTCCCACTTACACTAAAAATAACACTAAGGGGAAATTAAATCCTAAGACTTCTAAAACACTCTTTCAATTTGAACAATATAGCTTTGGTAGACAAAAGTATGGTTTTCCTTGCACGTTTTGTGAAGGTTCTAATCATTCTGCAACATATTGTTGGAAGAGGAAAACAATGGTTAAGAAGTTAATGCCTTTTGTGAATGATAAGGTAGGTGATAAAGACCAATCTCTCCTGGTAAGGTGAGAAATGGAAAAAGGTTACTTCTTCTAAACAAAGGATTCATTCTCCTATACAGAGTTCAAGGAATAACAAAATGGGTAAGACTCCTAAAAATGTAGAAATTAAATTTTGTTCCCCTTTGTAAAAGGAATGGTCATGATGTTAAGATGTGTTGGTATGTTCCTTCAGTGAAACATTGGAAAGTTGTTAAAAAGGAAAATAATTTCAAACCAACAGTTGTCAATCTAACTTATGTAGATACTCATTTTGGTACTGAGGAAAAACCACCTAAACAGAAAAATCCAAGTAATTGGATGGGTAAAATATTCCTCAACTTTATGTTTACATTGCAGTAACTGGTGATAGTATGCAAACATTTTCAAAGCTATATTTTAGGGATTTGATCCTATGTTTATATTTAGCTTTGAAATAATTTGGAAGCAGACCGTAGAGAAGATTTGAGTGATAGGTTCATCATACTCATATTCATCTTCTCACATTGTGGTTGGTTATTCCATTTCTGACAACAGTATGCAGGGATATGGGCATCATCAGAATGTCAATTTTGAAACTTGTAGTTTTATAGTGTTGTCATTTGTGCAAATTTATGGATGCTTATAAGACCCATTCGGGCACCTGTTTGATATTGTAATAAATAGACAAACTTTTTGTATCCACATGTGTTATTTGCACTAATTTATAAGGCCCTCATTTTGGGAAAATTTGATTTTGTAACTATCAGATGTGGTTGCAATTAGGGTGTAAATTTATTACACTAACAAACTGGTTTGCAAAGGTACCAGGTGATCATTTTGTAAATTATGGCAGTTCACCAATTTGGGTAAGCATACAGTTTATATTATATCCCTTTATAGTTCAATGTATGGATAGAATATTTGGATATTCATGTTGATTTAGATTTTGACTATATCCATTTTTGGCATTGATGGCTTAATTATTCTGGATAGTGAATATTTGTAGTTGTAATCATCATAATCTCAAAGTATCAGTCGACCACTAGCTTAGTTATAGATGGGTGTTATTATCTAATAGATTATTTGTGATGGCGATACAATGGTTTGGCATATTCACGTGGATTCAGTTGTTGACTATAGTTATTTTTGGGCATTGATAGTCTATTTTATTCTAGATAGTGAATACTTGTAGTTACTGTTTTAGATGGATAGTGGACATTAGCCTAATTGTGGGCAGTTTAGATGTTTAGATATCTTGATCTGTGTTTATGAAATTGTAATTTAAGTAATCGGTATATCACAAGGTGATAGTTGAACACTAGCTTTCGTAATAGAATGGGTGTTATTATCTGGTTAGTTATTTGTGATGGCATTACAGTGGGGTATGATAGTTCACAGTTGTGTTCGAGTTGATAGGGTTGTAGCATTTCAGTTGAACACTAGCTTAATTGGGTGTTATTATCTAATCAGTTATGTAATTAGCTAATAAACTATTTGCATTTTATTAACCTATAATGTTATTTCAGGTTCTTGTATGTGTTTTTGCAATGCAGGAAGAGATAGCATGTTTTGTGGGTTGATACACAACTTTTTGTGGACAAAAATCCTTCTCAGTAGGGAGGAGTGATCAGGGGATATTTTTCTAGTGCCAAAAGTTCCCTAAACTTCCCTAAACCATGTCGGTGCGGTAGATCCTTCAAAGATATTTACAACAATTGTAAGAACGTAAAACGAGACACTCTAAGCTCAAGTTATTTCGGTCAAATTTGGTCAACAGGGAAGTCAACTTTGGTCAACAAGTCAACAAGTGGACCAATGACAAGGTGACATGTGGCAATTGGCGAAAAAGGAAAATTGATGGTCTTGTAATTTTTAAAAATCATTTCCATGGTATAGAGCTTGTTGCAAGATTTTTGACGCATTTTAAACAGACCAAATTTGAGTTCGTATGCGAAAGATATGCATAGTCAAAGTTGTGGTCAAATGATGATGTGGCACACTCTAACGTGGACAAATGGCATATTATGGGTGTGAAACTTGGTAGGTTTTTAGTGGCTTTAGATTTAAAATAATAATAATAATATTTTATTTAATCCATTCCACAGGAATAAGCCTAATCCCATGGGATAAGGAGGATTTTGTGGACAAAAAGCTATTTAAAGGCTTATCCTATCCCTTTCCCACCAAATGTGGGGTCAATGGCTAAATTGGGTGCCTAAACCTATGGAAGGGGGATTTGAACCCAACACCTCATCTAAAAATATAAGAGGCCTTACCAACCCGCCACCCTCTTGTAAGTGGTATAAATAAAGTTCACTTGTATTTGTAATGGACAAGTGCCGTGAGGCGATGATCAAGGAGGATAAGAGGTAGTTTGCATTCAAGCTAAATTTTGAGGCACTTCCACTCAAAACCAGATCTTGAGTTGTATATGAAATATGTTCATAATTTCAAGAAAATCATGATGGTATGATCATTTTTCCAATTTGGATCTTTTATGATAGATTTATGTGTTGTTAAAGTCACACAAAGGCGTAGAACCAAAGGGAGACACTGCTGCAAGTGGATTAAGAAGGTGAAGGACATAGGATGAGCTCCATTAACATCCTTGAAGGTATGAAATAAATTTTTTTCAGGATTTTTATTCATTATTTGTTAATGTAAATGTTATTGTATTTACATTTTTAACATTATTAATGGACCGGTTCACCACGAACCCAAGGACGTAGGAATTCGAACCCGTAAACAATTTGGGTGTTGTGTTTTGATTTTATTTTTAGTTTCTGATATTTTCAAGTAAGTTAAATTCAAAATATGAATAAGAATGCAACTATAATCAGTAATTAATAAAATTGGAAAATTTATTAAAATCAAGAAAGCTTGATAATTTTGGGTTTTGATCAAACAACATAAAAAGGAATTTAAATTTCAGTTTAGAAACATTCCTCAATCAGAATTTGATCAATTTTTGGAGTATAAAATACTTCAAGTTGATTAAAAAGTAACAATCCTTGAAAATGTTTAAAAGTGGAAAAAATAAAACACCCATTTTCAGATTGTTCTTAAACTTGAGAATGTTAATATCAAAGTATAAATCTTAGAGGTTGAGAATGATTGCACTTAAAAATTTGACAAAGTGAATGTCAAAATAGAAGATGTAGACATTGAGAATGTTTTTTTATTAATCTTGATAAGGTGAATCTCAAATAATAAGACTTAGAGGTGGAATGATTGATCAAATTTATATATGGGTATCCCAAATTTAAGACTTTGACACTTGACTTACGAATGTGCTTAGCTTGGATAAAGTGAATACCCAAAACAAAGACTTATGATTGAATTTTGATTGTGTTTAACCTTGATAAAGTGAATCCCAAAGTGTAATAACTAGATTTAAATTAATAGCTTAAATTAGGATGTGGATATCCAAACTTTAATCCTTAGACTTTGAAACTCAATTTGGAATGGGTATCAAAAGAGAAGAGATTAAATTTTTGAAGAAACTTTGATTTAATCTACCTCAAGTAATTCAAATAACAAGGGTGGTGGGAGATATTTAAAATAATTTTGTTTAGTTTTTCAAGATTCCTATATATGGATATCTCTCTAAATACCAAATGTTTCCCGAATGAGCGTGGTACACTAGAAATTTCTAGTTGTCAAATTCACTTTATCCCCCTTGATTTATAAATATTGATTTTACTTCACTTGATCAATAAATTGGGGTCATTAATAAGGATAACATTGGCTCTAACTCTCATGGGTGTATAATTCAAGTAGTTGGGGGTACCCATTTCGTTGGTCAGTTCCCTCAAGGTCGAAATTATTTTGGTGTTTTTGTGGCCCTCCTCACAACAATTTCTATGACAATTTCTAAGCATTTCCCAATGTTAAAGTGGATGAGAATAAACCCTTATCCAAACTTGTAATCAAATTTTTTAAAAATACAAATAAAGTTTTTTTCTTCAATCAAGGAAACCTACACACATTTTAAGTAATTTTCCTACATCGAAAATAAAATATAAAATAAAAGAGAAAACTTCACCATTTCTGTTTCTCAAGATAACCTAAAAGGGTGTGAAAGAAGAGAATACGTGGGTGGTTTATTTAGATAGCTTAGATAAAGATTAAGATAAAATGGGCATTATATTTTTATGAAATCTATAGAAAATAATCTAAAAAATAGTGTTAAGATAGTGGTTAGAAATAATTTAACATGCTATAAAATTTATGAAAGAAGTAAAAAGAAAGAAACGAAACGCTAGCACATGTAATTAGTTGCGCTAGCATGAAAATCTACTCTAGAACACTCAAGTAGGTGTGCTATAATAAAGTCTTATGATAGTGCACTCAAGTAGTTGCACTAGCATGAATATGAATTTTCAAGTTTGGGATGTGATATGATAGGAGGCACAGAAAGACGAGAAGAAAACGGTTCAATGTTAGCACATGTGCGTGCTGATGGAAAGTTGCAAAAGCTATGGAATGAGGATAAAGAACCTCAAAGCTTTACTAACTCAACCATGCACCATCTGATTAGAGCTAAACAAGAGAAACTAACATAAAATTATTATAACTTTGACAAAAACATCAAAAAATAACATGTATACTACTCTCTACTCTATGAAAGCTTAATAAAATGTGAACCTAGTTAGATTCTAAGCAATCAAATTATGTGATTAGTTGTTTTCTTCAATGGTGGTGGATGGATGCAAGATGGGAGAGCTCTTAACAATGGAGTATGGACAAGATCCAAATGTTCTATAACTTAAAGCTATCACAAATGGTTTCTAATGCCTTTCCAAAGTGTTTGAGAGTAAAGTTGTAAGTCTGAATGGGTAGGCTTAGCCTTGTATTTATAGTTTCTGGTTTGGAAGAATTTGGAATTTGGGTGCATGTGGGACTAAATATCTTTTAGATTAGATTAGGATAAACATGCTTTAGGCTTAGTTAAGATTGGTTTAGGCTAGTTAACTAGGGTTTAGGCTAGTTAAACTCGATTAGCAAGTGATTAGAGATTCATTGAGAGTTAGGAGGGGTTTGGATAAGCAGTTATGACTGATAGCCTAGGAAGCCAATAGAAGTGGTCTAGAGAGAACTAGGGATATTTTGAATGGTCAAAAGGAGGAATATTTAGCTAATAAGAGAGATATTAACCAAATTAGATGATTTATAGGAGGAATACAACCAAGAAGGTGTCGTAAATGGGCATCCGAGAATGGAGCGAAGAATGGGGAATTAACGAAGTATCGTTAATTGGTTAAATTGGATGAAATGATAAGTGTAAGCATATTTTAGGTGTCTACATTTGCCCCTCTTTGGGGTGGTGTAAGTGACGTCACTTCAAAGAAAGTAGACAAACATAAACAAGTAGAAAATTTTGAAGGGATAGAAGAAAAAATGAGTAGAATGAAGGATGCCCCCTCGATTGTCGATGGGGTGATAGAAGAACTCGATTGATGATAAAAAAGATGACAGAAGAAAGAGAAAAAAGAAAGGGCATATAGAAGAAAAGGAGTATGAGAAAGGGGGAATAAGCTAACATCCATCCAATTCCTTTTAAACAACTTTATTTTTCATCATATTGCTAGATATCTTCATCATCGGTCCTTATTAAAAAGAATGAACAAAAGTGTAGTATGACATGAAAATCCATATACAAACAAATGTCCATTGCCAAAAAAAACACTAACTCCATGCAACATACAAAATGCAATGCAATACGAGAAAGTAAAATATGCCTAACTCCATGCGACATAAAAAATGTAATCCAATACGAGAAAGTAAACAAGAAAACCTAATAGAGAAACATAATGCAATGTTTTTGTTATCAAGCTTCAGTTCCAACCTATTCGAATTAACGACAAGGGTTAACAACGGTGCCCCAAGAAAAGATACATGCGAGGGGGAATAATGGAGGACACTTCGGTCCAATGGAAAAGTAATGTGCACTACGAAACAGTACCAAGCAACTCGTTGTGCCCCAGAGTACAGACAAAGTAAGCAACCTAGCTTTTCTTGATGGAGGTAGATCAAGATGATCCGTGAGTCACGCACATGAATAGGTGAGAACCAAAGAGCGACATTTTGTAAGCTGATTTATATTGTTTTTGATGTTTCTTGAAACATATTTGAATGTTTTGATTTTCTAACATATTTGAATGTTTTTTTATGATTTTGAAAGTTTTCTAAAACTATGTATAGGAAGACAAAGAAGCGTGGATGCCCCTAGTGATAGATGGGATGTACAAGGGTGAAAGGCCACGTGCATGCGCAAGAAGGTGAAGATGTGAAATTTCCCTAGCGATTAGGTGGGGGTATTCAAAGGAAAACTCTTCACATGTAGAAGTGGGACCCAAGGCCATTATGGATAGGTTCAACATGATGATGAACGTAAACCAATGAATTGCTACGAAGAAGAAAGGATGCCCCAGCGTAAGTTGGCCTAAAAGCACATGATAGAAAGGAAGGAGAAGATTGGATTTTTTGAAAGGGGACAAAGGTGTCCGAAAACATGGAAAAAAGGAAATATTATACACATGGATGTCCTGAACAAAGCAGAAGAATGATGTGAGTGATATGAATGTAGTTTAGAAGCTTCGCGATGAAGAAGCGATTAGCCAAAGGCACAAATCGTGAGACAAGATATAGACTAGAGTAAGAGTCTGAACAAGGTCCAAAAAAATACACTTGGTAACATACTAATCTTGTTTACTCATAGAGATCCAGTGTGTGAATGTGGAATTAAATTACCTCTTGAAGGAAAGATTTAATATACAATAAGTGAAGACACCTAGCCAATGTGTAAAAATGATTTATTTCGAAAGGTGATTTGTGAATGGAGGGTGGAAGGATAGTCGTACATTGCTCCGCTACCAGCCAAGCATCCATAGCCCCGATGGAGATGCATTTGATTCTAATTGCAACATTTTCTCTACCCAGTCAGCATCTATAGCCCCAATAGAGATTATTGGAAATACCCCAAGAGAGAGTTATATATCAATTTATTTTTTCTTTGTAGCTTTTACCTTTTGAATTTTGATTGATTTTGATTCTTTTGATTTTCTAAAAATATTTCAGCTCTCTTGTTTGACAAGGGGTTGATGGAAGGATGTGGAAGTGATTTTGATGACGACATTGGCTAGTGTCAATAGATATGTCCAAAATTTCTTCGCAACAAGTTTATTAGATGTTGAATGTGATAGGATCTCTAAGAGGTCAGTCGTTCTTTAATTTACCAAGGTGATAAAAGACCAGGGTCAAACAAATACCATAGAGATAAATGTCACAAAATACGTGTGAATGGGCTAACCAAAAGATCATCGAAGGGATAAAAATGGTAGGAAGACATGCAAAAGAATAGTAAGAAAGGGAAGAAAGAACATCCATGTGTACGTAATACCTGATTGCAATGTTTGATCTTTGTACCTTTGATTTTTCTATGAAATGTTTTCTCATGTTTTTTTATTTTTGAATTGTTTTGATTTTTAGATTTTTGATAGTTTTTAGAAAGGTGGGACCAAATAATTCACTCTGCATGGTAAGATCCAACAGCGATGTTTGTAACTTCCTTAATAAGGGAGACTAAGCGTGATTGTTTATCAAGAGTCATGTTATCTCCCATGTCGATGATCGTGGTGAGTTCATACTCAATAAATGAATGTGATTTTTCTTGAAACATGGATTTTGTATGTAGGAGATTGATTTCCCTATCCAGAGGTTTATGCACTTTGCGCCATACATTGATGTGCATTCTTGAATCTTGTTTGATTTTTAACCTTAAGATTGTTTAGTTTGTTGGGAGCTTTAGAGCTCTTGGAAGTTTTGACTTGAGCTTGATAATGAACCTGTTTGGGTTTTTTATAAGCTGATGCATGACTTGTCTGATCCCGAGAAGGAGAAGAAAGCAAACGTTTATGATTGATGAAAGGAACAATAGAAATGGTAGTGGGCTTGCCACAAACATTGATAGAAGAAAGATGTGATAGATGAAAAGGATATGGTCCAAGAATTGAAGAGGATGGGCTACCAAGAGGTGAGCCACCGATAGAAGATGATGAAGGGCTGCTAGGATATGGCCCTAAGATGGAAGAAGTTGGGCTATGAGGACATGGTCCAAGAATAGAAGATGAGGGTGAGGGACTACTAGGGTGTGGCCCAAGTATTGATGAGTAGGGGCTACTCAGAGGTGTCCCATAGATAGAATAAGATGAAGGGATACTAGGACATGGCCCAAGAATAGAAGGTAATGGGATACCAGGAGGTGACCCATAAGTAGAAAATGGAGGGCTACTAGGATGTGGCCCCAAGATAGAAGAAGACGATGGGCTACCAAGAGGTGAGCCAAGGAAATATTTTGATTGAGGAATGATGATAGATAAGGAATGATTGGGAAATGATAAGATAGGCCATGGATCAATGCTAGACCCCAACATCTCATCATGTTCAGAGGAAGGTGAAGATGGAATAATAGAAGAAGAATCAAGTTCCATGACCTTAGGCTCTTCCTTTATGTTCTGATAAAAGGAATCAACCTCTTCCTCCCCATACGCGAGCGTATCGAGTTCAAGAAAGAAATCTTGTTTGTAATCCTCTAAAGGGATATCTTCGTGGTGTCGATTGGTTCTTTATCCGAGATAAATCAATTAGTAGAAGTTGTTTTTCTTCGACCATGAGGGGTTAACTAAAAGAAATGGATCGATAAGCGGGAAGATTGATTGTGCGGAAGAACATGACTCAAGAGAGGAAGTAGGATTGGCAACATGCATTTTATGAATGGATGATTTTGATTTATACCTAGGTCATTTTTCTAGAAGATGATGTAATGTAGGTTGGAAAGTAGGATTGCATAGCCATCCATTAATTTGTGACGTAGGAGTTGAATTGGATGAGTGACTAGAGGTAACCCGAGTCATGGAACTCTTCGACGGAGGAAGAGGTCGTTGAGATGACTAATGAAGGAGGTCCTACGAAGAAAGGGAGGACCATGACTCAAGAACCAAATTATATGTTCAATCGATGGAACTTGGAGTCACACGAGTCTTCAAAGGAGGAAGACATTGTTGAGGTGAGTTGAAATAAAGGTCATACAAAGGAAGGGAGGACCGTGATTCAGGATTTGATCTAGGGGTATCTGAACAATAGTTGGGATCTGAATCTTCAAAAGAAGAGAGGGGGGAACCTGAATAATAATTTGGATTAGAAGCATCCAAACCATACCACAGACTATGAGATGTAGGTGGGGAACAGGGTATCCAAGTGGGAATTATAGCGTGAAGAACCAAACGAGGTTTATTCGTAAAGGGTATCTTTTGATGTGAATGCCTAAACCTAAGTTCTACACTGTCGTAAGCGTAAGGAAACACGTGATAGTCAGTCATTTTGGGGTCATTTAAGAAAAAATGTCTAGACCTAGATAGTGCAATCAAACTTCTTCAAAGTGAAGAAGGCCACATGCCGATTTGGGTAGCACAATGGTAGCCAACTAGACATTCAGTACATATGGAGATGCGTGTGTGATTTTCCAAAGAAGGTCTAAGGAAAATAGACATCATGATGATGCAATATCGATGAGATAAAAAGGATTGTCCTATAAAATAAGTCTTATGAATGAATAATCACAAGGAACGATCACGCAAGTGCGAAACACAAATCCAATCAATAAGGAAATACTCCCTATGTAAAATGTGTGTGTAAAATGACATCCCAATAAAAAGATGATCCACACAATGTCTATACTTACGTCAAGTTCGAAATGAACAAGGTGTAAGTAATAACAAGGAGCAAATCATGACCTCCACATAAGGTATACGTAGTACTAACTTGAGTGTCGATTTAAAGCTAATTTTTTTAAAAAGTGGACATCACAACTAGACATATCATAACAACACTATCCGAGATATCTCAACCAAGCAAGCAAGGTGTCGATATCAAGACAACATCATGGCGGCATATATAATGTGGTATCAACACTCATCAAGAAACCCAGATGACATCTAAACTAAAATCAAGTAGAAGGTATAACAAGAAGTCTATGATAATGCAAGTGGCGTAACCGTGTAATAGAGAGATTTATACTATGTGCCCAAAGAATGGGAGATGCAATGTAAATGCCAATACTAAATGACTAAAATGCAAGCAAAATTTGACAAAATAGGGAGAGCTAGAATGAAAAAATTGGCCTATAACAATGATGAAGATATTGAAGTCAAGATCGTAGGACTGCCAAATACACAAATACGTACCCGTTTGCTTTAGTCATTTAACACCCCAGCCGTAAACATGGATGAGTGTAAACGTACAAAAAATTAGCTAGCACTATCTTTGACATGACACATAAAGTATGCCTCTATTCGACTTCCAACATGGAAAGTACAAATGCATGGGTGTAGATCAAGAACGTGTGAAAATAGACTTAGTTTCACTTTGGGCAGAGCTTTACCTCATTTGAAAAATGAGAAGGAAGCTAAGCTAAGTAATACGTTTGTCTAGATTCATGATGAAAAACACTTAGATCCAACTTAGAATGGGTTCATTACCATGTTCGACAAACAAGGTGTTGAATCCAAACAAGTTATCACTTTGTGATGGAAAACGACACGAATGGACTAGTAAAGTTGGCCTCCAGACAAAATGGTTTCCTTAATAAGTTCTCTCAACTAGGTGTTACAAGGTTGTCTTAAGCGAGTGCGATTTACCCAAAAAGTCACACTGACTAGTTTGGGAGTATCTCGGCTTTACTTTACCCCCTTCAAGAACAGTAGGAAACTAGTGCATCTACATGTACTATCACTGGGGTCGCCACACGGACAACCGGTAACACTATCTCACAAGGTGTACTAGTCAAGTGGGTAAGCGAGGCACTTCCCGTTTTGTCCACGAGGTTACTCAGTGGTGGACTACTTTGGGGTTCCTAGAACCACCCCCATTGTTATAGCTTAAGGTGTTATGCCAAAGGGGTTACGTTCAGTTAAGCGGAGAGGGACTTACCCTTTTCCGAAACCTGCAATACAATGTGTTGAATATGGTGTGTTTTTATCTTTTTTAATCTTAATGTGGTTTCAAAAGTGGCACACCATTTGGAAATCTGCAAACACATGTGTATTAGAAGTTTTTGCTTCATTTTTAACACCTTTCTTTGACCAACGTTAGGTCCTATAGACAACAAGTTGGTTAGTAGTTTTCTATTTCGCCGATTGAGGTAAAAGAGAACTCACACTTGCTTTTGATTCCTAAGATCGCCCAAAGGCGTGAAGGAAGAGCATACAAAAAGTGGAAATCCTACTAAAAGCACATAAAAATGTTACTTTATCCTTTAAAAAGCAAGTGTTTTTAACATAAAAATAGAATTTGTGCAAGTGTTTTTGATCTCCAAGATCACTTTGGAAAGCGCAAGGAGAGAGCATACACACTTTTCACAAACCCTAATTTAAGCTAAGAAATGAAAAAAACTTAATCATGCAAACTGAAATTTTAAAGATTTAGTCCCATTTTTAAACCTGTCAACCTTTAGAAACCTGCATCAAAAATGTCGAAAAAACAAATGCTAAAATAGACCCTAAAAAAATTTAGTTCGACAAGAACACCTGTGCACCCAAACCGACATGTACGTGCCCCATCCAATGCGTATGCACCTAAACCAACACCTACGTGGGTACGTTAAAATTTAAATTAGTCACCAGCACCTACGTGCCCTGATCCAATAGGTATGCTAGGGTTTCAACGTGTACACACTCCTACCAACGGATACATGGCCCAAGCAAAAAGAAGTCCAGTAAAATTTTACACAGTGATATTAATTACATAGACACGTCCAGAGAGGCGGAGACATGGACAGGCCAACGGAGATGCGGACGCGTCCTTGTGGAGAAAATTTTCAAAAACACAGAGGACACCCTGACGGGTACGTGGCCTTTCGACGGAGACGTACCTATATCAACGTGTACGCACTACCTCAAAACACCAACACGTGCCCTGTAAAAACCTACAAAAAACATGGATTTTCAAAATTTTAAAAGCAAACAGGTTATTGGTTAGTCAAAGCTTCCTATTTCTATGTTAAACCCACAAATGTATGTAAATAGAGTTCATTAATCCAAGGTTTAAAATAGAAATGAGGAAAATAACAAGTGATTTACACTAAAAAACTTGAAAAATGACTTTGAAGAACTCAAAGGACCTCCATTAATGGAGGATGGACATAAGTGTCCCACCAGGCATGCCAAATGTGTGCAATGGAAAGTTGTTAAAGCTATGGAGTGAGGCTAGAGAACATCAAAGCTTTACTAACTCAACCATGCACCATCCGATTAGAGCTAAACAAGAGAAACTAACATAAAAGTATTATAAATTTGACAAAAACATCAAAAACTACCATGTATACTACTCTCTACTCTATGAAAGCTTAGTAAAATGTGAACCTAGTTAGATTCTAAGCAGTCATATTTATGTGATTAGTTGTTTTCTTCAATGGAGGTGGATGGATGCAAGACAGGGGAGCTCTTAACAATGGAGTATGGCCAAGATCCAAATTTTCTATAGCTTAAAGCTATCACAAATGGTTTTTAATGCCTTTCCAAAGTGTTTGAGAATAAAGTTGTGAGTCTAAATGGGTAGGCTTATCCTTGTATTTATAGTTTCTAGTTTGGAAGAATTTGGAATTTGGGTGCATGTGGGACTAAATCTCTTTTAGATTAGATTAGGATAAACATGTTTTAGGCTTAGTTAAGATTGGTTTAGGCTAGTTAACTAGGGTTTAGGCTAGTTAAAATCGATTAGCAAGTGATTAGAGACTCATTGAGAGTTAGGAGGGGTCTAGATAACCAATTGTGACTGATAGATAGCCTAGGAAGCCAATAGAAGTGGTCTAGAGAGAACTAGGGATATTTTGAATGGTTGAAAGGAGGCATGTTTAGCTAATAAGAGAGGTATTAACCAAATTAGATGATTTATAGGAGGAATACAACCAAAAAGGTTTCGTAAATGGGCATTCGAGAATGGAGCGAAGAATGGGGAATTAACGAAGTATCGTTAATCAATTGAATTGGATGAAATTCTAAGTGTAAGCATATTTTAGGTGTCTACGGCATGTAGCGCTAAATTAGTGTGTGCATAGAGTAGTTTAATGTTAGTGTGTACACACGCACACACATGCACATATATAAAACATGTGGTTGAATGTTATCACATATAGTGTTATTCTAAAGACGTGTAGTTCTACACTAGCCCACTTTATGGGTGATGTTAGCACGTGTAGTGATATGTTAGTGTAAGGATCTTGTAAGTGATAAAAAAATGAAAAATAAAACATAATGATATTGTTTTTAAGTTTTATCTCAATTCACTTCACCAAAAACTCGAAAATTTAACAAGTAATTACAAAAAAACAAGTAACACACAAACATAAAAAATTAGCAAGAAAAAAGCTCTAAAAGATAAATAAATACGTGGGGTTTGACCGGACGTGACAAATTATGTATAAGAAAAATTGAAAAACAATGATGAAATAAGAAAATAATAAACATATGAAAACCTTAATTTGAGTTTTCTTGCAACCTCGAGATCGGATAGTGAAGTGTTACTACACTTTTGGATTTCTTTACATATTTGTATTGTTGATACTTTAGCGTGATTCCAAATGGAAGAAGAATGATACGACAAATGGGTAATTGAATAGAAAACCTTTTAGTATGCAAATTATAATTGAAAATTGGTATATTTTTGTTGCAAATTCCTAAATCTTCCAAATATGAATTGTGAAGGATCGAGCCTCATATTTATAGGTAAAGGAGAGGTCGTGTATTGTGGATCAAGGTTTGAATGAGTTACAAGGAAATGAATCCATTTTCCTGAATTAGCAAGTTGATTTAGTATGTGCAGTGGGATGTTTTGAATATTCATTTAAGGGGCAATGAATATTTATTTAGCTTTTTATTTTATCTCGAGAAGGTGGTTGACGTGAATATTTCTTCTTCCACCTTTACATGGTTCTAGAGCTTGAGTTAAGTGCGCTAGTTCAACTTGAGTGAGTTGGATGGTGAAGTGGAGATGAGTAGAGTGTGAGTGGATAATTATCTATCTATTTATTTAAATAGCTAATTAAATTATCCAAGGGGTGTGAGTGTATGCTTTAAGTATGATATAATTAATTAAATTAATTCTAAAGGGATGTGGGTGAATGATAATGGAAGGTGAGAGGGTAATGATCTAGAATGAATTCTAGAAATGATTTAAAATATTATGAAAGTTATGTGGATAATTAGTAATGACTATAAATATGTATGTATTTTTAGGGTGTGTATAAAACTTATCGTCATGAATTAAGATTTTCATCACATGAATGAATCATTTTTGAAATGAAAATAAAAACACTAGAATATAATACAACTATTATAAATAGATATAGGATTTCCCTAGAAAATCATATGATCATATGTTGTACACATTTGGTGATTATAAAAATAAATATCTAACTTATGTGCTCCCTTATTCCATAATATAATTTATTATATCTTCTTTTGCACTTATCCAAACTATTTCATAAATATTTATTCCTTTCCACCTACCAAAGTTTCTCAACTTTTTATATTGCATTTTTTTCGACCTTAGTGTTAATCATTAATAAATATCCTTAACAACCCTTTTATATCATATGTTTTCTCTAATAAAATCCTCCACATCTATGATAGAATCATTTGCATTGTTTTATCCTTCATTATATTGGTGTAGGTATTCTACATTGAATATTTTCTAGATTTTTGCGCACTTTGGAAATCAATCTCATATGAATGTATAACAGACTTATTGAATTATATGCATGGACCTATTGTCTACAATTTAAATTATTAAATGAACCCTAATAAATTTTTCCCTTCCATAAATGAGATACAAAAATTTGACATAAAATTCAACTACCTTCCTTATACACACACACACACACACACACACGTATGCATATACATATATACATATGCATATACATATATACATATGCATATACATATACATGTATGTGTGTGTGTGTGTGTGTGTGTGTGTGTGTGTGTGTGTGTGTGTGTGTGTGTATAGACACACACACATATACATACATACATACATACATGTGTGTGTGTGTGTGTTTGTCATATTTAATATAACTACCTTCAAACTTATTTTTTAATATTGGTAAATAGTTTTTGAAAGGGACTATACCCTTGTGTACAAAAGGAGGCCAAAAAGCGATTAAGAGAGAGGAGCAGAGAGAAGCATGTAAAGCACAAAAGTTACAAAGCAAAGAACACCGAAGCCTAGAAACAAACAACACAAACGAGACTTAACAGCAAAACAACGGCAAAAAAAAAGAAGCCTACGACCAAGAAGCGGTAGTAAAACAGACTACTTCTTGGCCGCTTGATCAATACTCATCTTTACTTTTTCCAAGCATGGTACATACCCAAAGCGTGGTCATATGAGCAGCATCCGTCTTATCGAGCTCCTCTCTGGTTCTTTTACTCTCTTTCTCATTGCCCCAAAGAGTCATCGGGACACCGCCGACTCTTATTGATGCACATATTGATGCACATAAATAATGTGTTTTTCATGACATTTTCTCTTGTAATATTTACTATGTCATAACTTTGTAGTATCACACCCTTTATTACACTTTGATAAAAATTAATAAGTTATTTTTTGGCCACACTACTAGAAACCATTCATTTTATGTAATATCTCTCTATGTGGAGAAGGCATGCCTCTTTTGTTGGATAGTTTAAATTTATTGTGATTTGATAATGGTGAAATTTTCATTATTTTATTATTTGGTTTAAATTAATCATATCATGATGATGTCCATTTACTTGGTAGGTGAATTAAAATGTAGTTCCTCGCTCTACGCAAGCCAAAAAATGAACCATAAAACTAGAGAACAAAATTATTTTTATTTTTAATTCAAGATTCTAAACCATGTGCAACACCCACTAACAATCCCACATGACTAACACAAAACTTCTTGAAATAATTTCACATGATTAATTAAATTTAACCAAGATACCTAGCTAAATATTTTCCCGTAACGATTCAAATTCAATGTTATTAACGTTTACCCCTAAGTTGGGTTCAAAACTACCATTATAATTTAGCAAAAATAGTTATCTAATTAAAATTATCTCTATTCTCTTTAAATGTCCTTTAATGAATTAAAATAGTTAATAATGCGGAAACATCATTCCTTGGTTAATATAATTTCTATAAATTAAATCAATCCTCTAGAATTGAATTAATTTACCTTTCTAGTTTCAAATTATCACTTGGTTAGTATAATTTCACTAGATTAAATTAATCCACTTAATTAATTTAATCACCCCAGATTAATTTAAGTTAATTGACCTAATTAATTTAGTTTCCCCTAAATTAAATTAATTTACGAGAACCATTAATTTTCCCAAAATAAATTAGAATGATCAATTAATTTAATCTCTAAATTAAATTAAGCTAATTCACCACTCTAATTTAATTCCCGTAAATTAAATTAGTTTTGAGAAGACAAGTCAAATTAATCTCTAGTTAACCATTAACCCATAACATCCAATTAAAAATAATGACAATGACTATAGTCACAACTAAATTTATTTAAGTGGTATCAAAGATGGATCATCCATCTCCCACCCTTAGATTTTTTTAATCTACACCCTAGATCTTAGGGCATCTCGAAAAACCCTAAAAATTATTAAGGTGAGATTATATTAGATTTTTCTCTCTAAGATCTCACTTTTTATCTCTTCACTTTTCTTTTCTGTAGTATTTTTATGCCATCCATGGGAACATGGTTATGGATATGAGCTCTCCATTTTGGATCCACACTTCAAAGAACACTCTTGTTTATTGTTTATTCATTAGCATATTTCCCAATCTTGTTTTCATGGGGTTTGTATTCCAAAACTAGTAATCGATTATTTATTTATTCCTGTTGATGTTGTAGACAAATTACTTTGACATATATGTGTGTGTATGCACGCGCATGCACACACACACACACACACATAAATATTTTTATGTATTTTAATTTGAAGTGGTTAAGGGTTTATTGTATGCATGCATGGGTTTGGATGTCTATTGTTAAAACAAGGGATAAATAATTGTATAAATTTATATATCCACCATATTAGGTTTTTAGGGACTATGGTTTATGTTTGAATAACAAATTATGATATATTACACATCATAAAGAATTATATATTATATTTCATACATAAACATGAAAGTAAATGAACAAAAGACACAATATATAAGTGGGAAAACCTTTCTATAAAAAACCATTGAAAAATCACTTATCTTTATTGAGAATAAACATTTCACCCAACACTCCCACTATTTCCAGTAGTTACACCTTCATGGAGGAATTACAAACTATCATATACATTCACTCATGAGTACATCATTCACATCATGTATCTTATCTCTTCTCGCATATACTACTTGCATACATTTTTTACATGCTTATTACACATAGTGTTATGATGTGTGTGTGTGTGTGTGTGTGTGTGTGTGTGTGTGTGTGTCCAATCGCTAATGATATCACCTTGATTTATAACAAAGCGGGTGGCCCTTTTTTGGATTACTCATATATTTTAAATTTAAGTTATATTTCATGACCATTTATTATTTTTTGGGTTTTTTATTAAGTTAATTTCCCACTTAATATTATAACACTAACATCCCCTCTTAATCTTAAGTAGGGAAACATGCCAAATTTATTAATTTTATACAAAAAGGAGATATAATCCATGAATCATCACATGAAGATTTAATATGTATTGCAAATTTATAAAATTTATTCCAAATAATACAATCCAAGACACCCTTTTGTACAAAATTAATTACAATCCATAAATCACCTATGTGATTTAGGATAAAGCATGTAACAAATCATGTGTTTTACTGATTATGTAACTCTACAAAGACACTACTTCAATGTTTCATGGGTTTAAACAATCCACAAACCATGAAGTGTTTTGTGGGTTTTGGAAAAATCCACAATACACTACTTTGGTGTTTCATGGACTTCAAGAAGTTTTGGAATAAAACTAAAATACACATAAACAACAAAAACTATCAAGTTATAGTGATTACTTATGAAGTCTTACATAAGATTATGGAGTCAACAAATCTCATATCTAATTCTTCACTAGGTATTACAAGTATATTCACTTAAAGTAATTGTTTCCTTAAATAAAATAGAATGAGTATACAGAGATTTTACATTTGACACAATCAGGATGATAAGAGGTAACATTGTAAAATTGGTGGCATGCAAAAACATGCAGAACATGCTCAATCCTCTTTACTTCCCCCTCAAGGGAAACTCTGAAATCCCAAATATCATATGATTCAAAGGTGAAGATCAATGTTATTCACATGATCATTTGATTCTTACTCATCGTATTCAAATATGGAGATCAAGGTCATCTAGATGATCATTTAAGCCAAAATAACATATGTACATTTGATTCAATGGTGAAGATCAATGTCATTCACATGATCATTTGAACATGATCATTTGATTCAAAGGTGAAGATCAACATCATTCACATGATCATTTGAGCCAAAATATGAAATTCCCAACATAACACAAAATTTGTAGAACTTTGTAGCACACAATGGATTTGTAAAAATATCCCCAACCTGGTCTTCAAAGTATAATAAAACAACAGTCTATGAAGTGCATGTGAATATCATTATTCTTTATCCTTTGATGTTGCACTTGATTATTTGTAAGAGAAATACAACGTTGAATATCACATAGAATAATTTTACTTCCTTTTACACCCATATTAAGTTCGTCTAATAGTAATTTCATATAGCTTCTTTTTATCCTTCCATAACACTTCTATACTCTGCTTCAATAGAAGAAATATATAGTGTTGTTTGTTTCTTACTACTCCAACTGATTGCACTTGCACCGAACTTGAAAACATATCCATAAAAATATTTTCTATCCACAATATCACTAACATCATCAAAATCGCAATAACTAAATAAATTGGTATCATCACAAGAAGAATACGACAAAACATAACAAATTGTAACTTTGATATACCCAAGAATACTTTTTTTCCATTTTAAAATGGTTTCCATAAGGATCTTGCATGAATCTAGAGACAATTCCAACTATATAGGATATATCAGGCCTAGTGATAGTCAAATAAATCAAACTACACACAAGTTGCTTATGTAGAGGAGGAATAAATTTATCACAAACATGTTTTGGATGTAATTTAACTCCAACTTATATACGAATAGAGTCATGATTATAATTGATTTTGAGAGATATATTAAACAACCATATATTCAACTAATCAAATATATTTCATTCAACAACCTCTACCACTTATCTATGCAATCGAGGATCATTCACACTACCAAAAATGGCCTAAAAATTGCATTTTTTCTCTAATTTCACCTTAGGTGACTCAAACAAACACTAAGCTCTGTT
Source organism: Taxus wallichiana var. yunnanensis (assembly GCA_018340775.1). Taxonomy (NCBI): domain Eukaryota; kingdom Viridiplantae; phylum Streptophyta; class Pinopsida; order Cupressales; family Taxaceae; genus Taxus; species Taxus wallichiana. The sequence goes on along the minus strand of CM031237.1, from coordinate 951,714,206 downwards.
TGATCAACCTCATACCCTATATTAAATTATTTAATCAACCATCCAACTAATAACTTTTCATAAAAACTTCACTTACCCTTCCAACACCCATCTACTCTTCTATAGCTTCCTTTGGATTTGACTCCAAATGAGACTAAATTTTATATTTTATAATAATTAAATTCTCTCACCTCCTTCTCCCTATTCACACACTTCAAAAAAATAAATAGATTCAACATAAAATGGACTCAAAATAATCTAAAACACCAAACTTTTCTTCTTTGTCAAAACTACCTACAAGATGCCCTTAAGACAACGCACTCTGGTACATTCATGGTGGGAGAAATATATAGATAACCATAATAAGTTATAAAATTTATTATAATCCTTCCATCATATCTATTGTTTGTACAAAACTTTAGAACTCGATTCTTTTGTTTTCTCTCCCTATCTCACATTTTCTCTTCTCTTATTCACAAGCTCTTCCATCCCTAGGAAAATCTTAAATCATTCGTACCTTTTCTTGTAGGTGGATTAAAAAAACCTAAAAATTTTGATTACTAATTTAATCCTTTAAAAATCATGAAAATTTTCAAAAATGAACTCTAAGGTTAAATGTTACTTCCTTTGTAAATGTTCCTTCACAACTAGCCCTCTCATTGTGCATGTAAACCCTCCTATGGACTGTCATAAAAATATCTATTTCTAACCAATGAAACATTAAAATTTCACTTTAATCTATTCAAGGATAAATTAAACAATATTCCTACCAATTTTTAGGATTTAAATATTTGATTCGAGTCCTTAAACTCCAAGCCTTAATTAGACACTCGAGATAGGCTTCCGATAAACCAAATAGTCTATATTTTGTTATAACTTCACCAAAAATTCGATTCAAAGCACAATATTTTAATCAAGGGTCTCTTTTGAGGTCCTTCACACGTTTACCTTACCAGTAGGTTTAATTGAAACAAAAATCCTTGAGGAAATGACAATTTCTTATTGCCTCTATCTATAATAAAGTATCACAAAATGTCTATTTTTTGTTAGTTTGCCAACTTGTTATCAAAATAACTCAATTGAAATATTTCTAATTCATGTAATAAACCTGAAACCAACTCATTCACGTGTTCAAAATTGATGAGGAGTTCATAATTCACAACACAGATAATGAGATTTTGCATGCAAGTTTTCAAGAACACACACATAGTCCGAGTTTAGGCCATCAAGATAGAAATTAAGCAATGCATGTTGAATCTTCCATAAGCTATACCCTGAATAACCAAACCTTTTTACCTTCCCATTATGATTATCCATCAAATGAAAAATCCAAAAAATATTATAGATTTATAATGGAGGAAAACATAGAGAACCTTACAAAATCGGGTCTCTTATTAGTATAAGTATGTATTTCATACAAAATTTGCAAGTTTGTTTCTCCTCCACCTTGAGGAATATCTTTTCCACTCCCTTCCTCAAAACGTTTTCCTCCCTTTATTTCTAAAAATTCCTTTCCATTCAAATAAATCTCTCTCTTAAGGCACTCATATGTAAAACCTAACTGATTTTTTAACTTCCTTATGCTCATACATCCTCATAGAGGATTTTTACAACATTCTTAGTCACTTCATAACTCACATACATTCTTGAAGATTCATGATCACCTCCTAATACATATATCACCCTTTCATAACTTAAATTATCCCTTTTAACACCTTGACAAACCATATTATCCCTATTTACATGATTTTTATTTTTGAATTATAATTAGGAGGGAAAACACCATTTTGAAATTTCAAAATCCTGAATACCTAAGACTCACTCCCTCATGGATTATCATGCTCTAGAATACTCAAATTGACCCCATTGACCTTAGAACTATGGAAATTTACATTAAGTTATGTTATTTGAAGATTCTCCCGCATCAATAATCAATCATGTTAAATCTTATAAGAATGTTAGAAGAATAATGTGTTTGAGATGCAACAATAGATTTGTGATTTTGACAAATAATCATTCCTAAAAAATGATTTAATAGTCCTAAATCAGTCATTTCAAAACATTTTCTTATCTTCTCTTTAATTCTAATAGTTAGATTATTATCACTACTAGTAATCAAGATATCATCAACATATAAGACAATAATGATAACATGATTGTTTTCATATTTTACAAACAAATCATTATCAGAAAAATAATTTTTGAAACCAAGTTCTTGAAAGAAACTATTTATCTTAGCATACCAAGCTCTAGGAGATTGTTTAAGACCATATAAAGATTTTTTAATCTTACACACATATAATTCCTTACTATGTTCTTCAAACCATTTAGGTTGATGCATGTAAATTTCTTCTTTTAAATCACCATTTAAAAGAAATTTTCATATCTATTTGACAAATCTCCCATCCATGTTGAGTACCTAGAGCTAGAAGAATTATCATAGTGGTTAATTTACCCAGAAATGGTAAGTGCCATTGTTACATTATCATTCCCTGTTCATAAGAAATTGTTGCAAATATTCTTGGGAAAGATCAATTTTGTTAGGTTTTTTGTTCCAAATTTTCCCAATCTTCTCAAGTCATTGACATATATGTTGAATAATAACATTTTTTTAAGTGCACCATAGAAGGAAATGATAACTTTTGTGGAAAACTCATAGCACCCCCTTAATGGACATGTTTTAATGGGGATTTTGGTGTGATTTCCAAACATAGAGCTATCTTAAGTTTGGGACCTTGTGAAATGAGATAGCTCTCCAAAGAAGGCCGGTTCCGGCTCTTAATCCTACCTACCACAAACTACTCCTAATGCAAGTAAAAATACTAAATAAACCTAATCTAAAACTTCCAAGGAGACAAGGAGAGAGATGCATGTAAATTAAAACTACACTAAGAGTGGTGATACACCAAGAAAATGAGTGCTAACCACTTGCCAAAGGTGTGTAAACCAATGAAAGAGATGAACCTAGAGAGGGTGGTCCTGCACCACAAACTAGATCACATAAAATGCATCATTCCTGAAATAAACATAACCCACCAAACCTTGCAATGAACACAGAGCATACATAACCACTTTTTTAACAATGAGAGGTAAGAAGAAACATAAAACCATGAAAGGCTAAATAATTAACATATGCATGATTTTATTGCTCCATTAAAAATTTACATAGTAAATTTCCAAAGTAAGCGAAGGCATGAATCCATTACAATGTTCAAGAAGGCTTAGAGCCCCTGAATAATAGTGGTGCATGAGAATACAAAATGACAACCCCTTTATATTTATAGAAGAAGAAAGCATGCCCATGCCCTCATTAAGGACCTTCACCTACCAAGGGCATTGTTCAATGTTCACAAATTTCAGAATTTTATAACATCTCAGATTCTGAATTTTATGTTTCCATGTTTTATATCATCTCCATATCTTTCCAATTACAAGTTTTTTGTGAAAACTAGACATCCTAGGCTCAAGTTATGTCATTTCATTTTCTTGGGATCTCTGTAATTTCAGGGTTTTAAAACCTCCAAAAATTTCGTTTCTTGTCTCTCCATATTGTCAAGATTCTTCTTCGTTTTACGTTGACTATGATTTTGTGAAAATATGGCATCAGAATTTCAATTTATGGCTCTTTGAATGAAGGGGTTTTTTTGTATTTTTCGGGTGCAACGGTGAATTGGGATGAGCCAGTTCACCAAACAACACTTGTCAAGTTGCTTGGCAGATAGGTGAGTTTCCTCATGGGATTCTATGGTGGCCAAATACGTTGTTTCAAATATTCCTCGTCGAGCTCAAAATTGGGCCATTTCTTCATTCTAAGTCCCTTCCTACCCTCGGGCTTCTCCAAGCTTCCCTTGTTTTCGGTGAGCTTGATATTGACTTTTTGCGTTCTAGGCTTCCTATCTCCTTCATGTATTCATCTACATTTTTGCTAAAAACTCGATTCCATATCCTTACACTTGGTGAGCTCCTTTCATGGGTTATCTATAGTATTATTTACATGCTTCTACAAATGACTACATGTGGATACTCTTTATAACTCCACCAATCCCCATGGTCTACACAACTCGTCAAACTCTACATGGTTTAAATCTCCACCAAAATCTTTTGACCTATCCTTGATCATACCTGCAAAGTTTGTGCTTGGCTCAAAACGTGGTAAATTCATTTTCATTGACTTGACCACCTCTCTACCAAATGATTCGCCTTGAGCTAGGTGCATGCACCCTACATGGCACCAACCAAACTAACACCTTGGCTCGCCCTGTTTCACTCGGAATGTTTCGTTCCTTTTAGAAACAGATAAGGGTTGGGGCTAGGAGGAATACCTGTAGAATGTCGAGATGATGTGCGCGTACTGTAGAGAAAGATCAGGCTGACTGCGAAGAACTCCTTTTTGTCTTGGAAGGACTACCTGCAAATAAGAACACAAGACCACAAGATTTTAATTAGACAATAAATGAGGAAACTGCCTTGGGCCCAGGAAATATAAAACTTCCTTTCGAAGGTGGTCAGTTCCCTTGCTAATATGAATTAACACAAAAGACTATAAGATATCAATTAAATTGCTTTGTTGAACTGGGTAGGGGAAAGGCTGGTTATTGGTTATAGTCAGTATAACCGATGGCGGTTACTGATAACCGATGGCGGTTACTGATGACCGATATCGGTAGAGTCTAGGATCTGAAGGTTAGTTGTTTTGTGGGGTGGTGGTGTTATTTGGTAGTTGTGTTATTTGTAGGGCTGTATATAGGTAATATTAGGAAATAGGGTGATGAGATCTAGATGAATGACAGTTAGATGCAATGACACGTTGGGTAGTGGATCCAAGAATGGATTTGTGAGGACTTATGATTCAAAAAGTCGAAGAAATGTTATTAAAGAGTACATGCAAGAAGTAGCTTACTGATTATTCGCGGAGATGCAAGTCCAAGAGCTCTGATGGCAAAGGCAGAACTGAGGTAGGATGAGTCGGCACAGCAAGAGATCAAATCGGTGAGTATCATGGGGCTCTGGTATCCAGTTGCGATCTCTGGGCTTGCTCTCCTTGCTACTTAACTCTCCTTGTCTCTTCACTTGTCTCTGCTCGGTCAAGTAAAGATCGGGGTTTTCTCGATCGCTCGATGCTCTTTCTTGATTCAAAGAATCCTTTTCTACGATTCAAAAATGAAATTCCGATCCTTTGTTTTTGGTTTGGGAGGCCATTTACGAGGAACCGATGGCGGTTCACGTAACCGACGGCGGTCGAGTAGGAACCGGCATCGGTAAGGAAAAAGTAGGCTATTTTTAGTAAAACAGCCCACCTTCCTGCTTTTCTCCCGAGAGTTAGTTGCGGGCTTGGTCAAGTGACTAGAAGGTCGGTTTTAGGTGCGAGAAAGGGGTCCTTAGTCATGGGTGTAGGTGTAGACCAAGTTTTAGGTTTTAATTAGGTTAGTTTAGGATTAGGGCTAGGTCATGATGAGGTGGCAAAATGAGGTGGCAGGTGAGGTGATGGGGATTTATCAATTACAAGGTAATTAATAAATAATTGTGTAAGGTTTAGGTAATGAGGTTAGGTTGCGAAATGGGATGCGGGTCACAAGGGGTCGTAAGACACAAATTTGGTGTCTACATTAGCCCCTTATTGTCGTGTAGCTTGTGTTGTAAAGCTGCGCGGACAATAATATGAAGTGGTTTCTCCTGTTAAGGATATAGGTAATCCCCCTCAAATCTATCACGGATTGAGTGAACGGGAAATCAGGGATAGGGTTGATAAAGGGTACATGTTGTAGAGAGGATGGTAAGGTGGTGGGGAGGTCGAGGCAGCGAGCGCATGCATGTTGAAATGCAATAGTGCGACTAGGGTACATGATTTGGCGAGCAAACCAGCAATGTATAGGCAAAGGTCGATAGTTTATCCAAACAAGGGTGATATAATCCTGGTATCCAAGGCATAGGAAGTAGCTCCAGGGTATATAACAGGTAAGGTACGAAGCGTTTAGGCGTGTTCGGCGGTACAAATGGTTGGTTTGGTTGAGATAAACGTCACGGTCTAGGTCTAGGCAAAGTTGGTCGACAGATCAAGTCAAGGACCCTAATCATGCTAAAACACGAACAGGTGAGCTCGATTGAACAAAAGGTACAGGATGGATGGATAAAATAAAACGTTGATTGTGGGTATGGTATTGAAGTGATACGGCCGTGGGTCGGGCCAAGTTGTTAGGTTACAGCCTTGGGTCGGGCCGGATGGTTAGGGTGAGGCCTTGGGTCGGGCCAAGTTGTTGGGTGGCGGCTTTGGGTCGGGTCGGATGGGTAGGGTGAGGCCTTGGGTCGGGCCAAATGGGTAGGTTGAGGCCTTGGGTCGGGCCAAATAGGTAGGTTGAGGCCTTGGGTCGGGCCGAATGGGTAGGTTGAGGCCTTGGGTCGGGCCGAATGGGTAGGTTGAGGCCTTGGGTCGGGCCAAATGGGTAGGTTGAGGCCTTGGGTCGGGCCAAATGGGTAGGGCGAGGCCTTGGGTCGGGCCAAATGGGTAGGTTGAGGCCTTGGGTCGGGCCGAATAGGTAGGTTGAGGCCTTGGGTCGGGCCGAATAGGTAGGGTGAGGCCTTGGGTCGGGCCGAATGGGTAGGGCGAGGCCTTGGGTCGGGCCGAATAGGTAGGTTGAGGCCTTGGGTCGGGCCGAATAGGTAGGTTGAGGCCTTGGGTCGGGCCAAATGGGTAGGTTGAGGCCTTGGGTCGGGCCAAATGGGTAGGGCGAGGCCTTGGGTCGGGCCAAATAGGTAGGTTGAGGCCTTGGGTCGGGCCGAATAGGTAGGTTGAGGCCTTGGGTCGGGCCAAATGGGTAGGTTGAGGCCTTGGGTCGGGCCGAATAGGTAGGTTGAGGCCTTAGGTCGGGCCGAATAGGCAAACAAATGGTGTTCAGCAAAGGTGGATATAGGCGATATGTGAAAAAAAAGGGGCAAATGGTAAATAGGGGCAAAAAAAAAAAAAAAAAATTGGGGGAAAGTTGGCAGAAAAACCGATGTCGATTCTACATGACCGATATCGGTTAAGGGACCGATACCGGTTCATTAGGGCAAAATGAAACCGATATCGGTTATGGGCGAAAAACCTATAAAAAGAAAAATACGGCTTGTTTTTGTCACTTTTGTTATTTGAAAACCAAATTGATTTGTCTGACGTGGAGAGTTGAGATTGGAGGTTTTATTGAGTGAGGTGGAGCTATTTTGCTGGAGGAGTGAGTTGTTTGCGGGCCCGAGTGAGGAGGAGGCAGCAGTTGATTGGCCGGGGACCCAGCAGATCAGAATTGGAGCTATGGCACAGGCAGGAGGAGCAGGAGGGGCTGGACCAGCTGGACCACCACCACCCATCCCACCACGACGACGTGTCGTCATTCGGGTATGTTCGGAACTCTGTATTGTGTGCATTTGAATGGTATTAAGCTAAATTGGGGGTTTGGGTAGGAATTTACATGTTTTAGGAAATAATGAGTAAATGGACGTAATTTGAAAAACGAAGAGGATAGATGGGTAAAATAGGGCAAGGCGGCTGGGTGGGTAGGTTTTTAGGGTGTTTGGGTGGGTAGATAAGTAGAAAAATGCAAAAATGTGGGTGGGGGGCCGCGCGGGGGTTCGGCTCCGGGAAATGACAGTGACCGATGTCGGTCGCTAAGCGACCGGCAAAGATCGGTCACAAAAAAAGTGGGTTACGTGTGGGTGGGTGGCACGTCGGTCGGTGGTTGACCGGTGTCGGTGGGAAGAGGGCCGTGGTCGGTTGTTTGGGACCGGTACCGGTCCGGGGTTTATTGGGGGTTTGTGTGGGTTTGTTTTGTTTTGGGTGGGGTGGGTTTGGTTTTGGGTTGGGTGGGTTTTGGGTGGGGTGGGTTTGGTTTTGGGTTGGGTGGGTTTTGTGTTGGTGTGTTTTGGGGTGTGGGTGGGGTTTGTTTTGGGTGGGGTGGGTTTGGTTTTGGGCTGGTTGGGTTTTGGGTGGGGTGGGTTTGGTTTTGGGTTGGGTGGGTTTTGTGTTTTGGGTGTGTTTGGGGTGTGGGTGGGGTTGGTTTTGGGGTTGGGTTTGGGTGGTTGGGTTTGGGTTTTGGGTTGGTTTGTTTTGGGTGGGGTGGGTTTTGGGTGGGGTGGTTGAAGGTAGGTTGCTAGAGGGGGGTGGTATAGAGTTGGGGTGTGGTTGGGGGGATAAAAGGGGGTTTAGAGGGTAAAGTAGATGTTGTGATAAAGAGTAGGTCTAAGGATGTGGGTTGGTTTTGCAGGCACGTCAGCAGTTGACGATGCGGGATAGGATGCCCCCGCTGTTGGTGCGGATGCGGCCACACGTATCTGCGGCTCATTGGGTGATCATGCGCGAGGTGGGACTCGGCGGAGTCCAGCGATACAGAGCTATTGATAGAGATCACAGCCTGATGGTCGCCCTCATCGAGAGATGGGATCCGGCGACCAATGTGTTCCATCTCCCGACCGGAGAGATGACCATCACATTGGAGGATGTGTATCGCATCCTTCGACTACCGATCGAGGGAGAGGCAGTGTTCCAGGTAGATTCGGAGACGGCGATGGACAGCATCCTGCAGGTTTTTGGAGATGCAGCCGCGCTACTTACCTATCACAGCGCGAGTATCGGGTATGGTGACATGTACCGTGCGCACCGACACGAGACACGACTGGCCATGCTGATGATGATTGGGATCACCTGCTTCGCCCTCCCGGACTCAGAGGGAGGCCGTTTTCCACGGGCATTGATGGGGGTGCTGCTTGAGATGGTGGAGGAGCATACTTGCTATGCGTGGGCACCAGTGTATCTGGTGCAGCTATACAGAGAGCTCTGGGGTTATCGCCGGATGCGGCGATTTGGTATTTGTTTGAATTTTTACTTCACTGTTGGGCATATGAGCACATCATATGCATCAGACCAGTAGGGCTGCCCAGCAGCCAGGGCCACAGGTTATATACAGATACGGCTTTCAGAGGTGGTTGGGAGTCGTGGGGCAGCCACGAGCAGTGCTTGCGGGGAGAGACGTTGCCTACTACAGGCATTTATTAGAGGGCCTGACAGTGGTAGATATTGTATGGAGACCTTACAGAGGTCATCACCCTCACGGAGGAGCCCGCTTACAGTTGCGTCTGATCCAGTACACATTCTGGATAGCAGGACGGAGGCCGGGAGAGTACGAGAGGATACCCCTAGAGAGAATGCACGAGCGAGATGGGGCTGCGGCGGGACGAGCCACCTCCCTTCCCTCGGATAGGAGGGATGATGTAGAGGCCCCACTGCCTGCACCACAGCCCTTGGATCCAGATTGGGTTGCTGAGAGGCCAGCAGATGACACAGTAGATGATGCTGGTTGTACAGGAGCATACATGGTGTGGTGGGCTGGTCAGAGAGCGGCGAGAGTAGCACAGCCCGCACAGCCAGACTTGGCAGCTGTGACGGCAGAGAGAGATCAGCTCAGGGGTGAGTGCAGCTCTTACAGGGGCAGCTTGCTGCTGCGCGAGCAGCACGAGATAGGGGTCTTACAGGGGCAGCTAGCCCGAGGCTCGAGGGACGAGCACAGTAGCACCACCACCAGCGGCACACCACAGTGTAGGTGCAGCACAGACAGCAGTGCAGCAAGCACAGCCATGCGGCACCACCACCAGCAGCGGCGCAGCCACGGCCCGAGCACAGAATACGAGATACCACCACCACCCAGCAGACAGCCGGCCACGGCACCACCCAGCACGCAGCATAGGGGTACTAGTATTAGGTGCCAGGGGACCAGCCCCAGCTCCTTCAGTGGCTCGAGAGCGCTATATGGAGGTTAGAGCGGAGGCCCGATACTATCAGGATATTCTTGATGGTACCGGAGTTGAGTATCAGCCTTATGCAGCTCATAGAGCAGAGACCTCTCACAGCCAGAGATCTCAGGGAGGTGCAGCCACAGCCGGCGTGTCCGTATGGCGAGGCGGAGGCGAGAGGCGCCACGAGGGACCGGCGATGGAGAGGTGCGAGGCGGGGGGAGAGGCGAGGGAGCCCGGCATGGTTTTTGTATTTGTATATTGGATATGGGCACCGGTCTGCGAACCGGTTATGTTTATAGAGGCCTGCGTGCCTACATATTACTCATTTATTCATTCATTCATTTTTGTATCGGCTGCTGAGCCGAAATGCAGGTTATGTCTGATTGGTACCGGCTGCCTGCGAGCAGTATATTTTTGATATGAGGACCGGCCTGTGAGCAAGTCGAGATTATTGATAGTTATTGCGGCCTACGTGCCGGCTTTGTTGGATTATGAGATCACAGAGGCCCCGATGTAGGGCACAGTGTATATTTGAAAACTTGTATATATATATAGAGATGATGTTTTGATCCACATGTTGTGTTCAAAATGTTTTTAAGTATTTCGTCAATGGTTTGTGGTATATAGAATGTATGATGAGTTTAATTGACATGTTGATATATGGATGATGTGTTATATGATGAAATGTTGCATGTTTTGGGCTGGTTTTATGACATTGTTATATATGTATCTGATGAGTTGGATCCAAATGATGTATAGATAGATAGTTTTTTGTTTTGTTTTGGTATCCTTAGTTGATGACTTGTTTGTTTTTGTAAAATAGATGATGTTAATGAAATTGTAATGATATGTGTGGTGGATGGAAAAATATGGATAATGGTGATGAGATGCAGGAAAAGAGGCGGGTGCGACAAAAATTAGGTAAAAAATGAAGAAAAGAACCATGTTTCAAAAAGGCAGGTGTATAACCGATATCGGTTAGATAACCGACGTCGGTAGATAGTAGACCGATATCGGTTACATAACCGATACCGGTTATTTAGGTATGAGCTTTTCTAAAAATAAAAAAGCTAGGGTGGCAACTTAAGTTCTAATTTTGAGAGCCATGCAAGAAGTTAAATACGCGAACGCGACGCTTTTTGACGACTGAGACATGTAATTGCATGAGAGATTTGAGTGATTAGGAGTAAAGAGACAGGGAAAGTGATTGTGATCTGAGATTCAGAAGACAGAAAGGCAGGTTTGAAAAAGGTGGTGATAATGGCAGGACGAGGAGAAACATCCAGCAGGCAGGGACAAGAGGGAAGACAAGGGCCACCTCAAGCTACTGCAACCCAAGAGGTAACGTTTTGTTTGTAATTTGACTACTGCATGTTTTGTGAATAAGATGGGGGAGAGTATGTGGGTAGATATGAGAAAGAAAAGATGATAACAAGGGTTATAAATGGGGTGAGTGTTACGTGGTAGGTAATCAAGGGTTTCGGGTATGTCTGTGTATACAGAGAGGAATAAACGAGCAATTTATTGTCGTAGGTGGTTGTTTTAAGCAAGGTGTATGAAAGTAACAGTGACCGATATCGGTTAGGGATAACCGGTATCGGTTACTCAACCGGTACCGGTTAGCTGTAAACGATACCGGTTGCTGTAGGAATTTCCAGAATTTGAGAAAAAACCGGGGATTTGAGGAATTGAATGGTTGTTTGTTATTTGGATGTATGCAGGCAGAGGCAGGGCTAAGGATGAATGATAGTGTACCAGCGCTGTTATCACGAATCCGAGCGGATGTAACACCAGCTGAATGGATGTTGATAAATCATTTGGGGTTAAGTGGAATCCGCTATTATTCACGAATCACACGTAACCATGCTATGTTACAGGCGTTGATTGAGAGATGGAATCCTGAGAAAAATACCTTCTATCTGCCAACAGGGGAAATGACAGTAACATTGGAAGATGTGTTCCATATTTTGAGACTCCCAATTACAGGAAAACCAGTATATCAGGCATTACCTAGCGCGGCACGGGGAGCGATAACAGCAGTATTTGGTCCATACGCATGAGATTTAACACAGCGAGGTTTGTCATTTACGTATGGGATAATGTATGCAGCACATCCTGAGGAGACAAGGTTAGCAGTAATATTAATGATAGCGGTAGGGTATTATGCATTACCGAGGGCAGAAGGGGGAAGATTTCCAAAGGCATTGATGTGTGTTATCTGGGAGATGATAGAAAGGGACGTGACTTTTGCATGGGCACCTGCATATTTGGCGGAGCTATACAGGGGTCTATGGGCTTGTAGGTGAAATCACAGGACGACGCTGGATTGTTCATACTTATTACACTGTTGGGCCTATGAGCACATTGTTTGTGTGCGACCAATAGGCCGACCCATCCAGTCAGGAGAGACCGGAGTACAGAGGTTGGGATTCAGACGATGGGTCCAAACAGAACAAGAGGCAAGATCCCAGGCTGTGACGGGTGACATTGAGTATTATAGGTAGGTATGGGAGAGGGTGACGATTGCGGATATCTGTTGGCGGCCTTACGGGAACTATATGGTAACAGAGAATATAGCTGAGGAGTTGAGGGGTGTAGAGCGATTGAGGTGGATCGCAGGGCACAGGCCAGGTGAGTATGAGAGGATTCCTCTAGATCGCGTGCGGCGACAATTTGGATTTGTGCAGGATATACCCCAGGCTTATAGACCCTATATGAGGATCGATGCAGAGGCAGTATTCTCACCTCCCCAGCCAACACCTCCAGAAGGGCCTGAAGAGGTAGCAGCCGATCGCAGGGTAATGGATGCGAGCAGCGAGAGGCCTATAGATTATGGTGGGTAGCAGAACTGCGAGGTGTACGTGATCATCTTGACATAGCGGTGATTACGCGAGAGAGGATCGTCTGCAGCGTTTGGTTCAGCAGCTCCAAACGTAGGTGAATGAGACAAGAGGATTGTTAGTGGTTGCGGAGTCACGGGCGGAGAGACTAGAGGCTGGAGTCCTCCATGCGAGAGGGCGTATTCATATGTTACAGGAGAGATTGGCAGATCAGTGGGTGGTACCAATAGCCGTGGTACCATTGAGGACAGAGAGGCCTGGCGAGAGGGGTCGACGATCACGATCATCACCTAGTTCGGGATGAGGCGTGAGGGTCTAAATAAATGTTAGCAAGGTATAAGAATAAATAAGAGTACCGACCTGCGTGTCGATGATAGAGAAGATGTATTTGTTTAACATCTAAATAAAACGAGATATGTATGTTGATTTGAGTTATAATAATAAGAATGTTTTTGTTTTGACTTTCGGTGTTTTGAAAAAGGATAAAGAGGAATGTGATTAAATAGAAATACACAAAAATATTTATATTTACCACACATGATAGGTTATGGTAGGGGATGGTCGAGCTAACCTTGGGAGACCCCATGTCTCCGAAGTGCTGCCTACATAGCCCTTTGCACAAAGCAAGGAGGGGCCTCAGACCGATGTAGTTCTCCCTTAGGATCAGGGAGAGGCGAATTCAGGCAATTTGGTACGGTTTAGGCAATTGGTTGGTTGGTAAGAATATTGATATTAATATTGGTAAGGTAAGGTTGTTGGTGTCGGTAATGAATTGGTGATGTTGTAAAAGGTATAAGGGAAGTGAAAGTTAGCCTACCCAAGTAGAAGGGAACCATGTCCTGATTAAGATCAACACACAATCCTAGATGCGAGGCAAAGCGGAAAGAGTGCTCCGTAGGTGAAAAGAGCTAAACAAACCACACAACGTAGAACGAGCTTGAAGCCCTAGGTACCGTGCATAGACGAGAAGTCAATAGGTGAAAAGAGTTGTATGATCACAATATATCGGGTGTACGTTACGTCCCTTGAGTTGAAACAAATGGTGAGGTGAGGTGGATGATATAGCTGAGTCTGAGAGAACTTATTACAAAGTGAGTGTTACGCGAAAGAGAACCTACCCTAAATAGACAAGTCCATGACCCAAAAAGTTCTTTTGAATGAGGCTTTATTTGATTGAATATAGGCGATCGATGCGGGAAGTCTACAAGGGATATTGATTGTACTATTCTTGAGGTCTTCGCAAAGCTGATCAATGCGAGAAGCTTCTGATAAAGGCTGACTGTGTATAGCTGTCCTTCGAGGGAGCAGTCTATTTATAGTAGCAGATATGATTTTAGTGCATAGCTGTCCTTCGGGGGAGCAGTCTATATAGAATAGCAGCAATAATTTGGCATATAGCTGTCCTTCGAGGGAACAGTCTATATATAATTTAGATAGCTAGATGTTCTTTTGGCGTGAAGCATCTAGTTTGGTAGGAAGTTTGACTCAAGAAAATCCCATAAGAATACGGCTTATTTTAATACTTTGAAGTCATGGACTAGACTAAAAAGGGGAAGGCATCGTTTAGGTGAGGTGAGAATCAAACTATGTGAGCTTGATTTTTATTATGAGGTGTAGGAAACGAAGTGCATGTGGTGGTATGTGAGCTCAAGGGACGAGCGGCAGGTAGATAAGAAGTGATATAACACTAAATTCAATAGTAGAATGGTCGAAGATGCAAGGCATTAAGGGGTTCAGGCTCAGGTTTACCATTAAGTGAAGCTAAACGATAAGTGCCTGATCCATAGGTGTGAGTGATTATATAAGGCCCAATCCAATTGGGAGAAAATTTTCCACGTTTGCTCTTTTCTAGTTTGGTGACATGTTGATTCTCTTTGAGGACAAGATCACCAACCTTAAAAGTACGCTCATGAAGTCACTTATCATAAGCACGTTTGATGCGTTTTTGATAGATTTGAAGGTGATCAAGAGCTGTAAGACGGCGTTCGTCAAGAAGCTCCAATTGGGCTAACCGCTCTTGGCGGAAATCATCGTTGGTGAGAATATCCTGAAGAGATATTCTAAGGGAGGGTATTTGTATTTCGAGAGGCAAAACAGCCTCGGTACCATATACCAAAGAAAAAGGTGTGGCATTAGTAGAGGTACGAATGCTAGTATGATAAGCCCAAAGGGCAAAGGGAATGTGATCGTGCCAATTTCTTCCAGATTCATTGACAACTTTCATGAGGATTTTGGTTAGGGTTTTATTAGAAGATTCAGCCTGACCATTGGCCTGCGGATAGTAAGGCGATGAGAAACTAAGTTTGATACCAAAGTTGTCACAAAGGTCTTGTAACAACTTGTTTTTAAAATATTTACCATTATCTGTTATTAGGCGATGAGGAATACCAAAACGACAGATAATGTGATGGTTAATGAATTCGACAATTTTTTCCTTTTTAGTTGAAATGAGTGGAATAGCCTCCACCCATTTTGTGTAATATTCGGTGGCTGTGATTATCCATCGGTGACGTTGTGAAGAGGATGGGTGAATCTCACCAATAAGGTCTAAACCCCATTGTGAGAAGGGCCAAAGATCTCAAGCGACTGGAGTGGTGGCTAGGAGTATGTTGAAGGTTGGCATGTGTTGTTGACACATAACACAATGCTTAACATATTCGTAGCAGTCGTTATTGAGAGTAGGCCAATAATAACCAAGGCGAAGGATTCGTTTAGCCACAGCAAGGCCACTAAAATGTCCACCACAAATCCCATCATGGACTTGTTGGATGGTATAGGTGACCTCCGCCGGTTAGACAGCGAAGGAGGATACCATCAAAGCCACGTTTATAGAGGAGTCCCCCCATGACAACATAACGTGAAACACTTTTAAGAAAAGCACGTTTTTCGTTACTAGTAAGGTCAGGTGGGAGAACAGAGATTGTAAGATAGTCGTGAAATTGGTGGTACCAGGTATCCTGCGAATTAGTAGACACAGTATTTATCATACAAACTACCGGGGTTGAATAAGATGGGGCAAAGAGTTGTTGGACCACGACGAATAATTCAGAGTCAGTTGATGAAGCTGGAATTTGCGAGGCTAAGCAAGCCATAGTATCCGCAAATTTGTTAGTGGAGCGGGGAATGGTTTGGATAGAATAGTGAGTAAATAAGGCTAGAAGTGAGTCCACGTAGTATTTGTATTTTTGAAGTTCCTCATTTTTGCATTGGTAGATGCCCATAACTTGATTGACTACCAATTGAGAGTCGCAAAAATATTGATAGATTTGATACCTAAGTGCAGCGCAACCTGGAGACCCAGAACAAGGGCCTCGTATTCCGCTGTATTATTAGTGCAAGGGAAATCGAGTCGGAATGAAAGAGGCATAGGCTCGGCGTCGAGAGGAATAAGAACAACACGGCTCCTCCACCGCGTTGGCATTTGGATCCATCGAAGAAGAGAGTCATTGGATACGACTCCTCCTTGAGTGAAAGAGTGGCGATGAGTTCGTCAGGGAATGTAAAATTGGTAAATTGTTCCCCAGGTAAAGGGGCTTCCGCAAGTTGGTCTGCGATGGTTTGTCCTTTGATTGATTTCTGGTGGACGAACTCAAGGTCGAGGTCGGCGAGGAGCATGAGCCATCGGGCGATGCGTTGGTTTAGATGAGGTTTGGCATACATGTAATGGATGGGGTCCGTGTTGGTGATGATGAAAGTTTTGTGATTCAGAAGGTAGTGTCGGAGCTTGGTAGCCACGAATGATAGGGCTAGGCACAACTTTTCTACATGTGTATACCTAGTCTCATAATCCACCAAAGTATGACTTATATAATAAACGGCTTGTTCTCGATTTTCAGAGTCACGATGTGCAAGCATGGCCCCTACAGCGTGGTCAGTGGCGGAAAGGTAAAGGTAGAAAGGGTGGTCGTCTTGAGGTGGGATAAGCACGGGTGGCTGCAAGAGATAAGTTTTGAGAGCTTCAAAGGCTTGGTGGCACTCTTCACTCCATTGAAATTCAATGTCCTTTTTAAGGAGGTGATGGAAAGGTTGACATCGATCCGAGAGTTGGGAGATGAAACGTCGGATAGATTGTAACTTACCTTGTAAGCTATGCAATTGTTTGAGATTAGTAGGTGGGGGCATTTCTATGATAGCTTTGACTTTAGATGGATCGACCTCAATGCCACGCAAAGAGATGATAAAACCAAGAAGCTTTCCGAAAGGACACCAAAGACACATTTCTTTGGTTGAAGACGGACAGAATATTGTAATAGCCGGTGATCAAAAATAATGGTTAAAACATCGAGATGTTCACTGCGATGTTTAGACTTGCCAAGAAGATCGTCGACGTAATCTTCAAGGATAGTGTGCATAATGTCATGAAAAATGTAGGTCATAGCCCGCTGATAGGTCGCACCAGCATTCTTAAGGCCAAATGGCATTACACGGTAACAGAAGGTTCCCCAAGGAGTTATGAAGGTAGTTTTGTGTTGATCGGCAGGGGCAACCAAAATTTGGTTGTATCCTGAAAAGCCATCCATGAGAGAAAGCATTTCATGACCCGCAGTGAGATCAACAAGTTGATCAATACTTGGGAGGGGGAAGTCATCCTTAGGGCAAGCGAGGTTAAGATCCCGGAAATCCGTGCATATCCGAAGTCCCCGTCACTTTAGTAGCAGTGCGATGTTAGAAATCCATTGAGGATAGTCAATAGGCAAGATGAAGGAAACAGAAAGAAGTCGTTGAAGCTCTTCTTTGACCAAGAGGGCAATGCGTGGATGCATTTTTCTCAGTTTTTGTTTGACTGGTTTGGAATCGGGGTTTAGAGTGATGTTATGGACAGCAATGGTAGGATCAATTCCTGGCATGTCAGCGTAAGACCACGCGAAAGCTTGGTTGCGAGCATGGAGGAAAGTAGTAAAGGTGACTTGTTCTGATGTGTTAAGGGATTGTCCGATCTTCACAATGTGAGGATCCTCCTCCATGTGGATGTTGATTTCTATAGTAGATTCATTCAGCATGGTTTGGGTTTCCGATGGTAAGGCTCGTTGAATATAAGAATCATCCACGCCAAGGTAAGTGAGGATGGAGTCATCATCCTGACACTCAACAACATTAATCAAAGGCGAATCCTCTTCGATCATGTCTGGATACAGAAGGGGAAGAGAAGATGGGTCCTCATTATCGCGTTGATAAGTGAGAGGACCTATGAAGATAGCATTTATGAAAAAAAAAAGTTAGGAGGGATAGATTCAGGGTCTATAGATTCTGTGGGTGATGATGGCAAAGTGGGTGATGATGGTTTGGTAGGGGTGACGTCATCTTCTTCCAGAATACAGCTGACACGAGGTGTCTCCTATGTAGGTGTTTCAGGAAAACCGAGACCACTGCGATCATTGTGTTTGCGGGTAGTCACGGGAATGAGTGTATGTCGGCCTTGTTCGTAAAGACCAAAACCAAAGCCTTTCCAAGCACAGCGAGTCAAGAAGGTGAGGGTGAAGCGACGATTTGTCAAGTATTGAAAATCGGATTGGAAGGGAACCACACCAAGAGGAGGTTCAGGGGTAATGGAGGATGCGTCAACACCCCCATACGTTAGGTTGGTGCGGCAATGGGGTGGTCCGTAAGAGATTACCTCCCCCACGCGACGGTCGTAGGTGGGATGTGCATGTAATTGTCCGTACTCCTGCGGGGTAGGGAAAGAACTAACGTTATATAGGCGGTACTCCCCCAGCGTAAGGCGTTGAAAAACATCTACTAAGGGGTCGGAGGTTGGGATGTTAGGCTGCGGGAAGGGAAGTGGTTTTGCGACGGTGGTTTCATCAGTTGAAGGCGTAGGCGCGGTTGAGGTGGATGGTTGAGGTACATTTGAAGAGGATGGTTGGGTTGAATGTATGGGTGTCTTGATTGGTATAAGCACATCGTTAGGGTGGTATAACATATTGCAGGTTTTAAAGGGGGGAGGATCAGCTTTTACGGTGTAGGACTTCCCCTCGTACTCAAATTTTATGCATCTATGTAATGTTGAGGGAACGCATCCCATGGCCGGATCCAAGGACGACCCAGCAATATATTATATTGGAACTCTCCCTCAAGGACATAGAAGAGTTCGGGTAAAGTACGTGGTCCTACCCGAATGTTGAGGATCACGGTGCCTAAGGTAGAGGTAATAGCGTCATTGAATGACCGCAACATGATGGGGTTAGCACACATGTAGCTAGAAGGGATATTCATTTGTTGAAAATCTTTTGAAGAGATGATGTTTAGGCTAGCACCCCCATCAATCATAACACGCGTAACACGAATGTCCGGACGTAAGCCGAGATGAACAGGCGGGGTCTGGATCTTTCTGTACCAAAATCGACAATTTCATCTTCAGAGAAACTGACTGCAGCAGCTTGTGGTACAGAGACAGAAGTGGTTGGGGCGGTGGGTTGTTTGGTGAGAGAGGCAACGTGATTGGGTGTTAGAATGGAGGCAACGGGTAGGGTTTCATTAGGTAAGACCTCGATCCCCTGAAGAATTTCAACGAGAGCTTGTCGATGAGATTCAGAAGTCTGAATGAGATCATATAGTGTCATTTTTACGGGTGATTGGTGAAGTTGTTTAATCATGGCTCGATGGGCAGCTCCATTAGAGATGGGGTAAGCGGGTCCACGAATAACCACTTTGGGTGGTGGTGCAATCGGGATGTTGGACGAGAGAAGGAGAGGCCGCAGTGTGCTTTCTTTCGCTTTCTCATTATTTTTCGCGCTCGAGTAGCAACACTAATCATATTAATTTCGTAGACCTGAGATGAGGAAGATGATTGGGATAAATCATGGTCTTCAAGAGGTGGGGTTGTAATAATGATCAGATCTTGGTGAGGCGGGGACAGATGGTATAGGAGAGGGAATGGAAACTAAAGGTCTCTCCCTTCGTAAGTTGTCTTTCTTAACCTTTCTATCCGGGAGAGGTGGTGACGAAGGATGGTTTTTAAAGCTTTGCATCCCTCCACATCATGTCCTGGTGTGCGGTGATAAGCGCAGATCTTAGACTCATCATAACCTATAGGTCGAGGTTTAGACGGGTCATAAGGTCTAAGTGGGGGTAGGGAAATGGTCGCATTCTCTACTAACATAGCAAGGATTTTGGCGTAAGATCCTTTAAGTGGGTCAAAATCAGAAGAGGATGAGGGTATTGATTGCGCGGGTTTTGGTAATGTTTGGGCGTGGTTGGTTCGTATGGGTGGTGGTTTAGCCGAGGGGTGTTGACACGTGTTTTTCACTAAACGTGGTTTCTTTGGCGCAGAAGCTATATTGGATGATGAGGCCACAGATGGTGTGGTATCAGAAAACAACCACGGGGAAATAGGAGTGACCGAAAACAAATCTTTTGATGATGGAATTTGTTTAGGGTTGATAGGTGGACAGGATACGCGGAGTGATAATGTTGATATACCCTTTGATCCCTGTATGGGTGCAGAAGGCGTAGGTCGTTTTGAAGAAAACGCAGGAGGTATGATATATTGGTGCAAGGTGGAAGGATGAGGTCCCAATATGGAAGGTAGGTATGACGATGATGGTTTTGATTGTGATAGAGGCACGGGTTGAGTGTATCTCCTAAGTGGCGGGGCGGCTTTATTCTTGGACAAATCTAGTCGCTTAGGCGGGTGTGTTAGACTGGGTATTGGCAAGGTCCCAAGTGTAGGGGAAGATTTGGTTAGGTTGATAGAGGTGGATGGGATATTGAGTATAGATACGGGGGGTGAGAGTGAGGACATAGGCATTTTGAGTTTCTGTAAACACTTCGGGTATATGGTAGAGGTATCGGGATCGGTCATCTGCATTTGAGTAGAATAGGGAGTACTCAAACGTTCCCATAAGATTCGTCTATCTTCTGGAGAATGACAGTCTTCAGGTTTGAATTGTAAATTTTGTACGGAAGAAAGGTGGGTTGTGATTCCGGTCCACTGTGGGTGTGATACAGGGGGTAAACGAGGCACTGTATCAATAGATGTCAAGAGGTCAACCGGTCGTTGAAAAGATTTAGGCGATGAAGAACTAATAGGTAAGAGGGCATGTTCGAGAGGATCCGTCATGGTTAAAGAATTTGGTGATGTCGGTGCAAGAGATTCCTCGTCTAAGGATGTCAAAAGGAGTGGCGTACCTCCCTCTTGTGCAGCAAGAGGGGTAGAAGGGGAAATCTGGGAAATAGATAGGTTAGATAACATCCATTCGCAATCTTGTAGGGATGTGGTATAAGAAGACTCATCGATGGGAAGAGAAGTCTGGGCAGTTAACTCCTTTATGGGTAAAGGAATGATTTCGCTTTGGTTCGATGGTGGTAAAGGAGGTTCGGGCTCCTGTGTTAGTGAAGAGGCTTGATTCAAAATTTTCTCGATAGAGGCTTTGGGCTGGGTATCAAAGACTGCATGGATCTCATGAACACTCTCCTCGGCTAAGATATCCTGGTTTACGTTGCTGTTGGAAGAGTGATTCGGGAATGGTTTGTTAAAGATTTTCAAATTTCGGTTGGCAGGGGCATTAGGATTATCGAGGGTTATATCCCCTGCGTCAACCATTTCCTGCACTATGTTTTTCAACATCTTGCAGTTCTCATGACTGTGTCCCTTCACGCGGTGGAAGTTACAGAAGTCATTTTCTTTGTACCAGGAAGGTATGGCGCGAGTGGAATCAAACCTGGAATGAGGTTTAACAGGAGGTAATGTAATGGCTCCTGCTTTGAGAAATTTTTCCAATATCACACCATATGTTTCTCCCAAGGGAGTGTAGTTGATGGGCTCGGCTTTGTACTTATAGGTGGTTTTTGGTGGAGTATTGGACGACGCTTGAGATTTGACCATCACCGCGTGGACAACTCCTTTTGATTTAGAAGAAGTGGACGCATGAGGAGTGGTGGTATTTGGTTTATTGGTAGAATCGGGAGTTCGAAATTGGGGTTTTATTACTGTGCAACCGCAATTTCTCTTCCTCTAAGGCTCGAATCTCTAGTTTTCGAGCCATAGTAAAGACTTCATCGAATGTACGGAAAGTTTGAATTTGGAGAGTAGGAGAAATGTGCTTAGCACATGCCCACGTGAAAAGTTCGATAAGTTCGAGTCTAAGGCAAGGCATATGTAAGTTGGTTGATAAGGCCGCGCCATCGTCAACGAAATCTGCTGCGTGATAGATTCATCTTGAATTGTCGAATGGCATAAAGGTCGGTGATGGATACTTTCTTAGCAATGTTAATGGAGAAGTGATCCAAGAAAGATTGGGCTAGTTGGTAAAAGAGAAGATTGAGTGTTGGGTTAAAGCTTTGACCACTCAAGGCAAGTCCGATAAGGACATGGGAAAGGTGCGGAGTAACAAGGCATCATCATGGGAAATCAAATAACAAGCATGTCTAAATGATCGCAAGTGTTGTTGAGGATCCTCTTTACTATTAAAACGAGTAAATTTCGGCAACTCCCATTGAGGAGGATATGAATGAAGGGGGACAGAAGGGTGAATGGGCTCCCGACAAACTTGCTCATATGTCAAGGCGCTATGACTTCCTGAAACAGAAGCCTCCAGGTTTTGCATTTTGTCCATCATTTGTTTAATTAGATCAGTAGTTGGATGAGATGATGGTGTGGTTGTGGTAAATGGAGGAAAATTGGGCCAAGGACCACCGCTAGACCCTGGTGGGGTTAATTGTTGATAAGGTGTGGAGGATGAATATGTTGAGGCAACCGAATAGGGATGTCCCATATAGGATGTTGAGGTCACTGGATACGTGTATGGGAATGAAAAGGTAGGCGGAGCTTGAGAAGGAAAGCTCGTGTGGATAGGTGGCAGAGAGCAAGTCATGAACGGAGCAGTCTGCAAGAGAGATGAGGTAGGGGCAGTCGGCGGTAATGATATGTGGGGTCCGAGGTTAACCAATGGAAAGCCAATCTGAGTCGTATGAACCTCTGAAGCCGTCGGATTGGGAGACGGGGCTAGAGATGCAGGAAGCAAGGCGGTATTATCAGGCGGAGTGGGAGCTAAATGAGCAGCTATACTAATAGGCATACCAACAAGGAGCTGACCATCAGGCGTACGGTCAGGGGTATGAGACAAATAGTATTGTACAGCGCTAGAATTAGCATCCAGAAACTTGGCGAAGTCCTTATCTCCCACAAGAATTTTAGGAACCTCACTGGTATCCGTAGGATTCCCCACAGAATGTGAAGGGGGTGATTCAGGCAAAGAAACAGAGCAAGCATGTGAAACCATGGCGGCGGCTTGCTTTCGAGTGATAACAACCATGGACAGGAGTTCACAGTAGGGTTTCAATCTGTCAGGAATAGAAACAAACTCAGACCGGTAAAATTGGTAGGTTGCTGGTTTGTCAGGAATTGGAAAAGACAGTAACCGATATCGGTCTAGTAACCGATGTCGGTTATACTATAGCCGACGTCGGTCAGGTAACCGATGTCGGTGTAAGAAGTCTGGGCTAACAAGATATAAAAAGGCTGCTAATTTGATTTTTAACAACGTTTAGTATACTTGTCCAATTATTGATCACAGAAGATAGAGTATGAGAAAGAAAACAGAACTAAAAACAAGCAAGATGCACACGCAAATCTAGAGATTAACCCTAGGGTTAATTTTAATTATCGTGGGCTTATGCCTTTAGACGTAGAATGATGTCAGAATCCTAAACAAGAGACTTAGGGGAAATGTCAAGTTGTTTTGGCTTATAAGGTTACCTCAATCGGGCGGAGGAATACCGCGGAAAAAGGGGGGATGTTTGAGTTGTTGTGTTAATTGTGAAGTGATTCGGTATGTGTTGTGCAGTGAATGTAAGATTAATTTCCTGTCAATACCGTGGATATCACCCCCACGTGTACGACCTGTTACTTAATCTACGTTCACTAGAATTGAAAAACAACAAGCAGGAATGCAATGCACGTGTTTTAAACCCAAATCAAAAATTATGTTCGATGAAGCAAGAGAGATGACTTTCACTAATGCGAAACTAGGAAAGCAAGACAAATTCTTTACAAAATATATAACAAAAGTAGCAACAGCAAGTATGCTTCCTAAAATGAAAATAAGCAAGAGAAACAGAAACCCAAGATGGGTCCCACCGGGCGTGCCAAAATGTTTCACTCGGAATGTTTCGTTCCTTTTAGAAACAGATAAGGGTTGGGGCTAGGAGGAATACCTGTAGAATGTCGAGATGATGTGCGCGTACCATAGAGAAAGATCAGGCTGACTGCGAAGAACTCCTTTTTGTCTTGGAAGGACTACCTGCAAATAAGAACACAAGACCACAAGATTTTAATTAGACAATAAATGAGGAAACTGCCTTGGGCCCAGGAAATATAAAACTTCCTTTCGAAGGTGGTCAGTTCCCTTGCTAATATGAATTAACACAAAAGACTATAAGATATCAATTAAATTGCTTTGTTGAACTGGGTAGGGGAAAGGCTGGTTATTGGTTATAGGCAGTATAACCGATGGCGGTTACTGATAACCGATGGCGGTTAGTGATGACCGATATCGGTAGAGTCTAGGATCTGAAGGTTAGTTGTTTTGTGGGGTGGTGGTGTTATTTGGTAGTTGTGTTATTTGTAGGGCTGTATATAGGTAATATTAGGAAATAGGGTGATGAGATCTAGATGAATGATAGTTAGATGCAATGACACGTTGGGTAGTGGATCCAAGAATGGATTTGTGAGGACTTATGATTCAAAAAGTCAAAGAAATGTTATTAAAGAGTACATGCAAGAAGTAGCTTACTGATTATTCGTGGAGATGCAAGTCCAAGAGCTCTGATGGCAAAGGCAGAACTGAGGTAGGATGGTCTGGCACACAGCAGATCAAATCAGCTGAGTATCACAGGGCTCTGGTATCTAGTTGCAGTCCTGGGCTTGCTCTCCCTTGCTGCTAACTCTCCTTGTCTCTTCACTTGTCTCTGCTCAGTCAAGTAAAGATCAGGGTTTTCTCGATCGCTCCTGATGCTCTTTCTTGATTCAAAGAATCCTTTTCTCTGATCCAAAAATGAAATTCCGATCCTTTGTTTTTGGTTTGGGGAGGCCATTTACAGGGAACCGATGGCGGTTACATAACCGACGGCGGTCGAGTAGGAACCGGCATCGGTAAGGAAAAAGTAGGCTATTTTTAGTAAAACAGCCCACCTTCCCTGCTTTTCTCCCGAGAGATTAGTTGCGGGCTTGGTCAAGTGACTAGAAGGTCGGTTTTAGGTGCGAGAAAGGGGTCCTTAGTCATGGGTGTAGGTGTAGACCAAGTTTTAGGTTTTAATTAGGTTAGTTTAGGATTAGGGCTAGGTCATGATGAGGTGGCAAAATGAGGTGGCAGGTGAGGTGATGGGGATTTATCAATTACAAGGTAATTAATAAATAATTGTGTAAGGTTTAGGTAATGAGGTTAGGTTGCGAAATGGGATACGGGTCACAGGGGTCGTAAGACACGAATTTGGTGTCTACACGCCCTAAACCAAGTGTATTTTAGACATCCCCCACTCACATCTCAAAAAAACTCTCTCATCCTCTCGAAAACATTCACCTCTAAAGTTGAAATTTTTTGGACTTTGGGGCTCTCCAACTTCGAATTTTTAGTACCTACCACTTCAAACATTTCTGATGCCTAGTTCCGAAGTTGAACTCTCCATAATTCCAAAAAACATGCCTCGTTGATCCTGAAAGCTCACTGATCCTGATAATTCATATTTTGATGTCTTAAGCCTTTTGACATTTTCAATTTTATATTTGCCAACATATCAAAAGCTTATGCTTCAAGAATATGAAATGCATTTGATCCTGAATTTAACCTCTAACATCCGCTTATGCATTCCTTTCATCTGTGACCATATCTCGCGAGCTCGATGGAAAGTTTCTTCATTTCTTTTCCCGAGCTCATCAATCTTATCAAACGTCACATTGGTCTCCAAAAATAGGCATGCATTATCTAATCCACGAGCTTAGCTCGATCAAACACCTAGCAACCCACTTTCACCCGAGTTGAGCCAACTTTCATGTTATTTCCCTCGAGCTCAATATTTTCCTTGAACTCGTCAAGACCTTGGCCTTTCCCATTATTCTCCTCTCACATGGCTCGGCTTTTCCATCTGTCTTTTTCATGAGCTCACCATGTTCGCGTACTAAAATTGACCCATGGGAATTGTGCCTCATTCTCATTTGTTGGCGAATCACTTCACTCATCCCCTTTCTCATGGGCCTTCACTTTACATGACGGGTTCATGGGCTTGAGTTGCATTCCTTGGTTCTTGTGGCAAGCCATTCCTTGATGCATTGCATCCTTCATTCCTCAACTCAAATTTTTATCTTCCCTTTGGCTTCATGGTTAGCACCTTCAAATTGATCCAAACCGCCATGGCTCACCCTAAACTACTCGCCTCCATGGCTTGATCTCTCCACATAGATCATCCACAAGCTCAAACTCCCTCGTGCTTCACTTTGTGAACTACTTGCCATATAGCTAAGATCCTCTAATACTTCGGCCACCTCATTATGATCCTGTCATCACCCATGCCTCATGAGCTCCATTAAATTTTGCATGGTTGAGCCCGAGGTCTCATTTGGTTTCGAATATGCTTCATGAGCCCATGTGACTTCAACACCGAGCTACAAGCTTGACTCATAATTCATCGACGCAAGCTCCCTTTTGAGCTCACCTAATTAAGCTACTAGCTTCCTTATCACCTTACACCTAAACTACCTCCTCCAATGTACTCGACTGGCTCTCTTTCCACCATGTGTTTCAACGAGATCACACATTGAGTTCACCCCAAATCTCGTGGGACAAGCCCCTTGTGACACATCGAACCCAACTCGCCCGAGCTGGGTGCTCAACCCTTCATCCACCCTTATGTTGAGCTCTCAAGGACCGAGATACTATGAGCTCACCCCAAGTCATATCCAACTCGTTCTACCTTTTTAAGTCATGAGCTCATCGAACTACTCGGAGGGATGAAAATTAATTTGACCCCCAAATGGCCCATTTTGGAAAAAAAATTCATCTTTTAAGGATTTCTCCTAGATTTTTCAATGCCAAAGGGTAAGGAGAAATTGTGGAAGACCCTAAAACTAATTTTCTTGTTTTCTCACTTTTTTCCCATTTTTTCCAAATGCGAGCCCTCAGCCCCACATTTATTCATTTTTAAGTTGATCTTTAGGGTCAAAACCCACAAGAGGAAAAAATTCCTTAATATGATTTTTACTCCTAAGTTCAATGAATGTGATCCTAAACCATTTGATTTCACTATGTAACCTCAGGTTTTGTTGTGAGGTCTGTTATAATGTGTGATCCAATTTTTCCCAAGGGGAAAAATTGGATAACAATTTGGTGACTCGCAGGGACATCTACCTGCTAGATGTTATGTACATGTAGCTTGAAGTCTCCATTGGGCATGGAGTCACAACTAATATCCTGTGAATCGATATAACCTTAAAACTAGTCTTTCCCCTTTAAACCGCCTCAACATTATTGATCCCGAACTTGTTCTACCACTTGCGCTTTCCCAATTTTCATAAAAAAATCTTAAAAAGAGTGAAAAATTGTTTTTATTCTAATATTTCTTTCTTTTCATTTCTATACAAGCTAGGTTGTCCTAAATTTGTAATGGCTAAGTAGGTAACACACTAAAACCCTTTATTTTTGGCATGCATGACACATCAAAAACTTTGAGTAAGACATTAACTTATTTTGGACATCATGGAACTCTATTAAATTTTGAATTTCTTCATTCTTATGAAATTTCTATCTCGACCCATTTTTCGGGATAAAGCATAGAAGACCTGCTTGCATAAACGCATAAAATCTTCAACTTAACTAAATATATAAGGATTTAAGGTTGAAATTCTTCCTTTAAACTAATTACGAGGAACTTTGAATTATTAGAGGGTTGCTCTGAAACATGGACCTATCACCGATATGGAACCCTTTCATTTACTACGCAACAACCTGTCCTTATGGTTGATTTTCCTAACTTTGGAAGGGTGTTAAAATCTCAACAATTGATCGAAGGAATGCAAGAATGGAAATTCATAAAACCTATCCCTCATAAAATTTAGTTGCTCTGTATTTAAAATTATTTTAATATTACAACTGTTCCCTGTAGTTATGAGCTTCTTTCCATGTCATTATTTGGGACGCATGTTGAAACATAATGCATTGTCTTTGGAGAAAACATGAAAAAAACTATGTACAAAATGACAAAATCATACATGCTCAAATGAGACATGTAGAGTGTGTGATAGCACTTTTCTTTACAAAAACAAACCTATACCTACCCTACACTAACCAGAGAGAACAATACTCAAACAAACCCCGACACTAATAGTGCAAAGCATCTTACTTTTATTACATCTTACAGCCATGTGAATGCTTTGACACTAAACATGGCCATGCATATGAGTAAAAAGTTTTCATAGCATAAAATTACCACCCACATCATCAAGGTACCAACCTAAAAGAAGACAAATACCTCCTCAAAATGATCTACATGGGGTTTCTAGAGGTGTTATAGCTGATGTGGTCTATCCTTAGCACTATGAGTCTCACCCTCATGCTTAGAAGTAAGAATGACAAATTTTGGAAACTCGATTCTAGCTCCTATGAAGCTAGATATCTGATAGGGCATGGCTTGGTCCACCAAATTTTCCTTCTTCTCTAAGTTTCAATTTGACAAATAAAGGCTTAATGTAGACTTTCCTTGAGAAGCTGATTGTCTGTAAGTGAATTTTTTACTTTTGCAAATTCACAGACAACCGATGTGTCACCTTAGTGAATGGTATGGAAATGGTGATGCCTATGTTCCCTTTCTCTTCCTTTCCCGCTATGAAACTAGGAATATTAAATTCCTCCAATCTATATCTAAAAGAACTCTTCTTTGAAGTGGGATACCCTAGAACAATATCTTCCATGGTAATAAGAAACTTTTCCATGGCAACATACAACTCTTTAAGATTTATTGTAGCCTCTAATTGAGCTATTGGTGATTTGTTGCAAGTATTTATATCTTGTTTCCCATTTCTTGGATATTAGAGTTCCTCTTTCCTCTCTCAAGGGCTAGGCTGGACCACACATTTGATTCCCTCATATAAAATGGATTTTGGGATGTCAAACTCTTTTACTTGATGTTTATGAGGGTTATCATTAACAAAAGGGTCCTGAAGACTCTTTCCCACAATAGATTATTTGAGAAATCCATTTTCAATAAAACATGAAGGAAAGGGGAAATCGGAATTTTTAATACCACAAGAGAGAAAGAAGCTCCCTATGATCTCATCCTCTTGTAGGGCCTCCACAATTGGCTTGTTTTCCTCCATGGTGTTTTCTAGATTTTCATTTTTCTCACCATGAGGGTCCTCATCCTTCAACATAAAATTTGATAGCTCAAATTTATCCTCTGAATCAGAATCCGAAGGGGATGAAGTGGGGCAAGAACTCTAAGTTTCTTGCATGACCCGCCTTATTTTTGAATCCTATGAACCTATTTTGTTATCCTCCTTGATATGAAACTTCTCTTCATCTTCCAATTTCGTAGCTAGTGGTTGATCGACAATTACTGAAAGCAAAGTTCCCTAATGAACACTACATTTTGAACACTCTTATTGTTAATCTAATTCTACCTATTCTTACTTTTTTTTTTACTACAAAATCATTCTCGCACCGAGTGTGGCTGGACCTCAATATCCTCCGTAGGATTAACTATCAAGGGGATTTTATCAATCCCAAATCTTATAGCTAATCTCACCAAGATTTTCATCATTTCTTCTTGGTTTGGATCTTCTTCTTATTTCTCCCTTTGAATAGTTTTTATCCTTTTTCCCAACATGGGTCGGGATTATGAGAGGAGTGGTGGGTGGGGTCTCTACTGATTTTTTCTTCATTGGTGGTGGGAGAGAAGGTTTTTATTTTTCTCTTGTGGAGGGGACTTTGGTTTAGATGGGAAAATGGCACAAAATTCAAAATGAGGTGTAAGAGTAGAAGATGGAGAAGGGGAATGCATACTAGGGACACCGGGTAAGAATCTTGGGAATTTAAGCTTAGGTTGAGATGATACTACTTGGGGAGTGGAGAGAGGATTGTGGGATGGAAATGTAAGGGTTTCCCATTGACATGATCTTCTAGCATTGTCTACAAAAAGTTTTATCTTCCGGATCCACTCTATGAGTCTTGGGAACATGTCTTTGATGACTTCAAGCTTATGTTGTAGGCTATAATGCCTTAGAATAGGACCCTCTAATGGACAGGGGGTCCTAAAACCAATTTTTCATGCATGTATCTAAGATATAGCCCTTCAATGCACCATTATTTCCTCCATCCTCGGCACTTTATGCTATAACTCAAGATCTTTAGGTGTAGGATAACCTCCATAATCTGCATACCTTTTATCTTGAAAACCCATATAGTTTGACGGATAACAAAACTGATTTTTATCCTACTTGTAGGGGTATGCCCAATGTTGATTTTCATCGTAGTATGCATCGAAGGTGGTGATAGCACCCTAAGAATATATGTTGCAAATGTGGAGGTATGTTTGAATGGCATTGTTGTTGTTGCAAGTGTGTATTCCACTACGAGAATGAAGTCATGGGTGCACAACTTCATAGAAGAAATGGGATGGAAAGGAATGAAATAAATGGAAGGAAAAATGGATGGAAATGGGAAGAGAAGAGATTATCCGAAACTTAAAGAAGATGGGTTTTTACCGTATGGATTCACTAGTTGTGCTTTACACGTGCCTCCAAAGGTTGTGATCCCACCAAGAGCACAACATCTTGATGGAATATAATGGACACCTGAATGCACACCTTGAAGGGCTCAAAAATGGTTGTGGGGTTGAACTAGTTCAACTATAAATGATCTCTGAAATTCCAAAATTTTAGAACCCGACTCCATTTGAAAACCTCTAAAATCTCAAAATGCCACAGACACGAAATCAAGTAAGAAAACTCCAAAACCTGAAATTACAATAGTATCCAAAAATTTGAACTAAGGGATCTTCAAAATCTGAAGTTCTAGAAGTCTAAAACCCAAAAAACCACTAAAGCTCGAAATTTTGAAACCGAAATCTTGAAAACCTGAAATTTTGAATTTGGAAAAGTTCCAAAATCCCGAAACCTAAAATTCTAAATTTGGAAAAGTTCTAGAATCCTTAAACCTAAAATTCTAAATTTGGAAAAGGTCTAAAATTATGAAATTGAGATTTTTAATTTCTAAGGATACCCTTTTGATCTTTAGCCCTCGATCTACCATCAATGAAATTTTGAGCCCATTTCTCACATGTTAAGCCCTCCAAGAGTGATTTCAAACTTTGACCGCTTTATAGAAACCTCTCAAATCCAAAATTTACAACTTTTGAAATCCAAGAGAAAGAAAACCTCTCGAAATCCTAAAAATATGAACTTAGCCAACATGACAACAATATCTTTGGTGGAATGCTTGTAAAAATGAAACCTTGACTTCAATGTTGTCCCACCGGTCATGCCAAAACTATTGTGGCAATGGAGGTAGCACGATTGCTTAGATATTGCTTAATAGTGAAAGAAATCTAAAATATGTATCTCTAACTCTTTTGTTCTCCCACTAGGTGTGCCAAAACTATTGTAGAAAAATCACATCACCCCCCGAATTTCCAAGTTTGAATGAGGAATTTGGTGTAATTTCCAAACATGGAGCTATCCTAAGTGTGGGACCTTGTGAAATGGGATAGCTCTTCGAGAGAAGGCCGGTTCTTGCTCCTAATCCTACCTACCATAAACTACTCCTAATGTAAGAAAAACTACTAACTAAACCTAATCTAAATCTTCTAAGGAGACATGGAGAGAGATGCATGTAAATTAAACCTACACTAAGAGTGGTGATACACCAAGAAAATGAGTGCTAACCACTTCCCCAACCTACAAAACAATGAAAGAAATGAACCTAGAGAGGGTGGTCCTACACCACAAACTAGATCACATCAAATGCATCATTCCTAAAATAAATGCATTCGACCAAACCCTGTAATGAACATGGAGCATACACAACCACCTGTTTAACAATGAGAGGTAAGAAGAAACAAAAAACCATGGAAGGATAAAGAATTAACACAAGCATTATTTTATTGCTCCATTAAAAATTTACACATTACATTTCCCAGTAGGGGAAGGCATGAATCCAGTACAATGTTTGGAAGAATGCTTAGATTCCTACAAGAATAGGGGTGCATAGGAAGGAAAAATTACCAACAACTTGTTTCTTGTAACCCCTTTACATTTATAGGAAAAATTTTGAGAGAGAGAGAGAGAGAGAGAGAGAAATCCAAAATCCCTTCTAACTAGCTACAAAACCCATCATGATGCTGTAAAAGTGATGGTAAAGTTTGTAAATCCCATACCTTTCATTAATCTTACCTTGTTGGAAAATAAATAATGCCCATACCCTCATTAATGAGCTTCACCTACCCATGGCATTGTTCATTGTTCATGAATTTCAGAATTTTAGATCATCTTAAATTCTAAATTTGATGTTTTCATGTTATAGATATTCTCCTTAGCTTTCCAATTATTGGTTTTATGCGAAAAATGGACATCTTGGGCTCAAGCTATGTCATTTTGGGTTCTTGGGCTCTTTGTAATTTTGGGGTTTTAAAACCTTTGAATATTTCATTTATTATCTCTCCATGTTGTCATGACTCTTCTCCAATTTACGTTGACTATGATTTTCTAGGAATATGACATCGAAGATTAAGTTATGGCTCTTTGAATGAAGGGTTTTTTTCATTTTTAGGTCCAGTAGTGGTGAGTTATGGTGAGCTACCTAGCCAAGCAACTTGGGGAGTTGGGTGACTTTCTTCATTGGGTTCTATGGTGGCCTGATCCATCATTTCAAATGTTCCTCATCATGCTCTGAAATGGTATTGATCCCCTTTTCCTTCCTTTGGAATTATCCTAGCTTCCCTTGTTGTCAACGAACTTGGTATTTACTTTTACGTTGTAGGATTCCTAGACCCTTCATGTATACATCTTCCTTTTCCCCAAAAATATGACTCCATCTCCTTACACTTGGTGAGCTCATGTCATGGGTTCCACGTGGCATTATTTACATGCTTCTCTAATGGACTACACTTATCTCCCTTTGTAACTCCATTGAGCCCCTGTGGTCTTCACAACTCGCAAAACTCCATATGGTTTAACTCGTCACCAAAATTTTTGGCCTATCCTCAAGTATACCTTTGAAGTATGCATTCATATCAGCACGTGGGTGATTCATTTTACATTGACTTGACCACCACCCGAAACCACCACTCCAAAAATGGCTCACCTCAATCTCAATGCATGCACCCCAAGTGGCACCAACAAACTCGACACCTTGGGTCGCCCCTAAACCAATTGTATTTCAGACATCACCCGCTCACATCCCCAAAAAAAAACTCATCCGTTCACCAAAAACATTCACCTCCGAAGTCCTAAAGTTGAAATGACACCCTAGCTCACCCCCTAAACCAATTGTATTGGATTTTTAACACCCACCACTTTAGACATTTCGATGCCAAGTCCTAAAGTTGAACTCTTTGAAATTCCAAAAACATGCCTTATTGTCCCCAAAAGCTCGCTAATCCCAAAATTTGGATTTCAGCATTTCAAGCCTTCAAAATTTTTGGGTTAATGTTCACCAACATCCTAAAATCTTATGCTTCTGAAATCTGAATTGCTTTAGATCCCAAAAAACCTTTAACATCTACTTTTGTGTTCCTTTCATCCACAACCATGTCTATAAGCTCGATTGCGAGTTGCTTCATTTCTTTCCCCGCGCTCATTAATCTTTCGAATGCCACATTTATCTCTCGAAACCGGGTGTACATTATCTAATCCATGAGCTTAGATTTCTCAACCACATGGAAATCTATTTTTACCGAGTCAAGATGACTTCCATGTTCTCACCCTCAATCTTTGTGTTTTCCCTCAAACTAGCCAGCACCTTGGCCTCTCCCATTATTTTTCATTTGCATGGCTCGACTTTTCCATCCACCTTTTTCATGATCTCTACATATTCGCGCACTACAACTGAACCATGTGACTCGTGCATCAATCTCATTTATTGGTGAATCAATTTTCTCGGTCCCAAGCTTTGATTCGGCCCCTTTCTCTTGGGCCTTTTCTTTCGCATGTTTAGTCGATTGGTTTAACTCACATTCCTTGGCTCTTCTCGGTGAACCATTCCTTGACACATTTCATCCTTCATCCCTCATCTCATATTTTAATATTCCCTTTGGAATCGCAGTGAGCCCCTTCAAATTACTCAAAAATCTCATGGCTCACCCCGAACTTCTACCTCCGTGGCTTGATACCTCCACACAGATCATCCACAAGCTCAAACTCCCTCATGCTTCACCGTGAACCACTCACCATATAGCCAAGCTCCTCTAATATTGTGGCCACTTCATTATGGGCCCACCATCACCCATTCCTCATGAGCTCCATTGAATTTTCTATGGCCAAGCCCCGAGTTCTTCTCATTTGGTTGGGACTCACTCCACAAGCCCATACGAATTTGACACCAAGCTACAAGCTTGACTTTATATTCATCGACATGAACTCCCTTTTGAGCTCGTCTAATCGATCTATCCACTTCCTTGTCACCTTACACCCAAACCACCTCCTCCAATACACCCGAATGGATCACTTTCTACCATGCACCACTCAACAATCTCACATATTGAGTTCTATCCAGAGCTCATGGGAAATCCCCTCATGAAGCACCGAACTCGACTCACCCAAGCTAGGCTTTTAACCCTTTTTCCACCCCGTTGGTGCTCAATTTGATCTCACCCTATTTTTCCTTGAAATTATTCATTTTGTGGCTCTGTCATAATTTTTGTCTCCTGTGTTAATGTGTGGAAGCTTTGTCCTTCATTTGGTTTCCATGATTAGTCCTTTCCTTTGGTCGAGGATCATTTTAAATCTAGTATTCGTTTTCCATTCCTCTGTCCATGTGAAAGAATGTGTAACTTGGGTGTAAACTTGAGTTTTTCCCTTCCTTCCATTTTTCCACAGTCATGTTTTGTTTTCCCTGGTAATTTTTGTCCCAATACTTGTGGAAAAGTGGTCCTTTCTTATTGGATGTGGCTTAGCGGATCACATTTGGGTCTTATATCATTTCCAAAATCTCTGCCCTTAAAGAAATATTCATTTCTAGGTGCAAATGGTAATTTTCCTACATTTTAAGGTTTGACGGGTGTGTTTTCCCCATCAAATTTATATCTTTGCATCTGTGGAAATGTGTCCCATTCTATTTGGGTGTGGCTCGGTGGGGCACTTTGAAACTCTAAGGCCCACTTTAACTCAAAACTTGTCCATGTGGAGGGTTGGCACTCATCTAAAAATTCACCTTTTGGTTTGACCTTGGAATTGTGCCGAGGAGACACATGGAGGTTTCCGCTACCTTTCCCAAACTTAGACATTTTTTCATGAGGCCGGTGTAGTTTTTTGGACCATGGACATGTGGATGGTTGACGCTCATTTGAGGATCCACCTTAGGGTCCCACCTTAGCAGTTGCACCAAGGGGACATGTGGTGATCCCAGTTGCTTGTTCGGTGGTCCCCACTTTTGAGGACCATCTCAAAGTTGTGTCAAGGAGACACATGGAGGCTTCCACCGGCTCCTCCTTATAGTTAAACTATTCAATCAAATTTCTACGGCACGGGACACGTGGAGGGACCATGCCTATTTGGGGACCTACCCCTAAATTTTATTTTGAAGAAGTTCTAAGAGGACACTTGGAGGTTTCCTCTCACTCTGCCCTTACTTGGAATTTTCAATGGACAAGGAAAACTTTCTCAGACCCTAGACACATGGCGCCTTCCATTGGTTCCTAAAGATTTTCAAACAACTCCGTCAGACTGAGACATGTGGTGAGCCCACGCTTGTTTGGGGTCTCCACTTTTGGGCACCATATCAAAAGAGCACCATGGAGACACGTGGAGGCTTCTGCTGGCTCCTTTTATACTAAGACTTTTCAAAGGCCAAAAGGCATTTTTCTTGGGCCTATGGCACGTGGAAGACCCACGCATTTTTGGAAGTTTTCCCTATACTTCTCCTTTGTAGTTGCACCAAGGAAACATGTGGATGACTCTAATCTAAATTTGAGAAGGGGAAGAATCAACAGTTGTTGTGCATTGCATCTATTTTTCTGCCATTTTTTCTCCAAGACTCCTGGAGATGTGAATACGCACTATTTTTCATCATTTTTGATGAAATTCCTTGTCATTTTGTCTGCAAAGTGCCATTGAATGGATTTATAACTTAAATTATGAGTCCAAGGATTGTTAATGTTGATATTTTGAAGTTGGAATTATTCGGGCACTTGTAAAAAACACGAATTACTAGAGAATTTGGATGTGGGGAAGAGTTACAGAGGAAGGAATGGTAAAAGGATGAAATGATGGAGGTTGCGGGTGCAAAGATGAAAAGTGTGTTTCCTCGAGGGAGAAAATGATTTCTGTCCGATCTAACTATACTGAGATCCTCTAGAAAATGATTAAAACGGTGATTTCTTGCTTAACAGTTAATCATAAAGATTAAAAGGAATGTCAAAAATTTGTGGCATGGCATCCTAGTCATTAGTCAAGGGTCCGAGAAATGTGATTGATTCTTGATTTGTCCACCTAGAAGCTTTCGGGCATGAATTTTTAAACGTAACTTTCTCGAGGCAAATTGGCAACAAGAAAATTTTCCTCGAATATTCTTCTTTTGGGGGAAAATTGAGCAAGTGAAATGTATAAATGTAATGAGAATACTCTTGTAAAGGGTCGGGAGTTGAATTCTTAAGAGAAAATTTGAGAGAACCCCTCTTCCTGAGAGACCAATCCAAGAAACCTATTAATTTCCTATGTATTAGATCTCAATCACGTCAAGTTGGTTGTGAGTGTACATCCATTGACGAGCTCGAGACTATTCAAAGAAAATTTCCCTATTGATGAATCTAATCAATTTCGAGTTAATCTACATCAATCTTAGAGCAATTTGTGTCTACTTTGTTTCGTAATGTCTGCAAGTATTTTTTCTTAATCCTATTGCAATATTATGTTAAATTTGCTATGAATCACACAAGATCTCATCCCTGTGACAGTTTAGTGGAATTTTTAATTTCATTTCAAGAAGAGCCTTCATCTTGTAATGAGATAAACAATTTAAAATCACTTCACTATCATTTGTTGATAAAGATTGTCTGTAAGCCTTTGAGTGTATCTTAGGCGTGAGGAACCAAGGGTCTTTGATGTTTTATTGAGTCTTTAGCTCAAGCCTTCATGTTAAATTCTTGGAGATTGTGTGAAACTGTGAAAATATGGGCCTCCATTGATGCACACCTTCTGGTTGAAGGAATATTTTAGCTATTTCAAAGCTTTCTATCATTTAGCTTTCTAATTGTTGTGAAGTCTCTCAAAGATCTAGTATAATCAATTTTATCCTTCTTAATCTCCCACCAAAATTATTCAAAAACAATGAATATATCCTAAACTACCCTCTTTGCCCTATGTAACCACAAATTTATAAATTATACTGCCAAAATATGTAGAAGCAATTAGGATTCCATAATGTCTTTAGTAACCTTAGCCCTATTTAGGAAATATCACCATTCTTTAGAAGTGAAAACTCGTGAGAGTTAAATTGTGGTGCATTGATCATATTTTCTTAGGGTCTCCTTTCAAATTTGTGTAAAGAAGGATATCTTCATTCTCCTTCACCGACAGAGGTTACAAAATGGGTCCTCTCACCCTAGTTGAAAGGCACGACCTAAAGCAGTGAGGATAGATCAAATCCTTAATGAAGGTGCTATCCATTTCTCTCGATGCCCGAGTGACAAAGAGTCAGAAAAATCCCCTCCCCAAATAAAAATGACTCATAATATGATCTACTGTCTCTCAGTGTCTTTCTAAATCTTTGATGTTGCTTGGTTTCCAAAGGAGAATCAATTTGGATACTATTACCATAATGAAACCATTGTCAGATGGAGTTGTGTGTAAATTTTGAACACCATCAACAACACCTATAGACCCTGGTAATGCTTCTTAAAAATTTTAAAGAGAAAATACGTTGTTAAAATGTCATCCTGTGTCCCGATTTGTAAGAATCGAGCAAAGTTACAAGTCCCGCATGCAATATTTCCAGTTTCTATCATTTTTTACGTCAATCTTACATCATAAATGTTAAATATGGGTAAAGGAAGGTCAGATCTATGAAGCTTTGTGTGAATTTAGTGTTGACAAACATTTGACAGACTCAATTTTAGTGCATTTTCACAACTAAGGTGAAAATCCTTAGTGGTGACTCCATATTGAATGAATTTTTATAAATGTCAGTGTCTTAACCTTTGTTAATTACAATTTATCACTAATATTTTCAAATCTAGAAGGAAGAAGATATTTCTTCGCTAGAGACCCTACCAGAAAGTTATTTCCAGAGCTAGGAAAGACGAATTCAGAAGGAAGAAGAATCTGGAAAGTTGTTGGAGATCAGAACTCAAGAAAGGAGTTATCAATTGTGGAAACTGATCAGCCTATCATTGAAGATTTCCATACTTCCTCAAGTGCTTCTGAATTAGGTAGTCTCTTTGTAAATCTGAATTCTCTAACTAGAGAGGGTCCTTCTTTTGTATTTGAAAAATTTGCATCTCATTTTGTCCCTATGTTCTCCAAAGCTGATAGGATTTTCCAAGAAACATAGTTTTTAGAGAACATTCATTCTAAGAATTACATTCCTGTGCCCCACATACCCCTCACTCCTCATCATTCTATTTCTCTTGTAATATCACCTCCCAAAACAATATGGCCTAGTCCCCACCCAGACCTCTATTTTTTGTGAACACTTTTGGTCCTATAGATTTCAGAGGTATGGTTGGATATCCAAATGTTGTGCCCCAAGATCTTAGAAATATATTGCCTAAATTTCAAGGAAATAATGCCATTACTGGGGATCAACACTTAAATCTTTTTTTCAATATGATGGAATAATTTGAGATTTAGTTTGAGGATGTGTACATAAAGTTGTTTATTCATACTCAAGAGGAGGACACACGGGATTGGTATAAATATTTTCCAAAAATTACATTGATTCATGGATAGAAATGAAGAATGCCTTTAGATTACAGATGGAGATAAAACATGCACTCGGGTTTCTTTTATCGAATTTAAAAATATAAAAAAGAATCCTAATGAGTTTTTTCATGACTCGCAAAACAAGGTTCAATAAGACCCTAAATATGCTTCATGTGATCCGAGGGCCAAGTGATGTTTCTTGTTTAATAAAATACTATGATGCTTGTGATAAGAAAGTTGCCTATTATTTTAGAGACAAGAACCAAGCAACATTGAGGCAAGCCTTCACCATGGCTTTGCAGATTGAGAACAACATCAAGGTAATTGAAAAACATCCTAAGAGAGAAGGCATCAAGCTAGTCAATCTAGAGAAGCCTTAGTCAAGTAAATTTGTGGATCTGGAGGAGGTTGTGAAAACTTTGGCAGAGCTGTTAAGGAAATATCCTATAAAGTGGCGAGGAGTTTAGAGAAGGGGATTGTATAAGGTTCCCTGTGGTCAACATAGGCCACAAGGTCAAGAAATATTTTCCAATAATCCCAAGGGTGATCAAAGATATGATGATAGAGGCAAAGGAATCATGGGATTAGGAAATAGACAGCCCCAAACCTGTGAGAATAGACTTGTGCCTGATCCTTTGACTTCTAAAGTTGGTGTGACAGATGTTTCTTACCACATGCCCAATATGATGAAGATAAAGAATTTGAGGAAGCGGATGATGACATTGATGATGATGTGTGCATGTTTGGGTGCTCTACAAGCTCACAGCAAGGACTAACTTCGATTGAATTAATCGGCCCAGGAATCGCTACTGATTTCTCGGGATTGTATTCTCTGGGTATTACCCCTTCCTCCCTCTCATACTTTTGAAATAGATATGGTACAAGCTTTTGAATTACCTAGTAATGATTTTGAATACTTAAGGGCATTAATGATTAAAAAGTATGATGGAGGAATCCCTTCTGAGGAGGATAGGCAATTGTTAATGAATGTTGTAGTTGGCCATGAAAAAGAGTATAACACTAGGAGTAAATTTTTCAAAGGGACAGGGCCTTAGGCTAAACCAAAAACTCTAGTTCTCACCAATATCTCAAAATAAACTCCTAAGAAAGATACATCTAGTAAAATCCTTGTGTCCCCAAATAGAAATGGTATCCCTGGCCATGCTCAAACCATGAAAAATCCTTTGTTGTCGGTGATTTTTCCAGTCTTCCTCTAAATTTTACGTTGCCCAAATATGTTCCTTATGACATTGCCCAAGTCTTGAGTCAGATCAAGATTTTTGTTCCAATTGTTGAGCTGCTTAAGATTCCTGAGAAAAAGAAAAGGGCCTTTGAGTATTTTGGATTGAAAGAAGAAAATATTACCCAAGGTAGAAATGTAAACAATGTTGAGACTCCTACCATTTCAGAGTTGAAAAAACCCCAAGTGCTAGAAGAACTAGATGAGCCACCTGAAGTATATTTGGGAACATCCTTGGTTGAATCCCAATTGAATGTAGATCCATTTTTCACTACTCTGATTATTAAAGACATGCTGTTACACAATTGTATGTTTGATTCTGGAGCATCATGCAATGTTATGCCTCTTGAGGTCATGAATGAATTAGATATCAAAGTGAAAATCACTTATGGGAAGTGCACTGTCATGGATTCCAAAGAGGTGCCCGGTGGTGGGATGTGTTAAGGGTGTGATAGTGTAACTTGTATCCTACCCAGGAAAGAACTTGAAAATAGATGTCGTTATTGTTGATTTCCTATCAAATGGGGAATGATGTTATCAAAAAAATGGGCTTCTAGTGTGGGTGGTAGTGTGGAAATGAATATGTCTTCTACCACTATACCTATTGAGGGTAACCTTGTAAAGTTGTATGGTGAAAAGAAGATGCTACTTCTCATTGAGGATCCCAATAATGCTTCCTACGAAGTGTTATACACTAACACCGATGAAGATAACTTTTTGGATTTATTGATGGTAAAGAGCACAAAATTGATCAATGTAAGTCTCTTAATCAAGTAGGTTCTCCTTCGACTTTGTTGTTTGATGGGACTTTCTCTAAATTTGGAAATGGTGTTGGTATTGTTCTGATATCTCCAGGCTAGGAAGAGTTTGTTTTCTCTTTTAAACTCAACTTTGATTGCACTAACAATATTTGTTGAATGTGAAGAAATACTCTTGGGTCTAAGAATTTCTCGTAATAATGGTATTAGAGACATCATTGTTAAAGGATATTCATAGCTAATTGTCAACAAGTTAGAAAAATTTATGCAACAAAAAATCATATAATGAAGTAGTATAAGCATGCAGATAGAATTTCATTGAGATGTTTAACTCCTTCAACATAATACATCATGATAGGAAGAACAATACTTGGCAGACAAATTTTCGTATTAGGGTCCTGATTTGAAAATTACTATATCCCCCTATTGTGAGTATAATGTTGAGGTATTGAATAGGCCATCTATTCCTGAACATGTTAAACACTAGCAAGTGTTTGAAGATGACGCTTAGGTGCAAATGTTTTTAGTAACTAAGGAGATTTTTCTTATCAACATTTATATTGGGAGCCAATGGTTTATGTGGCTAATGGGAAGGAGACTCTATTTGGTAAAGACATCATTCAGTTGAAGAATAATACTATTCCCATAGTTTTGGTAGCACTTGAATCAAAATTTGATAATGTTAATTTCATTGTAAATGAGACACATGTTAGCGTTAAGGGATATTGAAAAGCATGACCTTGGCACAAAGGATAAACCATGAAAGATCTCGCTAGGTAGCAATCGAGCAAGGAAGAAAATTAGTCGTATGTCCAATTATTGAAGAAATACCAAGACTACTTAGCATGGTCTTATTTTGAATTGAAAGCATACATAGGGGATCTTTTCTAGCACAAAATTCCCGTAGAAGCACGCCAAGATGTTTAGGCAGGAATAGAGGCCAATCAACCCACTCCTTTCCTTGAAGATGCAAGAATAATTGAAAAAAATGAGGGATGGAGGAATCATACAGCTCTCTGGGTACTCATCATGGGTTACAAACTTGGTACCAATGTAAAGAAGAATGGAGATATAAGGTTGTGTGTGGACTTCAGAAACTTGAATAGAGCATCAATGAAGGATAACTACCCTCTACCAAATATGGATAATATGTTACAATTGGTTACTAGTTCGGAACTGTTATCCACCTTAGATGGTTTTTCTGGATATAACTAGGTAGTTGTGAAGGAATCAGAGTGAATCAAGATTGCCTTTACCACTCCTTAGGGAACATATGTATATGTCAGAATTCCTTTTGGTCTAATGAATGCTAGAGCCACTTTACAAAGAGAAATGGATGTAGCTTTCTCTGGCTATATTAATGATTTCATTGTTGTATATCAAGATGATGTGACTGTTTTCTCAAAAAGGAGTGACCACCTGCAACACTTAGAAAAAATGTTGTTAAGATGCAGAGAGTATGGTATTTCACTAAATCCCAAGAAGTGCCATTTTGGAGTTCAGAAAGAAAAGCTACTTGGACACATTGTGTCAAAGGAAGGGGTCATGATTGATCCTGAAAGGGTAAAGGCCATCAACAAAGTCCCCATTCCAAGAACCAAGAAGGGAATTCAATCCTTTTTTGGGAAGATTAATTTTATCAGGAGATTTATCTCCAACTTTGTTGAACTAACTATCCCAATCACTAGCATGTTAAAGAAAGACCAAAGTATCAAATGGGAAGAGGTAGCTATTCAAGCTTTTGCTAGGATCAAAGAAGCATTAAAGAAATCCCCTATTTTAGCAGTTCCAGATTATAAGAAAGCTTTCCAAATGTTTTCTTTTACTTCATAAATTACTATTTCATTTGTATTGTTGCAGAAGGATGATGAGGGAGCTGAAAGACTAATTTCCTTTTTCAGTAAGGGATTACAAGGAGCTGAGCTAAAGTATACTATCATGGATAAGCAGGAATTTTCTTTGGTAAAAGAAACAAAGGTTTTTAGGCCATATATTCTAAGTTCCAAAATAATTTCTTATGTTCCACACACCATGATGAAATATATCCTATCAGAAATGGAGGTTTCAAGTAAGAGATCCCGATGAGTAAAAAAATTGCAAGAGTATGATATGGATATACAAATAAAAAAATTGGTCAGAGGTTTGGGCCTGGAAAAACTTATGGTAGAGAGCAATCTGCAAACAATTGAGGTAAATGAAGTTGAAGAAGAAAGGTTGAATTTCCTTGAAAAACTAATAAATTTTGAATGGTACAAGGACATCATTTTTATCTCAAACATATATAATGCCCTGAACATTTGAGCAAGAATCAGAAAAGAGCACTTAAGTTAGCTTCCCAAAAATATGTCATTACTAATTTTGGGTTAGCTTGGAAGAACCCTGAGGGAGTTCTCTTAAGATGCATTGCTGAAGATGAAGCCCCTAAAATAATTGTTGATATCCATGGAGGAGTTTGTGGGGGAATTTTTCTAGAAGATTCACACTCATAAGATCTTAAGGGCTGGTTATTGGTGGCCAACTCTCTTCAAGGATACAACTCTGTTGGTGAGAAGATGTGAAAGTTTCCAATGCTTTTCTGGAAGACTAAAAGCTTCAGGATCCCTTCCTTTACATCATGTATCAGTTGAAGCCCCATTTAGGAAATGGGGAATGGATTTCATTGGGAAATTTCTGATCCTTCAAGTGTAGGCCATAAGTGGATACTAGTGGCCATAGATTACTTCACCAAGTGGGTGGAGGCAATCCCCACCAAGAAGGAAACTCACCAAATTGTCATGGATTTTGTCCTGAATCATATCATTTGTAGATTTGGGGTACCTACCAAAATAGTTGTTGATAATGCCATGAGCTTTTGAGCTAAACCTTTGGTGGCTATGTGTCAAGAATATGGGATCAATTTAACATATGCTTCTAATTATAATCCCCAAGGAAATGGAAAAGCAAAGTCCAACATTAAAAATCTATTGAAGATAATTACAAAAACTTTGGAGTTGAAAAAGGAAGTGGGGTGAGAAGTTGAAATTTGTTGTTTGGGATGATCAAATCATTATTAAACGAGATCTTTGGAAAAATCTCATTTGAGTTGGTGTATGGAACTCAAGCTCTGTTGCTCCTGCATATGCAATTATCTTCTCTTCAATTTCTTCAACAACTAGAAGATCAAGAGGTTAGTCCCTATGATGCTCACATAAATCAAATTTTTGAGTTAGATGAAGAAAGAAGGGCATCCCATCAGAGGCATGTGAAATTCAGAGAAAAATTGAAGAAGTTGTTTGATAAAAAAGTGACTCCAAGAGCTTTCAGTGTGGGAGATCTTGTGTTATTATGGGACAACATGCACGAGGATAAGGGAAAACATAGAAAGTTTGATGCATTGTGGATGGGCCCTTATTTAATTGACATTCAAATTGGTGAACATACCTTTTTCTTAAAAGACTTAGATGGGGAATTACTTGAATTGTCATATTAATGGAAGGCATTTGAAACATTTCCTTGATTGATTTCTTAGAATCAAGGTATACTCCA
The DNA here is from genome assembly GCA_018340775.1 of Taxus wallichiana var. yunnanensis. NCBI lineage: Eukaryota > Viridiplantae > Streptophyta > Pinopsida > Cupressales > Taxaceae > Taxus > Taxus wallichiana. The sequence goes on along the minus strand of CM031237.1, from coordinate 951,670,046 downwards.
TTGTACAGTGTATAGTATTTTGGTTTCTTTCTGATTTCATTTTTTTCTATTTTTTTTTTTCCTGGTCCTTGGTGGCCATTTTGTTGGTTTCTCGGTTCATCCTTGGGGGAGTTGGTTATTATTGTTCTACTTTGCAAGCTTGTTCTTTGACTTTGTTGCCCAATGGTTTATTTTTGGCACTTGGTCTACTATTTGTTCTTGTGGCACTCACAGGGAGTGCCCATCCCCGAGTCGAGCTGATGTTGGTGCTCAATTTGATCTCGCCCCGTTTGTCCTTGAAATTATTCGGCCATGAGCTCTATCATATTTTCTATCTCCCCATGTTAATGCGTGGAAGCTCTATCCTTCATTCGGTTGCCATGATTAGTCCTTTCCTTTAGTCAAGGATAATTTTAAATCTAGTATTTGTTTTTCATTCCTCTGTCCATGTGAAATAATTTGTAACTTGGGCGTAAACTTGGTTTTCCCATTCCTTCCATTTTTCCACAAATCACGTTCTATTTTCCTGGAAAAGTATTTCCCAATACTGTGGAAGAGTCGTTTTTTCGATTGAATGTGGCTTAGTGGATCACATTTGGACCTTATATCATTTCCAAATTCTTTGTCCTTAAAGAAAGATTCAATTCAGGTGCAAATGGTGATTTTTTGCATTTTATGGTTTGACGAGTTTCTTTTCCCCATCGATTTATATCTCATCATCTATGGAAATGTGGCCCTTTCTGTTTGGATGTGGCTCGTGGGAAATTTGAAACTCTAAGGACCACTTTAACTCAGAACTTGTCCATGTGGAGGGCCAATGCTCATCCGAAAAATCACCTTTTGGTTTGACCTTGGAGTTGTGCTTGGGGGACACGTGGAGGTTTCCACTACCTTTCCCAGACTTAGACATTTTTTCATGATGTCGGTGTAGTTTTGTCGAGACCATGGACACGTGGAGGGCCGAACTCATTTAAGGATCCACCCCAGGTGGTCCTACCTTAGCATTTTGCTAAGGGGACATGTGGTGAGCCTGCGCTTATTCAGTGGTCTCCACTTTTGAGGACCAACTCAAAGTTACGTCGGGGGAGACACATGGAGGATTCCACCTGGATCCTCCTTATACTTAAACTATTCAATCAACTTTCTAAGGCCCGGGACATGTGGAGGGACTGCGCTTGTTTGGGGACCTACCCTAAATTTTATTTTTAAGAAGTGTCGGGAGGACACTTGGAGGTTTCTGTTCACTCTACCCTTGCTTTTACTTTTCAATGGCAAAGGAAAATTGTCTCGCACCCTAGACACATGGTGCCTTCCATTGGTCCATAAAAATTTTCAAACAAATTTTTAGATTGAGACACGTGGTGAGCCCGTTTTTGTTTGGGGTCTCCACTTTTGGGCACCACATCAAGAGAGTGCCATGGATACACGTGGAAGATTCCACTTGGCTCCTTTTATATTGAGACTTTTAAAGGCCAAAATACATTTTTCTTAGGCCCATGGCATGTGGAAGACCCGCACTTGTTTGAAAGTTTTCCCTTGTACTTCTCCTTTTCAGTTGCACCAAGGAAACATGTGGAAAACTCTAATCTAAAGTTGATAAGAGGCATAATCAATGGTTCTTATGCATTGTATCTATTTTCCACCATTTTTTTCTGAGACTCCGGAGATGAGAATACACACTATTTTTCATCATTTTTGATGAAATTCCTTGTCATTTTTGTCTACAAAGTTCCATTGAATGGATTTAGAACTTAATTTGTGAGTCCAAGGATTGTTAAGGTTGATATTTTGAATTTGGAATTGCTCAGGCACTTGCAAAAATGTGAATTACCAAAGAATTTGGATGCGGGGGTAGAGTTGTAGAGGAAAGAATGGGAAAAGGATGAAATGATAGAGGTTGCAGGTGTAAAAGATGAAAAGGTGTTTTCTCAAGGGTGAAAAGGATTTCCTATCAGATCCAACTATATAGAGCCTCTAGAAAATGATTAAAATGGGGATTTCTCACATGATATAATCAAAATGATTAAAAGGACTATCAAAAAGTTGTGGCATGGCATCCTAGTCATTAGTCGAGGGTCTGAGAAACGTGATCAATTCATGATTTTTCCACCTGGCAGCTTTCGGGCATGAATTTGTTAAACGTCACTTTCTAAGGAAAATTGGCAACAAGAAAAGGTTCCTTGAATATTCTTCTTTTTGGGGGGAAAATTGAGCAAGTGAAATGTATAAATGCAATGATAATACTCTTGCAAAGGGTCGGGGTTGAATTCTTAGAGAAAATTTGAGAGATCCTGTCTTCCCGAGATACCAATCTAAGAAACCTATTAATTTATTATGTATTATATCTCAATCATGTCAAGTTGGTTGCAAGTGTACAACCATTGAAAATATCTAACACTATTTGAAGAAAATTTCCCTACTGATGAATCTAATCAATTTCAAGTTAATTTGTGTCAATCTTGGAGCAATTTGTGTCTTCTTTGTTTTAGAATGTGTTTAAGTAGTTTTTGTTATTCCTATTACAATATTGTGTTAAATTCCCTCTGAATCACACAGGATCTCATCCCTGTAATAGTTTAGTGGCATTTGCAATTTCATTTCAAGAAGAGCCTTCATCCTGCAATGAGATAAAATATTTAAAATCACTTCACTGTCATTTTTTGATAAAGATTGTTTGTAAGCCTTTGAGTGTATCTTAGGCGTGAGGAACCAAGGGAATTTGGTGTTTTATTGAGTCTTTAGCTTAAGCCTTCATGTTAAATTCTTAGAGATTGTGTGAAACTGTGCAAATTTGGGCCTCCATTGATGCACACCTTTTGGTTGAAGGAATATTTTAGTTATTGTAAAACTATTTGTGATGTATCTTTCCAATTATTGTGAATTCTCTCAAAGATCTGGTATAATCAATTTTATCTTGCTTAATCTCCCACCAAAATTATTCAAAAACAATGAATTCATCCTGAACTAGCCCCATTTTCCCTATGTGTCCACAAATGTATACATTCTACTACCAAAATATGCATAAGCAATCAGGATTCCATAATGTCTTTAGTAACCTTATTGCATCTAGGAAATATCACCATTCTTTAGAAGTGACAACTCGTCGAGTTAAATTGTGGTACATTGATCATATTTTCTCAGGGTCTCCTTTCAGATTTGTGAAAATAAGGATATTTTCATTCTCCTTCACCGACAGAGGTTACAAAACGGGTCCTCTCACCCTGGTTGAAAGGCACGGCCTTAAGCAAAGTGAGGATATATCAAATCCTTAATGAGGGTGCTATCTATTTCTACGATTCTCGAGTGACAAAGAGTTATAAAAATCCCATCCCCGGCCTACAAAATGACACATAATATGATATGTTTGTCTCTCAGTGTCTTATTAAATCTTTGATGTTGCTCAATTTCTAAGGGAGAATCAATTTGGATACCAACACACCCTTACAATGAGCTCACCATCAATAAGCTATTATGAGCTCACCATGAGTCATATCCAACTCAAGTATACCTTTATAATTCATGAGCTCATCCAGTAGCTCACTGAGCTAATTGGCGAGCTAAAAATTAGCTAGACCCCCGAATGGCCCATTTGGGTAATTTTATACCATTTTTTAAATTTTTCAATAATGTCTCCCAAATTTTTTGATCTTTGGAGGGCAAGGAGAAATTTTGGAAGACCCTAAAACTTATTTTCTCATTTTATCATTTTTTCCCATTTTGGCCAAATACGATCTGTGGGCCCCACATTTCATCATTTTTTAAGTTGATCTTAGGGTCAAAACCTAGAAGAGGAAAAAAATCCTCAATATGATTTTCACTCCCGAATTCACTGAATGTGCTCCTGAACCACTTGATTTCTCTCTGTAACCTCAAGTTTCTTTTGTGAGGTCATGTTGTAATGTGTCGTCCAATTTTTCCCGAGGTGCAAAATTGGATAACAATAACTTTGAGGCTATCAAACATGCATTTTGATATCAAATTATCTAAGCTAGTTATAAAAAGGGTTTTGTGAGTGATTAATTCTAGAGCCGTAAAATGAAGAGGATATTTGTTCAATGCTCTAACATGTTCAAGAAAATTTTGAATATGCTCCATATACACATTATTTTAGCCATGACATATTGCACTATCTCCAAATAGTTCAATACCCCAAGGCTCTACCAAGGCCAAGAAATGGTATTTTAGACTCTTATATATCCACTTTTCTCTTGTTGATGGCATCATTTTATATAAAAGACATAAATGGAGTCCTTTTGAGGTGCGTCAAGGTGGATCAGATTGAGAAGGTCCTACATGAGTTTCATGATGTTGTTCCTAGGGGTCACTTTTACCGAATGAAAAAAACTCTCAAAATAAGGAAAGGTGGCTATTATTGGCTAAGTTGTTTTAATAAATATTATGCATGGGTGAAAAAATGCGGGAAATTTTCCTTTTCGGATGTAAAGATATATTAGCAAACTATTCTACTCCACCCCATCTCTATAGATGAACCATTCATTTAATGGGAATTAGATTCCATTGGGGTAATCAATTTACATTAAATATTATGTCATGAGTGGACCCTCACAATCATAGACTACTTCATTATGTGGAGAGACGCGATTTATTTGAAGGATAAAAATGAAACTAGTATATTGAATTTTACGATGGTATTGGGACCATATTTTATGTTCCTTCCACAATCATTTCTAACAATTCTTTGGTATTCCTTGGAAAAAATCATTGATTGGGCTATCAACGTGGATAATATTTAGGAAAAGCTTTGGACTATTACCCCTAAGATAATTGAGGCTAAATCAACAAACAAGAATGTCGTAAGGATCATAAGAATAACTTTAGAGTGAAATCGGATGGATTGGCATTTAAATCTGAAATCATTCTTATCGACCGATAGAATCACTCCCAATAGATCAATAAAAGTTCCCTTTCAATCTTCTCGATGGAAAATAAGAAAATTTACCAATATCTATTGAATTACCAAAAATTAAGCTCATCAATCCTCGGAAATGCTTGAAGTTGGAGCCATGGAGATCAGATATGCAGAGCTCATGGAGCTAGAATAAATAATAGAACATTAAATGAATAAAATGGACAAATATCAAGCTCACATTAAGGGATACTTTAATTGGAAATAAGTAGCTAGGATATTTCATGAAGGAGATCTTGTTCTCAAATGGAACCAAAATAGAGCCAAATCGGGAAGGTATTCAAATTTTAAAGCTTTATGGAGTGGTCCCTATGTTATCTCAAGATGAAATCCACACAAATCTTTCCATTTTTGAAATTATATAGATAAGAACTTGTGATTCCATTCAAAAAATATACCTTAGTCATTGCATTTGAAGAATGCATTCTACCTTGTACATAGTAGTTTAGTTTTAATTCCTCCCAATTGTTTTTAATGCATTATTTAGTTGGTAGTGTAGCTTCCTTTCCCAAAGTTTTTCACATGTTTTTGGCTACCATGGATGGTAAAATAGAACAACTAAGGACTGAGATAAATCAAATGTCAAGCAAGGTGGAGCTGTTTGAAAATTTTGACAAAAGCACACATGATGTAACTGATATTCTAAGAAGCCAAAGAGATACAACAAAAAAATAGGCTTAGGATACAAGTAAGAAAACAAGGATGATAGAGGAGCATATCAGAAGAATGGAAAGAGTAATCCATAACCATCTTACACCACCAACAAGAAAATGAACAATAATTCCAAGTGGACCAATCCCTATAGACACTCTTATGCAATTAGGTACTCCCACTGCTTTTATGGTTACTTTTTTCATGAAACATGCTTGGTCATAAAGCTATCAAGTGTAAGAAAAATGCTAAAGGTCATGATAGGAATTATAACTCACAAAATTTGAGAAGAGACAAGGTTGTAATGTGTTATAACTGATAAAATATTGGACACATAGCAAAGGCATACAATCAGAACCCTCTGAGAAAGGATAGAAAAGTATATGTGGTAAATTCATATCCTACAAAGAAGGTAGAAAAAACTATGATAGCACAAAATACATTTCATCTTCAAGATGAGGGAACAATTTTGTATCTTGACATTGGTTTCTCAAGTCACATGATAAGTGACAATAAAAAATTCACTTATCTGTCTAAGAATGCCTCGGGAGTTGTCGATTTGGAGACAACAACTCAACAAACATTGTTGGTAAAGGATCATTAATCCTTGATAATGGAAATAAGTCACTAAAAATGTACTATATGTGGAAGGTCTCAAGCATAATCTCCTAAGTGCTATCCAAATTTGTAAGAAAAGATACACATTATTTTTCCATGACCAAGGTTATGACATGAGAGAAATAAAATCAGGAAATAAGATTAGAAAATCAAAGATAACTATGAATAACATGTATGTGTTAAAGGAATTCCACAAAGAGAAGTTCCTTAAAACCAAAATATATTAAATATGAAAAAGGGTAAGGATGCTTAAAATTTGACACCTACAAAATAAGATCAATGGATGTGTTAGAAACATGCCAAGAATAATCAAAATGACACACTTTGTAAATCTTTCCTACATGGGAAACAAACTATGAGGAAATTAAAGTCAAAAGAATATTCCACATCAAGGCCATTAGAACTGATACACACTGATCTTGTTAGATGAAAAAGAACTGCAAGCATCCAAAGAGATGAGTAATTTATGTTGCTAATTAATGACTTTACTAGAATGTCTTGGGTTGCATGTTTGAAAGAAAAATCAAAGGCATTAGAAAGGTTTAAGGCATTCAAATCCTTAGTGGAAAATTAAAATAATATAAAAATCAAATTCTTAAGGTCGGATAGAGGTGGTGAGTTTTGGTCCAATGAGTTTGATGTTTTTGTAATAAAATGGAATAAGGAGGCAGTTTTCATCAGTAATGACACCTCAACAAAATGGGGTGGTTGAGAGAAAGAACATGATAGTCCAAGAGATGGCTAGGACAATGTTGAATGAGTCCAAAATTTCATATGGTTATTAGAGAGAGGTAGTGTGTACAATTGTATATATCTTGAATAGGGCACAAATAAGAGTGAATAGCAATAGGACACCATATGAACTTTGATGAGGCATACCAAAAATGTAAAGCATCTTAGAGTGTTTGGGAGTAAATGCTACATCAAGAGGGATGAGGAAAATATAGGAAAGTTTGATTCTAGATGTGATGAAGGGATATTTATAGGATATTCTTCAATAATTTCAGCATATATATGTTATAATAAAAGACTCCAAAAGATCATAGGAAAAAAATATGAAGTTTTATTATTCTTATCCCTTGAAGATCAAAACTCAACCCAAAAGAGATGAAGAAGAAGTAGAAGATAAACCTCTTTACATAGAAGTTCAAGAAGTTGACAAAGAGGAAGAAAGCACTCATGAAGAATCAAATGAAGAGAAAGAGAGACCAGAAACAAAGATAACTTTGAGGTAGGTAAATAAATATCATCCATGTGATCAGATTATTGGAAATAGAGATTCAGACATACTCACAAGAAGAAGATTAAAAAAATTAAAAACTTGTGATAATACAACTCTCTTATTCATGGTAGAACCCAAGAATCTTGAAGAAGCTATAAAATATCAACATTTGTTCAAATCAATGAATGAGGAACTTGATCAAATTGATAAGTGTGAAACTTGGGATCTAGTCCCTAAACCCAGGGAAAAAAATGTTATCAGCACTAAATGGGTTTTTAGAAAAAATATGTATAAAGATAGAGTCGTCACTAGAAATAAGGTAAGGCTAGTTTTTAAATCCTCAACTCAAGTGGAAGGAGTATACTTTGAATATACATTTGCACATGCGGCAAGGATGGATTAAATTATAACATTCTTATCCTATGCTAGCTTCAAATGATTCAAAGTTTGTCAAATGGATGTGAAGTCAACATTCCTAAATGGCACCTTAGAAGAGGAGGTTTACATAGAACATCCAGATGGTTTCATACTCACATATGAGCATGACTATGTATGAAAACTAAAGAAAGCACTCTATGGTTTGAAGAAAGCCCCTAGATCTTAGTATGAAAGGCTAGATAAGTACCTCATAGAGAAAGGATTCAAGAGAGGAGATGTTGACAACAATCTATATGTCAAGAATGAAAATGGGCAGCTAGTTGATAGTGATAGTCTATGTGGATGACATTATTTTTGGTAGTAAAAAGAGAGAATGAAAAAAATATTTGTAGAGGCTATGAAACAGGAGTTTGAGATGTCAATGTTGGGAGAGTTGACATACTTTCTTGGGCTGCAAGTGAACCAATCAACATATGGCATATTCATAACTCAAGAAAAGTACATCAAGGAAATGTTGAAAAAAATCATATGGAAGATTTCAAAAAGGTAAATACTCTCATGATCAAATGATGTAAACTAAGAAAATAATATGATACTCCAAAAGTAGATCAAAAATTGTACATATCTATGATAGGAAGCTTGCTCTATACCACAGCCTCTAGGCTTGACATCATGCAGGTAGTTGGACTAGTAGGAAGATATCAGGTTGATCCAAGAGAAATCCATATGCATGTTGTCAAAAGAATATTTAGATACCTCAAAGGAACTCTTTCTTATGGTCTATGGTACCCAAGGAGTAAAGAATTCAGTCTAAAATCATACACAGATGTTGATTGGGCAGGTAATGTGGATGATAGAAAGAGCACTAGTGGTGGGGTTTTCTTTCTAGGTGAGTGTCTTGTGTCCTAGATGAGTAAGAAGAAATCCTCAATAACATTATCTACTTGTGAAGAAGAATATATTGCAACTTCTACATGTTGTACATAAGTACTATGGATGAGGAAAACATTGAAAGACTACAAAGTGGAGTATGAAGGGCCCACTCCTATCTATTGTGATAGCATAAGTGCAATCAGTGTATCCAAGAACCCAAGTAATGCATTCCAAAACCAAACACATCCCAATCAAGTACCACTTCTTGAGAGATAAATTCAATGAGTGAAAATTCAAAATTGAATATGTGCCTACCAAAGAGAAGCTAGCATACCTTTTGACAAAACTATTATGAAGAGTAGTATTTGAACATTTGAGACAGAAATTGTGTGTTGTACCTACTCCTAAACTTCATTGAATACAATTCAGCAAGGAGAGATAATCACAATTTCTTTAGCTCCAAGAAATGAGAAGAACATGCATGGACATAGGGGGCATGGTTCTTGAGAAGATTCCCTTTTTCATTCATGGAAAAAGGGGGAGAATGACAAGGTGAAGGATTTTTTTTCCATCAATAAAAAAGGGGAGTTTGTTGAAAAAGTTGTCATTGATGTCAAATATGCTTGAGCATGGGCTTGAGTAGGTATGTCACTCTTCATGATTTATTATTGAAGTGTGTTATAGTGTCTTGTGTCTTGCATTGTAGTGTCTTACTTTGATTCAAGGTCTTGTCATTGGTTCAAGGTCCTAACATAAGTTCATGAGTTCATCAAGAGTAGCATAGTGTGGTCACAAGGAGTCGAGGCTTGGTCATCAAGTTGTCCTTTTTTTTATATCAGTGTCTATATCATGCTCCTTAAGTCATAAATATGTGTCTCATTTTTCTTTAGGTGTCTCCAAGGGTCAAGTAGTGATTGGTTTAGGAGTATGTTGATGCATTTCTTAGGTGTGTCTCAAAGTCCCAAGGTAGAGTGAGCTTGTAAAAATTATTGGTTCTTGGTATGGAGGAAAATGGTGTTTAAATTGTCTCCTAATGTGTCTCATAGGTGTGAGAGTGATCATTAGGTCACATTTGGTGTTCAAAGTGGAAAACAAGCTAAACTAGGCCTAGTGCAAAGACTTATTCCCATAAGGCCATGGTGAGTAAAGTTTTGCAGGTGTTACAAGGTGTTCAAAGTTTATTAAGTATGGATAATCCTTATACAATGCATATGAAGGTGCAAAATGTCATAAATAAGGTATTTGAATCTTGAAGGAGACCTAGTGCAAATGAAGACTTGAGAACATGACCAAGAGTCCCAGGAAAATGAGATGGGTCAAGAAAATTCAGAGAGCCTCATGAAAAAAAAACCATGGTAGATAATGGAGGCATGATTTCTCATGGTTTGAAAAACATTTGAGGGTCATAAAGTGAAACACAAGCATGTAGAGTCACATTCTCCATTTCTTAGTAGTTGCTCTAAATTTCTAATGATTCTTCAAATAATTCATAATAGTAATTTTTAAGGAAATTGGGATAGAAATAAAATACAAAGATTTTGATATCAAAAGATGATGAAATGAAAAAAACTTATCTAATTTTAACGCTCATTTGATGCATGTTTTAGACATACAAAGGACTCTCCAGTGGTCACGAAAAACCCTTTGTGCATCGTGAATTTGGATGTACCATATAGAAAAGGACTGGTTTTGATGAAATTTCTAGGTACATGTGTATGTTGGGTAACTCACGAAGAAATTTATGGTGTTCTAGATATATCTTGATGTATCTCAATTTCTCACAAAGTTTTTTGACCAAGGTGTGTGAGAAAAAATTGAATTGAAGGTGAATTTTTCTTGCATACTGCTTGAACAGTGTGCATGCTATAGCTAATCATGGCGTTTTGATTAAATTTTTGTATGTTAACATGTTTTTTAAGCATAAAATGGTCATCAAAATTTGATATAATCTCAATATGTATTATTGGATTCAAATTTATTCTCTCATGTATTGAGTTGAATTCTTTATCCTATTTATTTCAACTTCCATATTTGTATTCTCAAGAAAGCTAGTAACCTAAGTTGAGCTGGTAACTTTTTCTTAATGACCAATGTATATAAGTCCTTGGTCATGGTGTACAAGCCCTCAATTAAATTTTCCAGTAGCATGAAAGTGGAGGAAAATTTGGATTGAGCCTCCAAACATCAAGCTATGGTTTGGTGTGTCAAAACCCTCTTGATGCATAGTTTTCATAAAACCATATTTTTGACCCTATTGATATATTTTTGGACAATAAAATGGGCCTGAGAAGCTACATAATATTCATGTTATCATTTAATGTGTTCCTAAAATCATGGTTAACTAAGAATGTTCATGTTTTCTTCAAATGTCACAACTTTGCAAGATTGTGTTGAGAAAAACAGTGATGTCTGTCATACTAAATCTTGCAAAATGAATAAATCCATTGATGATATAACCTTTTAAGTATGGTAATTGGTGATATGATCATAAAACTTCATATCCAAGATATGAAAATAGTAGGATACATGTCTTTCATGACTTGACAAGTTTTCTATTTGCTAGTTTTCAAATCTTACTATGACTAAGAATGCATAATTGTGACTAAAATGGTAAGAAAATGACTGTACTCTCCATCCAAATGGTCTTCAAGATTTTATAAGTCCATCTTATAGTTCTAATATCTTGATAAATTCTTGATAACAGTCCACAATTTGCACCTTTTTGTATACTCAAGTGTGTTCTTCTTCTTCTAGTACTTTTGTGCTCAAATGAGGTTTGTAAGGAGAATGGAAAAAATGGAGAACATAAAGTGATATTAGAGCATACTAGGAGACTGAATAACATGGTTTCATGCACAAGACACTTGGCACATGGTCAGAGAGCTAAAATACAAACCCATATTTTCTTGTCTAGAAGAAAAATCTTGTGTAACAATTGGAAAAGGAAGTTTTCAGGGTCTAACTCATATTTTCTAAGTTTGTAACAAAGCTCGCCGGATGGTTGAAGCATATTTTTTGTCTCTTATATGTGCATGAAGAGTCATTTCGATGAATAAATTAATGGAATATGAAACAAACGTAGCAAAGGAAATGTTAACTCACTTTGGCAGTTTGTGAATTGTCTCTTGGTCTCCTTGGTTGAGTTGAAAGAAGAAGGAAGACATGAAGGTAAGAATATGAAATTTAAACAACATGAAAGAGAATTTGTTTGTGTATAAATAGGATATATGTTGTATGAGATTAAGCTTTCTATGAAGAGAAGAATGATGATGTGTAAATTTGTGAAGATAGGTGAAACATGAAGTAAAGAGTTGAAATAGTGTTCAAAAGGTTTTGATGTAAGAAAACAAGGTGAAGGTGATCAAAATTCATTTGATGAAATATTGAGTTGTAGATCAACCAGTTGGGAGTGAGCTTCCTTACAATTAGGTGCTTATAAAATAACATTCAAGTGGGTGTTTGGCATTGAATTGCATTAGGTGCCTCAAAACTGGATTTGGTGCTTCAAGGTGAGTGGGTGCTCACCACTTGGTGAGATAATTGTAATTATTACAGGATAATTGTCCTTGATATTGCTCTAGTTTCAATAAAATTTCTCCGTTATTCTGTTTCCCACCTTACATGTTGTGTCCTTATGTGTTTTTGTCTCTTCTTCCATGATACCATGTTTTGATTAGTTCATTTCTTAAAAGGATAATGAATGAATGTTGTATTGATTGTTAAGTTCAAATTCACAAGTTTTAGAAGGCACTGATTCACCCCCTCCCCCTCTCAATGCTTTAATGTTCAACACTCCATCAATTATACCTAATTTACTCCTACTCACAATATGTTTCTTCTTTCCCCAATATTATTTCCACTTCCCTATCTATTGTGAAGCCTTGATTCTCTCTACTGACCTTTCCATTTTCTTTTCTTCCTTCCGATCCTTCTCGTACCCTTCCATATTTATCTTTAGATCCATCCCATTCCCATTCATCTTGATCTTCTAGGATTACATCCCTTTGGACATACTTGACTATTCAATACTACTTTGAATTCATGCCATGGCATTTTCCATGCCTAGCATTTTGACAAAAATGGTAATTGTCTAACAAATTTTCCTCTTAGTCCTTATAAAAAGTGTGCTTTACCAAAATCAAATGAAAAATAATATTAAACCTAAATCTTAGTTATGTACCTATCAATAGTAGTCTACATCCAATGATCAATAGCACAGTCCATGTAACATCAAATTTGTGTGATGTTTACTCTTTTTCTCTTTCGATTTGTATTAATCATTGGATTCATATCTAAAGAAATATAGTTCTAAATGATATAACCAAGAGACTAACTTCTCTAGGAGATTTCACAAGAAAAGATCATGAATGTATCCCTAGATATGTTCCAAAAAGATTCTTTCAGGTTGATATTCTGTCCTTTGTCTCTTCATCTTCCTCAATTTTTTCATCTTCTCCTCTAGCAATCCTTCTACATCTCTTTATCCTAGTAAGCATATTTTTATTTTTTTCTTGGAAATAGAACCAGTGTTATAATAGGTTCCTTGATCACAACATCACAACTTGCAACAAGTTTTAGTCTAGATTAAGATATAAAATGGAAATATAGTTATGCTTCAATTGCGTAATAGACAATATACAATATTCAAGCGTAAAGAGACAAATAATAGAAATTACATAAGGTAATTAGAATTAACTAAATATATATTATAACACATATGGAAAAAGTGACTATACTAAAGTACTTTTTTTAGGATCCAAGCTTAACCTTTCTTGCAAATAGGAGTACATATTTTTACACAAAAATATGATGATTATTGTGTTAGTTTTCCTTACATATCCTTTTCGTTTATTTAAAGGATTTTCATTCTTCACCTATGCGTATATAAGATATACATTCCATATTTTTTCTTATACTAACTATATACATATAAAAGTATTGCAAAATCATGAACTATATACATGTCTTATTATTACATCTTACTATAACACACCTACCCCTACTTAGTTTCCAGTTTTAGAATTAACAAAAAAACATTTTACGGGCTATAATTTTCATATTTCACTATTTTGCACATCGATTTCTTCCATGTCCTAACATATATAACTAAGTTTATTTCTCCCCATGTCTATTTTAAAAGTTGCATGTATTTTATCTATCATTATAAGAATAAAAACATTATTCTTATTTTGAATGGCTAATGTTGGAAGCTAACTCATTAGCATAGAAACCTATTATAAACCCTTTCAAACTCTTTATTGTTATGCACTTCCCATTAGACTATATTTAATTAAAACCAAATTATGAGTTTAGATTTCACCTTCTTCAAACACTATTTTCCCTAGGGTTTCATATATGCATTGTATATTTGGATCAAAACATTATTTTCATATATTATATGCCCTAAATATAGTTTTCAAAAAAAAAATCTAGGGTCTAATGGTTAGACCTTCCCTTTTGGTCTATTTCAAGAGCTTCCTAATTGTTAAATCACCTTTCATAACATATATTAAACAAATACATTTTTATTTTCAAATTATTGTCATATTTTTAAATGAAAACCTATTTTGTTTGGAATATTTTTAGCACAATTATTAGAGAGTTAAAATTACTAATTTTCAAAATAATTGCATAATAAAAATATATATATGAAAAAAATCCAATTACTTGGAGCATTATATTCCACATAGTCAACATCCAAAATATCTTTTAGGTTTGTTTAATTCTCTAATTATTTTCATAAATGAAATTTTACGATGGTCATTTTTTTCTTAAAATACTTTTGGGTCTAATCTTCTATGGTCTATGGTCGTCAACCTCTTATTCCTAATTTATTTTATACTATTGATTCAATGGTGAATTATCCTCTAGGTAATCAAGGCTTATTTTGATGAACCTACCATGCAATTCCTTGTGTTAATTAAAATCCATCGTGTATGTAAAGACACTCTCTATGAAGTATTTCTAGGACTTAAAATTTCTCTTGCTACACCCTTATTGTCGTAGCTTCCATCCTAAGTGATTTCAATGTGTTTGATGAAGTGATAAACTTATTATTTATCACGGTTAGAATAAATTCAATGAATCCACCATGTCTTTCCTTGATTACATTCAATCTAATCCTAAATTTAAGGATATCATGCATGGTGTATTTCAGTTTGCATGAATCCATCCTAACAAATACCTTGTATATGTGGCCTCTTTTCTCATGATAAATTTTATTTTGAACTTCATCTACATCCTATTCATGTTTTCCATTGTGATCATATCTCTTTATCTTCTATTAAAATGAACATTAACAATGATATTATTTCTATTGATAGTGTTACAATGGAATCTAATTCTCGTCATGAGATACCTATTTTTATACTTATCGTCCATCTACTAATAAGGATACTTCTTACACAATAATTTTTTTTCTCATGGATATACTGACTATTATTGCATATATAATGCGTATATGTTTTATAAAAACCCATATCCTCCTTCTTAAAGTTACAATTATTATAAATTTTACAAATACCACTTTACACATTATTAGTTCCCCATCTAATGTTATGAAAAATGCTACATTATTTCATATAATCTTATTTGCACTATACATGATAAACTTGTGTATTATTTTGGTCACATATTGCATGCACGATATCACTCATGTTAATTTTACATATGTTGATTTATATACACCACAATATGTCTCTACTACTACTAACGATTACATATCACTTCTTCTCCTTATGGTTGACATTATGTCTCTCCCTATTTTATAAGTGGATATAAAAACCTCATGACATTGAGTCTCTTTAATATGTTGCACATCCTTAGGTTCATCTATTACTATTTACTACTATCCAACTTGTTTATTATTACTTCTATCAGTATTGAGATTAGTGCTTTTACTCTTTCCATGTAAAATACTAATGGTATACATGATTTTTTTGATAATACACTTATATGTATTCCACATGTGGCTAATCCTTTTCTCTATATGGGTTTTTCCCATCACACTCTTATCAATCAATCTTTTAAGTCACATATTATTCTATGGAAAAAACTTTCTCTTAGGCCTTTGGATTTGTCCCTTTTATATGTATCCTAATTGTTAGGATCTTCTAATCTTAGTTATTCTATAGAACATACCATGACACATCTATATTTTACACAAGACTATCATTTTTTTATTATGAAATATTTGATCCCTATGCCCCCTTCACCCTTTAAGTGCCCTATGCCTTTATATGGGGCTATAATTGGGTATCTCTTGTGCTATTTCCTTTCATATACAATCAAAAATATTCAAGTACTACATTATACAACTAATGCAAATATGTGTAAAAATATAAAACCAGGACATGCTTATTGGTTTCTCTAATAGATTGTTAATACATATTTTTGTCATATTTTTAGATAAATAGAATATATATTCCTTACACACATGAATTCATGAGATATATTTATCTATATGAAGGATATGATGGCAATGCAAGAGAGTGCAAAAATGTTTTATTTTTTATTACAAAATGTGAAGAGCATATAAATACAAGGAAACAAAGTGGTTATGAAGTAACCACATGATAGGGAGGCATAACTACCTTAACTAATATAATGTAATATGACTACATTAGTTTATTTACACTAGATGGATTTTGATGATCTTCGGTTTGTTTCTCTGCCTCCATGATAGAATCTACTATACTTTTGCATTTTTGATATCGACAACTTTTTGTCAAATTCTTATATCTTATGAGGACTTCCTCAAATTTCCCATTCATTACCTCTTTTTTCTAAATTTTTGCAGGAAAATGACATCGGGATCCATTCGATCTAAATACCTTCCATGCAAAGAACCATCTCGAGGTCATACATACTAGTTTGTCGGGACCCTTGTCTACTTCCATTCTGTGGATTTCAGTAATTCAAGTTGTTTATTGGTGTCTATTCTAGCAAGACATGGTTGTTATTTCTCTGAAAAAATATTGAATCCTTTTCTAATTTTCACATATTCTATGAAAAATTTATTCAAGCAGATCAAGGCAGCCCCTTATTTTCCTCCACTCATATCGAGGGGGGAAATTATGTCAAAGAAACTCTTGGCATTATTAAAGGATCACAACATCACAAAAACTTGATTTACCCATATACTCCCTAGTAGAATGGAATTATAGAATGTTGCAATTAGACTGTCATGGAGATGGCTCATTGTGAAGTTGGAGAATAGATTTTGGGAAAAAGTAGTCCATATAGTTGTATATTTTTGAATCGATCACTTGCAAATATCTTGCAGGAAAAGACACTAGAATAGGTATGGAATAATCACAATCCTTTGATCTCCTATTTTAGATTGTTTCATTGTAT
The DNA here is from genome assembly GCA_018340775.1 of Taxus wallichiana var. yunnanensis. Lineage (NCBI taxonomy): Eukaryota > Viridiplantae > Streptophyta > Pinopsida > Cupressales > Taxaceae > Taxus > Taxus wallichiana. The sequence goes on along the minus strand of CM031237.1, from coordinate 951,653,043 downwards.
ATCATATATGCATGTCCTGACTAAGAAAAGGAAGAAGATTGATGTGAAGACACTCTAGTGTATGTTTTGGGGTAAAACACTACTTGAAAGGAATATCATCTCATGGATCCCGAGATAGAAGATATATGAGAGACGAGATGTGGTTTTGATGACTCATCATTTGACTTATTCCCATAAAAAGAGGAATCAATAATGACCTCCTCTCATAGATTTATCTCATATTCATATGATGAGCATGAGGATTACTCACAAAAGAAAGATGAGATGCAAGGATAATTTTCCATTGATCTTTGTAATTTGGAAAATAATTTTTCACATCAAAGCAACCTCAACATCCGAAGTGGGTGCGAAGCACTAGAAGGGATTCCAACCTACACTCTCTTCCATATACTTTATAAGGTGTCATAACGAGAAAATAGGTAGAGGAATAAATCTATGATACTCTTGAAGGAGATTAAAAAGTAAATTGAAATGGTTTATTTCAAATCACAACATGCAATATATACAAAAAGAAGTGGAAGGTGGTTACCAAACTAAAGGTTCCACGTAGTCAATGGAGGAAATCACTCACAAATATAACAATGTAATATACTACTAATTAAGATAAAATCCCCCTTATTACATTGTTTTTACAAATTTACTCCCAAAACATAATATTTTTTTCAATTCACCATCTTGTTGAGTCATGACGTGTCCTTTATACTTCTTGTGAAGAGGATATCACTTGGATTTCTATGAATCGCTTTGACAAGATGTGCTACTCTTTGTTAAAATTATAGATGAAGAGTTCCAATTTGAGCTTAGTATGCTCATGCGGTGAGATGTGGATGCTCCTAAGGTATTTTTATATCATATTTATCATAGCCTTCTATAAGATTGGCATGAGTCTTCTCGGTCCTGGATGTCGAATAAGAATCACTAATTATGTCCTCAAATTTCAAGTTTTGGGGACTTGTAAGAAACATAGAGTAGATATCAATTCTCTCATGGGATTCACTTAAGATCTTCAAATTTTACACATCTATACAATGATTTGTAATATTACTAACATCCTTGGGCATGATTTTAATGCTCTCATATTGTTTATCTTGTTATCCCTGTAAAATTGGCGAGGAAATTTTACAAGTAACCATACCAAAATTTTGTTCTGGTTCCTCGTCGGGGTCCCTCAGCGTTCAGAATGTTGTAAAATCCCTTTCCGGGAAATCTAGTTTTCCAAACTTGGTCATTTTGGTCCTTTTTTGGCTGGGCACACCTTTTATCTATGCAACATAGGGTAAACTTGTGCCCCCTTTATTTCCTTTGGCGCACCTTTTGAAGTGTTGACACATCAATTGTTGTGCCTTCCGTGATGTGCCTTTCTTTCCCTGTGCCAAGGCACATGCGCCTTCCTGTCAAAAAAAATGTTGTTCCATGTTTTGGTGCGCCAAGGCACTCAAAATCCAATGTTGACAGTACTAAATTTGTGCCAAGATGCGAGATAATTCCATGCTGACAAAAACATATCCGCGCCAAAGGGCGCAAGGTTTTCCATGTCGACACACATTTTGGTGCACCTCTTTAAAAAGTGGTTGGTGCATTTATTACACTTTTGGCTATATATAGGCGCATCCACCCTGTCACTTTCACAATCAAAAACACGTGAAAATCTTTATTCCTCTGCACCTGTCAAAGCATGCCCATCATTCTCATGTCGCATTTGTGGACCCCACTTCGTCTCTCTCATTCTATATATTCCGGGTAAGTGGTTCTTACTCCTCTTGTGTTTTGTTTTTTTGGTTGTTTGTGAGGTAGGATGAAATGGATCTGAGAAACCATAAACCCCTCCTGCCATTCTTGCAAATCTTCCCTCCCAAGCCATTTTCACCCTCTTTCCAGATCTGCTGGCCAAGAGGGCTCTGTCTCAAAAGTGAACCCAGATCTCTTTGCTATGCCCCCTTCACCATCTAAATCCATGAAGAAGGAGGCCTAAAAGACCACAAACCCATCAAGAAAGGAGAGAAAACCTAAAAGTTGGTTCTGAGCCACATTTTTCTCTTGGTGCAATCGCCACCCTTGTTACAGAAAACATAGTCGCGCCAAGAGGGCGCACTGACCTTGATTGTAGCACACAAAATCCCTGCACCATGCATAAACCAAGTAAATCCTAAACCCGGTCGTTGGCGTAATCCCACTTACAACAACATAAGTGTTATGCATTAAATTCTTGCGCCATGCCAAAGACCCTCCCCTCTTTTCGCACATAAATTTAGTGCTACACGCATTAATCATACACCCTTTGGCGCACCAAAATCCCATGTTACATGTGAATTTCCTGCGCCATTGGCGCATCCTGCTCCCATGCAACACCAAACTTATTTGTGCCTAGTATAAAATTTCATGTAGTGGCGCAGGCACACCCCTGTCTATAATAACAATGATGTTATATGCAAAATCCTTGCACCCTGCACCCTTTGGCGCTGATTTATTCCTTGTAACACTCTACTTCAGTGCACCATACTATTAACCCCTGCAGCCCTACAAGTGTACTCGCGCCTGCACCCTGAGGCCTTAAAATTGCTAACTCCTCATTCTGTGATGCTTTAATGGAAGATCTGATGGCTAACATGGCTCTTTTGCATTGGACTTCACTCCTTCTTCTTGTAGATCAGCAACTAAACTCAAATCCACATATGTCTACATCAAGCAAAAAGGCCAACCAAGTCAAAGGGTAAGGCTAAGCTTATAGAGGAAGAGATGAAATACAAGTATCAAAGGGTCAGAATGCCCGAGTCCTAGGCAGAATGTGACCTAGACATTAGAGATTCCGAACTCGGCCACATCGACATGGATGATTTTTGGGCCAGAACTAGGAGGGTCACAGGCAGTCCTTGGATGGACAAACTGGTGGGCAGTGGTCTACATTTTGTTGGGGGAATCCCCATTAGCACAGTAAATAATGAGTTTATGATGGTGGTGGCCCACTATTTACAACAAAGACACAAGGTGTGTCGAAAATGAAAAGGGCGAGGTCATAATCAACCTCACTTCCCGGCACTTTGAGATCATGCTAGGCATTCCCCACCACCAACATTTTGTGGCTGTAAGCCAAGAAGACTGCACTCAAGGCATGGGAGGATAATGAGGAAAAATGCATGCAGCTGATGAATGAAGTGTACTTAAAGAATAAGAAGGTGATAACCAGGTGGCCATAGGTTATTCACCGTAGCAACTTCTCGAGGAACTGAGTGATACCATCACCTTCCTAAGTAGAGTTTTTGGGCTTTCTGATGCCCATTACTTTCACAAATGGATGCTCAGGTACCTAGAAACCATGAATAAGAATGTGCCTGATCAACGCTTTGAGTGGGCGAGAGATCATAAGCAGCACCATATCTGAGCAGCTCCAACAACTCACCACAATGGGGAGGTTCTACATGAACTCCTACGTAGTCTACGTTGCAGCCTCGGAGAGGGATTATCCAGCACTGAGCCGATGCAGAGTTTGGCCTCAGGTGAAGATATACAAATACTACCCAGAGCTGAAGCTGGAAAATAGCATCTCACAGTTTACCAAGATCAATGATGCTTTCTTCTACGGCATCATCTGCCTTTTGAGGCCAAATATGACTCATGGTCGGATGACCAAGAGCATAGTCACAGCGACTGAGAAGTGGGGAGCATTTTTACCCAATTCCCCACCTTCACCTATCTCAGAGTAGCTAACTTCTTGGGGGAGCCCACTAAATTGCCAAGGTATGCTGGCCCTAAGCTGATCCTATTGGAGCTGTCCAGACAACTCATAACATACCATGAGAAGTGTCTAAAGAGAAAGAAGGGTGGAACTCCTTTCCCCCTTACAGTGGGTAGGTACACCTGCATTTCCCACAAAAATCCTAAGAAATGTTCGCAGAGCTAGAACTACTCAATCTAAAGCACAATTTCCTAGCAAGGCCCACCTTCGATCCAAGAAATTGCCTCCCTAGGGAAAAACTCGATCTAATCCACATTCCACAGATCGAGGATATCTACATCGACCTGTATCATGAGGTCAAACTCAGAAGAAAGGATCACTCTCGCCTGGCCCTGGCAGAGATTATTCAGTATGGTGTGGCCATTGTTCCAAAAGGTTATCAAACTACCGATCAAGAAGTTGATCAGGTGTATCTAGACATGGATGGGGACAACTAGTTGTTTGCTGTAATTGACAGGACAAAGGCACCTCAGACCATCGAGGAGAGGGTCAAGGAAACATTGTGGTGAATAGAACACTGGTGTAGAATGAATGGCCTTATCTACCTCGGAGTAGATTTCACCACGTCCCCTTTGGGAAACACACTGTCAGGCTGAAACATCTGCCAAAGGGCAAAGGAAAGGATAAAGAGGGAGAATCAAGCTCCACTCAAGAAGAAGCTCCTGAGAGCCCTCCTTCCGCTACACAGGAACAAGTTGTAACTCTGGCATCCCCGGAGAAAGAAGTGGCAGAGAGTGTTCCAATGGGCACATCCATTCAGGATGTTACCACTGCAACAACCATGGAGGTTCCCACCGTCCCTTCTCCCCCTTCTCAGGTGACTCAAGTGACCATTCCTTTGGTCATATCCTCTCCCCCATCTTCTATTGTTCCCCCTTCCTCGTCCTCCATCTTCTCTTCTCTCACAGAGCTGTCCCCCACTATTTCTTCTCTCATCTCTCAGCTCCCTTCCATTCCCATGACTACCTCACCTACAGTATCTCCCCTCCCGTGAGCACTTTCTTGGCCTCTCTCTCAATGCCGCCACCAAGTGTCTCTACACATTTCCCCCTCATCCTCTGCAGTTGCTCCCTCTTCCACCACTGGTCCCACTCCCTTAGGTCTAGCATGGCTTTCTCAGCACTTGAGTCAACATAAGAGGAAAGTCCCTATTGCACCTATGGACTTCTCTATCATCCCAACAAAGGGGGATAAGAAGCAAAAGCTGATAACTTGCTTCTCTCAGAGTGCATCGGGAGAAAGAGTGATGGAGATTGTGTATCCCGATCCTTCAAAGGATAAAAAGGATCTATCTCCTATAGATTATATAGTGATGCAGGTCACAATGGGAACATCTTCTGAAAGCCTTCAAGGGGAGGCCCTATTTGCGGTGGATGCCCTTTACAAGAAGCTCCAAGAAGAAAAGGAAGAGAAGAGGCTACTGAAAGAGCAGAACAAGCATCTTCTCCACACCTGTAGAAAATGGGCAGTGCACCTCCTGTAACTACCACCTGAAACTCCTGAGGTCCTAAGCTAGGATAAGATAAATGAATATGCCAAAATTGGTGAACAAGGTATGGTAGTTTCCACTGGAGAGATCAGATCCTCAAAGACAGCGAGGAGGTAATTTTCAAGTTCACCGAATTATATCAAAACATTGGTCGGGTGAACAAAGATCTCCAGGTGATTGTGGGACCTATCTCCGAAGAGTTGGACCATGCTAGGTTGCAACACGAGATGTTCCAGAAAATGCTTGACTGCTCAGTCGATGATTTGGTAAAATTCGGCATTTTTATCACCCCAGGGTACCCAGCAAAATCCTTGCTACATTGGACTACCGGGTCGATCAGATGGAATTCATCCTGGAGAAGATAGACAAGGTCAAGGAGGAAGCCCTAGATGCAATGCATCAAATGGAGCAAATTGTTCTAAGAATGTCTCCAGGCTTACTCACTCCTTTTGCCTTGAGGAAGGCAGATGAAACTATTCGGATCTTCAAGGAGATCATCTCGCAAGGGCTAGGGCCAGAAGTCACTTTTGACACGGAATGCATCAATAATATTCTGGCTTGCTGTGATTTTGTGGGGTACTTGATGGAGGCTAGGTAATGAATATTTCAAGCTCCCTAAAAACTCAGAGATGAGTGGGAGACTTGCGAGGTCATCGGTGATCATACCAAGGGTCCTGCCTAGGATCAACTTCAGCCGATGGTCAGTAAATTCATGGAATATCGGACCCAGTTCCACATTACCTCTCCCGAGCAGCAGCAGAAGCAAGATACCCCCTTTCAGCCATGAGATGACGATGAATAGCCTTCTTCCTCTTGGCTTTCTTTTTTGTAAATATCTAAGAGTATGTTGGCACAAATGATGACATCATCCATGTTGCACCATGGGATGTTGTCATCCACCAAGTTGCCCAAAGTCAACATTGACTTTTAGATATTTTGTAGATATTTTGTAATTAGTTGTTGGTTTCTTTTTGCCTTCTCTCTTCTCCTTCTTCTATATATACTTGAATACTTGTTGTATTCAGAGGGTGGACACTTTTTAGATAAAAAATAGAAGTAAGGATAAAAGGCTTTGTACTTTTGTAACAGAGGAAAATATTAATACAATATTGAGACTTTGTGTTGAATACCTGTGTTATGCATCAGAACTTTCTTATGTTAGATCTGCATGTTTATTCTGTTGAATCTACTTCTACTTCTTTTGTCATTTGTTCATCAGTATTGCTTTGTTCATCTATGCAAGTAGGTTTGGCTCCATTTATTACCAATCCCAAAACATAGACCTTCTGATCTTTCTACTTTGGAATTCATTTCTTTTCTCCCTTCGGATCTATCTTATCTTCGTTCTTTCCCTTCTCTCCTTTCCTTTCACGGTTGGAAACACCTCTACTGGGATGAGATCCCAAAACCCCGAAGGCAGAATATTGTGAGACTTGCACAGATTCCTACTGGTAGAATAGCAATAAACTAGTTTCACTTTGCGTTGACTCAAAGAGGGGCGATGCTCGCCCACTATTGGCTCGTCTATCCATAGATATGCCCACTCAATGATTTTCGGACTAACATGCACGGAATCATAAACTAGTTTTTCATATTCTTATTTTATATCTTTATAGTATATTTGATGAATAAATGAACTTAGGGTTTGATATTTTGTTGTTCTAATTAATTCAAACTACATTAACACATCTCATGATCCTTTGTATGATGCGCATAGGTCCAATTTTCTTGCCAATGTCATCCTTTTACGGAAAATGGTTTCTTTAGAGGCATAGGCTTCAATCCTTAGGTCATTTCGCAAGGTTGTTCCACTAGTGTTTGGGTGTTTCTCTTTCCACACAATGCTTGGCCTTATACTCCATTAATTATTTCCATGTCAAAGTAAAATGATCCATTACATGTTTGTAAGAGTTTTAGAGAATGTTTCATGCTTTGATGTGATGTTACATAATTGCAAACATACATTCCGGGCTTACTAATAATTTAACTCCAACAAAAACATCTATCTCATCACAGAAAATAACCTTTGAAACCCAAAAAATCAAGAGGGTGTGAAGGATGAGAGGGATTTCTTGGTCGAATTTACAAATTGGGTGAAGAAAATATGGGCGTATACTTGTGTCATAACTTTCCAACACTACAACTAATCCTTAAAAGCTTGATTTCAAAACTTATAGGTCTAAATTGGAGGAGGAGATATTACATAGATCGGGCATATCTGTAATTTTGTTGATACTCCTTCCATGTTCCCCTTTTCATTGATTTTTGAGCACTTGGACACATCCTTGTTGCATTTCCTTCTATCCAAGCTAGTCATTGTCGTTGGTTTCTCTAACTTCTGTCAATGCTTATCACTATTGGTGGTTTATCTAACATTGTGTTGGTCACTAATAAATTCTAGAAAAGATCCAAAGGAGAATTCTATGCTTGAGTAGAAATGTAATATAAGACTAGTGAAGCTGCCAAATGAGATTTCCACACGGGAGGGGAAGCAACATTTCCAAATAGGTCTTCACCAACCTTTCTTTGCATGCTCCCACTTCCACACTCAGATACCACTATTGGAAAAGAAAGAGAGTGTAAAAATTTTGAATGGTTATTACATAATGTGAATAACATATAAATACAAGGAGAGAAATGGTTAGGAAGTAACTGCATGACAAGTAGGCATAACTACCTTAACTAATACAATGTAATACAACTACATTAGTTTATGCTAACAAGACACACTTGTCGATGCATGTTTGTAGGAGTCATTTTGGCTCCTTACACTAGTCTTTCGGGATTCTACCACACTATATAGGTTATTTTATTTCATTACAATTACTTTATACCTTCATCATCATGTTTATTTCCATTTATAGGTAACATTACTAACACATGTGTGTATTATACCGTTAATCTAACTTCATAGTTTAATTAAAGTTTACTAGTGCCCTAAGAAATAATTAGACTTTACCCCCTTGTCAAAATTTTGATTGATAATTTTTCCAATCAAGTAAATAAACAAAGTTACTGTATTTTTGTATTATAAAATTTACATCAAGATCATAATAAATTACAAATTAAAAAAATGCTATAGAAATAAACTAAAAATCCTATAAAATTAACGAAGAATGACAAAAAAATATTCCATATATGGAGATAATTAATTGCAATAGATGATAAAAATGCAACTACAATTTTTACATAAGTCTATTGGAAGGTGATGGGACTCAAACCTAAACAAAGTGTTTGTTTTAACAAAGAAATAATAATGCTTATCAACTCTCATGGTTTTGTAATGAGTGGTATTTGGACTAGGCCCACTAATTACTAAATAAAAAATTATAGGTGTTTCCTCTTTAAAAATAAGAATAGATAATTAAATATTTTTCCTTCAATTATGCTTGCCTCTCTTGGCTACACCAATGACATTATCAAAATTACATGAATGTTTTCCTAGAAAAATTGTGCCTTGACATAATATGGAGCTACATATAAGAATGAGTAACAATACCGAAAATCATATATCCTTTGAAATTTACCATATTTTTGTTTACTTGCAAAAATATTATATACCTTTTATGTGTATATGTGAAATTTATGTTGTTATATAGTAATATAAATAAATGGGTCTATTAATATGGAATCTCCGGGTAAATTATTTTAATTTCAATTTCTAAAAATAACTAATAATAAGGAAACTCTTTAGACGTAGGCACCCCACGACTATTGGTTCCCTAGGCAATCACTGCCTAGTTTTCCTAGGGTTTAATCACCCTTTTCCTAGATTGTTATCTTTTTTTTACTATTACTATTTTCTATACTTTCTTCATATACTATATCACTAATTTCTTATATGGATTACTTCCAAAATTTATTACTATGTTGTTTGACTCCTTTCTTATTGATGACGACTAATGTCTTATTTGATTACAATTCTATGATTATTTTCTTCATATAACATGAGTTTCCCATATCTTGATTATCTTGTGACACCATGGGTGTCCCATATATTTTATGATTTCCTATCTTATGTGTTTGTACTTGATTCTATGAATTTATCCCAATTTTCCTCCTACTTTGATTTTCTTATGACATTGTGGGTCTCCCATGTTTGTTTATATATACCTACACATAACTATGTTTCTATATACTAATTTTTACTTGTCCCTACACTATGTTTTCCACTAATACACTATTGTTACTCTATCTTATGACACATGTGATTTAAATTATGGTTCTTCTATGATATTACTACTCAAACTTATGACATGTTTGATTTTATTTTAATGCTTCTATACTAGTATTACTCTAGGTCATGACACACTTGGTTTATACTATGTTTATTTACTCTATTACTACTCTATTTTATGACATGATTAACATTTTCTACTCAATTGATTTTACTTCTATACAAATGTTTTCTTTTGTTCCATCTTGCATGTTACATGTTTCTTTCTCTATGATCCATGGTTTCCACCATGAAAAACTCCTTTTACATGTATAGGTTCCCAAAATTTTACACCATTCCATCCTTATATATTGTATTCCATATATTATCAGACATATTACATGTGATTGGATATCTATTTGTTTGATCCATGGTCTCAAATTCTTTATCACACCATGAAGGATTCCCTAAGTAAACTTATATCTTATCACATGTGTTTATAGGGTACTAACTAATACCCACCATTTCCAAATCTACATTTCAAACTTAAATTAGTGACACCCCTTCCCAATATAACTTTACAATTATAAAATACTCATTTTTTCCATGTATGAAAAACTACTCATTTTACATTTGACATTGTTAATACAACTTATATTTTCACCTCTTAGATTCAATTTCTAATATTTTTACAAAATTTAATTATATTTTCACTTATAACTTTGATGAAATTAATATTGGAATCAATAAGTAAAAACCCCATTATGTGTGATTTAGTTTCTCTACTCCTTTTTTCCTATCTACATGTTGGAAGTACAATGATTGAGAGGGGGTGAATAAGTCCTTTAAAACCTTTACCTCAATTTTGATTTACCATTCAACATTATTTATCCATTATATGATAAATATCAAGTATCTTAGAAAACCATCAAACAACATATAAACAATCCACATAAGCATAAATCAAGATAGAACAAATGAACACCATTTTTAAATGGAAAACCCTTAAGGGGAAGAAAACCCACTGAACCTCTGCATATATTATTCAACACAAAGGACACATGTGTATATTACACAACACAAGATATATTTTTAGTGATTCACCAACTCCACAAGGAGCACCAACCCTACAAGGAGAAATAACCCCTATTTTAGTAGAGATCCAAATGTACAAGGAGGCTATAAACCCCAAGATGACGAAGCACCAACTCACCCACTAGATAAGAAGATTACTTAATGTAATTGTTTCTATACAAACTAAAAATGATCACTTTTGAGTCCTCTTCACTCAAAACTCTCTCAAACTTCTCTCTCTCTCTTTCTTCACTCATGAATGTACCAAAGTGTGTTGATTAGGTGAAATGACCTTGAAGCTATGATCTTCTACTCTTCACATATTCTCATCTTCTTTTACTCTTTTCCCTAAATCCCTTTAACCTCTTCAAACAATTCATCTTTCTTGCTCAAATATCCATCATCTCCACTAGCTCAAATGATCTTTACACTTTGCTTTATATACATGACTCATGCCACAATACCATATAGGTCAGAAAAATACCATTAGACCATGCAATTTCATTCATAAAAACATATCTACACCCTTTAAAAAAATTAACATGTTACATAAGAGGACCATGTACGTTGGAATAATCCTAATGCGTTGGAATGCTTTTCAATTAGGCTTAAAAATAAGTCTTCATTTCAATGGTCACAATTTGAATTTAAAGTATTGTTATCTAATTTTTCCCATCGAGGCCAAAATTGGACAACGGGGACTTAGGAACCTAAATGGACCCCACGGGATGAACTTGAGTTCTAAGAAATCTTCAGGTTCTCAAGAATGCAATCAGGGATTTTGGATTCAAAATCATAATCGAGGAATTTTTCCCCTTCTAGGTTCTAGCCCTTAAGATCAATTTGAAAGATTATGAATTGTGGACCCTCGCAGCCCACATCGGCTACCAAAAAGGAAAAATTAGGGAAAACGTGGCGAGCCTTACATGATCTTCATCGGGCCCTGACATGAAAAAAATTTGAAAATTTTAAAAGGATAGAGCTTCGAGGTCAAAATTTACATAATTGGGCTATTTATCCCACTGCGCTAAAAAACTAGCTCGTTGAGCTGCCTGAAAAGAAGCTTGGTGAGTTATGATATTGCATTGTTGGAGTGAGTTAAAAGTCATTAGTCGAGTATCTTGGTAAGATGAGTTGTTAGGGATCGGTCGATCCGAGTTGGCTTGTGAATGAATGCATCATGAGGGATGAGTTTGGAAGCAGGTAAAAGATGAGTGAGTCACAAAAGTGAAGGTGAATCGATAATGGAGAGACTGAGGATGCGATGGAAAGCTCTATGGAGAGCTATGGAGATGAGCTCAGCATTGATAGGTTAACTATGTCAAAATAAAAAGTTTGATCTTGAATGTGAATAAGAGGTTGAGCCACACTATTTGGAGAGCTTGCTTGGGTGAGATACATAGTTGTTAAGGCCAAGGCCGAGGTATAATATGAGCCCAATAGAGAAGGGTGGTTCGTGTCATTGGAAGCTCATAGGAAAGGATGAAGGGACGAGCTCCCCGAGCTTGTCCAAGTGAATTCATTTTGAGGGTGATGTTGATACATTAAGCTCTCAGCTAGGTGGAAGGGCTCACTCGGGCGGACGTGGCATGATGAAGGAGGTTCGCTTCGGTGAGCTGTTGAAATTAGAGCTACGTAGGGATGAACATGGTGTTTTGGGGAGATTTGTGCAAGTAAAATGATATTGGCTCAATGTATGGAAGGGGTGACTCGGGGCCAACTTGGTTGAATCAAAGGAATCTTGAGATTCAAGCTAAGTCGACAATTGGAGGTTCCAAAGTCAAAAACTTTCAAACTTCATGGGTTTTACATTTTGAGACCTCGAGAAAGGTGTTTTAGGAATTTGGGCTCGAGAAGTCCGAAAAGGTGGGCGTGAAATGTCTCGAACTCAAAATACTTTGAACTCCAAAAATATTATCTATGTAGCACAATGGGATGAGTTTGGGATTCAAACTCCTTTCGAGAGTCAAAGGTGGAGTGAATTTGGGATTTGGTGATGCAAAGTATCCGAATGGGTGAGCTCGAGGTGTCTAAAGGCTTGAAAGCATGAAACTGAAAGGGTTAGGTTGATTTGATTTCAGGTTTTGGGAAACAACAGTTTCGGGGATTATTTTTGGGCATGTGGTGAGTGAACTCTGAAGTCATAGCAGCAAGTTGTCTAAAATACAAGCACACAAAACCTCAAAAACCTTTGCACTCCCACCCAAAACAAATCAAATTCCTATCAAGTCATGCATTGGTCACCTAGCCCACCAATTTAATGGAATTTCAGGTGGTAGTTGGGTGCATTGGGCATCAAGTTGAGTGGTGGGAGAAACAAGGAAATTCCACGAGCTATGCAAGGAGATGATGTGTGAGGAAAAACCAACTCGGTGGTTAGGTGGATGAGCTCGAGAAGGCAAAAATGATGGCCTATCTTCAAACTTTAAAAAAATTCAATACTCCACCAATTTTAATGAAATTATAGTCATTGTAAAGGAATTTCATAGTAGAATCCAATGGTGATGACCAAATATAGAAACCAGGAGGGTAGGTGGAGATTTAAGCCCTATAAGCAACCAATGTAAAAATGATGATATCTTCCTTTATCTTTGCACCATTTTTCATAAATTTATAGTCATTAGAAATATAATTTTGATCTCTACAGCATGACACCATTAAAATTCAGATTTTGGAGGTTTTTGATCTCCAAAATTGAAGAAAAGTGAGTAGGGAGAAGAGGTCATGGTGAAGCAACAGGAGCTAGGGACTAGATCCAGTGTACAATCAAAACTAGTTCCTTCTTGCACAAGGCGATGTAATTAATTAGGGATGGATTTTATAGATCTTTGAGCACTCAATATAGGATAAACAATTATTTTTATGGGTTTTGAAGCCAATTTCAAGATTTCTTCTCTCTCCTTCCCTCAAAATTCTTCTATAAATTATAAGGAGGAGCTAAATTCAAAAGGTTGGATAATATTTTTCTTATACCCCTCCCTTCTTTCTTGTCCATGATAAAATTGTGGAGACTCAAGCCTCTCATTGAAATTGCAATGCAAATTTTATGCCTTTTGGCCTCCTTGTAATACACGGTATCAACTTTTACAACAATAATACATATATGTGGATGATTCCCAACCCTCTTTTGTGTTCATTGTGTCTTATCTGATCTTTCATTATAGTTAAGGTTATTTGTGCATGGTTTAATTGTTATTACAAATATCAATGGATTGTTTTTATTGGTAAATGACTTTGCAATAAGTATATTTTGACTGTTATGTTAATTTACGCTCTTCAAATTTACTTCTTTCATTCCTATGTAAGTGCAGATATCCATAATTAATTATTGGTGCATCACCTCTAGTTAGAATAGGTTACTTTTTATGTAATCCTTCTATCCCTATCTCCTTGGAAAACATTAGAGTAGGATTAGATCAGTTTCTCTGCAATTGGGTGTGTGGTGATAGATTTAGGAATAGGAACCGACCTTTCTCCGGAGAGCTATCCCAATTGCAAAGTCCCAAACTTTGGGAATAGCTCCATGTTGTGTAATCACACTGAATTTCCCCATCTAAAACTAGATCATTCGGGGTCAAAGTGATTCCACATGAACAATTTTGGCATGCCCAGTGGGACACCATTGAAGTCAATTTTACATTTTTACAAGTGTTCCATCAATGATCTTGTTTTTGTGAAGACCTAGTTCAAAGAAAGGTAATTTAAGAGGTTTCCTTGCATTTCGGAGTTTGAAAGTTAAAAATTTCAAACTTTGGAGATTTTAAATTCTGAGGTCAAAGTATGAAATCATTTTTGGAGTTTTTCATGTATGGAATGAGCCCAAACTTCACCAAAAGATAGATTTTGGAAATGGGTATCTAAAATTGGCCTTAAATCTCATTTTTTGAAAGTTAATACTTTTTACACTTTGAGATTTTAGGTTTCAGGATTTCAGACCTTTTTGGGTTTTGAAATTTTGGAATTTTGGAGATCTTCAAATTTTGGGTTTCAAGATTTAAAAGGTCTACAGGAAAGGCCAGGATCTGAAATTTAGTTTTTGGAGATTAGTGGCAGCTAAGTGAACTTGACCCAACAATCATTTTGGGATCTCAAGGTGGGTATATAAGTATTCACTTAATTTCATCGAGTTTGTTGTGCACTTGGTGGAACCTCGGTATTTGGAGACATAATCAAAGCACAACCTGGTGACTCCATCTAGATATCAAAAATCCATTATCTAAGTATAAGACTTTCCCTCTCTTTTCACCCATTTCCATCCATTTTTATCTGTTCCATCTCTTTCATTTTCTTCCATTCATGAAGTCTTGTAATCATGACTTCATTTGCATCATGGGATTCACATTTAAGGTAGCTGCAGATCTATACAATCCACCCCAAAATTTTCAAAGTTCATTAGAGTGTTATTAACCATCTCTGGATCCATTTTATGATGGAAATAATTAGTGGGAATATATTGGAAAGTAAGACACAAATCAATTTGGTTGTGTACCAGACTATTTAGCTATTGAAGAGCAAGGGTATGCAAATTTTGGAGGACATTCTTCACCCGAGAGATGTTGAGTTACAAATGAAGATCCTCAAGATGATGGCAAGTATGGTGCAGTCTAGGGATTTAACCCAAATGAATTCATTCAAGATTGGATTCATGGCCCCTTGTACATGGGAAGGCCCCTTTCCATATCATTACATCCTACAAGAGAAACTTGGCTTCATAGTTGAGATGTTACCCCAACTAGAAGAATGGATTAAGGATATTGAACATTATACAAACTAACCTTTTCTATGGGATATCCCTACATTACCAGCTCACAATATTTTTCCTCCACCCTAATCAAAGTATCATTTCAACAAAATCCACAGTACCCAATTTTTCCACCAATTGCACCTATTATGGGATCCCCTTCTCCATCTTCCACTCTTTCACCTCATCCCAACTTTTCTTCCCTTTTCCCTTCCAAGAAGCCACACCATCTACCAAAAAAATAAAATTAACCTCCTCTCTCACCACCGGTGAGAAAAAAATTAGTAGATGTACTACCCTTTACTCCTCTTGTAATTCTAAACCCATGTTGGGAATAAATTCAATAAACCAGTCTAAAGGAGTGATAAAAAGAAGATCCATATAAAGAAGAAATATTGAAAATTTTGGTGAGCTTGGATCTAAGATTTGGGATTGAGAAGATTCCCTTGTTGGTCAAGCCTTTAGAGGAGTCCAAGGTGGAAAAAAATGTGGTGAAGTCCAAGTTGTAGCAGTAGTAGTAAAGTAGGAACAAGTAAAAGACGATCAACTGATCGGTTTGTTCGAATGCAATGTCCATGAGGGTACTCTCTTTTTAGAAAATGTCTATCAACCACCGGATGTTGAGCCCATAGAGGAAATGGTAGCTCCAAATATCAAATAAGAGGAGCATGTCCTCATCATAGATGAAAACAAAATAACTCCAAGGAACTCAATTTCAAGGAAAGAAACACAAGAAACCTCAACCCCTTCTCCCAATTCAACCTCTCTGGATTTTGATTTTAGGGATAAGTTCGAGATCTCTAATTTCATGTTTGAGGATGAAGAACACCATGGTGAGTATATTACAGATCGGAAGAACACTATGGAGGAGTTTGGGTTGGCACAACAGAAAATGAAGAGGCATATTATTTGTCAAAATTGGAATATTTCTTCAATGAAGAGGATCCCATGGAAATCACCACATTTTCTCCTCCATCATCCATATTTCAAGCACAATATGCTATTGCCATGGAGGAGAAAAAACAAGAGTAGCATATTTCTCACAAGGGTTCTCTTGAGCCAATATTAGAGGAATTTAATATTCTAAGGAGCATGTAAAATAAGGAGGAGGAACTCTCAATTTGAAAGCGCCTAGTGAATAGCGAGTTCACCTATTTTCGATGAATCAATAATGGCTCAACAAGAGGTTGTAAGTAGTCTCACAAAGTTGCATGTCAAAGGGGAATTCCAAGTTTCCTAAGAAGGGAAAGAGCATGAGAAGGCCATTATTTTCATACCATTCACCAAGGTGGCACATCAATTGTCTAGAAGTGTGAAAAATGAAGAAAATCCACCTACAGATAGTCACATTTTCCAGAAAGTCGTCATGGAAGACATACTTATTAAAACTCGAGTAGGGAGCATATTCGACAGAAAATGCCATTCCCTATCAAGTATTTATCTTCATTGGAACTAGAACTAGGTTTTCCACAACCAGTCATGTTCACTCCTTAACATGAGGATGAGTCTCATAATTCTAATGATTAACTACATCAGCTACAACATCTCTAGTAAACCCATATAGATCATTTAGGGGGAATATTGGTATCATGCCCAGTTGATACCTTGATGATATGGTGAAAGGTTACTATTGGTTGCTCAAACATGCACCCACATCTCAAATCTCTTAAGGATCGAGGTGTCTAAGACCACAATGGAATCATCCCCCAAGTTGTGGGACCTTGTGCGCTTGGGATGGATCTCTGGAGAAGTTTGGTTCCTATTCCTACCTCTAATGTTACTACTACTCCTAATGCTAAATGAAAATCCTATACTAAACATGCCAAGGGACCAGGGATAGAAGGATGTGTAGAAAGGGGAAATCTTAAGCTAAGGAAGGTGATAGCACCAGAAGGAAAGGGTCGATCTCTCTCCACAAGTGGTGAAGGAGACAGAGAGGGTGCGAGGAGAAGAGGGCAGATGACATGTGCCATAGATCAACACGTGTGCTCAGCCTTCCAAAGTGCACACAACACTTGAATGCAGGGAATGTAAGCATAGGAGTACGCACAACATGCCGAAAATGCAAACAGAGAGGTGAGATGCAATGAAAATGAGAGAGGGAAGACAAGAGTTCCAAAAAACATGATTTTATTGCTTAAGGGATGCACAATCATTTACATTCACGAAAGGAGGTGAGAAAACATTGTAGAGACCACACCAAGGTCTAAGACCCATGGGAATTCAACCACCATTTTGGCATGGTGTCGTTATAATAAGGAGGGATGATTTTACAAAGTAGAACTCTACTATTTATAGAAGAAGTAGGAGAGAAGAGAAGGAGAAAGGGAGGGAAACTTGAATTCAAATATTCAACGACCAATAACCAGTGATAAATCCCTAAAAATCTACCTATAAGCCTATCAAATGTACTTCCCCATGTCCTGTTTAGCATGTGTAATAAGGAGAAGGCAGAGATCGATAAAATCGGTAGTTGAGGTCGATTAGATGTACATTAATGAGATGAGATACGTTTCCTTGTTTTCACCTAATAAATCCCACCAATATTTGAATTTGAATAGTATAACATATAGCTTGTGTCATCGGTTCCTGACAAGTCGAGGTGTATGTCGATATGAGCTTTGTAGCAAAGATACGGCTGTCATAAGATGTCGAGTCGTTAGCGCACGGAAAACATGTGCCATCCGTAGGTTTGCTGAAATGATGGCCAACTATTCATTTGTTTTATCTTTTCTACCACATGTCATGCACTAGTTGGTTTTCCATATTTGGTACCCTATTGGCACGCTTTGATAGGTTACGTGTAGCACACTCAAGTTTGACAGAAGATGACTTGGCACAGAAGGGCACAAAGGAAGGCACAAGGTGCGGGAGTGAGAAGCAAGTGTGTGAAAGGGAAATAGAGGGGAGGTGCATGTATGTGAGGAAGAAAGAGAAGAGGGCACGTGAAGAAGCGAGTCCATGAAAGTGTGCAAGAGGAATGCCATGGACTTAGCTGATTGGAGGGTAAGTCTGCAGAGGTGCGCACAAGGAGTGCATGACAGGATAGGAGAGAAAGAGGACATGCAGGAGGAAGGCACGCAAGGTAAAATGGAAGGAGACAGAAGAATTCAAAAGGAGTAGGAAGGCACACAAGGGTGCGTAGAGGAACTACAACTATGCCAAGGTGTCAAAAGAATAATCTTGAGTGTGCACAACCTAAAATGTGAAACACCGAGTCATGATGAAAATATAAGTTATCCGAATAACTAGGAGAGTTATTTGGATAATAGTTACTACTCTATTAGTTTTCCACTCATATGCACAACAATGTTTTGTGCCAAATTACTCTCATGGCTATAGGTTATGAGAAGAGGGAGCTACTTTTCCCTACCGGCGTCGGGGTTTGTTTTAAATCTTCTTTTCTTCCGGTTAGTGTAGGGTAAGTGTAGGAATTGTTTTTGGATCACAAGTGTTCTAGCACACTCTACATGTCTACTTGGGTACATATGATCTTCTATTTTGTACATAGTTTTGGTTCGTAATTTCTCCACCATAGTACACCAATTTCATTAGGCCTCCTATGTGCAAAATAAGCTCATGTTTACGAGGAGACAATTTTAATTCTCAAAAAAAAAAACATGTAGATAAAATAAACTTGATAAGGGACATGTTTTATAGGCTCCATTATCTTGTTCCTTCAGATCAATCATTGAGTTTCAAGTACCTCTACCAAATCATAAAGAATCCCTCAAGAAAGACATGTCGCAAGTGGAACTTTCAAAAGAAACATAAAATATTAATGTTAATAGATTCTAATGATGTATAAACTTGGACAATGTCGATTTAAAATTCTACGATGTGAAATGTATGCCAAACATCATCAATTTTGTGTACTTCATACTTGGAAGATCACGGTTGTAGAGAGGAATAGGTAAATATTCCAAGTTTAGACAATTTTCCACTCTCAAAATTTAACTTCAATATTTTCATATAAAATATGAAAGTGCGAAAGCAGCAGCAAAACAAGTCCAAGATCAGCGAGTCTTCAAGTGGCTTTGGGGAAAATTCAACATGTTCTAGATCAGTTATAGGAAATTAGTTGTGACTCCATACCCAATTAACATAATAAGGCTACTAGTATAAAACATCTACAGTCAGATGTACCCACGAGTCACCAAATTGTTATCTAATTTTTCCCCTCGGGCCAAAATTAGACAATATGGACCTTAGAACCTAAACAAAGCCCATAGGATGAAATTGAGTTCCAAGAAATCTTTGGGGTCTCAAGAATGCATTCATGGATTTTGGAGTGAAAATCATAATTGAATAACTTTTTCCTCTTCTAGGTTTTAACCCTTAAGATAAACTTAAAATATTATGAATTACGGGCCCCATGGGCCAACATCTACTACCAAATAGGAAAAATCGGGGAAAAACATGAGGGCCGTACATATAATATTCATCAATCACGTGGCATAAGAAAACTTGAAAAAATTTAAAGGATAGAGCTCCGGGGTCAAATTTTGCATAATTGGTCTATTGAGCCCACCGAGCTAAAAAGGTAGCTCGTTGAGTTGCCTACGAGAAACTCGGTGAGTTATGATATTGCATTGTTAGAGTGACTTAGAAATGGCTCGCTAAGTAGCTCGGTGAGCCAAGTTTTTGGGATCATTCGAGTGAGTCGGCTTGGGAATGAATGCATTGTGAGGGCCGAGTTTGGCAACAGTAAAAGGTAAGCGAGTCGTAGAAGTGAAGGTGGCTTGAAAATGGCGAGGCTAAGGATGCAATGGAAATATCTCTATGGAGAGATATGGAGATAAACGATAAATTCCAAGATTAACTATGAATGAGAGGATGAGTTGTACTTGTAGAGATCTCGTTTTGGTGAGTTATGGAGTTATCAAGGCAAGGCCCGAGGTATAATATGAGCCCAAAAGAGAAGGGTATCTCGTGTCATTGGGAGCTCGCAAGAAAATCATGAAGGGTCGAGATCCTCAAGATCAGCCAAGTGAATGCATCATGAGGGTGATGCTAATAAATTAATCTCTTAGACGGGGTTGAAGGGCCGACTCGAGGTTGATGTGGCATGATGAAGGAGGTTCAATTTGGTGAGCTATTGAACTCGAGAGATGTGTTGGGCCGAACATGGCATTTTGGGGATCTTTGTTTGAAGAAAAGGAGATTGGCTCATTGTGTGGAATGGGTGACTTAATTCTAACTCATCCAAGTCAAAGGAATCTTGAGATTCAAGCTAAGCAGAGAATTAGAGGTCCCAAAGTTAGAATTTTTCGGACATCGAGGGTTTTACATTTCGAGACCTCGAGCGAGGTGTTTTGGGAATTGTGGTTTGAGAAGTCCGAAAAGGTGGGGTTAAATGTACGAAGTAAAAAGACTCAAAAATCCAAAGAGGTGGTCAATGTGGCATGATGGGATGATTTTGGGATTCAAACTCCTTTTCGGAGTCAAAGGTAGAGTGAATTCAGGATTCGACAATGCAAAGTCTTTTAATGGGTGAACTCGAGGTGTATGAAGGATTGAAAGCCCGAAACCCAAAAGGTTTAGGGCTAGTAAATTATAGGTTTCAGGAGACAGTGATTTTGGGGGCTCATTTAGGGGTATGTGGCAAGCAAACTCTAAAGTAGTAGTGGTGAGGTTTCTAAAATACAAGTGCCTAAATCCCCAAAAAAACCTTGCACTCTGCTAAAAAAAATCAAATTCCACCAAGTCATGCATTGGTCACCAAGCCCGACAAGTTATTGGAATTTTAGGAGGTATTGGGGTGTATTGGGCACTAATCTAAGTGGTGGGAGAATCAAGAAAATTCCTTGAGCTATGCAAAGAGGTGGTTTGTGAGGAAAAACCAGCTCGGTGGTTGGGTGGATGAGCTCGAGAAGGAAAAAAATGATAACCTATCTTCAAACTTCAATAAATTTTGTAATAAACCACCATTTTTAATGAAATTATATTCATTGGAAAGGAATTTCAAACTATAATCCAATGGTGATGACTAAATCTATAAACCAAGAGGGTAGGTGGAGTTTTAATCCCTATAAGGAACTAGTGAAAAAATAATTATATCTTCCTTTGTACTCTACCATTTTTCTTAAATTTACGAGTCATTGAAAAACTGATTTCGGGATCTACAACATGGTACCATTGAAATTTGGGTTTCAGAGGTTTCGCATCTCTTAAAATGGATAACAATGAGTAGTAGGTGAATTTCATTAATGAGGTAGGTGGGAGAAGAGGTCATGATGAAGCTACATGAGCTAGGGATTAGACCCATGTGTAATCATAACCAGTCCCTTATTGCACAAGGAAATGTAATTAATAAGGGATGGATTTTATAGATCTTGAAGCACTCATTGTAGGATAAAAAAATATTTTTATGGGTTTTGAAGCCAATTTCAGGATTTCTTTTCTCTCTCCTTCCCTCAAAATTCTTCTATAAATTGTAAGGAGGGGATCATTTCAAAAGGTTGGATATTTTTCCTTTTCCCCTCCCTTCTTTCTTGTCCATTAGAAATTTTTGTAGACTCAAGCCTCCCATTGTAATATAATGCAGATTTTATGCCTTTTAGACTCTTTTTAATACATTGTATCAAATTTTGGAGCAATGATACATATCCATAGATTATTCCCAACCCTTTTTGTGTTCATTGTGTTATATGTGATCTTTCATTATAGTTAAGGTTATTTATGCATGGTTTAATTGTTATTGAAGATATCAATGGATTGTGTTTATTGGTAAATGGGTTTGCAATAAGTATATTTTGACCTATGGTGTTAATTTACCCTCTTTAAATTTTATTTTTCATTCCTATGAAAGTGCATATATCTAGCATTTGTTATTGGTGCATCACATCCAGTTATAATAGGTTACTATTCTTACAATCCTTCTATCTTTGTCTCTTTGGAAACTATTAGAGTAGGATTAGATCAATTTTATGTGCAATTGGGATTATGGTGATAGATTTAGGAATAGAAACCATCCTTTCTCCAGAGATCTATCCACGATTGTAAAGTCCCACACTTTGGGAATAGCTCCATGTTTTACAATCATGTTGAATGTCCCCATCTACAACCGGATCATTCGGGGTGTTGTGATTCCACACAAACAAGTACATGAGGAAGCTCCACCTATAATCCATCATCTCTATAAATTTTAGTAACATCCTCTCATAACCATCAATAATAACAAGAACCTCTACGACCTCTATTTTCAACATGGACCAATACATCATACTAGTTCAACCAATTAGGTCTCAAGAACCTAATTATCACTCTCCAAAATAGGAAAACTTCACATATAAAATCATCTTGTCAATTCATTTTGAAACAAGTACTGATGAAAAATGATCCTATCACACTCTCCAAATCCATGAGACACTATCAAATAATGCATAATACCTCAAATCTTCCAACTCTCTTACCTTGCTTAAGCATGTTGATAATGCTCAAAAATAGGTCTTTAAAAACAATCTATTTTATAAAAAAATCACATCTTAAAGAAACATATGACACATAAATTGAAATATCTCATCCTTATGAACCTCATACAACTCATACCAGTTTCAATGCAGGGCACAAGACCCAAAAATACTTTCTTCTCTAAAACTACTCAAACCTATGATTAGGTCTCAAGAACTAGTCTTGAGCTATCGACTCTAACATCTTTATGGAAAATTTCAGATAGTTCCACCACTTTTAAAACTTCAATAGAATCTCCACCAAAATTTTCATGCACTCACATTCATGTGTCACACTCAGAATTTCACACTTCAATACTTGTTTCTACCACCTTCTTGACAAGCCTAATTGGGTTGATTAGGCCATTAGGGATTCAACATGAAAACACCTCATATGATAAAAATAAGATCTCAAACACATCATATGGGACCTCAAAAAACTATCCATGTTCATAATAAACTTAGACAACATGTAAAACATCACAAAACCTCTTGGACTTATAAGACTTGTTTTGCACCCTTTAGAACATTGGTGGTAGGAAACCTTATAGATAGATTTCATCAATTTCTTACAAATAATGTATCCCAAAATTTTCATGAGAACTTATCTTACCTCCCATGGTCAATTAAAAATAGGTTTTACTTCATGAACCATACAACTCATATGTGTACATGAAAATATTCAAAAAATAGATTTTTTGTTGTATCTTACCATTACACCTGGAGCATGCCGCCACTACAAAAATGATCTCTAATGAATTCTCTACAACCCTAAACCTTCATACTATCCTTCCCAAGTCATTTCTTTGAAAAACCCTTCTTATTTTTTCTATCACTCTAAAACTATGGTTTTTCATGAGGGTTTAAACCCACTTGGCTTCATAATAATTGTTCTTAAAATTATGATGACTAAATGAACCCATTCCACTTGGAAAATTTTCTTAGTTCCATGCCCTAACATAGAAAAATATCCTAGGTCCCCATGTATAGTCCAAACATGTGGGTAAGCATTCAAATTTGACCATGAAATTTGGGTAATACAATTTTGAGAGCTTAGTAGAGCTCAAAATAGGTTTTCATGCTTCCTTGTTTGAATTTTGATCTAAAACTTTGCACACACCTTTGAGATGAACTCTTCCATGATTTATAATTCCCATCTATGCTCAACATTATCTATAACTCATTATTCTATCTGATTTTTCCATGTCTTGCTTACATTTTCTTCTAGATCTTGCTTATAATGACCTTGGACATGCACTATACACTGAACCATGACTGTCACACCTTCCACACATTTTATGTAATGTCAAAACACTCCTCAAGTACTCAAAATCACTTTCCTTGGCCTACTTTTCTTCATAATTAATACTACAATACCATATATTTGCACAAGGTATATGACTAGGCCTAATTAGTTATACATCAACCCATGCTATACTTGAAATTGGCATGTTCTCCATCCTTCAAGCTCACTAACAACTTTACCACATCACTTTGTATCTAGTAGACTATATATTAAATTAATAAAACCTTTGG
Organism: Taxus wallichiana var. yunnanensis; assembly: GCA_018340775.1. Taxonomy (NCBI): domain Eukaryota; kingdom Viridiplantae; phylum Streptophyta; class Pinopsida; order Cupressales; family Taxaceae; genus Taxus; species Taxus wallichiana. The sequence goes on along the minus strand of CM031237.1, from coordinate 951,628,863 downwards.
AGCACACACAAAATTCCATACAAGTTGTACCATGCATCAAGAGCCTGTATACACACATAGACACCATGTCACTTCACCAATGTAAAACTTCATGATACCAAAACAGGACACTACTAATCAACCTTCATGATTCTTGATGATTGGAACCTCATGTTGAATCCTTTGCATACCAAGACACCATTTGACATCAATGCTACTTGACATTAATTACAACAGCAATGACACATGTCCAACAATTTCTCCCTTTGTCATTAATGGAAACCACTCATGTAAGCACCTTCAGACCTTAATCTTCTTCTTTTTTATTACAATCTCTCCCTTTGACATATATGACAAAGTATCCTATTACAACTTGACATGAAAACAACATTAAAATTTTATTAACCATACTTACAAGTTCCCCCTTGGTTTGTGTTCACCTTCTTGACTTCAAAAATTGCTATATATCCTAGACTTGGTCTTCAAACATCTAAAAGGCTCCCTCAAAGAAAATGCATACCTCATTTTACTTCCCACCAGCTATAGATCATCTTACTGGACATGGACCTTTAAGAATCATGCTCTTTATTTCCTTCACCTTTGACTTTCTTATCATTCATGATGGAAAACATCTCCTTTGAGATGATGCATCCTTTTATAGATCATAGACATAATATACAACCTACTTCATACCTATCTTAAAAAAATTCCAACCATGGAACTGAATCCCCCTTAACAATTTTCATAACTTTTTAGATCAAATTACTCATTTTATTTTCTTCCCTTTAATTTCTTGACCCTTTAAGTGAATTTCAAGGGTAGGAATCACACCCAAATTTTTCCTTAGGTGCTCAAATGCTTCCTTTGGGAGTGGTTTGGTCAAGATGTATGCTATCTCCTCCTTGGTGGACACATGTTCCAACTTAATATTTTTCTCACTTACTTGATCCCTTAAGAAGTGATATCTAATTGGAATATGATTTGTTTTAGAATGCAACACATGATTCTTAGACACACTTATAGCACTGGTACTGTCACAATAAATAGGAGTGGGTCCATCACATTCTACCTTGTAGTCTTCTAAGGTCTGTCTCATCCATAGAACTTGTGTACAACATAATGTTGCTGCTATGTACTCAACTTCACAAGTGGATAGGGATACTAATGATTTATTCTTTCTCAACCAAGATACAAGACACTTACCAACAAATAAGGCTCCTCCACTAGTTCTTCTCCTATCAGCAAATCTTCTTGCCCAATCAACATCAGTAAAGGCTTGTAATTAAAAATTATTACTTCTTGGGTACCATAATTCATATATTATAGTCCCCTTAAGATACCTAAATATCCTCTTTACTACTTGAAAATGTGTCTCCTTTGGATCCTCTTGAAATCTCCATACAAGACCTACATTAAACAAAATGTCAGGACCTACAAGAAGTGGTATACAACAAGCTACCAATCATGGACCTATATACTATTTGAGTTACTTTAGGTGGTTTGTCTTCTTTTCTCAATTTTCATCATGTGACCATAGGTGTCCCAATAGGCTTGTAGTCTTCCATTTGAAACTTATTTAGCATCTCCTTTATATATTTTTCCTGTGATATGAATATGCCTTCCTTTGATTGATTGATTTGTAGTCCTAAAAATAATGATAGTTCTCCAAGCATGGAAATCTCAAATTCCTTCTTCATAACTTCTGCAAATTCATGTGTCATATGCTCATTATTCCCTCCAAATATGATATCATCTACATAAACTACCACAATCAATAGGTTTCCTCCATTATTTATGTACAAATTGTTGTCAACTACACCCTTCTTGAAGCCTTATTTAGTTAGATACTCTTATAATATCCCATACCAAGCCCTAAGGGCTTGCTTAAGGCCATAGAGTGCATTTTTTTAGTGTGCACACGTAATATTTCCCATATGTCAATAAGAATCCATCAGGTTTCTCAATATATACCTCTTCTTCTAGGTTTCCATTCAAGAAGTAATATTTAACATCCATTTGGTATACCTTAAAACCTTTGTAACCTGCATATGCTAGAAAAATTCTAATGGCCTCTATCCTAGACACTTTGGTGAAAAGTGTCATCAAAATCTATTCCCTCAACCTGTGCATATCCTTTGTAGACAATCCTTGACTTTTTCCTTGTTGACTTCACCATCCTCATTTAGTTTGTTCTTGAATACCCATTTGGTTCCAATAACATTTTTGTTCTTTACTCTAGGTACTATCTCCCAAGTTTTTTTCTTCTCTATCTTATGTAGCTCTTCATTCATAGTAACAACCTAAAATTGATTCCTACTTTCCTCTATAGAATTTTTTTGGCTCAAGTTTAGACGGGAGAGAAATATTTTCTTGATTTTTAAGACGTACTAGATTTCTCCTTTTTGTTATTTTAGCATCCTTCTTGCTTAGGATTTTAGCTTTGGGATTATCTCTTTTAATTTTTATTGATGGGGATTTAGTATATTTCCTTTATTCTATCATCTTCTTCTTCTTTAGTTATCTCTAAAACCTCTTCATATTCCTTAGAATCTAACTCTTTTGATTTATATTTTGTCTTGGATTTGGTCATTATAGGATAAGATTAATAAATATTTACATTTGTACTTTCAACCACCATTTTAAGTCTTTTGTTGTAACATCAATATGTTGAACTTCTTGAGGAATACCCTAATAATATTCCTCATCGGGAATTTAACAAAATAAAACTTTTGTAATACCCTAATAGGATATTTCAAAGTCACATGCAATAATATAGAAATGAAGTACAAAATGTGACATAAGAAATAATAAAGATAATCTAAAACCCTAAGTTCAAGAAAGGGGAGAAAATACTTAGCTGATTCATAATAAATGCGGAGCTATGCAAAGCTAGAAAACTATTGGAACTAGAACATAGGGTGTCATAATCAAACATAGAAAATTATAGAAGTACAACGGAAGGTAGGACAAGGGCACTGGACTAGTACTCGGGCAATTACGTGTCGAGACCCTAAATGGGTGCCAAAGTTTGTACATAAGCTAGGGATTCAATCTTTATAGAGGAATATTGACTTATAGGTGATAGGTGATAGTTCAAGGGAGACTAGAGAGATTGGGCACCCTAAACTAACTAGATATGGCGACAACATTTCTATAAGCATGTTATAGCCATCGATAGAGCGGAGGGGACCTACGGTAAGAGCGTCGCGGGCCATTAGTCCTTGGAGCTACTTCTCGACCATAATGAATTATAGGGCTTGACAACCTAGGTTGTCGCTAGTCTTCGATTCTTATCATTTATGTGTCACACTAAGTTATGAGATGTGGCTTGTAACTGTAATGAAAGAGATGACTTGAAAAACCTAAAACCACATCAAATCTTAAAAATAAAAAAATAAAATGGGGAGTTGTACTGAGCCCGGTGGTCACCCGATTGAGTGAACTTATGATCCGGGCACTGTACTACATTTTATACTCCATGTAGCTCTTGCGTATATGAGTGAAGAATCATGCCCTAGGTGGCTCTCGTGCAAGATGCACTTGATAGCAAGTAATAGCTAGATGTATAAGATGTAGATAGATGTGTGCATGGAAAAATGAACTTCCCCTCATATGCGTGTATGTAGAATTAGCAATCCCTTATCCCTTGAGTGAAGCTAGATCAATGCTTTGATGCTCTTATAATGCCTTTGGATGCAACCTTGGGTGATGGTAGTTGATGCTTAGAGTTTGGTATTTTATTTTTTTCATGTAGCTTTGTATTTATATGATTCCCTTGGTTGAATTTCATAATTGACGACTAGAAGGCTAACCCATAAGAAAATAAGATTCCTAAAAGATAAAAGAGACCCAAAAGAAGCAAGTAGGAAAGATAAGGTTCAAGGCACCCAGAGGGGAGGGGGCACTTGGATGTTGACATCCCGGGTGGGCATTGGTAAAGTAAAAAAATTCAGATTGGGAAATAGGGTATGCAAGGCCAAGAAGGAAACCAGAAAGAAAACAAAAAAACCAAAGACAATGGTCAATTAGTACTTTTCTTGCTTAGGAATCATATAAATGCAAGTATGTGAGTAGGGCATAGAAATGTACCCAAGTGCATGATTTTTTGTCTACATTTTCCCCCAATTGATGTTTTTGAGTGAAATATTGATAACATAAAGTAGATAATATATGTGTACTTGATAACCATGTAGATCGATGGAGAAAGTGTGCCAAGGAGATAAGAAAAAGTGTGGAGTGAATAACATGAAGCGTGGAAGCTAGAGGAAGGGGAAGTGGAAATGACCCTAGGGGTGAAGCGTATGTGATGTGTTGTGTTGTACATGTTTTTGTTGTTATGCTCGATGTCAGTGTAAGGTTGCTTCTTGTTGCGTATTAAGGATAAACCTACAAAAGAAGAGCAAAGAAGTAGTCAAATATGTGTATAGAAAAATTTCAATCCAAATGTATGAAATGCATGTAAAAATTAAGTGATTTGGAGGATATTCTAAGTGCAGATGATCCCTAAATATCCCTATAACATTTCAGGTTTTTAGAGCGTCTCAAGATATTTTCATTGATATGAAGAACTCAAAAACAAAGCTCGTATGTGCAAGTTATGGTCCACTGAAATTTTCAGCCAACATGCAAAATTTGGGGACAGCGTGCATGTCTATTAATGTGGAAAAATCAGAATGTGACAAGTGGCACAAAATGGGAGAAGAATAAAAAAATTTGTTTGAATCCTCTCGGTATTCGACATAGTAATTCAAAATTGTGGGCCCCATTAATTGCTAGTTGGGGGACCTCAAACGAGTTCGGCACACTCTTTTAACGAAGGGGTGCTTTGGTCTCCGATCTTCACATTACCAATGTAATGATATTGATTATATTTTCCACTATATTTCTATATTTATTGCATGTGGGATAAAATTTCAGGGATACATATTGTATTGCATTGCATTATATTTTGCATGCGGTATAGCTCATCCAAAGACCTATACAACTCACCTATGCTACTTACCATCTCGGTGGGGTGGTAACTCCCCACCGAGTTGATGTATTATCTCCATATTAACCGGGCCGGTCTCCACATAAACCGGATAAATAACCACACAACTCGGTGGGTCAAAACTTTCCGTAGCTATCTTATTACAAGGCGCAGCTACGTGGTGGTCTATTCATAGCATGCTGATCCAAATACAAAGCACACATCTCACCACATTACATGTAGCAGCCCAAAACTAACATGCCACTCGGCCCAGTGGGGCATATCAACTATGCACTAGCAACATCTACATGGGAGAAAAACAATGCCTAGCATGGCAAAGCCATGTGAATATAGGTTGGGGTTCCTATATTCAAACGTCCAAGCCACCCTCTCCATGGGATATGTGGAATTAATCCCCACAACAACCCAAATCCATCGAAGAATATGAGGGAGTGTGGTTTGACCCCATGACATGCGAGTTCCAAAACAAGTGACTTGTTGGTATGTCACAAGGGCTTGATAGTGAATAAAATGAGATTCCACATATAAGAAGAAGGCTGTTGATAGGTGCGTGAGGAGAACAGAATAGTTTGTTTACGAGATATCATCAAATTTGAAGCACTTAGGTTTTGAAATAGACCTTGGTGTAAAAATAAAAATGTTCAATATTCAAATACAAAAAAAAACCATGTCATTTATTCTTCATGAAGATTTGCAAATTTTTAGCTGTAGGTGTTTTTCTAACACAATTTCACATAGATATCATTGTGGAGAAATTGCAAAGCCATGGATGCATTTGAGAACGTGATTACGGAAAATTGAAAGAGTCCTACAAGTTTGAGTTATTCCATTTGTAGGTGACATTGATCTAGTTATCGTTACTTAGAGGTAAAATTGTACTTCATTAGACAATAAATAGATGGATTCACGATTAAGTGAATCCAAAGATGTAGCCCACTCGAGTGAACTTCGTTATCACATTTTTTAAATTGTGTTCAATTTTATTTTTGTTACTTATTATCATAATTAAAATCAATATAGGAAAATTATTAAAATTGATTAAGAAAGCATTTAAGCGCAAACTTGGATTAATTGAAAATTGAGAATTCTTCATCCACAAAAGAAAAACTAAATGCATAATCCATTTTGGATTATAAAATCAAATTGGATGCATGATGAATTTAATCTTGTGATCAGTTTTTGGATTTTTATTATTTCCAAATTAAATCACGAAAGTTGGATTAAAATGGTTAATTGGTCATTAAGAGAAAAATTGGAAAATTGGGGTTTCAAAACACCCAAAAGTAACTCCTTAATCACTCTTGATCAATTTTTAAAATCAGAAATTAAAGAATCCAAAAAAATTAAAACGAAGACTCAAAAACGTAAAACCATTTTTAGAAAAAGAAAAAAAAGAAAAAAAAAATTTGGTACCAAAGCGAGGTTTAGCTCTTTACTTGGTTCATTGAATTTGATTTTAGTGGTTTTACATTTTGGGCTTGATCTTTCCATTGCAGTGTCCAGAGATTGAAAATACAGGTGTTGCAAGAAACCATGGGAAAAATGTCAAACAAGACATTTTGATGAGCTTTAATCCTTCAATCATCAAATTCAGGAAGAGAATGCATTCCTGAGATATCATTTGTTCACTCTTGAGGAACAAATTGGCGTCTAAAAAAATATCTTAAATCCAAGTATGATCTCTTAATGGTGTTGCAAATTGGTGAACCTAAGAAAGAGGTACCTTCTACTATTGATGCATCCACTATGAAAAAATAATGCATTGTAAGTATTGCACCACCTAATTCTTCTTCCCCTACAAAATCATATTCAGGTAATGTTCTGGGTGAATTTGAAAACAACACAAGGGGCATAGGATCTAAAATTTTGAATAAAATGGGATTTAATGGAATTATCCTTGGTAAGGATAATCAAGGCATATCTAACCCCATATAGGTTGAAGAAATACCTTGTTTTGTAAGACTATGGTATGTTAATGCATGGAAAATGGAAATTAGAGAAGGATCTAATACCGGTGAAAGAAGACAAGCTTATGACAGCAAAGACGCTTTCAAATTAACATCAGATGATTCATCATCCTCAAAATAAGGATTTGGTAAGAATTCACCATGAAGAGGTATAGAGATTCCTCCACCTCTTGTTTACCATAAATGTAAAGGAAAAGGTAAACATATTGATCCATTATCTACATTTGAGAAATTTGGCAATGATATGCAGAAAATGTGGTATAGTTATCCATGCACATTTTGTGGGTTGTCTAACCATTGTGTATCCAAATGTAGGAAATAACAATCTTTATTGGAAAATATTGATAGAGATCACACTCCTACACATGGATAAAAAAGTAGTTTGGGTAAGTTTCCTAAAAATGTGGATCATAAAAATATGGACAAGATTTTGTGATCACTGTAAAAAGATAGGTCATGTAATTGAAAAGTGTTGGCAACTTCTATAGACATGAAAATTGGGTCACACTCCCCTTGGTCCCCTTTTGAATAAATAACTCACATATATTCACCTAACCATGGCCCCTTTTATCCCACCTTAATATTAATTTAATTATCTATAATTAAATTAATACCCATCCTCACCCCATTTATTAATTTAATTACTTTAATTAAATGGATGCACACCTCACCTAGACACCTCACCCAGACACCTCACCATAGACCTATTCATAGCATGTTTCCATAACTAACTAAGACTTAGTTGTACCTACCTTAATGAGCTAAGACTCAAGTATAACCCTAAAAGCACATGTGTATTCTTCCTCTAACCATATTCCCACAAATATTCCACTTACACTCAAAACCAATGAGAAAAGATAAAAGATAAAGATAGCCAAGATCTGTTATTTTAGGAAACCTAGGATATCCCATCTTAACCAATGTCTCTGTCACCTTTAACCGTCATTGGTTACCATATAACCAGTTTGGTAACTTTGTTTGAAGAGGTTGGCACATTCTATCAAGTTTTGGAACAAAGGAGATCTGCATGCAAGTAAGAACCAGAGCCCTTTCGCACATCCAAACAACCATAGCTAGCACCAAGACTAATATGAAGGTATTTGCATTCATGGTAGCATTCTGGGAGGCACTACCATGGCAATGACCACCATTTCATAGATCAACCGTCATTATCTTCTAGCCATCAGACCTGCAATACCAGTAAGTGTGTTTATCACCTGCTTCATTTCATTTTTATTCAGTTTAAAAGGTTTCTTCACCTCTATTATCAGTCCCTACTTACATTTTCATCCTACCACCATTACCTTCCTGTAAACCCAACCATTCCACCACCCACAACCATTAAATCACCTATACTTGATGCCTGAATATCTACGAGTATTCCCAACACCTCCACGGACTTAATCATTTCCCTTACCATCTCTGTGTAATCTTAGAAAAACCTCCAAAATCAAATTTTATTGAGTTTCTATCATCCCATCCATACCGACACCGATTACCCATGACCATCGTCAGTTCCCTCTAAACCGTCATCGGTCATACTTGACCGACATCATTCACTGTATTTGGAAACCCTGTTAATAACAAAACCTAATAATCTTTACCTAAGTGACCCAAAACCTAAACCTGACTTGTCCCATCACCCTGACCATCTACCCCACTTCAGATCTGATCATAACCTAGCCTGTTATGTTAGATTTGTTTATTGTATTTGAATGAGATACCTAAATCATATCAACTATAGTAGGACCTTGTTTATTTACATCATCTCTTGCATCAAGTTGTATTAAATAGTGGGTTGACTACCACTAAGGAAGTATCACACTTCCTAGATCTAGCACACACTAGGTAGCCCACTGACATATATTTTTAACTCTTTCTTGTGGTCTTGTTTTGTATTTCAGGTAGTTCCTCCTAGCCAAAAGGAAGCTCTCACCGTCAGCCTTGGATCAAGAATTCATAACATGTGAAGCAACCTTTACACTGACCTTCACAACAGGTATTCCTCCTTGGCCCATACCCTTATTTGTTTCATCTAAATCCTTAAAGAAAATGGTGAAACATTTTGGCATGCCCAGTGGGACCCATCCAAGGTTCCTTGCATTTTATTCATTCCTAGGTGAAAGTTGTGTGTTTGTTTTCCTTCTAAAAATCTTCCACATTAAATTTCTTCTCTGGAATCTTCCCTTCTTTCTATTGTCTAAAATCAATTGTGTTTTTGGTGCTATAAAAAGAATACTTCTTTTCTTTCATTAGTATTGCATTAGTGAAAGAGTATCCTTCTTCCTATTCATTACTTGCTACATCGAATATCACACTTTGATTTGGGCTTAAAAACTTACATAACATTCTCGATTTGTTATATTATAGCTCACATTAAAAATGAGGGAAACCTATACGCTAGAAGTCATGCCCAGCTGATGGTTGACACAATTAAATCGTAGAAAGCACTTGCTTCTCTCTGTCTCTTTTCCCAAACTGCACAAATTTGAAATTTATACATCTTAAACAAAATCCCACCTGGAAGAAGTTATCAATGATCACATGATCAAAGGATTGATAGTGGGCACCTAGCTGGTTATCTCTATCCAGTACCCCATCAAAGGATGGCCCACCCCCACCATAACATAACCTAAAACCTCACCTTTAGAATTTCCTTCTTCGTAGGAAGCCTTCCCAACCAAAAACTCTACTCTAAATTCACGAGTCAGTATTTTAAATAGCATAAGCTAAACACACTAAATTCACTTGTTAGATTACGTATTTTTCTTAACTTTGTCCTTGACTTGCATTTTGAGGAGTGAGGATATGATTCTTCATTTTTCTTTTTCCTTTCACACTCCGCCATCATAGATGGAGTATTCTGATTTTCTCTAGAGTGTGTCAGGACCTCATCTTATCATCCCCAAACTTCTAGGTTGATTATTCATCTCATCTAAATTCACAAAATCCATTTTTCTTCATTCTTCATATTTCACAAGAATCGCATCGCCCAGTGACCGTCATCGGTTTACATCTAACCATCATTGGTTTACCTAACTGCAGTGTCGAGTTCCTTGTTCTTTTGGTTAGTTTACCCAAAAGACACTTATCTCATCTTCTCTTTTGTTTAGAGTTTGTGTATCATTGTATTCTCTGTACTCTGGTAATAGTCATCAAATACAACTTTCCTTTTTGAAAGTCATTAGTTTCTACCTCATTTGTTGAAATTGTTATTTTCTCACAATAACTGGTATCGGTTCCTGTAACCATCATCATCACCCCTTAACCATCATCAGTCAGTTTGATTGGTGTTTGTCACTTTGTTTTTATTTTAATCAAAAATTTACCAACTTTCCCTCTCATAATATGTTTTTTCCCATCTCTATTGTTCCTGTGTCATTTACAGAGTACAGTTCACCCAACATATGATGATTCACATGGTGTTGACTCGAGCCAAACTAACGCCCTCGTATTTCATGCTAGCCATTAGCCACTCCCACCTATTCTATCACTACCATCCATCCTATCACCTATGGATACTACGCAGCTCATCCCCATCACTACCAGCAATGAGGAGTTCTCGAGGCTCCTCAAACATAATCCCATTTCCCTCTAGTACTACCTTGCCCATTCTTCCACCCATTCCTCAAGACAATTAATATATAGCATGCTCGTTCTATCCCTCTTTCTCTAACCCCCACTTCTACGTCAACTAGCACCCGGCTCAACACTCTGTCATCCACTTTACCACCTATGGTGTCTCATCTAGATCCCATAGCCACTATAATTGCAGCATCTACGTCATCTCTCACACCCGCAACATTAATTGTCCCCCCGACAGCCCGCTATGAGTATAGCCCCATCTACATCTACCACTTCACGTATACCCGTTGCATCGTAACCACCTTGATGTCGAAACTTACACCCCTTTCCAAAACCTCATCCTTTCTATCCCACAGTCCTTACCCCTAATCACCACTAGAGTTATTACGACTACCCCACCCGCTTACACATACTACTAACAACCCTTGACCTCATCTATTGCTTATATTGGCTATGTGCCACCTAAATCTATTCCTAATTTGCAATTCTCATACTTAGTGCCACCATACACTATCATACCACCCACCTCATACATTCAACATCAACCCCCTTTTTCTACAAGGGGCACCCATTCATCCCAACCTACTAACGACCTCATTAAAATGATGATGGAGAAGATGTAGACCTTAGAAGCATCTATTTCTTGGCTCCTGTAATTCTTTAACATATGATGAAATCTATAACAATCCTATCCATCCATCTAGTCCCATTCATCCTTACCTAGTGCATTGGGACATGTCTAAATGCAATCGCTTCAAGAGTAAAGAAGACCCACAGAACACTTGTGGTCATTTAAACGTGGGTGTTACTTAATCACCCACGATAACGCTTTTCTCTTATGAACTTTCCCAATGTCATTAACGGGACCAACATTGGGTTGGTATAGTGGAATACCTCGATATTCCATTTATTACCTTAATCAAGTATCCCAAGATTTCTTAAATCATTTTTCAATCAATGTTACCAAGAAAGACACCATTACCAAACTCTATTCAACCCGATAATATGAAGATGAATCTATCACAAATTTTGTTGCCCATTTGCAGAGTCTTATTAACCAATTGATGTTCCAACTACCTCGATGAACTTATTGATTTGTTCACTAGAGTTTTTCCGGACACATGTCACGAACTCTATAGTTCCAAACCTTCTAAACCTTTGATGAAGCATTCACCATGGCACAAAAACTACAAATTTGTGCCATTGAAGAAAAGAAGATCTAATTACGGAACAAAAACACCCTATTCAAATCAAACGACTCTTCTTCATCTTCAAAACCCCAAACTAAATATTCAAAGCCCAAAGGATATTCAACGCAGTAGTCCTCAAGGCAGACCACCTCATCCTTCTAATCAAGCCCAACCTTCTTCCAATATTTCTCCCATCTAATCCTTTCAACTCGGTGAGAGCAATAGAAGTACACCTCGATTAGAGATCCCTATTCTTCAGTCTTGGAAAATCTTCTTAAATCTAGAACCATTACACTTCCTCCCATAAAACCTCATACATTTTTCGATCCTACTCATCCTATGCCTACATGGTATAAAGAACATGATTATTTTAATTACCATCATGTTAAAGGACATAGTGACGATAACTACATAAATTTTAAAAACATTGTCCAAGAAATGATATATAATGGAGACCTTCTTTGTGGAAAACCCAAACACGCCAGCAAATCAAAATTTTCACATCTTTAAAAATCCATTCCCTAATCATAAACCATTTTCTAATCAAAATAGTGAACCTTCATCTAGCAAAAGTAATGTCCTTGAAGTCCACGTGGTTTTTCATATCATATAGGTTGTTCCTCAAAACCTACCTACTTCATCTATTGAGGAAATTCTTACACGAGAACCTCTACCCACAGAGGAACATACCTCACCTACTCCTTCACCCATGGAGGAGTCCCTCTCATATCCCCTTTCCCTCATAAAGGAACCCACACCTTCTACCAATATCATTTCACCACCTACCTCACACCCTACTGAATAGTCAACACTCTTAATTCTCCCATCCACAGAAGAATCATCACCACCTTCTCCTCCACCAAGGATGAATTCTACATCACCCCACCTATTATCTCTCCTACCCATGGGAAACTCATCTCGACATATCACTACCTATTAGGGTAGTTCTCCTCCAAACATCCCAGAAACCCATTGACATGATCTTGGATATTTTACCTATAGAGTCTGAGGCTAGCCAATTCCCTATCTCATAGACATATTTTATAGGGATTGCCACCTAACCCATTTCATCCTCTTCTTCAGTAGTCCCATTTTAATGACCGGTTGATCATTCCATTCTCTGGAGACATCTTCAGCTCCCCATTTTGATCCAAGTGCAAATGTTTCGAGGATACTTCCAAAATCTACCCAAATGTATTTTTGGCAATGAAAAAAATAATGACCATGCTGATTGGAACTACTTCTTCTTCATCCCTACCTACATCTAAACCTCTACCCATAAATAAAACCATTCCCAAACCTTGTAACCTACCCACACCATCCCCTCACCCGTATCTACACCCATCACTACTTTGGGTGTCATGCCGACTTCAAGCCTTACCCACCCACCTATCAAATTAGACTTAGTCGTGTCTTCCCAAAGACACACCAACATTATCCTCCTACCTAAAAGGAAAACCCAACCTTCTAAGCCATGTACACTGGTCTCGCCTACCACACCTTTGTCACCTTCCCCCTTCCATTCATCCTGGGGCCCCATCCATCAACCTTGACCAAACAGTCTCCTACCTAGGGCCAGTCAAAAGCTAAACAACCTACTATTACATCACGAGCCTTTGTTACACCTCATTCACCCAAAAAACAAACTCCCTCATCCTCACCCATGCACTTCTAAACCACCTATACCTCTGCCAATTACTATAACCCCAACCTTGCCTATCCGACTTCAACCCATGTCGTCTACCCAACCTCTACCAACCACCACCACAACAACTCGGTTTTCCCCGTGGGTAACCTGTTGTCTTCCACCATTTAATTTCCCTTCTACATCACATACTCTTGTGTCACATTTACCCAAGAAGGTGCAACCCAAAGATAAGAATCCACTACCCTCTAATAAGGTAGTCAAACCAACCAAACCTTCCATTGCAAACTCTTCTACCCCACCTTTACCCAAGCAAATATCAGCAAAACATAACACCATACCACTCATCAAATCAGTAGACCAACCCATTCCCCCTCCAATAAAGCATATTCCCTCATAATCATCCAAACCCATATCCAAACCCACACTCACTTCCCATTGTGATCCGTTAGCGATGTCTTACGCAAAAATTTTAACTAATCTCTTAGAGACTTTTGTCATGCCATTACTTGCCCCTTTGCCCTTACGATTCTCTCAAACCCAAACCAAAAGAGTTTAATAAAACTAATATTTGTGCCTAGCATCATGTGCCGGGACATGATGTAGAAAATTGTAAGGTTCTAAAGACTCATTCTTCTCCAAATTTTTCCTCCCGAGAAAATTTTTGACAATGACAACATTATTGATGAGGACCATGCACCACCTTCACCTATCACCACACATCATCATCCTTTACCCATTCAGCAACCAAGTATCTCCACCCCCACAACCATTTTATCCACCTCCAAAATTTGAGATCAACATGGTCTATATTAGAGAATTAGCCAAATCACCACCCAAATGTCGTTGCACCCAACTCACTTCACAAGGATTTTCTCCCCTGGTAGGTTTTTCCCATCATGCCGTTACACCACTCATCCTACACCTTCTCCATTTTCCCCCTCCCCTCAGATTAACATGGTTCACGTTGCTACCTGCACTCAGAAAGACAAGGGAAAAGAAAAAGTGACCAACCCATCAACCAACCCTGTACCCAATATACCATCTACACCCACACCCAAAATCACCATCTGTGGACCTACATACCCTATCTCTGATGGGGTCACCCATCACGCAATGATAAAACAATTACATCATTCCCCTCTAAATATGTCATTGTATGATCTTGTCCAAACTTCCTAGTCCCATAAACAATCCCTTATCAAGATTTCACAATCCATTGAAGTTCTACCCAATGACCCCACACCAGTGGCCTCAATTATCACCCCTCACCAAGTGGCCTCGCTTATCAAATAATATCCTTCTTCTACCCCCATGCCCACTCCTCACATTTCCTCCCTTAGCTTCTATGATGAGGAGATTATACCTCTCCAGTTAGATGACCCCGATCCCACCCTATTTATTTTTTCTATATCCATAATATTCATGTACGACGCTTCATGCTCAATGGTGGTGCTAGCATTAACATCATTTCCTCCCATGAATATGATCAAATGTGTATCCCTTCTAATTATATGCATAATAACCTAGTTATGTTGCTCGACGTCATTGACACCATCACCTCCACCCTTGGCACCATTATCCTTCATGTTCGTGTAGGCCCTCGCACTATCCGAAACTATTCTACATCTTAGAAGGAGAGTTTCTAGTATAACCTATTACTCGGTAGACCCTGGATTCACATCATGGGTTGTGTACCTTCAACTTTACACTGTTGTGTAAAATTCAAGCATGAAGGACATAACTACACCATCCCCACCGACCCGTCGCCATTCAAAACTTGTAACATGTTGTACCAACCCAATGATGTACTTGTACCAGTCAAGGCATCTACCACTACCCCCACTTCTCCTTCACCCACAAGCTCTTCCACCAATGTTGCTTCCACCTCTCCCGCATCTAATTCTTCTATTCCTATTGTTGTTCTGACTTCCACAGCCTGACCACTCGCTTCCCAACCAACCAATACCCATTCCCAATCATCTAATGAATCGTCTATCCCTGCTACCCACATATCGACTATTGATCCCTTAGAAGGTGTTTTTCAATGCCTCACTCTGGGGGAGTCCTACCGTATAATATTGACACATTCCTCACTCTGCAAGAGTATGGAAACCTACATCAGCACCCTCATTATGACTACTGCATAGGTGAGGTTTTCCCTTATGGTCCTCCCCACCTTCGCACTAACCTAACATATGGGGGACTTGACACTGCCACTTATTCACCCGAACCTCCATCCCAAACACGATCATTTTCATTTGACCTCCAATCCCTTACTAACCACCACTTCACCCACACTTTCCTTCACCATTGTGCATGGAAAGGCTTTGGCTTCATTTTTACAAACAAGGCCACCATACTATCATTTCATGTACCACCCATAAACACAATGATCATAGTGGCATTGGCTTTTCTGCATCACCTTCCAAGAAGGCCCACGTCAACCTCATTGAGGAAGACAAACCTTCTCCACCCCATTCACCAACATCACCATCTTCACCCATGAATTCCATAGATCCTAAATCTATTCCTCCTAACTTTTTTTTTCGTAAACATGATTTCCCTAGGACCTCTAACCTATCAACGCAATGGTGAGGTTCCTTCTTCTCTTCCCTTCATGTATCCTAACATGATCGATGATGATACACCTTCTATTAATGTCGAATGATGAGTCTATCCTCACCTATCTCGGGTGTAGAATATTATTATATTTCTTGGTCATTACCCTCTCGAGATGCAAACCATGTTGAATGAATCGAGTATCAAAATCAGCATAAATACTTAAGATGACCCGCACATTCTAAAGATAGATCATTCTTTAGATGTTGCTTAACAGGAAGCTTTTACCTCTTTCCTCTGGGACCATAGCAACACTTTTGCTTGGTCCTATGCTGATATGCCCAGTATTGACCCAAAAATTGTGGTACACAATATCGTAATCATTCCTGATGCCAAAACCATAAAACAAAAGATGTGGAAAATGCATCCTTGCATTACTCTTCTTGTCAAAGAAGAACTTTAGCACCTTCTATTGGTTTCCTTCATCCTACCCATTGAATATCCCTAATGTATTTCTAACATCATTCCTATCACAAAAGCAACAAGGGGACTCCACATTTGCATGGACTTCCATGACCTCAACCTAGCTTATCCCAAAGATGATTTTCCCCTACCAAGCATTGACCAACTAGTTGATCTCACCGCTGGCCATGAAATTCTATCACTCATGGATGGTTTCTCGGGTTATAATCAAATATTACTTACTATAAAAGATCAACATAAAACTACATTCATCAGTCCTTAGGGGACCTTATGCTATCAAATCATACCTTTTTTCCTTAAAAATGTTGGTGCTACATATCAGCGAGACATGACTTATATATTCCATGACATCATGCATTGCGTATTGGAAGATTATGTACATGATCTTGTTGCTAAATCCAAACATCGAGCCAAACACCTGACATTCCTTAAGGTCATATTTGATCACCTTATCTAGTATTGTGTTTGTCTTAAACCTAAGAAGTGTGTCTTTGTGGTACTTTTAGGAAAACTCCTTGGTTTCGTCATTTCTTTGTGTGGCATAGAAGTTGATCCTCATAAAGTGAAGGCTATTCTCAAAATACCTACACCTACTAATCTCTGACAACTTTGAAGCTTACAAGGTAAGTTGCAATCAATTCATTGTTTCATCTCGCATATTTCGACCGTTGTCACCATTTCACCATCTCCTCAAGAAAGATGTCTCATTCAAATGGGATGATGAATGTCATAAAGCCTTTGATGCCTTAAAACAATACCTTCTTTAACCACCAGTTCTCATTCCTCCTAAGGATGACCAACCCTTTTACCTATATATTTTTTCCACTGACCATTCCCTAGGTTCCATGCTTGCTCATCATGATGAGCAACATAGAGAGAAAGTAGTTTATTACATAAGTCATATCCTTTTGGACTATGAAACTAGATACACCCATGCCGAAAAACTCTTCTTAGCCTTAGTTTTTATCACCACCAAGCTTTGTCATTACCTGCTCAACCACAAAACCTTCATTGTCACCAATACTAACCCCTTACATTACATGTACACCAAACCTTATCAACATTAGCACGTTGTGCATTGGATCATGCTTCTTGCCAACCTTGACATTGAATTCATCCATAAAGAGTCTATCAATGGCCAAACCATCATTGACCAACTAGCAGATGCACCTCTTTCCAAGAATAAATACTCTAACTTCAATTTTCTAGATGAATCTATAGCTACCCTCTCCTTGGATGATACCACTTACCAAATGACCCTCTTCTTCGATGGCTTCGAGTGTCACTGGGGGTGGGGCTAGTGTTGTCCTCATTCCACTTGATGGTGAATCTATTCCTTTATCTTTCAAACTAGATTTTGATTGTACAAACAATATCACCAAATATGAAGCACTTGTATTGGGTCTCCAGCTGCTTATGCCTTAGATGTTAAGTCAATCAATATCTTTGGTGATTCTCAGCTAGTCGTAAACCAAGTCAATGGTATATACCAGTGTCGTAATGAAATAATTAAAAGTATAAGCATCACGTAGACATACTTTTTACTACCTTTGATTGTTATGAACTTCAAACCACCCCCATTCTACCAATAAGTTTGTGGATACCATGGCCTTCTTGGCTTCTCAGATACCCACTTTTCCCACCAACTCTAAAATCTTTGTCACAATACAAAGGTTACAATCACCCTCTTATTTACCTCATGAGGTCTACTCCATTGGAACCGTTGCACCTGACCCATGTGACCTTTGGTATAAGTAGTTTGTAAACTATATTTCCCTTTCCATTCTACCTCTTGATCTCACTTGTAATGGACAATGTGCCTTTCTTAAAATTGTCTCTCGCTATGTCATCATGGGTGGTCTCCTTTATAAGTGTGGCTTCAACAGTATTCTCTTACAATGCCTTACAAGTTCTGAAATTCCCTACACCATCAAAGAAGATCACAATGGAATTTGTGGAGGCCACTTTAGTGGTTTAGTTATCGCTAAACGCATTCCTCACCTTGTATATTATTGGCCCACCCTAAACCATGAATGTTGTAACTATGTCAAATGTTGTCAAAATGCTAGCAACATGCTAATCATCATCACACACCTAGTCATGCCTTATAGTTCACACGAGACCTTTGACCTTTCTCTCAATGGGGCTTGGATATTGTTGGAGAGATCAATTCCCATTCTTGAGTAATGCCATCAATGGATTATAACCGCTCTTGAATATTACATTTAATGGGTATAAGCCATCCCCCTCATTTCTACAAAAGATGAGAAAATATGTGAATTCATCAACCATCACATTATTTGTCACTTTGGCATCCCCACACTCTCTCATCATTGGTAACAGAAATTAATTCAAAAACAAAACCCTACAAAACCTGTGTGACACTTTTGGAATTCAACTCTGTTTTTCATCACCTTATTACCCACAAACCAATGTCTAAGCAAAATCAACCAATAAAATTTAAACAAAATTCTTATGAAAGTAGTTGACGATACTAGGAAGGATTGGCATATGCACATCCCCTTCTCCTTGTGGGCCTACCATACTATTATTTACACTTTAACTTCCACAACACCTTTTTCTCTGGTCTATGGTACCGAGGCTATCTTACCTCTTGAAGTCTAGATTCCATCCCTCTAATTCTCACTATAATACATGCTCAACAATAATGAATTTCACCAAGATCGTTTGGCGCAACTTGAGTTATTAGATGAACATCACCTCAATACTCTTGACCATCTCCAAATCTACCAAAAACGTATCAAACGGGCCTATGATAAATGTGTCTATGAATAAACCTTTCAAGTTGGTGACCTCATCCTCAAGGAAAATCAACACGTAACCAAAGAAAAAAAAGTAAATGGGGAAAATTTTCTCCTAATTGGGATGGACCCTATATTATTACCCATGCCTATGGATCAGGTGTTTATCATTTTTCTTCACTCAAGGTAAACCCAAACTGGATCCCCTCAATACCTTACATCTTCAACCATTTTATTTTTGACATTAAGTCCTATATCACTTTCTCAAAATTTCCTGCTCATCCCTTGAGAATTTTTACCTTCCATATTACCTATTTTGAGGCTCAATGACTAAACAAGAATCATGTGATTACCCGCCACCTTTCGGCCTTATCTTCAATATGAGTACCACGACTCTACTCACAACATGATTCTCATGGATACTTTTTCATATTTTTACATATGGAATCCCATGGTCATTCATCACTTGAAACCACCTCTTTCATAGTTAACCTCTTTGTGCTATGGTTTTGTCTTCTAAAACAAGAAGTTATTCTTCCTCTATAGTTTTTTCCATGACTTAAAACATCCAAAAACAAAATGGTGTTCAACTCCTTGAGTCAAACTTCCAGCAAAAATATGACACCCTCAAAAGGGACATATCTTCTCTCTACCTAGATGTTATAAATAGACTGCTCCCTTGAAGGATAACTATATAAAGTCATTACAAAAATATAATAAAATGTTCAGAAGCTTCCCGCATCGATCAACTTCACAAATACCTCAAGGATATAATATAATCATCCCATATAGACTTCCCACATCGATCAATCTATTATAAACAAAAAAATGAAGAAAATGACAAATTTTTCGTCATGGACTTGCCTATTTTTGATCGTGGGTTTCTTACTTGGTAAACATAATGTCATATACTAAGTTATGCTAAGCCACCCACTTTCACCTCATTACCTTTTCACCCTAATTTTCTCTCTACTCAAGGGACTTGTCTTAATTGCGACATTTCATGATCATGTGACTTTCTTCACCCTTAAAATAGTCCATTATGCAATGCCTTTAGGGTCCTACGTTCATAAGCTCATCTATGGTAGACTCAATAGGGTTCTTATCAATTAAGTGACTCTTTTACCACCTCTTACCAATATACCTTCTTCATCACCTATTGATTCTCCTATACAGGACCAGAGCATCGACAACTACATTTTAAAGATTTCTAATTTTACCTAAGACTCACCATGCCTATTACCTAACTCAATCATTCCTATGACCTAAATTTAAACATGCCTAAAACCTACCAACCCATTCCTCTAATTCATCATATTCTTCCTAGCTTATGGGAGAGCTATATCAAGCATGAGGTCCCTTTTTTCGTGACTATATAGGTAGAAATCTGAGGGTATGGGGCCCTTGGAGGTTAGCTCGGCCACTCTTTTCCCTAACCCATTTCCCCCCATTTCTTCCTATTCACATTCTACCATAGTTTCCATTTTCTATCAACAATTGGAAATTAAACTAAAAAAACAAATATCAATTAACATACACATACACCTACCTACCATTTTTAACAACATCACCAAATCATTCATTTATTATTTCATATTTCCATAATAGAAACTATTTGGAAATTCCAAAACATCACATACCTATACCTAACTCCACCATGCCTATGACCTAACTCAAACTATGCCTAAACTGACTTAACTCCACCATGCCTATGAACTAACTCAAATTATGCCTAAATTGACCTAACTCCATCATGCCTATGACCTAACTCCATCATGCCTAAACATGACCTGAATCCACCATGCCTAAACATACCTAACTCAACCATGCCTATGACCGACTCCACCATGTCTAAACATGCCTAACTCAACCATGCCTATAACCTGACTCCACCATGCCTAAACACACCTAACTCAACCATGCCTATGACCTAAATCCACCATGCCTAAACACACCTAACTCAACCATGCCTATGACCTGACTCCATCATGCCTAATCCACCTAGTTTCCATCACATACACAATAACAATAGAAATCACAACCACCAGTACAACATCATATCATAAATATAACCATCATCCATAAATATATAAATCCTCAAAATCATGTGTGTCCATACATATGGGCATAGGTACAACGACAATACATGTCCCTCATATACAAATGTCTCAAAATATTCAGCACGCAGGCTGGTAGAATATACAAAAACTCAAAATCTCTCATATACATCCTCGCATCTACGGCACACATGTCGGTATATATATCACAAAAATAAAAATTAGGGTTCACAGGGGGCTTAGTCATCTCCCCATCTAATTTCCATCCCCGTCTCATCTGTCTCCTCCTCATCCACTCTCATACGGTGCCCCACTAACATCTCTTTGCCCTTCATAGGTTTTCGATCAGCCTCTTCTTGGCTGCGGCAGCTGGCTTAGGCCTCCATGATCTAGTAGCCTCTCCCTAAACCTTTCTATGGGCTCGTCAGACCCTGTACTCTCTACGCTATGTGTGTAAGATCTTGTCCTCTCACTCAAGGCATGTTGTACTTTGTTCTCTACATAAGATGGGACATCTATCCTAGCATCCATCAAGTGATCCTGATAATATCTGGCCTCATTCATGGAATCCTTAAATCTGGCCATCGGTATTATATGAGGTGGCCCTATCAACCTCAAACCCTATACTTGTACCATGGGACCCTATCCCTGACCATGTGTTGGTGTCTGTGCTAGTGCCTGAGCTGCAACCTAGGCTTGTAAGGCCACAATATGCACTTGAGTAGTGGTCAACCAGCCCTGCAACCCCGCCACTTTTACTTGTAATGTGGGCATTTCTTCATGTGACTCTACCAACTCCCCCTGTAAACATGTAATCTAGCCCTATAAGGCACGACTGTCCCTGGAGTGTATCCCTCTGAACTGTGAGGGTGGCCACATCTGGCTGACCTAGCCTAGGTGGTGCTTCTCGTAGCTGAGCTACCCACCACCATTTTTATGCATCTATATAGCTCACATCATCAATATGATGGTTGATGGGTTGCTTATCCTACCCAATCAGCATGATGGGTCATGTTGGAGACATAGGTCATTTGTTATTTGACATCGGTCCTACCCTTAAATGATGTTGGTCATCGTCACATCGACCAAACTTGTAAAACCCTCCCCCATTTTTTCCAAAATTTGACCATTCTAACCTATCAACCTACCCTATCCTACCCAAACCTCCCCTAGCTTTCCCCCTACCCATATTTAACCCACATTGGACTTCCTACCCTTCCCATTTCATCAATTTTACTTCCAAATTCATAATTAATTCCTACCCAAACCCGTTTCTACCCAAACCAATTTCTACAAATATTCCAACTAAGAAGTGCAAAGTGCAAATGGTGGTAAATTGGCCATCAGACTGTGCGGTGGCCCACTTGAACCATCTCTTGCCTCTCGCCATGTCCAAATCACCAAAACCCACTCCTCTAATCCAACCAATAATATCAATCCCCTAAGCTTGTGAACTTGCCTCCTAGCTTCTCTCACCAACTTGTACTCTCTACATCATCCGAGTACACTATCATGTCCTTCTCTCTTGGAAAAAGTAGCAAAAAGTCAAATGGCTCTATCATTTTCTCCAAAGTCACAACACAACAATGATTCCGTAAAATACATAATTTTTGTTTTATAAACCCAACCCGATTAGACCAACGTCATTCCTATTTGTGCCCTAGCCAACTGATGTCGATCACCTTATAATCGATAGTGGTCAACCCTTATCACTCGTTGGCATTGCTAAGCTTCATTTTTTGAAACCATTAGTGTCAATGCACCTTTATCATTTCATCCACCCATTCAACCATAACTACAAGCTCAACCTATTCCTACATGTCCTTTGTTACATCTTAGGAGTTATTATTTTACCTATACCTTGGCCTTACCCATGCCACAACCTATTTACCTAAACTTGGCCTACTTTGTGTGACCATTGACCTTATTTTCTTGTTGTACCTTACGACAATGTTACCCATGTTGTTCTACCTACCGACCTTACCTTGCCTATTGTCGTGTTGTTTATCCTAACCTAACCTTTGGTGTATTGGAACATACCTAAACGTTCCTACACCTGACCTCTATTGTGTTTCTGCATCATATCCTATACCTTGGATACTAGAATCACTTCAACCCTATTTGGATAGACCTATAAACCTTAGATGACGTAGATTTTGAAATATTTTCAACCTAGTACCGTGTCACATTTTCCAACGTGTGTGTGTGTTTAACTACCACTACCTTTAACCCTAGCCCATTTACCTGTTTACCTAATTTGACCTTTAACCTTTACCTAATGTGCCCACTGACCTTCATTTTCCCACCTCCTCATTTGATCAAACCACTCACCACTTCCATCTTTCACCTCATCGGTTCCTAGTTTAAGGGGGTTACCTTCACCCACACTTGGGGCAACACCACCCTCATTTATACTCAACACAACCATTTCCTATTTTTTTCATCATCACTTACCAATACAAGCCATGTGATAAAAGGGGGAAATTATAGACACAAAATTGGGTCACACTCCCTTGGTCCCCTTTTGAATAACTAACTCACATATATTCACCTAACCATGGCCCCTTTATCCCACCTTAATATTAATTTAATTATCTATAATTAAATTAATACCCATCCTCACCCCATTTATTAATTTAATTACTTTAATTAAATGGATTCACACCTCACCCAAACACCTCACCATAGACCTATTCATAGCATGTTTCCATAACTAACTAAGACTTAGCCCTACCTACCTTAATGAGCTAAGACTTAGTATAACCCTAAAAGAACATGCATATTCTTCCTCTAACCATATTCCTACTTATCTAAGTGAAACATTCCACTTATACTCAGCACCAACGAGCAAAGATCAAAGAAAAGATAGCCAAGATCTGCTATTTTAGGCAACCTAAGATATCCCACCTTAACCGACACTCGGCCAACCTAAACCGTCTTCGGTTACCATATAACCAGTTTGGTAACTTTCTTTGAAGAGGTTGACACATTCATGAGTTTTGGAATGAAGGCATGCAATTAATATCTAGACCCCTTTCACACATCTAGCCCGTCATAGCTAGCACTGTGGGACTGATCTCAAGGTATTTACATTCATAGTATCATTTTAGGAGGCACCGCGCAACACTAACCACCATTTCATAGATCAACTGTCATTATCTTCTAGCCATCAGACCTGAAATACCAATAAGTCTGTTTATCACCTGCTTCATTTCATTTTTATTCAGCTTAAAAGGTTTTCTCACCTTTGTTATCAGTCCCTACTTACATTTTCATCCTACCACCATAACCTTCATGTAAACAAAGCCATTTGTTGGTTGGATATTTTGTCAAACCAAAATATGAGGTTCAACCACAGTATATGAGATTAAATCCCTCCTCAAAGACAGGTGAGGCTGCCTGCTTATTACTAATCTAAAACACGGTAAAAATGATATATACAGTATTCACACTAATCTAACCATTAGGGGTGGGATGGAATCCCGAAATCCACATTCACACGATTCAAGGATATTTCTTTCGTAAATGAACTGGGTTAGAAATTGTTACAATGAAAGAAGCACAGTAGAAAGGAAATGAGAGAAACGTATTTTCTTTCGAGTAAACACAGAGCACGAAATAATCATACGAGCTTTAGATCACAGATATAATGTCTCGAAATAATCGAAACACTAAGATGCTATGCAAAGAATAGCTTAAGATCATGAACATAAGAACACTGTCTTAAGTAAGATATATTCCACAACACAAAGTCTGTAAAATGATATCAACTCCTATTCTTCAAAATGATTGAATGAAAACACAAAGTTTTTCTTCTTTCCAATAGCCCCCAAATATTCCAAAAAATCTCGACCCTTTGGAATGCATAAGCATTCCTTATTTATAACAAAAGAAGTAGAGATAAAATAGGGCAGATCCTAAAAAATAGCGTTTTAACAAGAGTTCTGTTTTGCTTGATTCTCACGCAGGAGATCAAGTCAAAATATGATTCAAAAATGTGACGAAACAGAAATGAAAAAGACATGTCGATTTCAAGATTGAAATGACATGAAACGTTGGGACTCAATCTGAATCATCATCCTTTGCTCCTTCCTCTTTTTCTTCCTCCACTTGAGACTGTTTGCTCTGAAATTCCTGGAACTTCTGAATTATGCCTTGCATTTCATTTTCATCAGGTGCAGTGGAATGATCATTCCAAAATTTGCAAGTTTCATGAGTATCGCTGGTATTTCAGGAAGCTTTTTCAATCCTTTGCTGAGCTTTCTTAAGGCCTCCAAAGAATGTTCAACCCTTACCAACCGATCCATGATCTCAAGGTCAAATCCGCTTATTGGTTCATGCTGAACAGACTCTTGGATTTGCTTGAAGAGATCATCTACTGATAGGATACCTGAGTTCCCAACTGACACCTTTGGACAAATCTTCAGCAATTCTTCTTCCAGATCACTTTTCCCATCAATCAATTTATCCCTTGATTCTCTCAACTTACTGCAGGCTTCATTGAGAATCTTTATTCTGAACCTGATGGCCTTGGTCAGCTGGAAATGCTTATCTGTATGTGGGAGAATACCTTCTTCCACCAAGAGATGTGCTGGTATTTGCTTTAACACCTGGAGAGCTTCAAAAGTCAAATCAAGATGTCCAATTTCCTGAGAGAATTCTTCATCCATCTTCTCTCCATCCTTCTGAATGTCTCCCAAGGACTGATGAACTTGCACCACGTCTTGAATTACTTCCTTCCCCTGTTGGAGCAACCTTTGGAGCCATTCATCAACCACCCTTCCTTTTTTAGCAATCTTCTCAATCGTAGGTACCGATGAGAAATTGAATCCGACAGAGACAGAAGAAGGTGGTATGGATTCAAGGGGTTTTGAGAGTTTAATCAAAACCTCTGTCAACTGCTCCACTTTTTCCTTAAGCTCATCTCTGTTGTCCTTTGTTTCTTTCAACTTTTGGCACAACACGTTTATGGAATCCCGTGCATCTTGTTGCGCCCCTTCTGCTGTCACTTTCCCTAGAGCCACCCTGGTTACCTGATAATCAGAGGCTGTTATATCCTCTCTAGTTTTGTCAGCCGAGGGAGTGGCAATCTCTGCGAACTTATCTCCTGAAGCATCCACCAAAACCCTTGAAACTGTTTTGGGTTTCTTGGCTGATTTCACAGTAGGAGCCTTGAGTGAGCTGAAATCAAAGGCTGGTAGGGGCACAATCACCTTCCTCTTCCTCGGAGTTTGCTCGAGTAGCCATTGCGGCGTATCAGAGGGAGTTGCCATGGTTGCAGAAGCTGGTATCATACCCTCAAGGGGAGAAGATTCTACTAGTGGAGGAGGAATAGTTACCAACGTGGTAGTAGATCCAATAAAAAGAGGCACAGGAGGGGGCGTGTTGGTGATCACTTGGGTACCAGCAGAGAGGGGTGAAAGTCCAGAGAAAATACTGGCCATTACTGAAGAAGTTGATGGAGAATAAGGAGGTAGGAGTGGTTGTGTGGAAAGAGGCATGATCCAGACTCCAAAGCCTTGGATGCAAGAGATAAGGTCTCTTCAATTGAGCAATCAGCAAATGGTGAAACCAGAAGCTGGCTTCCTCCTCCTTCCAAATTAATTTCTCCTATTTCTGGTGGTGTTGGTGATTCTGGCACATTCACCGTTTCTACTGGAGAAACAATTGAAGAGATTTCTCTTTCTTTCCTCTTTTTGACAATCTTGACCTTTATAGGCTCCCTAGAAGATTTTCTGTCCTTTTCCTTTTTGGAGGGCCCGCCTCTGAAGCAGCCAACTTTGAAAACTCATCATCTTTAAAATTCATTCCCCAAGAGGAGAGCCATGCTTTGGTGTGAGCAAGGATTAGAGCTGACCTATCTGTAATAGAGGCTTTTTCGCTGGCTGACCAATCAATAGGTGGGAAAACATATTGATCCTCCTTTAGTCCATCATAGGAAAGATCCAAAACACTTTCATTGTCACCCGTACCTTCTAGTAAATCAGCAAGCTCCAGTGTTTGAATCTCAGCAATAGTCAATCTGCTATTATCCTTTCTGCGAACAGCAACCTCATTACGCAGATCCACCCAAATATCCTCTATGTTTGGCCTATGCAGATGTTGGGTTCCATATGCTCTGAGCACTCCTCGGATATCAAAACCATCTCGAGGCTTCATATGCTTCTTCAATTTGTCCTGAAGTTCATGGACAACATTTTTGGCTTTCACTCTTTGTTGAGCAAGTATATCTCCTAATAGAAATTGGGAAGGATACAAAGAGCCTTATGTTTGCTTTGTTGGAATTTATGGAAATCCAACAGCTGCCTAACCAACTCCATCAATATCAGTCTATCCCCTGGATATCGGGGCAGGTGAAAAGGATCTCCCGAGTACATGACCACCCGAAGATATGTAAACTTCTTGAATTGTAAGAAGATACATCCCCATTTAGAAACTTCAGCCCAAGCCTCATCTCGAGACTCTTGTCTTCCTCACTCGTGGTTTATCCCGCAGATATTTTCATAGAAGAAGGCATCATTCACCCTCCCGAAATGGTCTTTGACCCCTTCTTTGTCAATTGAGGGAAGTATTGATACACCCGGTTCACCGTTCTACTTCCTTAGTATCCCCCAGGATAGTTCCTCATCCCATTTCTTTGCGTATGTGACATATGAAGACATATAAAATTTCCGATTTTCAAGACCGTTGTCATTTGGGAATCAATC
The DNA here is from genome assembly GCA_018340775.1 of Taxus wallichiana var. yunnanensis. Lineage (NCBI taxonomy): Eukaryota > Viridiplantae > Streptophyta > Pinopsida > Cupressales > Taxaceae > Taxus > Taxus wallichiana. Next base: position 951,600,936 of record CM031237.1, on the reverse strand, counting down.
TCATTGCTGATGAGAGTACCCCGATCGATCCCTTGCTGATTCTTCTTGATGGTGATCATAAATTGATAGACATGGGAAGACCCATCATGCGAGAGGCAAACCACTATCGGCTATAGTTTTCATCCATGGAGTTTGGGAGGAACTCCTCATCCTACTCCGAAATCTTCAATGTCCATATTTCCAAGTTTGGTGTCTCTGATGTCGTAATTGCAATCAATATACGATGGAGATTCCACTTTTAAACTTGTATTTCATTCTGGCTGACTTCTCGGTCTTTTCCTGAGATGGACCAGGGTCCGACATGAAGGACGTCGAAGGAAGAAAGTTTCGAAGCTCAAGATGCTGCTCACTGTGAGAATTCTAACCTGCTGGATATGCCGGAAGAATGGAAGAGTCTGACACTGGCGAAGATGATGTAGGAAAATCCTAAAACCTAATGCGTTGAAAATGTTGGAACTTCTGAAAAACCCGACACGTTTGATAATGTCGGAACTTTGGGAAAGCCCGACACTGCCGATGATGTCGAACGGAAGAAATCCCGACACTTGTGTTGATGCCGGGAACTCTGGAAAGTCTGACACGCCAAGCCTTCAATATACTTCGGGTCTTCGACACTGCATAACAGCCTTCAAAACCCGAGAAGAGAAAAATAGGGTTTTTCGTTGAATTTCAAACATGCAATCTCCTTTTAACCATTCATGTACCAGGCACATAATAAAATTTTGAGGAAATAGCACCAAATGGTAATTTAGAAGAGATAAACCCTAAAACCTAAACCCCTTTTTTCAAAACAACTCCAGAAAGAAGAATAAAAATATTTCAAAACCCAGCAAGAAAATGGGAAGAATTTACATGCAATCAATCCATAAAAACTAGGAACAAAGAGTGGAGAGAGAAATCCTTCAACCAGAGAAAGGGAAGATCAAAGAATGGTGATTCAAATGGGCACAACCGAGCTTTTGGGTTTCGAGGTTGGAAGAGCATGTACAAAAATCCATGAGTTAAAAAATACGTCTGGTAAAAATGACGTGGAAATTGGCGTATTTATAAGAAAAATTATAATTAATACACTTCAGCTCGGCACGTGCCAACTCACCGACAACTCGGCATGAATGCCATGTCAGCATGTTTGAGAGGTCCGAAAACCCGACACAAGGGGGCTTAGTGCAATTCGGGTTTCGGGTTTCGGGAAACACGAGACATAAAGCATGAGATGTTTAGATGCTTCACAGCTCCGAAAACCCGATACAAAGGACTAAATCAGACTTTGGGTATCGGGGAACAAGTGACACAAAACATGTTTTGAATAGGTCATGTTCCGATGTGCCAAGGTCCAAAACCCGATTTACTCAGTATGAAGTGGGTTTTGGGTTTCGGAAAATAGGTGACACAAAGCATGTTAAAACTCATGTCGAGCTGTTGGACAAACCCGAAAACCCGAATTTCTCAATATGAGGCCAAAATGCAAAATCAACTTCAAAAATTTCGTAGGGGTTATCTAATCGTTTTGTCGTGAACTCAAAACGGAGATAACAGCTGGCTCCAGCTGGGGACTTTCTTTGTAATACCAAAGGAAGAGAACTCAGAATCTCTGGTCTCACGGACCAGAGCCTTATCCATTGGGCTACGGAGTCAAGAAGAAAACCAAAACAAAACGAAACGAAGAAAGAAAGAAAACCAAAAGCAAACACACAACAAAACAAAGTAAAATATGTACAATGCAAGAGAGCATCTTGCATTAATGGTGGAACAGCTTTAGGTGTTGTCCACTGAAAGGCAACGGGAGTAGTCCTCCATCCAGATATGATAGTAGGAAACTATTTTCGCCATTCAGCTCATGGATTTTGAAAGGTCCTTTCCACAAAGAATCAAACTTCCCGTGCATTCCTTTTTGTTCTCTTCTCTTATCCCAAAGCAACACCAAATCTCCAATCTGGAAGTTACGCTGCTTTGATTTTTTGTCAAAAATTTTCTTCACTCTGCTCTGATGATCTGCTATGCGATCAACCACCTTTATTCATTCCTCTTCTAGCCTGGCTAGGTACATAACCCTCTTCTCGATAGAATTCTGAAAAGCCGCATCTTCAACCGCTTTTGCCAACTGCAAGGCCGGCAATTCTACTGAGATAGGAATTTCAGCATCAATCCCATATAGCAATTGGAAAGGAGACATCCCTATGGCTCGCTTTGGAGTGATTCGATCAGCCCACAATGCATCATACAATGCTTTGTGCCATGTCCTCTGGTTTTCATCCACTAGTTTTCTAATTATGGTAACCAGGTTCTTATTGCTGGACTCAGCTTGCCCATTACCCTGGGGATAATAATCAGATGAGTGAGCCAGAGTGATGCCAAATCCATAGCAAAATTTCTGTCAACTCATGTGACGAGAAATTAGAGGCATTATCAGCTACAATCTTATGAGGCACACCGAATCTGACAATTATATTTTCTTTAAGGAACTTGCAAACAGCTTCAGAAGTTGCTTGCTTGATTGGTGCGGCTTCTACCCACTTGGTAAAATAGTCTGTAGCAGTCAGCACGTAGTTATGTCCGGCACTAGAAGTAGGATTCAATGTTCCGATGAAATCAATCCCCCATTGGCGGAAAGGTTCTTCAATCACTACAGGCTTCAGAGGAAGAGCTGCTAGCTTGGGGCGACCAACGAAATGTTGACAAGCTTCACATTTGGACACCCATTCTGCTGAATCCCGGAAGAGAGTAGGCCAATAGTACCTAGCCCATAGGATCTTATACGCTATTACAGAGGATGAAAAATTTCCTCCGCATGCTAGGCTATGAAAGGATTCTAATAACTTTTCCTGTTGTGATTTATCAACACAACGCAGGAAAACACCATCAATACCTTTCTTGTATATTGCATTATTCCACAAAAGGTATTTTGCAGATCTCAACTTGACGGTCCTCTTCTCCTTTTGATTTAAATGTGGGGGCATTCACCATAAGTTAGGAAGAAAGCAATGTCCGTGTACCATTCATCGGTCGTACTCACGAAAAGCACCATGGGCAGCTCTGAAGAAGTGTCTTGAGTCTTTTCATACTCTGCTTCGGCATGATTTTCTGCAATTAATTGGCACAGACCCCTTCCTCGTACCAACTTGGTAGGCCTGATGTCTAAATCATACTCCTGAACCTTAGCTATCCAAGTACCTCATTGACTTCCCAGCTCTTGTTGAGTCAGAATGGATTTAACAGCAGTATTAGGAACGAGAACGAGAGTATGGGAATTCAGCACATAGTACCTGAAATGTTTTACTGCTCGTACCACTGCGTAAGCATGTTTTTCAATCTGTGACATCTTCAATTCATGTTCTTTTAGCGGACAGCTCATGAACGCGATGGGAGCTTCGATGCCTTCCTCATTTTCCTGCATTAGGATCGCTGACACTGTGTGGGCAGAGGCATAGCTGTACATGATGAAATTTTTCTTGAAGTCTGGACATACTAAGATAGGAGCGCAAGCAACTACCCTTTTGATTTCTTCGAATGCAAGCTTCCCTTCTGTACTCCATCGAAATGGAACTTTGCCTTTCATCATTCCAAGGATATCCTTGGTTTTGTCAGCGAAATCAGGTACAAATCTTCTCAAGAAATTAACCTTTCCGAAGAAAGAATGAACTCCGGTTTTACTTGTGGGTAAGGTAAGGCTCTGAATAGCCTTTACCCTTTCTGGGTCAATTTTGGTTCCTTCTTTAGTCACAATATGACCCAGCAATTTTCCTTCGGTCACCCCGAACATGGACTTCTTGGGATTCAATGAAATCCCGTGACGCCTGCATCTCAAAAGTACTTGTTCTAAATGATCATAATGATCACTCCGTTTTTAGAGAAAACGGTCAAGTCATCCAAATACACAACTATGACCTTGCCCATCAAATCTCTGAATGCCAAGTCCATAGCTCTCTGAAAAGTGGCTCCGGCATTGATCAAGCCGAAAGGCATCCTCCTGTAAGCAAAGGTACCCCATGGGGTCGTGAAGGCCGTCTTGTGTTGATCCTCTGGTATTACCTCGACTTGGTTATATCCCGAAAATCCATCGAGCATGGAAAGCATTTCTGATCCAGTAACAGTTTGTAATACCTGATCCATGATAGGCAAGGGATAGTTATCCTTCAGTGAGGACTGATTCAAGTTCGGAAGTCAACACAGATCCGGATTTCGCCATTCTTCTTCCTGACAGGAACAATGTTAGCAATCCAAGTGGAGTGATGGATTGGGAAAATAATTCTAGCATCTAACATCTTCTGAATTTCTGCCAGGATAGTTCCTGAGATCTTGGGATTGTAATGTCTTTGCTTTTGTCTGTACGGCTTCACATCAGGCTTCAAAGGGATACTGTGTTGTACATCTTTGGGCTTGAAGGATTTTAAATCTGCATAAGACCAGGCCAACACATCGATGTATTTCTTTAAAAGTGAAGTAAATCTTGCCTTCTCTTCAGGAGAACAACATTTCCCAATATTCACCATCCGAGGTTGATCAGACGAACCTAGATTGATTTGATCTACTTCAGAAGAAGAAACTCCTTCGACTTGCCTTTTGTTTTGGATAAAACGATCATGCTTATCAAACAAGCCCTCCAAAGAAACCAAACCTTTAGGTATCTTGTTGCCTTTCAGCTGGATAAATTCACCATCAACCTCCTGATATGGATCAGAGATAGTTTCATGGAAGACTGATTTAGAACCTTCAAAATATAACTCACTGAAATTGTCAGCCTTTTCTAGAAAAGCCAACACCTGTTGATCATCATTGAACACTTGCCAATGAGTTGCATTATCTGGGATACTGGGACGATACACAATCTCAATAGAGTATGTATCTTGCTTGAACTGAGGATGAGGGAGAAGAAGGGATGCAGATACGGCCAAAGAATCAGCCTTGTCATTATAATCTCTCAAAACTGCCTTAATAGAAAATGCATCAAAGCATTCTATACTATCCCAAACTTTATTCCGGTAATGTTTCAACCGATCATTTTTCACCTGATATATACCCCTGACCTGATTGACAATCAGCTCCGCATCTCCCTGAACCTTGAGATTTCGGATTCCCTTCTGTCTGGCCATTTCTAATCCTAATAACAGGGCTTCATATTCGGCCGTGTTGTTAGTATTATCAAATTGCAACTTGTAAGCTGATGGGAAAATCTCGGAGCTAGGAGATATAAGGACAACACCAGTGCCTGATCCAGAGGTTGAGCAGCTACCATCAAATTCAAGCGTCCAAATAGCATTGGGATCTTCTTCTTCAACATCTACAATGGGTATCTCTGAAGTCATGAAATAATTCCCAAAGCTAGCATCTTCGAAAAGAATCTGAGCTTTTGGATCATCTGATTTGGTCACCAAATACTTTACCTGTGGTTCAGGATGAAGAACTTGATGAACCCCATTGACCGGGATCTTAGCTTTGGTCCAATCCATATTAATCTCTCCTCCGACGTCTTTACAAAATCCTCTACCCAAGAGGATACCGTAAGCTGCAGGAATGTCGGCAACCAGAATAGTCATTTTCACTCTCTTCTCAGGGAAGGCAACAAATGCAAACTGTGCGTCCTTGATTTGACCAATCAAAGGGACTTGTTTAGTTTCCATGGAGTAGCACCGTCCATATGACTTAGTCAAAGTAAGTCCAAGGGCATGGGCCACTTTTGTGGGCATAACATTATCAGAGGCCCCTGAGTCGATGATGCAATTGCTGAGTTTAAACCCATTTATAAGTAGAGACAAATAGAATGGTTCAATTTTTCCTGAGGAAGAAGCAGAGGTCAGATTGTTCTGTGGTGGGAGTTGAGTAGGATTTGGAAGGAGACCTTTTGAAGGTGATGGAACAGCCGCTTTACTTCTGATGAACTTGGCCAGCTTTTCAAACTGTTCAGGATTCGACTGAAGGTATTCTGGCTTCGACATTTGAATTTTGGTTCTCTTTGCATGATCAATAATGTCAAAAGTAGTATAAGAAGGAATGATGGTAGGCTCAGATCTAATTACATGAGCTTGTGCTGAGGCACTGATCTTAGGAGAAGGAGAATAAGGAGCAGCTGCCTTTTTGGTAACCTCTCTTTCAGTTTGCGCCGAAATAGGGGTACCCCTCTTAACTATGGATATGGGAGGTTCCTTATTCTTCTCCTTAGTGTTTTCAAGAGGTTTTCTGGGATTCTGAGATTGGGACCGAGTGAAGACAGCAAATGACTGACCATCTGGCGAGCATTCATCTTCATCGTATTCCAAATACCCAATGCTGGAGTCGCCAGCTGACTCATCATAAGACTCATCAGCATATCCTGAAGCTTCGAAAGCCTCACGGGAATCTTGTTCTTCTCCTTCATCATCTTCTTCAATTATTTCTACTGCTGCATTGATGGGAGGAGCTTCAATTGCTAGTCTCGGTTGAGCAGGAGTTAACCGTGGCCTATCTCTGACAGGTGCACCATTGTTGTTATTGAAATTCCGTCTAGGGATATCCCGATACGGAACATTGCTCACCTGTTGGGACATTTGCTTTTTTAAAGCAATCAAATCATTAGCCATTTTTTGAAACATAGGATCAGTGTTACCTTGAGAAGAACCTTGATTTTTGAGTTTGGGTATGTCTTTCTTGATCCTTCCGGCCAAGATGAGATCATCCTCTATTTCAGTAGCTGTTGACTGAGCAATAGCCAAATCTGGGATAACCGACCTTCTTAATAAAAAGCTTATATCAGGAGGTTGAGCATTGATGAAGAAGCATTTTTATTTTCGAGGAGTAGGTACAAACTATTTCGGAATCTTAGGATCAGCTTGTTGAACTTTGCCACGAATTCCCGCATAGGTTCATGTGATTCCTTCTTCATATGCGTGAGCTGAGCTAACAAAGCATGGGAATCTTCGGCTGGTTTGAAACGTGCTTCGAACTTAGTCCGCATGGTAGCCCAGTTTGCGATGCATGCATTCGGGAGGTGATAAAACCATTCAGCTGCTGCACCCTGCAACGTTTCAACGAAGAGTCGGACGGAGACATCTTCGTGGGCTACTCCGAGAACACCGCATGCAACAAAGAAAGATGCTATGTGCTCGTCAGGATGCTGCTTCCCATCCCCATTGAACTTGGGAATGTTTTTACGCGATCCACGTGGTAACTCATTCAATGGAGGAGTCAAAGAAAGAGGACCAATAACTGCGCCCCAAGGCACAGGTTGAACCGCCATCCTTCAAAAGAGTGCGTACAGGGATCCGAGTATCAGACAAGAGTAGTGCACGACAAGTTGCAGATGCTTCCCGTTCCACAGGGATCTAGTTTCTCCGAACAGGCGAAGAACTTCTGGTTCGGTTAGAGACAATGCTGTCGGGAGAAAGACTGAAATTGTGCTGTTGCAGTAACTCAAAGAGCGGATCAATTTCACCTTGAGCTCGGCGGGACCGAGTAAAGATCTTCCTGGCCAGCTTGAACTGAAAGGAGATCTTGTTGAAAATAAGGAAAATACGGAGTCGCCAGACACCAAGAGGATAAGCTTTATACTATAGATCCGTATTCCCCAATGGGAGTCGCCAAAAACTGTTGGTTGGATATTTTGTCAAACCAAAATATGAGGTTCAACCACAGTATATGAGATTAAATCCCTCCTCAAAGACAGGTGAGGCTGCCTGCTTATTACTAATCTAAAACACAGTAAAAATGATATATACAGTATTCACACTAATCTAACCATTGGGGGTGGGATGGAATCCCGAAATCCACATTCACACGATTCAAGGATATTTCTTTCGTAAATGAACTGGGTTAGAAATTGTTACAATGAAAGAAGCACAATAGAAAGGAAATGAGAGAAACGTATTTTCTTTCGAGTAAACACAGAGCACGAAATAATCATACGAGCTTTAGATCACAAATATAATGTCTGAAATAATCAGAAACACTAAGATGCTATGCAAAGAATAGCTTAAGATCATGAACATAAGAACACTGTCTTAAGTAAGATATATTCCACAACACAAAGTCTGTAAAATGATATCAACTCCTATTCTTCAAAATGATTGAATGAAAACACAAAGTTTTTCTTCTTTCCAATAGCCCCCAAATATTCCAAAAAATCTCGACCCTTTGGAATGCATAAGCATTCCTTATTTATAACAAAAGAAGTAGAGATAAAATAGGGAAGATCCTAAAAAATAGCGTTTTAACAAGAGTTCTATTTTGCTTGATTCTCACGCAGGAGATCAAGTCAAAATATGATTCAAAAATGTGACGAAACAGAAATGAAAAAGACATGTCGATTTCAAGATTGAAATGACATGAAACGTTGGGACTCAATCTGAATCATCATCCTTTGCTCCTTCCTCTTTTTCTTCCTCCAGCTGAGACTGTTTGCTCTGAAATTCTTGGAACTTCCGAATTATGCCTTGCATTTCATTTTCATCAGGCGCAGTGGAATGATCATTCCAAATTTCGCAAGTTTCATGAGTATCGCTGGTATTGCCGGGAAGCTTTTTCAATCCTTTGCTGAGCTTTCTTAAGGCCTCCAAAGAATGTTCAACCCTTACCAACCGATCCATGATCTCAAGGTCAAATCCGCTTATTGGTTCATGCTGAACAGACTCTTGGATTTGCTTGAAGAGATCATCTGCTGATAGGATACCTGAGTTCCCAACTGACACCTTTGGACAAATCTTCAGCAATTCTTCTTCCAGATCACTTTTCCCATCAATCAATTTATCCCTTGATTCTCTCAACTTACTGCAGGCTTCATTGAGAATCTTTATTCTGAACCTGATGGCCTTGGTCAGCTGGAAATGCTTATCTGTATGTGGGAGAATACCTTCTTCCACCAAGAGATGTGCTGGTATTTGCTTTAACACCTGGAGAGCTTCAAAAGTCAAATCAAGATGTCCAATTTCCTGAGAGAATTCTTCATCCATCTTCTCTCCATCCTTCTGAATGTCTCCCAAGGACTGATGAACTTGCACCACATCTTGAATTACTTCCTTCCCCTGTTGGAGCAACCTTTGGATCCATTCATCAACCACCCTTCCTTTTTTAGCAATCTTCTCAATCGTAGGTACTGATGAGAAATCGAATCCGACAGAGACAGAAGAAGGTGGTATGGATTCAAGGGGTTTTGAGAGTTTAATCAAAACCTCTGTCAACTGCTCCACTTTTTCCTTAAGCTCATCTCTGTTGTCCTTTGTTTCTTTCAACTTTTGGCACAACACGTTTATGGAATCCCGTGCATCTTGTTGCGCCCCTTCTGCTGTCACTTTCCCTAGAGCCACCCTGGTTACCTGATAATCAGAGGCTGTTATATCCTCTCTAGTTTTGTCAGCCGAGGGAGTGGCAATCTCTGTGAACTTATCTCCTAAAGCATCCACCAAAACCCTTGAAACTATTTTGGGTTTCTTGGCTGATTTCACAAGTAGGAGCCTTGAGTGAGCTGAAATCAAAGGTGGTAGGGGCACAATCACCTTCCTCTTCCTCGGAGTTTGCTCGAGTAGCCATTGCGGTGTATCGAGGGATTTGACATGGTTGCAGAAGCTGTATCATACCCTCAAGGGGAGAAGATTCTACTAGTGGAGGAGGAATAGTTACCAACATGATAGTAGATCCAATAAAAAGAGGCATAGGGGGCGTGTTGGTGATCACTTGGGTACCAGCAGAGAAGGGTGAAATTCCAGAGAAAATACTGGCCATTACTGAAGAATTTGATGGAGAATAAGGAGGTAGGAGTGGTTGTGTGGAAAGAGGCACAGATCCAGACTCCAAAGCCTTGGATGCAAGAGATAAGGTCTCTTCAGTTGAGCAATCAGAAAATGGTGAAACCAGAAGCTAGCTTCCTCCTCCTTCCAAATTAATTTCTCCTATTTCTGGTGGTGTTGGTGATTCTGGCACATTCACCGTTTCTACTGGAGAAACAATTGAAGAGATTTCTCTTTCTTTCCTCTTTTTGACAATCTTGACCTTTATAGGCTCCCTAGAAGATTTTCTGTCCTTTTCCTTTTTGGAGGGCCCCGCCTCTGAAGCAGCCAATTTTGAAAACTTATCATCTTTAAAATTCATTCCCCAAGAGGAGAGCCATGCTTTGGTGTGAGCAAGGATTAGAGCTGACCTATCTGTAATAGAGGCTTTTTCTCTGGCTGACCAATCAATAGGTGGGAAAACATATTGATCCTCCTTTAGTCCATCAGGAAAGATCCAAAACACTTTCATTGTCACCCGTACCTCTCGGTAAATCAGCAAGCTCCAAAGTGTTTTAATCTCAGCAATAGTCAATCTGCTATTATCCTTTCTGCGAACAACAACCTCATTACGCAGATCCACCCAAATATCCTCTATGTTTGGCCTGTGCAGATGCTGGGTTCCATATGCTCTGAGCACTCCTCGGATATCAAAACCATCTCGAGGCTTCATATGCTTCTTCAATTTGTCCTGAAGTTCATGGACAACATTTTTGGCTTTCACTACTGTTGAGCAAGTATATCTCCCAATAGAAATTGGGAAGGATACAACAGCCTTATGTTTGCTTTGTTGGAATTTATGGAAATCCAACAGCTGCCTAACCAACTCCATCAATATCAGTCTATCCCCTGGATATCGGGGCAGGTGAAAAGGATCTCCCGAGTACATGACCACCCGAAGATATGTAAACTTCTTGAATTGTAAGAAGATACATCCCCATTTAGAAACTTCAGCCCAAGCCTCATCTGAGACTCTTGTCTTCCTCAGCTCAGGGTTTATCCTGCAGATATTTTCATAGAAGAAGGCATCATTCACCCTCCTGAAATGGTCTTTGGACCCCTTCTTTGTCAATTGAGGGAAGTATTGATACACCTGGTTCACCGTTCTGCTTCCCTTAGTATCCAGCCCGGGATAGTTCCTCATCCCGGCTGCTGCGTATGTGACATATGAAGACATATAAAATTTCCCAGTTGACAAGACCGTTGTCATTTGGGAATCAATCTCATTGCTGATGAGAGTACCCCAGTCGATCCCTTGCTGATTCTTCTTGATGGTGATCATAAATTGATACATCCATCCTTGAAATACATTCGATTCGGGAAAACCAAAAACCCGACTCAGCAGGGTGATGATGTCATTGATTTCTTGGATGAAATCACTCCTGGGGATAATCCTTGGAAATCTAGAGACAGCTGGTTTGGGCTTGATCAGGAACTTCTTGTTCACATGTTTGATGCAGTCTTCCTGATCGTTGTCCCAGGCTTTCTGAGCTGACTTGATGTCCAACTCTCCATACTCGTCAAAATTGGGCAGTTTTAGGAGATCATCAAAGTAACCTCCATCCAATTTGATCACTACTTCACCTGATTGACTTCTCACAGAACGAGACGCCGAGTCATAACTGGATGCACAAGCCAAGATGAATTCTGGACACTGAGCAGACATGGGAAGACCCGCTGCGAGAGGCAAGCCACTATCGGCTATAGTTTTCATCCATGGAGTTTGGGAGGAACTCCTCACCCTACTCCAGAAATCTTCAATGTCTATATTTCGAGTTCGGTGTCTCGGATGTCGTAGTTGCAATCAATATACGATGGAGATTCCATCTTTTTAAACTTGTATTTCATTCTGCCTGACTTCTCGGTCTTTTCCTGAGATGGACCAGGGTCCGACATGAAGGACGTCAAAGGAAGAAAGTTTCAAAGCTCAGAAGATGCTGCTCACTGTGAGAATTCTCGACTGCGGATATGCCGGAAGAATGGAAGAGTCCGACACTGGCGAAGATGATGTAGGAAAATCCTAAAAACCCGATGCGCTGAGAATGTCGGAACTTAAAAACCCGATACGTTTGATAATGTCGGAACTTTGGGAAAGCCCGACACTGCCAATGATGTCGGAAACGGAAGAAAGCCCGACACTTGTGTTGATGCTGGGAACTCTGGAAAGTCCGACACGCCAAGCCTTCAATATACTTCGGGTCTTCGACACTGCATAACAACCTTCAAAACCCAAGAAGAGAAAAACAGGGTTTTTCGTTGAATTTCAAACATGCAATCTCCTTTTAACCATTCATGTACCAGGCACATAATAAAATTTTGAGGAAATAGCACCAAATGGTAATTTAGAAGAGATAAACCCTAAAACCTAAACCCCTTTTTTCAAAACAACTCCAGAAAGAAGAAGAATAAAAATCTTTCAAAACCCAGCAAGAAAATGGGAAGAATTTACGCGCAATCAATCCATAAAAACTAGGAACAAAGAGTGGAGAGAGAAATACCTTCAACCAGAGAAAGGGAAGATCGAAAAATGGCGATTCAAACAGCACAGCCAAGCTTTCGGGTTTCGAGGTTGGAAGAGCATGTACGAAAAATCCACGAGTTAAAAATACGTCCAGTAAAAATGACGTGGAAATCGGCGTATTTATAAGAAAAATTGTAATTAATACACTTCAGCTCGGCACGTGCCAACTCACCGACAACTCGGCATGAATGCCATGTCAGCATGTTTGAGAGGTCCGAAAACCCGACACAAGGGGGCTTAGTGCAATTCGGGTTTCGGGTTTCGGGAAACACGAGACATAAAGCATGAGATGTTTAGATGCTTCACAGCTCCGAAAACCCGATACAAAGGACTAAATCGGACTTCGGGTATCGGGGAACAAGTGACACAAAACATGTTTTGAATAGGTCATGTTCCGATGCGCCGGAGGTCCGAAAACCCGATTTACTCAATATGAAGCGGGTTTCGGGTTTCGGAAAACAGGCGACACAAAGCATGTTAAAACTCATGTCGAACTGTCAGACAAACCCGAAAACCCGAATTTCTCTAAAAGAGGCCATAATGCAAAATCAACTTCAAAAATTTCGTAGGGGTTATCTAATCATTTTGTCGTGAACTCAAAACGGAGATAACACCATTCCACCACCCATAACCATTAAATCACATATACCGATGCCTGAATATATCTAAGTTTTCCTAACACCTCCACAGACTTAATCATTTCCCTTACCATCTCTTTGTAACCTTAGACAAACCTCCAAAATTAGATTTTATTGAGTTTCTATCATCCCTTCCATACCGACACCAATTACCCATGACCATCATTGGTTCCCTCTAAACCGTCATCGGTCATACTTGACCGACATCGTTCACTATATTTGGTAACCCTCCTAATAAAAAAACCTAAGAATCTTTACCTAAGTGACCTATAACCTAAATCTGACCTATCCCATCACCCTAACCATCTACCCCACCATCTAATCATAACCTAGCCTGTTATGTTAGATTTTTTATTTTATTTGAATGAGATACCTAAATCGTATCAACTACAGTAGGAATTTTTTTATTTACATCATCTCTTGCATCGAGTCAGTAAACGGTGGGTTGGACCTTGCCACTAAGGAAGTATCACACTTCCTAGATCTAGCACACACTAGGAAGCCCACTGACATATATTGTTTAACTCTTTCTTGTGGTCTTGTTTTGTATTTCAGGTAGTTCCTCCTAGCCAAAAGGAAGCTCTCACAGTCAACATTGGATCAAGAATTCAGAATGCATGCAATGAACTTTAAACCGAACTTCACAATAGGTATTCTTCCTTGGCCCATACCCTTATCTGTTTCATCTAAATCCTTAAAGAAAACTATGAAACAGACTTCATCCTAGACAAAAATTGAAATTTGTTAAGAAGGAAAGCACGTAATTTAACCAAAGAGTTATAAATATGACACTTACAATGGATCGTAAATGATGAAGTGAATCAACCACCTAATCAGAAAATGTGATTAAAATGGTGGGTAAAAATTCCTCAATTTCATGTTTGCATAGTTGTAATTGATGAATAACATGAAAAAATTCAAATAAATTTTGGGATTCTTGTTGCATTGTAAAAAAGGAAATAATTCCCATATATATTTTTTTAGCTTTGATTTTTATGGAGTAATCTAAAGAGGAAATTTAGGTGATATTTTTATCATACTTGGGTAATTTCTCTTGTTTATGGTTTTGGAAACTTCATTTTAACAACAACATGTACAAAGTGTTTCTTATGGGCATGGTCAATTGATTGGATGTCTATTTTTGGAAATTATTCAAAGTATGTTGTTGTGTAAATATTTTCATATAGGCATTGTTTGTGTGTGTAAAATTTATACAAAATCTTTGTAGCTATGCATGATTTTTGCACATGTTATAAGTCTTAATTTTAGGCTTAAATATTTGTAACTATCAAACATAGTTACAAATAGTATGTACAATTTTTGCACTAACAAATTGTGAATGCAAAGTTATATTTGCGTAGTTGGATAGTGGTGTAGGATCAATGTATAGATGAGTATGACATTTTAGTTTTCATATCAATTATGTATTGGCCAAGGGTGATGTTATTTTTAATTTATTTTCTATGTATTGCAATTTTTAAAAATTACCTTTCTATAAACCTGGGTTCTATTGTTTGAAATATGGAGAGAACCTATAAATAGTTCACCTCATTCAATTTCCCTTTTGAGTAAAAAATAGTCTTATTGGGGAGGAGTGATCCAAAGGATATTCTAAGTGTTGATGATCCCTAAATCTACCTAAACCACTATAATGTTGTAGAGAGTCTCGAGATATTTTCGTCAATATAAAGAACTCAAAATTGGAGCTTGTATTCACAAGTTATCGTCCACTAAAATTTCTGACAAATGGGAAAATTTTGGGAACAACACGCAAGTTTGTTGATGTGGACGAATAAGAATGAGACAATGGAACAAAATGGCTGAAGAGTAAAAATTTGTGTTTTAAGCCTCTGGTCTTCATCACATGATTTTTAAATTGTGGGTCCCACTCTTTGCTTTGCTTGGAGGCCTTAGCCAGCTGTGCTCAACACACTCTTTTAATGGAGGAGTGCCTTGGCCTCTTATCTTCACATTACTAATGTAATGATATTGGTTACATTTTCCATTATATTTCTATATCTCTTGCATGTGGGATTAAATTTTATGAATGTATATTGTATTGCATTGCATTATATTTTTCATTACTGGTATAGCTCAGCCAAGGATCTATATAGCTTGCCCAATCTACTTACCATCTCGGTGGGGTGGTCAACTACCCATTGAGTTGACCATATTATCTCCATATTGACTGGGTCGGTCTCCACATAACCCGACAAAATCACCACATAGCTCGGTGGGTCAAAAATTCCCATAGATATCTTATTATATGGTACATCTACGTGGTGGTCTAATCATAGTGTGGTTGGTCCAAATACAAAGCGCTCATTTCATTGCATTACACGTAGCGTCCCAAAACCAACATATCATCTCGTCTCAACAAGGGCACATCAACTATGCACTAGGCGCATCTACGTGGTGGAAAACTAATTCCTAGCATGTCCAGATCCACATGAATATAGGTTGGGATTCCTATATTTAGACGCCAAAGCCACCTTGTCCATGACATATGTGGGATTAATCCCCACAACAACCCAAATCCATCGGTGAAGATGAGGAAGTGGGGTTCAACTCCACTACATGTGGGTTCTAGAACAAGTGACTCACCGATATGCCACAAGGGCTTGATAAAGTGAATAAAATGAGCTCGTGGGTATAAAAACAAGACTATTTCCATATATGTGAGAAGGACAAAATATCCAATTTGAATATATCATCAAATTTAAAGTAATTAGGTTTCGAATTAGATGTTGGTGTAAAAATTAAAAGTGTTCACAATTCAGAGTCAAACACAACCATGTCATTTATTCTTCATGAAGCATTATAAATTTTCAAGTGTAGGTGTTTTTCTAAAAAATCTCATAGAGATCACACGTTGAGAATTTTTAGGGCCAAATATGGATTTGAGATCATGACTCTATAAAATTACAAAGTTCTACAAGTCTAAATCAGCACATTTCTAGGTGACAATGATCTATTTGTAATTATTGTAGGTGAAATTCTACTTCATTGGAAATAAATGGATCGATTCATGATTAAGTGAATCGGGAGATGTATCTTACTCAGTGAACTTTGTTACCAAGTTTTATGGATTGTGTTTATTTTTCTCCTTTTTATCATAATTAAAATTAGTATAAGAAAATGACTAAAATTGATTAACCAAGAAATTAACTACAAAATTGGATTAAGTGAAAATTGAGAATCCTTCATCCACAACAGACAAATTTAATACATAATTAGTTTTGGATTATAAAATTAAATTTGATGCATGATGATTTTTAGTTTGTGATCAATTTTTTTGGATTTTTATTCTTTCTAAATTAAATCATGAAATTTGGATTAAAATGGTTAATTGATTGTTAAGAGAAAAATGGAAAAATGGGGTTTCAAAACACCCAAAAGTGACTCCTTAATCACTCTTGATCAATTTTTTAAATCAGAAATTAAAGAATCCAAAAAAATTAAAATGGTACCTGTGGGGTAAAAATAATTTTTGATCAAATTTTGGTATCAAAGGGAGGCTTAGCTCTTTACTGTTCAGTTGAATTTTATTTTAGTGGTTTTGCATTTTGGGCTTGATCTTTCCATTACATTTTGTAGAGTTTGAAAATACGGGTGTTGTAAGAAACCACTGGAAAAAATGTCAAACAAGACAAATTTTGATGAGCTTGAATCATGTAGTCATCATATTCAAGAAAAGAATGCATTCTTGAGATGTCAATTGTTCACTCTTGAGGAAAAAAAGGATAGTCTCGCAAAAAGAGCTTGAATCCAAGGATGAGCTCTTGATGGTGTTAAATCTTGGTTAACCTAAGAAAAAGGTACGTTCTACTTTTGATGCATTCACTATGACAAAATAATGCATTGTAATTATTGCACCACCTAATTCCTCTCCCCATACAAAATCAGATTTAGGTAATGTTCTAGGTGAATTTGAAAAGCACACAAGGGGCATAAGATCTAAAATTTTGAATAAAATGGGATTTAATGGAATTAGCCTTGGTAAGGATAATCAAGGAATATCTAACCATATATAGGTTGAAGAAATACCTCGTTTTATAGGATTGGGGTATGTTAATACAGGGAAAATGGAAATTGGAGAATGATCTAAGACCGTTGAAAGAAGACAAGATTCTGACAAAAAAGAGGCTTCCCCATTAGCATCTGATGATTCATCATCCTCGAAGAAGGATCTAGTAATAGTTCACCATGAAAAGGTATCAAGATTCCTCCACCTCTTGTTTACCATAAGCATAAAGGAAAAGGTAAACATCTTGATCCATTATCTACATTTGAGAAATTTGGCAATGATATGTAGAAAATGTGGTATAGCTATCCATGCACATTTTTGGGTTGTCTAACCATTGTGTAGCCAAATGTAGGAAATGAAAATATTTATTAGAAAATATTGAGAGAGATCACTCTCCTAAATGTAGCTCAAAAAAAAGTAGTTTAGGTAATCTTCCTATAAATGTGGATCATAAAAATGTGGACAAGAGATTTTGTGATCATTGTAAAAAAGACAGTCACGTAATTGAAAAGTGTTGGCATCTTCATCCTAGAAAAAAATTAAATTTGTTAAAAAGGAAAGCACTGTAAAACCAACATTTGTAAATATTACACCTGTAGTGGATTAGGTAAACACTAAAGTGAATCAACCACCTAAATAGGAAAATTTGATTAAAATGGTGGGTAAACAATTCCTCAGTTTCATGTTTGCATAGATGTAATTGATGAATAACATACAAAAATTTCAAAGCAATTTTGGGATTTTTGTTGCTTTGTTAAAAAGAAATAAATCCCATATATATATATATATATATAGCTTTGATTATGATGGATTAACCTAAAGTGGAAATTCAGGTGATAGGTTTATCATACTTGGGTAATTTCTCTTGTTTATGGTTTTGAAAACTTCATTTTAACAAACATGTACAATGTTTCTTATGGGCATGGTCAGTTGATCGGATGTCTATTTTATAAAATTATACGTAGTATGTAGTTGTTGTGCAAATTGTTTCATGTAAGTACTATTTGTTTGTGTAACAATTATACAAACTCTTTGTAGGTATGCATGATTTATTCACATGTTAAAAGTCTTAATTTTAGGCTTTAAAATTTGTAATTGTCAAACATAGTTACAAATAGTATGTACAATTTTGCACTGATAAATTGTGAATGCGGGTTACATTTGCATAGTTAGACAATGGTATAGGATTAGTGTACTGAGATGAGTATGGCATTTCATTTTTCATATCAGTTGCAGTAATGGCCATGGGTGATGTTACTTTTAATGTCTTTTCGATATATTGTAATTTTTAAAAATTACCATGTTATAAAATGGGTGTTGGTGTTTGTAATATGCAGAGATCCTATAAATAGTTCAAATGGGGGAAATTCCTTTTGAGGAAAAAAATGGTATTATTTGGGAGGATTGATCCAGAGGATATTATGAGTGCAAATGATCCCTAAATTTCCCTAAACCAATACAAGTGTTGTAGATCATCTCGACAACTTTCCATCGATATGAAGAACTCAAAAAAATTCAGCTTGTATGCAAAAATTATGGTCTAATAAGTTTTGGATTTTAAAATCAAATTGGATGCATGATGAATTTTAGCTTTGTTGGATTTTTATTATTTACAAATTAAATCACGAAAGTTGCATTAAAACATTTAATTGATCGTTAAGAGAAAAATTGGAAAATTTGGGTTTCAAAACATCTAAACCCGACTCCTTAATCACTCTTGATCAATTTTTAAATTCAGAAATTAAAGAATCGAAAAACTTCAAAATGGTACGTAGGAAGTAAAACCATTTTCTAATCAAGTAAGAGTGTAAAAATGTGAAAAATGTAGAAAAAGGAACATGTGTACTTGATCTTTGTGAAAAGATATAAAAATACATTGAAATGATGTTCAAGAGTGATTTTTTCATGTGATCTCAAGCCAAGTATGAGTTTTGGGGGCAATCTCACTCCATGATAGAAGAAGTGTAGGGATAAAATTATATTTTTATCCTCCATCCTTTGACCACTTCCAAAAATTTATACACCACTACAAATGATTTGGTCATGTCTTTCTCAAGTTCAATCTACTTCGATCCAAGTAAAATAGAAAAAGGGAAATAGAATGCATTTTGTTTTCTATAGGATTGTTCTTGTCTATAAAAATGTTCTAGAAACTGCTGAAAATTATGTTTATCAGAGAAAAAAAGTGTATCTTCCCCTGGTCATATGTTCCCAGGAAGGGTCAAAAGCACCTAGGTGCCCATGTCTTGTATCTAGGTGCTAGTTTCTTTGTTAAACTAAATATCCAAGTCATAATATGAGTCGTATTGTGACTGTGTGTCTCGAGATCTAGTTTTGTGTTAAATTGTGTTGTATTTTAACTTTGTGCTATTGTAGTGGGTGATGGATTCACCCAATGGATGGCCCTCTCGTTTGGGGTGCATGTGACATTGCTAGTAGAATGTGGCCCAAAAGAGGACCCAACGCTAAACCGATTTGATGTGATGTTAAGCTAATACCGATATATAGGAGGGAATGTGCTTGATAGAAACCAAGGGATAGGAAAAAAATGGCTAGGAAATATGTTAGTGTAAATAAAATAAGCATGCATATAGAAATGTATAAGCTAGTAAGCAAGAAGACTATGTAGACCAAAAACATCCGGTTGTAAACATGGGACATCACTCATAATGTTGTAAGACAATCTGGGCCGAAATGGCCAAAAGCATACAAGCAGTGAACATACAAGACATAGGGAAAAGCCCGTAAACAATGGCTTAAAATGGAAAACAATAGCTAGAAAATAGTAATAGGTAACCATGGTGGAAAATAGTTCCCATGAGAAAAATTTTGCACATGAAGCACCTGTTAGCATGTTAGAAAGATATGAAGTATGTAAAAAGTGTGTATGATCTTATATAGTAGTGTTCTAGTAAAAATGGAAAGTAGTATAAAATGAAACAATAACACATGCAGTGTTTACGAATGTGGATGCCCCTCGAAACCATTTTGGACCTGGTAATAGGTATGTGGCAAGCATATGTGCTACATGTAAAAAATTTATAAAGTCTACATTCAAAACTAGAAGGCAAGTGACGCTCATGTGTATATAGGAAATATAATGACATACAATGTATTTGTCTATCATATTAATAAAAATTTACATGTGAGTATAAGTAACCATGAACAATGTGCAACTAAGATATGTACTATGTTGTGAGCGTGAATGAAATGGAATGTAATGTGAGTGTGATAGAGCCACAATCCCCGAGATAATGTATTTATATGAGTTAGATGAGGTTAATTTATAAATGACCCCTCAACAATCAAGGATGAACCATAAAACAAGATTGTGTCATTGGGAAATGGTTTGAATGATGGGTATGCTAGAAAGATTTATCAATAAAGCACAAATCATAAATCATAGAATAGTGTCATTTTATGCATAAAAATAAGATGCTAGAAAAATTGAATGAATGAGAAAGATGCATCATGAAGTACAAAGTGAAGAGGAGGAGACGCTAGAAAAAATGATCATGAAGCACAAAGCATAAAATGTAGAATTATTTGAATGTGGTGAGGTTTAATTCAATTTTAGACACTCTCAAAGCAATGAGTATGAGTGTGAAACTAGAGTGTGTCATATGGTAGTGTGTTTTTATGAATGTACATGAGAGATATGTGTTGTGAATATGTCGAGTGTGAAATGTGAGTATGTGAGGTTCATAAATGTAGTATGACCTCAATAGTGAAGTGTGAACAAGAGCACAAGAGTGCATCATCGGGTAATGATGATACAATATGTGTATCAAGCTATATAAGATGAATTAGAAGTGAAGCACTAAGCATGATGATAGAAGCCTAGGAATGCTAGTATAGGGAGAGTAAGTGTGATGCCCCTAAGTGTATGAGTAGAGAAAGATATCGATAAAAGTTAAGGGAAACGGTCCTCCACTCGATGGATAAGGAGATAAAGATATGTAATCATGATCTAGAGGTGGCGATGGATGATACCGATGATGTACATGTGATGGAAGCCATGGTGGTGAATACCTATATGAAGGATATCTTGAAGGTGATGTGCATTTAGAATAAGGAAAGCGAGGCGAGTCTACACTAAGATGAAGGAGACCTAGGAGGTGATGAACATCTAGATAGATAAGACCTATGACAAGATGAACACCTATATGGAGGAGGCCTATGCAGTTATGTGCACCTAGATGAATCGAGACGTTTGAGTAGTGTAACTAGAATGATGAGATGGACTAGTGTACCTATGAGAACAAGTGTATCATACATGAGTAGGAGAGCTAGAAGTAAATTTTTCTTTATATTTCAGAGGTACGATGGACCTAGATGCTTTAGCTAGTATGATGACCACCTAAAGAGGATGTTGAGGCCATGTTGTGCATAAAGATATACCTTAGAAAATGAAAACTTAGTTATTATGAATGAATTTGAGACATAAGTGAGGTGTGAAAATTATTACTTGAGTGGCGAGGAGCCATGGGATACCCGAGATCATATCACAATATTTGATGCGAGGATCCATGAGGAAAGGAACAAGCATGGTGAGAGGACTGACAATAAGCTGGAAGTTGGATATAGCCATAAGATTCGAGGAATCGAATATGAAATATGTGATATTGGATAGCCGATAATGACAAAAAGTGCAACGAAGCATGCACTTACATGAAATGATGGATTGACCATGGTATTTTTCATAGGGATAGATCCAATAGATGCATTGATGTGCAATAAATTGGAATAAAATGTGGCATGATAATCGTGATCTAAAAATGCAATAAATGGTGGAGATGAATTAGCATGAGCAACGAGAAAATCAAGAGGCCTTGATGATGGAGGAAGTACTTAATGATAAGCATGATTGACCAAAGATTGTGCAGCTTGTTTCTCATGATTTGGAAGAGGATCATTGAATATTTTAAGCTTTTTTTCATTAACTAGTGGAGATGTCAATGGTTTAGGAAGATCAATTTGATATTAGTCAATAATATATTGAATAAGATGTCTCAATTTGAAACACCAATCAGTAGAGTGTCCAACACACTGGTGATAGTCACATCTGAAATTTTCCTTATAGTTGTGGCCCTTAAGGTGAGAAGGATCCAAGGTTAGTGGAGGAGGAAGTGTACTAAGATTTCTCTCAATAATTTGCGGTAATATAATATACGGAGCACAATTCAATTTAGTGAATGTGCACTTAGGTGGTTTTCATTGAATATTTTCAAGAGTATACACAGTATTAACAATAACTTTCAATTCACTAGGTTTCACAAATGGCTTAAGAGGTGATTTTCTTAGAACTTGAGTAGAAGATGAAGAATCCTGATCCTGATACTTAATTTTTCCCATAGTAAGAATTTTTATTTTGTATAATTTAAGAGTGTGTCAAATATGATAAAATGAAGGAGAGGTCTCAAAGATAATGCTCTCTGTAGTGGAGATAAGAGACTCTGAACAAATAGATCTTTTGATTCTGATTCGACAAGAACATTAGTAATCCTAGATAGGTTGTTCTTGTAACGTAAGACATAATCCGCTATGTGCTCATTAGATCATTTTTTGATATGAAAGTTGAGAATATGATATATTTTATCTAATATTGATTGAAAAGTGAGAAATAAAATCATCAACTAAATGTGTAAAATATTTTATCGAATGAATAGGTAGATCATATAAACAATGCATAGCATAGTCTTTGAGACTTCAAGGAAAGAGATTTACAAGTAAGGTATGGATTTTTGCATTATATATACATGCCACATGAAATGCATGGAGATGATCTTGAGGGTAATTATGGCCCTTGAAGATGGGTAGCTTAGGGGTGATGAAATTTAGAGAAAGTACATAGGTGAAAATGGCGGGTGCAAAAGGAGTGTGAAGGAGTAAAGTAGAATATAGAGATGGAGAGGCATGAGAGGTAGCTAATTGAAGTTGACAAATTTGAGTTTGCAAATCTTTATATAAAGAATTTAAATAAGGAGTATTTAAAGAGGATTCATGTTTTGTTATAGGAGCATTGGGTTGAATGATGGGAGTGCTAGTAGCAGGAATGGAAATGGGGATATGTAATGGTTGAGTGGAGGCCATGGCAGCCAATGAAGAACCTATATGAGGTGTAGAAGCAACATCCCGAGAGTTGGAAGAAGAACCCCAAGATTTTTAGTTGTTATTAAAGCATAAATGATATGTGAAAGATGGTTAGAAATGTCATATAAATCTTGGAAAAAAATCGTAATCTTTTCTAATTTCTCGTGATTGACATTGTTATCCTCGTTGTATGATTTTTCACTATTAGATGTTTCAATTTTATGAAGAGGAACATTTTGAGAGTTAACAAAAGGATTCTCAGTTTCAACCACTCGATGTAGAAACCTCATTCATTTATTTAGAAACACTACGTGTAGATAGAGGAATCTCTAGATTCTTAAAAGATTCAAACCGACCACTATGGGTGATGGGAATAAAAAGGAGGATTCAAAAGATGAGTTCACCAAATTATTTGACAAAAATAAAATTTTTGTAAAACCCTAACAGGATATTTTAGAGTCACATGTAATAATATAGAAATGAAGTACAGAATGTGACACAAGCAATAATCAAGATAATCTAAAGCCTTAAGTGCAAGAAAGGGGATAAAATATTTAATTGATTCGTAATATATCCGAAGGTGTGCGAAGATAGAAAACTAATGGAACTGGAACATAGGGTGTCGTAAACAAACCCATAAAATTTCATAAACGTAGTAGAAGGAAAGACTAGGGAGCCTGTATTGGTACTTGGGTGCCTAGGCACTAGAGACCCTAACTAGGCACCATATTTTGTGCGAAGCTCAGATCCGATCTTTAAAGTGTCTCTAGGTTGTCATTAGTCTTTGTTGTTTTTTTCTTATGTGTCGCACTAAGTTCACAGATGTCTCTTGTAACCTATAATGAAATAGATGACCTGTGAATCCCCAAAACACATCAAATCCTAAAAATAAAAGATGCAAATGGGGAGTTGGACTAACCCCAGTGGTCACCCAACTGAGTGAACTTATGATCTAGGCACTGCACTACATTTAAGACTCCATGTAGTTCTAGTGTATTTTTGTGAAGAATTGTTCCCTATGTGGCTCTTGTGTAAGATACACTTGATAGTGATCAATAGCTATATGTAGAAGATGTATATAAATGTGTGCATGGACAAATGAACTTCCATTCCTACATGTATATGCATAATTAGTAGTTCATCGTCCCTTGAATGAAGCTATATGGATTCTTGGATGCTCTTAGAATGTCTTTGATGCAACCTTAGGTGATGGTAGTATATTTTTAGAGCTTTTTCCTTTATTTTGGTCACATATCTTTGAATGTATTTGATTCCCTTAGTTGAATTTCATAATTGACAATTTGAAGGCTAACCCATAAGAAAATAAGATTCCCAAAAGATAAAATATACCAAAAGAAGCAAGTAAGATGGAGAAGGGTTAATGGCACCTAGAGGGGATGGGGCACCTAAGCACCGACATCCTGGATAGGTGATGGTGTCTAGAGCTAAAAAGGTGAAGTAACGAAAGTAAAACTCAGCAATAGGGCATGTAAAGACAAGAAAGAAACTAGAAGAAAAAAAAAGGCAAAAGACAATGGTCAATTAGTACTTTTATCGCTAAGGAATCATATGAATGTAAGTATGTGAGTAGGACATAGAAATATACCCCAAGTGCATGACTTTGTGTCTACAATCATATCTTGAATCAAATTTGTCTAGGTTTTCTTCAGTTCTCTTGATGAAGCATCTGCACCCAAAAAATCTAAAATGTTCTATATTTACAAGTCTTCCTTTCCATAACTCATAGGGGGTCTTGTCACTATTTATTCTTATCTGACATCTATTGAGGATGTAGATAGTTGTAAAAATTTCTTGTCACCAATATCCATCAACTAATTTATCTTCATTAAACATAGTCGTATCTATCTCCTGGATAGTTTGATTCTTCCTTTCCACCACAACATTTTGCTGAGGTGTCATAGTAACTAACAATTTTCTCCTAATACCATGAGTCTCACAAAATCATCAAATAGTTCAGACCAAAACTCACCCCTTGTATCTTATATAAGGCATTTGATCCTTCCATTATTATCATTATCAACAAGTGCCTTGAATCACTTGAATCTATCAAGTGCTTTTGATTTGTTCCTCAAACATGTAACCCAAGTGTATCTTGTATAATAATATATTAGAAACATAAATTAATGCTTCACCTATCATATTTTCATCCCTCATGGGTCCACAAAGATCAGTGTGGATCGGTTCAGTTGCAAATGCCTTATGGTAGAGTAATGCTCTTTGGAATTGAACTTTCTCCTTTTCTGCTTCCCATGTAAACATGCTTTACATAGAGTGTTCTCTGGTTTACTAATCTTTGGCATGTTCCTCACACATTCCTTGGAGCTTATCTTAACTATATTGTCAAAGTTCAAATGTCCTACTATGTTATGCCACATCCAACTATCATCTAGAATTCTCATGAGACACTTCTCCTTGTTGATCTCCTTCAATATGTACATGTTGTTTTCAGTCCTTTTAGCTTTGCCTACAAGCTTACCTAATTTATTTTTCATGATCTTACACTCTTTATCATCAAAATTTAGAGTGTACCCTTGTTTGTAATTTGGATCACACTTTGGGAAAATTATGGTTTTCCTCAACATACAAGACATTTTTAGTTAGTGTTTTTCCATTGTCTAAACTTAATGTTCCTCTTCTAGAAATGTTTACAATTATATTATCTCCAAATTTAAGCTGAACAGGATGCATTTTCTTTCGATGAAATGAACATAATCTTTTCTCCAAAGTAATGTGGATAGAGAGCCCATTTTCAATATACCATATCAAGCCTTCATCTTGAGTGTGGAATGTAATTTATCCTAGTTTAAATTCTTCTTTCTTTCCTTTTTCTATCTTTTCATTCACATGACCTAATGTCATATCATACCCCTTATCTTTTTGTCATCTTCATAACTTTTTTAGTAGAAACGGGTAGAGATAGAGGGGATGAAGAGATTACATCAATGATAGATTCCCATATGTCAAATCCCAAGGGTTTTAATCATGCTCTCATTCTTAATAGAGGTGTTACTTCATCTTGAACTAAACTTCCTACCATACATGTGCTTCAATGATCTCCTCTAAGTTGTTAGACTTGCTTCACAAGTACCTAGCTTTGATACCAATTGTCGGAAGCACAATGACTGAGGGAGGTTAATGAGTCCTTTAAAAAAATTAGATTAATTATGTTTAACCATTCAACATTATTTATCCATTATACATGAGCAATATCAAGTATCTTATAAAACCATAAAACAACATATCAATAATCCACATAAACATGAAAAAAGAGAGAACACATGAACACCATATTTAAGTGGGAAAATCTCAAGGGGTAGAAAAATCACTGAACCTCTGCATATATTACTCAACACAAATGATTCTTGTGTATATTACAAAACATAAGATATTTTTCGAGTGAGGTACCAACCCCACAATGAGAAATAACAACTATATTAGTAGAGTAGTAGTACCAACCCCATAAGGAGTACCAACCCTATGAGGAGAACCAAATATACAAGGAGGCTACAACCCCCAAAGATGACCAAGAACCCACTCAGCCCGGCTAATATGAAGATCACTTAATGTCCTTGTTTCTCAACCAACTGATTGTGATCACTTTTTTATTCCTCTTCACTCAAAACTCTCTCAAACTACTCTCTCTCCTTCTTCACTCATGAATGCACCAAAGTGTGTTGATTAAGTCATATGAAATTTAATATTTGATCCTCCAATATTCTCATATTCTCATCCTCTTCTCTTCTCTTCTCTTCCCTATAGCCTTTTAACCTCTTCACACACTTCCTCTTGCTTGCTCAAATCTCCATCATCTCCATTAACTCAAATGAGATTTAAACTTTTCTTTACATAAATGAATTATGCCATAATACCAAATAGGTCAAAAAAACATCATTAGACCATGCAATTTCGGTCATAAACAACATAACTAAACACTTTACAAAGATTAACAACTTACATAAGAGGACCATTTAGCTCGACATAAGCCTAAACAATAGAATGATTCTCAATTAGGCCTAAAAATAGTTCTTCACTTCAATGGTGACAACTTGAATTTAAATTACATGAGGAAGCTCCACCAACAATCCATCATATCCATAAACTTCAAAAACATCCTCTCACAACCATCAACATGCACAAGAACCTCTCGCAACCTCCATTTTCAACATATACCACTACATTAGAATATCCTTATAAATTAGTTCTCAAGCACCCAATTATCACTCCCCAAAATCGAACAACTTCACATATAAAATCATGTTGTGAAGACTTCTTGGCAACATGTACTGATGCAACATTGTCCTATATTACTCTCTATATCTATGAGACACTATCAAACAAGGAATAAAACCTCAAATCCTTCAACTCTCTTACCTCATTTAAGCATGTTGATAATGCACAAAAATATGTCTTAAAAAAAAGAAGGTTCATACAAAAAAACACCTCTTCAAGACACATGTTGAACATATATGGATATCCCTCATCTTTTGGCACCTCATGCAACTCATACTAAATTCCAATTTAGGGAAAAAGATCTCAAAACACTTCTTTGAAATTGTTCAAACTTTTTATCAACTCTCAAGAACCATTCTTGAACTATCTCGACCTCGAACATATTCAGAAAACTTTTAAAAAATTCCATCAGTTAGAACACTTCACTATCCACTCCAAGAACATGTTCATTCACTCACATTCATATGTCACACTCATAATTTCACACTTTCATACATGTTTCTACCACCTTCATGGAAATCCTAATTGGGCTAATTAGGTCATTATGGATTTATCATGACAACACCTCACATGATAAAACTAAGATATCAAACACATCATATGGGACCTCAAAAAACTATCCATGCTCATAATACACTGCTACAACATGAAAAACATCACAAACCCTTTTGGACTTATAAGAATTTTTTACACCCTTTAGGCCATTAGCACTAGGTAACCTTGGGGAAATATTTCATCAATTTATTGCATAGAACTTATCCCAAAATTTTCACGAACAATTATCTTACCTTCGAATCTTGAGGAAACAAGTGGTTTCACTTCATAAACCCTACAACCCATATGTGTACCTACAAATCTTCACAAAACGTAGTTTTTGTTATAAGTTACCATCACACGGAGCATGTCAACACTTTGCCAAAATGAGATCTAATGAATTCCCTACAATCTTGAACCTTCATAATAGCCTTACCAAGTCATTTCATGGCCAAACCCTTCATATTTTATCTATCCCTATATAACTATGGTTTTGAGAGGGTTTAAACCCACTTGTTTTCTTAACAAGGGTTCATAAAAGTATGATGATAAAATGAACCATTCCACTTGGATAATTTTCTTAGTTACATGCCCTAACATATAGAAAAATACTAGGTCCCCATGCAAAGTCCACGTGTGGGTGAGCATTTAAAGTTGACCATCAAGATGGGAATGACAATTCTCAAAGCTCAGTAGAGCTTAAAACAAGTTTTCATGCCTCCATCATCTTTTGACCTAAAAATTTGCATGCACCTCTGGGATGATCTCCTCCATGATTTCCGATTCTCATACATGCTCAATGACATTTGGAACTCATCATGTTATCTAGTTTTCCCATGTCTTTCTTTCCTTGTCTTCTAGATCTTGCTTCTAAGGACCTTGAACATGCACTATACACTTGACCATGACCTTGTACACCTTCCACACATGTTATGCAATGTAAAAAAATTCATCACATACTCACACTAACTTTTCTTGGTGTTATTTGTTTCATACTTCATGCTACCATACCATCTATTTGTATTAGGTCTAGGACTTGGCCTAGTTAGGATTTTATCAACATATGCCATACTGAAATTAAATCGTTCTCCATCCTTCAAGCTCACTAACACCTTTACCACCTCACTTTGGATCTGTTAGACCATATAGTACCTTGATACAACCTATGGAGCATGCACACAAGTCCATACAAATTTAACCATACATCAAGAACATCCATACACACCTAAACACTATGTCACTTCACCAAGGCAACACTCAAATGGGACACTAGCAATCAACCTTCATGCTTCTTCATGATTAACACATCATGTTGACTCTTATGCACATGAAGACATCCTTTGACATTAATGGTACTTTATATCAATGACAACAACAATGACACATGTCCAACACTACATTTTTCACACTAACCAAAAATATTATAGTAATGTGAAGGTTCTTTTTGGTTATTGTTAGTGCAAAATCACAAAGACACCTCGGATGCACATCGGGCTTCTAGGTTGATGTTCGGGCATCCAAGATGATTGCACAACATGGAAACCTCTCTCCAAGCATGGGACTTGTGAAACCGAGAGAGGAATCTCCAAAGAAGGCTGGTTCCTACTCCTAAACTACCTGCCACAAGCTATTCTAGTGCAGGCAACCTAATCTAATCCTAATCTAACCATGCCAAGGAGACAGAGAGAGAGAGAGAGAAAGGAAAAGAACAAAAGCCTACACTAAAACGGTGATACACCGAGAGAAGGAGGATGTTGAACATCTATCAAAGCGCCATGGGACAAAGAGAGGTGAGCCATTGGGAAGGATGGACGAAGCATCACAAACCCAAGGATAGATTTCACACACAGAAAATGTCCCAAAACTCCATGAACACGGCTCCGAACCTGCAATGAACATTCGGACATGCCATGACACACCCTGCAATGAAGAGAGGCAAGAAGAAGACAAGAAAAAATGAGAGAGGATGGACAGATGCATCACAGAACACATTTTGTTGCTCCAGAGGTTTGCACAGAACATCATTCCATTAATGGTAAAAGGCAGGAACGCCATTACAGAGAAAGGGAGGAGGTCCGAACTCCATTTTCAACCCTAGAGAAGAAAAGAAGGGAGGGCAGAGCAGAAAGAATGAACAACTTTTTTTTTTAAATGAGCCAAATCTGGCTTTTACATTGCATGGGTCGAGCCCAGGGGACAGAAACGTGGGAAGACGTGCAAGCCCATTCCTCATTGAATGCCAATACATTAAAACGGCATGGGATACCTTACCAACCCATACCTTGTCACCTTTGACTGATTTGGAGGAGAATGCGACCCATTCTGCATTAATTTGGCTGCTGAAATGTCACTTCTGGCCGTGCAGAAGAAGAATGCGACCCATTAGCATTAAAACGGGTTGTTGAAAGATCGCTTCTGGCCATTACCACACGTCAGAGCCGTTTCTTGATTTTCTCTCTTTAGACTACACCAAAACTCGAGGTTGATCCTAGAATCATGTAGAGCATCTCAACAGCTTTCTGTTGATATAAAGAACGTGGAAATCTGAGCTCTGGATCAAAAGATATGGCGATCTAAAGATTTAGGGCACGGAACAGATCAAAACGAATTTTAAAATGTTTTCCCGCTCTTCGCCATCTGGACAACACGTGGCACGTGCTGATTGGACAAGCAATTCTCTCTCCTCCATCTTTCACGGGATTTCCTTTGAATTTTCCTTGTGGGTCCTATTTGGGACACGTGGCACTATCCCATTGGTTCGGATCGGTGCTCAAAACTCGCCTCTTGACTTTTTGACTTTTTCTCAGGCACGTGGTGATTTCTCATTGGTCCTCGGCCCGTTCGGCTCCTTTGCATACTTCGCCTTCATTTGTCCCGGATATCCCATTTGATTTTGGGCCCTTTGTGCTCATTTCGCCGGTTCGGGCATTTCGCGTCCATTTGTCCCAGATGTCCCATTTGATTTTGGACCCTCTGGACTCATTTCGCCGATTCGGCCGGGATTCGGGCATTTTTGGCCCGCTTGTCCCACTTTGCTTCGGACTAACTTGACTCTTTTTCGGCGGTTGGGTGGTTCGCACCTTTTGGCCTCGATTGTCCCATTTGATTTTGGACTGCCTCGGCCCTTTTTTTGCTCGGGTTCGGCGGTTCGCGCCTTTTGGCCCGATTGTCCCATTTGCGTCCCCTCTCAAGATTAGCTAAATTTTTTCTCGGTCGAACCGGCATTTCACCCGCCGCGTATTTTTGTCCTGAGATGTCCCTGTTGCTTTGCGGGCTGTTTGTGCTTACTGCTCTGAGCCGGCGGTTCGGGCCTTTTTGTCCCAAATGTCCCGACCGCCCCTAGGACTAGGACTTAGTCATTTTTATGATTTTTTCCTGGATCAACCTACTTGCCTTCTGCAACCTTTTTTCGCATTTTCTCAGAGCTTGCTCTTTTCCTCTCAGACAGGGAACTTCGAAAATATTTGAGGGGACTCTAGCAACATGATTTTTGGCCCCGAATCAATCAATTTTCCTGGGACTTGAATATTCTGATGCATGTTATCAAAATTACCGGGGGGGTGAAATTTTGACAACAGTTTGGCGACTCAGCGGGGTCATCTGCCTGCTAGATGAATGATCAGTAGCCTGAAGCATCCATTGGGCATGGAGTCATGAGTTGCAACCTGCAACTGATCTGAACTTTGAAAACCTCCCTCTGAGCCACTTGGAAACCCATTGAACCTGGAGTGTCTTCACCAAGATGCCACTGAAATGAACTGTGCAAGAGCAGAACCAACAACACCAAAACTATGTACAAAACTAAAAATCATACATGCCCCAAATGGAACATGTAGAGTGTGCATAAGCACTTCTTCTGCTGAAAGCAAACCTAGCTACTCTACTCTAACTGGAAGCAAAGGCAAGCTAAACAAACCCTACAACTGGTTGTGAGAAATAGCTTCCTTTCTTCAAAATTGGCAGCCATGCAATTGATTTGGCATCGATCATGGCTGTTTGGATGGATGGAAAATCAACAAGAAGCTGGTCTTCTATCCAAATCATCAAGGTATCAACTGAAAAATCCAATACCTCTTTTAGTTGCTCTGCATTTGGATTGGAGAGGTATGGCAACTGATCCTTGGTACTTGGTAGCTCATCCTCATGCTCAGAAGCAAGCATGACTGGTTGTGGCTTCTCCTTTGGCTCGAATGAAGCCAAATACCTGATTGGGCAAAGTCTGATCCGTTTGATATGCCCATAGCTCTGATTTTCAACTCCAAGAATGGAGTCTTCTTGTAGACCCACCTGAATGGATGATGTGGAAGAAATGGTGGAATCCTTCTGTCCTTTCTCTTCCTCCGATGAAGAACATGGAAGATTAAAATCTTCCAATTTTGATTCCAAAGGGCTGCTATAAGATGCAGGCTGCTGCAAATGAATGCTGTCCTCCATGACAGTAGGCTCTGGTGTTTGGAATGTGGATGATGAAAGAGAGAATGGTGAAAACTCAACCGGCTCTTCTCCATCAAAACAGTCCTCCAAATCTGACAGGTAAACTGCCTCATTCTTTGTCTTCCGCGCTCGTATTCAACTTCCTCCGTGGTGTCCTCTTGATGTGCAACCTGACCACCATGGTTTGCTTCACTCTCCAATATTGAGTTTGAGAGATCAAACTCCTCTTCAAGATCTAGAACTTGAGAGAGGTGAAGTAGAAATAAGAACTGAAGGTTCTCCTGTAGCCTGCTTTGTGCTCAAAGCCCTTGGATCTACACTTTTCTCCTCCATAGCTAGAATGTGCTCCTCTTCTTTTGGATTTGGAGCAGCTTCTCCTTCCTCCAATGTTTGAAGAAAATCTTGCTCTTGATTGAACTCCTCCTCCAGCATGAAGTTTGTCAAGTCAAACTCTTCAATTTGTTGCTCTAGAGGACAAGTTGGGACTGCAAGATCTTCTTCTTCTGCTGCAACCAAATCAGTCCTAACCACCATTTGTTCAACCTTAGCCTCTTCTGTAGGCTTAACCATCAAGGGGATCTTTGTCATCCCAAATTTGGTAGCCCAAACCTTCAAGTCATCTGTCATTTCTTTTCTGTTGGGCTCCTCTTCTTGCTGTCCTTGATGACTGATTTTTTCAATTCCTTCTTCCCCATATGAAATTGGGAATGCAAGAGGAGGAATGGGTTGAAACTCAACCGATTTTACACTTTTTTGTGGTGGTGGAGGCAGTGAAACCTCTTGTTTCTTTGGAGGAGGGGGTATTTCTGTTAGCTCTTGTGGAGGGGATGACTGTTTGGAAGGGAAAAGGAAAGAAGAATCGAGATGAGATGGAAGACTGAGAGGTGGAGAAATGGATTCAACACTTGGGACAGCAGATGAGGAGTTTAAATGAGATGATGCTGCTTGAGTAATGGAAAGAGAAAAACCAGATGATGGTGTAGAACTTACCCATTGACAAGGTTGTTCAACAACAAGTCTGTAGGCCTCTATTTCTGCTGTCCATTGTGCAAGCAAAGGCAGCATTGCAATCATGAAGTCAAGCTTCTCCTGAGGGCTGTAATGCCTTGGAAAAGGTCCCACCCATGGACAGGGTGCTCCATAACCGATTCCAAAAGCTTTCATTTGTGCTTGAGCCCTGGACTGCACCATCCCCACCTCCATCTTTTGGATTTTCTCCAACAGACCAGCATCTTGGATCTGATGGTCTTCATTGTATGCACACTCTTGCTCTTGGAAAGCTCCATTGCCAAACTGACTTTGGCACTGCTGTTCATATGAGTATGCATGCTGATCTGGAGGATTTGTAAAACGTGTTGGAGGTGGAATATACTGTTGTTGTTGATGTGAAATCCATGATGGAAATGAAGTCATGATTGCACAACTTCATGGAATGGAAAAGAATGAAAGGGATGGAAAGAAAGATGGATGAAAATGTATGGAAACGGGTCTGCAAGCTCAGAGAAATGGGTTGCTGATCAGATGGAGTCGCCAGATGTGTTTGCAAGTGCCTCCAAAGGCTGAAATCTTCACAGGAACACACCAACCTGCAAAAGATGAAGTGAAAGACCTCTAAGGTCCCACCGGGTGTGCCAAAACTGTTAGTGCGAAATCACAGCACCCCTGGACGCACATCAGCTTCTAGGTTGATGTTCAGGCATCCAGTATGATTGCACAACATGGAAACCTCTCTCCAAGCATGGGACTTGTGAAACCGAGAGAGGAATCTCCAGAGAAGGCTGGTTCCTGCTCCTAAACTACCTGCCACAAGCTATTCCAGTGCAGGCAACCTAATCTAATCCTAATCTAACCATGCCAAGGAGACAGAGAGAGAGAGAGAGAGAAAGGAAAAGAACAAAAGCCTACACTAAAACAGTGATACACCAGAGAAGGAGGATGTTGAACATCTATCAAAAGCTGCCATGGGACAAAGAGAGGTGAGCCATTGGGAAGGATGGACGAAGCATCACAAACCCAAGGATAGATTTCACACGAAAATGTCCCAAAACTCCATGAACATAGCTCCGAACCCTGCAATGAACATTCGAGACATGCACTGACACACTGCAATGAAGAGAGGCAAGAAGAAGACAAGCAAAACGAGAGAGGATGGACAGATGCATCACAGAACACATTTTGTTGCTCCGAGGTTTTGCATGAACATCATTCCATTAATGGTAAAAGGCAAGAACGCCATTACAGAGAAAGGGAGGAGGTCCGAACTCCATTTTCAACCCTAGAGAAGAAAAGAAGGAGGGCAGAGGCAGAAAGAATGAACAACTTTTTTTTTTTTTTAAATGAGCCAAATCGCTTTTACATTGCATGGGTCGAGCCCGGGGACGTAAACGTGGGAAGACATGCAAGCCCATTCCTCATTGAATGCCAATGCATTAAAACGGCATGGGATACCTTACCAACCCATACCCCGTCACCTTTGACGATTTGGAGGAGAATGCAACCCATTCTCGCATTAATTTGGCAGCGAAATGTCACTTGGCCGTGCAGAAGAAGAATGCGACCCATTAGCATTAAAACGGGTTGTTGAAAGGTCGCTTCTGGCCATTACCACACGTCAGAGCCGTTTCTCGATTTTCTCTCTTCAGACTACACCAAAACTCGAGGTTGATCCTAGAATCATGTAGAGCATCTCAATAGCTTTCCATTGATATAAAGAACGTGGAAATCTGAGCTCTGGATCAAAAGATATGGCGATCTGAAGATTTAGGGCATGGAACAGATCAAAACGAATTTTAAAATGTTTTCCCACTCTTCGCCATCTGGACGACACGTGGCACGTGCTGATTGGACGAGCAATTCTCTCTCCTCCGTCTTTCGTGGGCTTTCCTTTGAATTTTCCTTGTGGGCCCTATTTGGGACACGTGGCACTATCCCATTGGTTCGGATCGGTGCTCGAAAACTCACCTCTTGACTTTTTGACTTTTCTCTTGTGGCACGTGGTGATTTCTCATTGGTCCTCGGCCCCTTCGGCTCCTTCGCGTACTTCGCCTTCATTTGTCCCGGATGTCCCATTTGATTTTGGGCCCTTTGTGCTCATTTCGGCCGGTTCGGGCATTTCACGTCCATTTGTCCCAGATGTCCCATTTGATTTTGGACCCTCTGGACTCATTTCGGCCGATTCGCCGTTCGGCCTTTTTGGCCCGATTGTCCCATTTGCGTCCCTCTCAGCAGTTAGCCAATTTTTTCTCGGTCGAACCGGCATTTCGCACCGCCGCGTACTTTTGTCCCAGATGTCCCTGTTGCTTTGCGGGCTGTTTGTGCTTACTTCGGCCGAGCCGGCCGGTTCGGGCCTTTTTGTCCCAAATGTCCCGACTGCCCCTAGGACTAGGACTTAGTCATTTTTATGATTTTTTCCTGGATCAACCTACTTGCCTTCTGCAACCTTTTTTCACATTTTCTCAGAGCTTGCTCTTTTCCTCTCAGACAGGGAACTTGAAAATATTTGAGGGGACTCTAGCAACATGATTTTTGGCCACGAATCAATCAATTTTCCTGGGACTTGAATATTCTGATGCATGTTATCAAAATTACCCAGGGGGGGTGAAATTTTGACAACAGTTATATTCTTGTAAATTATATTTAGTAACCTTCACAATATCCATTCTCCTAAAAATAATCAAATGGTAACATGAACCTTACCAATGATTATATTAAGGGTTTCACAACTATTAACAATTGTGTAGTGCCCCTACTATGGAAAAATAATGTTTTTCTTTAAAGAATATGACACTACTTTGAAAAACCAAAAGTGAAATTGATATGAATTGAGGGATTTTTCATCTACCGCAAAAATCTCCTAATCCCTCCTTCCTACTTCTCCAAATAACCTACCTTTAATGTAATTTAAAAATTCTCTATACTTTAAACCCTTACACCCTTTTTTATGGGAAAATATGTTGTGTCCATTTTGACTAATATTTAATATTGCTTATTGAAATCACACCTGACGAGTGTAATGCTTAGGTTTTTAATCCCCCATATATCACACATTCCTCAAAAGAGGAGGAATTCATTAGAATTTTTCTACATCGGGATATAGATTGCAAGATATAAAAATACACTTTTACAAGTCTCAGGTGTCTTGAGAAAAAGGAATAGATACTAAAATTTAGTAGAATCTAAAGATATAAAAACCCATACAATATATTCATGACCGTGGTATGGTCTTGACCCTTATAGATGTTCCTAAAAATGGGGCATATTCTCTATATTTTTTATTTTCTTGAAATCTATTAGTTGTTTATATAATCTTCATACAATTTTATATACAAATCTCTCAACTCATACAATGATACAAGGGGAATCATTCATTTTTTTCTATATTATTCATATTTAGTCATAAGAACAACATTTAAAGCCACGGTCCTCCTCCCTATGATTTATTTAAATATATATGTTTAGAATTAAAAACAATAACATCTTATGCGGGCATGGAAATTTCCCTTCCATTTATGATTTTATGTTCCTAAGTAGTTACACAACAATATAAATTTGACCTATATATTTCTACACTTGTGTGGTTTATGCATTTAGTGAAATTTTTGAAGTGGCTAAGTTTTTCACGTGCTTTCATTTCTCCTCCCCGACTAGATTCCTTAAAATCAAAAGACATTAAAGCATATATGTTTCTTATAAGCTAAAAATTCATCTCTAGGAAGCTTTAAAATGTGAAACTTTCACTCCTCTTATCACTTTCTTAGGTATATGGGTGTACTCGACACTCTTGTCTCTCCATTGGCACAAAATGGGGACCGATCACACCCAAATCTTTGACATGTGCGTAAAAATTACAAGACTCCAAGGTACAATAAGAATGAGAGATCCTCCCTCCAGAAAATAAACGAGTATATTCTTTCAATGTTTTTCTTATATTTACCTACTTTTTCGCTGAAGTTGAAAGTTACAAGAATTATCTTTATTTTGAGTTAAATCTTATTTTATCATAAAAATTGACTACACTCTATGTTGAAGGTTTCATCATGGATCTTTTCAATACTAAGACATCAGAGAATCATTTTCAAGGAAAAACCAAATGTTTTTGCACACTCAAGTATGTTTTTCCTTTAAATATGTAATTTTAAATTACATACTTAAAGTGGGGTACAAATGTAAACACTAATTATGTGTATCTTTTCATTTTGTAATTCAAAGATTCACTATTCTCCTTCTTAAGAAAAATTATCATTGTAATGGAATTACTTGAATATAAATACAAATATGCCAGAATATATAATATATTATTAAGCCACTTCGAGGGGGAAACCTCCTAAGTCTTACAATAAGACACTAACTCATACTCTTCACACCTATGGGGAGGAATTACTCACCCATATATATATATATATATATATATATATATATATATATATATATATATATATATATATATATATATATATGTATGATTGTGAAAGGTCATACCCCTTCATTATTATTAGTTTATACCTAATGACTAACTAACTAATGAATATAAGTATAAATGTTATATAAGTCATATGTTAGCCCACACTTAGACATATAAATGGTATATGTTAGGGGCATAACATGCTCCTCCCCTTCAAACAAACATCATCCTCGATGTTTGGTTAGTAGTGGAAAAACATGTACTCAACCGTTGTCTTCCCATTACACCTCCTTGTATGTCTGACATTGTTCCTTGATGAGATCAATTGTGATCACCTTCATTTGTAACCTCTTAAGTCGAGTTTGGGTAAGTAACTCTAGTGCTATGATGATTATATCTGGTGGTACTTTCACATTTGAATATATATCTTGCATTTCACTTGAAGAATATGCCTTATCCATTTTCTCTCGAGAAATGTGCAATTGTGGCTCAACATAATTATTAAGGTTGCACATTTTATTCAAGGATGTAATGGACCTTCTAGTAGAATGACCTTCATAGCCACTATATCTAAGGTTTTGACATCCAACATGTGCATGATGTATCTCAATAATCTTAGATAGGGTGTGATTAAATCTTCCATTAGTAGGCATTTTCCTGTAAAGTTGTCATTGCATTGGCCCAAAATAGAGCTCGCATAGTGTTGCTTGACTTTCCAAAGTTTTGGTTGTATCTTTTGTACTTCTTCCACACTAAAAAATTCTTTAACATCCAACCTAGGATCAAATTTAATTTCCATATCCACATTTACCAAACCCTTGTCACAATATTCCAAGTTAATCTTATTGTATTCAATAGATCCATCCCACCCCATTGTTTTCCATTCTTCATCCATATTGGGTTCAACCTTTTGAATGTCTGAACTTGTCAAGTAAGATTCGTA
Source organism: Taxus wallichiana var. yunnanensis (assembly GCA_018340775.1). NCBI lineage: Eukaryota > Viridiplantae > Streptophyta > Pinopsida > Cupressales > Taxaceae > Taxus > Taxus wallichiana. Next base: position 951,562,363 of record CM031237.1, on the reverse strand, counting down.
ATGAGCATGCCCCATCATGGCATATTCCATGTCATCTTTAGTTACCAAAATACATGGTTCTTCAAAACCATAGTATTTTCACCTTGGCTATTAGATACATGTGGAGGATTGATTGAATTCTTTTGAAAATGAAAAATGTGACCGAGTATTTTCTCAAGCTCATCTAATCGTTGATTTGTTTTGGTGAAAGAAACTTGTAGTTCCCTCATGGTGGAAGTACCTCCTAGTTCAAAATTATATTGTATTTTATCTTTATAAGGAGTATTCCATGGTGTGTATGAATTTTTCTCCCATCCTCTAGTTTGTGGACTTGCCATAACAAGGGATTTCCCTTACACAATTCAATTTTCCTTGTTTGATCAAATTTGACCAACAAATTTCTCAATGTATATGACCTCAAATTTGAAAATATAAAGAATAGACCAATATGGAAATGTGAAGTGATTTCCAAAAATGTAAAAACTCTAAAATTTTCCAAAAAAATATGGCTTGTAAATGATGTTATGAAAAGTATTATATTTGTAATAACTCTCACAAAACTGCGAACAAAATTCTGAAATTTTTACTAAAGCTTTATAATATTGATCTCTAGATGTGGTAAAACAATCACTAAGAAATTCAAAAACAATCTTGAGATATACCAAAAAAATCATTCATTCCCGAAATCAATGTTATGATACCATATGTAATGGAATTACTTGAATATAAATGTAAATATGCTAGAATATATAATATATTATTAAGCCACTTCGAGGGGGAAACCTCCTAAGTCTTACAATAAGACACTAACTCATACTCTTCATAATCTGTGGGGAGGAATTACTCACCCATATATAGGTATGATTGTGAAAGGTCATACCCCTTCATTATTATTAGTTTATACCTAATGACTAACTAACTAATGAATATAAGTATAAATGTTATATAAGTCATATGTTAGCCCACACTTAGACATATAAATGGTATATGTTAGGGGCATAAAAATCACATTGGGAAAATAATCATTTCATAACTCTATATTTTCTAAGACATACTTATCTCTACATGTTATTCTATGATCAATTGTGGAAATATTATCTAACCAAATTATTAAAAACCTTTATTCTTCATATCTAAATTTATTTTTTTACGTCTCTACTATTTTTTCCAAGAGTATTTAAAAGGTTCAAGATGTTGGGTATAGTCTTTCCTAACTCGTACGGTTGTGGCTCTTCAAATTCTCCAACTCGTTTTCAATTTAAATATTTTCTTTGGGTCATTTCATCCTCCTATGTTTAACATTATCATAATATTTCACTTACAAAAGGTTGTACATACAAGTCATCACCACTTTATAACTAACTTGGAACTCTTACAAGCTCGTTTTACAAATATCATTATAAAATCACTCAAATGGTCCCTAAATATTCTCAAATTAGTTTTAGATTAGTTAGATAAATACATAGTATAAATATGAATCACTAAACTAGTTAAATGAGTCTATAATATTCCATTTCAAAGCATGAAAAGTTCATAGATTCATATTGTAGCAAGAGAAATTTTACTCCAAGAATTTTTCAAGGGTTATAAGGAATAAGGGGTTAGGTAACTTTGACCGAGGCATGCCGCATCACACTATTATTTCCCTTGATACTTTCTATACTCTATTGGTATCATTATTCATGAGGGCACCACCAAGTGTTGGTTAGGTGTTTAAACTTTCATAAGAACCTATGAGAACTACATGAGGTTTGGTACTGAAATGAGTGCATGTAATAAAATACTTATATTATTCACCAACTAATATTTTTATATCCAAGGGTAGTGTAGTCTCACCACACATACATGTTTTCTCTTTTTGGTTTATTAAGACTCTAATGATTAATCTTACATGTTTCTATGGTTTCCACATTATTAGGTGATTACAGGTCACTTTGATGTTTTATGAGCAAGAGTGACATATAACAAAGGTTCCAAGAAAATTCTAAACATGGTAAGTTTATTATTTAGATTGTTAAAGGGTATAGGATTATATAGATCTAGGTCAAGACTATATATCTCTATGCTAGACCATATAATTGTTGTATAGCCTCCCATGCTTAATTTCCAATTTTACAACTAACATCAAATAATTCTCCAATCTATGATATATTTGTTTCTATTTTGTATAACTATATCCTCCTAGTCATAACATATACAACTAATTTTCATTCCCCTCTTGCATATTTAAGAAATTACTTATCATTTATCAATTTTACAAGCATAAAAGCATTATTTTCATTATGAGTGATTAATATTGGAAGTTAATTGATTAGAATAGTCCCTTGTTATACCATTCACATCTTATTTACTATTTTGCACTATACATAACACTAAATTTAGTTAGGATGTACATAGTATTCATCAAGTTGATAAAAAATAAATTAATATAATAAATGAATCTCCATAAAAATTGTATGTGCTCTACATATTTTGAATCTCCACATGGAAAGTATGTTTAAATGTTATATCAAAAATCACATGTATTCTAAGCAACATAACATATAAAAAAATTCATATATTCCATCTTGAGAAGTAATGAGTTTGAAGCGTCTAAAATTTTTGTAAATAAAAATCATTTATGGCTTCAAGAAATTATTTTTAATTTTCATTATGTTTCCTCTAACATATCCATCATATAGAAAATCAAGCCAAGTAAATAAACATATTGAATGAAGGTATTGACATAATTCATTGTAATATCTGTGTGTAGCCACATGTGGTAAAAAAATTGTTTACCACTTATTTGTTTTATTTTGTAAGTCTTGTATATGGGTAAATCCATATATTTTACATTGGTATTAGAATTATGCACTCTCATGTAAAGAGAAGTTTAAAAAAAATATTAAATTAATTCATCTAAACATGAACATATAATTTAGGTGTTGAGGTACGTGAATGTGATAAACACATGGTTTTTACCACTCCAATAGATATTGGTGAGGCATGTTTAGTGCTATAGACACAAAATCATGCACTTGGGTACATTTCTAGGTCCTAAAAGAATACTAGCATTTACATGATTCCTAAGCAAGAAAACTAGTAATTCACAACTATCTTTGGCCTCTTTTATTCATATCTTATTTTCTATTTGGTATTACTCACCCTACATCCTAGTCAGAACTTTAATAATTTATATTTCATGACTTTAGACACCAGCGCCTGACCATGATAGCAGCGCCTAGGTGCTCTTGTCCCCTTCAGCGCCCCCTAACCCTTTTCTACCTTAGTCACTCTTTTTGTGGTCTCTTTTATATTTTGCGCATCTTTTTAACTTATGGGTCAGATTTCCAGTTATCAATTACAAAATTCAAATAAGGGAATCATATAAATACATAGTTATGTTTTCAAAATCAAGGACCAAGAACTAATCATTACTATCATCACCTAATATTACATTCAAGAGGCACTAGAGCACTCAAAAGGCGTCCATATAGCATATATTCACGGGAAAAGGGTTGCATCAACTCTACATACACATCATAGGAAGGGGAAATTCATTTTATTTCATCCACACATTCGAGTACATTGTTAATTTCTAGCTACAACCCTCTATCAAGTGAAACTTTATATAAGGGCATCCTAGGGCAGCATTCTTACACACACACACAAACTACATAGATTTTGAGATGTGGTGCAATGCTCGGTCATAATTTCAATCTCAAGGTGAGTTTTGAGGTCAGTATGAATCCCTATTCTACATTTTATTTTCTAGGTTTGATGTGGTTATTAGGCTTGTGCATGTGAACTTCTCTTTTGCAAGTTATAGGTTGTGCAGTGAACTTCTCTTTTGTAGGTTACAGGCATCATCGGTGATCACAAGACAAACATCGTGTGATAAATAGAGATTAATTGCAAAACCCTCATGACATAACAAAATCAGATTTCAAGCCCTTATATAGTCAAAGGTACAACACAACACTTTGTAGCAAATCACGGTGCCAGGCACCTCTATACTAAACTAGGTGCCCCTATCCGACTCTATTCCTGTGTTCCATATTTTGCACTCGACCAATGACTACCTTGTTTACAATTTGTTCATCACTGCACCGCCAAAATCACTTCCTACCCATTCGAGAAATTGGATAAGTCCTTTATATCTCTTCCTTACTTATGGTTTCATACATTATATCTTAGTTTTCTTGTGTCATTATCAAAATTTATCATTTGTACATTATTTATTTTAGTAGTTACTCCGTAATTAGATTTAATTATTTTTTTATTAAATAATTTGGTGAACCCCACTAGTCATCAGCTTTTTCGGATCCCTATTTTTCACATTACCTTTTCTTTAATTGCTCATAAGGTTTCAAGTCTCCTTGCATCAGTTACTTCAAATACACCCACCTTACAAACATGTTATCCAAAAATCCCTAGACACTATGTACCTCCCTAGAAATATGCCACCTTCACAAGTAAATTCCATCTTTGATCATCTCTCCGATGACTCTAGTAGTCCTAATACCACAACTAATCAATCCATTTGTAAGTCAATCCAAGATTTACATTTCTTATTTCAAGATAAAATTCAAGCTATGGAATTTGTGATTATGAATCTCTCACAAATAAATTCCAACATCTTAAGGTTTCTTCCCAATCCCATGCTAGTTCTTCTTCTACTCCTCATCTTAATTCTATGTTTTCTACATGTGCTTATATAAGTGATCCTCGAGTCTTCCGTTACCAAAACCTCTCAAGTTTTATATAAATGCTAAGCAACATGATATTCTCCTGAGTTCCTCAATCACCAATTGATCAACTTGTCACCTACTCATCACTACCCTCATCAACATGCTAGGTACATAAGTCTCTCATTTTACAATTATCATAGACTAAATGGACATCATGACCTTGATTTCTATGTTTTAAAATGAAGAATTAAGCACCTTGTGAATCATGGTTTTCTTTCATTTGTCGAAAACATTATGCTACATGCTCATCTCATATTTCTAAATCCCAATGGGCTCCAAAATTTTCTCCTTCTATGTTTAATGAGCATCATGCCATAAATTCTAATGTTCTTTCTTTGGTAAGTCAAGATCAATGTTGAGAGGATAAAATGGATAAGTACTAACAACACGTAGAAGATGGGGACCATACACAAGGGATGTGTGAAGGGGTGTGTACATGTAGGAAGGATCAGTGCATGAAGGTTCATGCTTGAGAAGACATAGTTTGAGACTTAGCCGATTTTCCAAAGACATGGATAAAAATAGAAAATTAGAGATGGAGTGGCATCCAAGCAAGGTTTATTAATATATAAAATTAGGATAGCTTGGGATGCATACAAAGAAGTTATAATTGGAAAAATCACATGCAAGAAAGAGATGAAGAACATCCATAGATCAAGATAATAATAAGATTAGTACATGTAAGATATGTGTTATCCATTTTTACCCTCGGTAAAATGGAAAACTTGGGAGAAATTGAGCTTGGGAAGTTATTAAGGCTTAAAATATTGAATTTGGAGAGTTCGGGTAAATTTCCATGTTTTGGACCACTTGCAATTATTTTTGGAACATTCAAGCTTCATAGGTGTAGGTTTCCTTTGGCTACAGACTCTGATGTGTTTGGTTGCGGGCAACCAAATGTGCACAGCAGTGGCTCCGGATGACCTATACGTACACAACTAGTTGTTGTGGGTGACCAAAAGTACACAGCCAATTGTTGTGGGAAACCAAAATTACACAGCCAGTTGTTGCGGGCAACCTATAGGTACACAACTAGTTGCTTCGAGAAACCTGTAGGTGCATAGCCTCCCCACCAACCGTCATTTTTTTATCATGAAATTTGAATTTTGGGGCATGTAATTTAACACTCCTACTCAAAAAAGATAAAACATGAAGATTAAATGTTGTGGGTGGGAGAAAATGAGAAATATTTCTATAGCCCTGAATTTAATGCCCAAGCCCGAGAATCCGCATATAAACAAGAAAATGTGACCTGCACTAAAATGACCATAATTTTTTCTACACACAAGAAAATTAGACAAACTTATACTCGTTGTAATCATGGATTTGAGATCTACGTACAGAAATCAATAAATTTGAGGATTGATTGAGTTTTGAGGGTTAAAATGTAGAAACGTCCCAAGTTCAAAATGGTCACTTCCTGACAGCTGAAAAGAGTAATAATGAAAGTATGGGTACATTTTTCTTCTTCAAGAAGGAAAAGGATGTGATGGAATGATCTTTACATGGTGTTCTAGTCCCTTTATCGGGTGTATTAATGATTCTTGTTGGTGATTGAAGAATAAACACACCCCTCTCTCTCTCATAGATTCTTCTATATTTGTAAAAGAGAGCTCATTTGGAAAAAGAGTTGGACAATTTTCTCCATGTTACTCTCTTCTTTCTTCTTGTAGGATAGTTGTAGAGTTTTCAAGATTTCTTCTTTATGCATTATAATGGCTTCCATGCCTTCTTCCAAGCCCAAATGATGTATTGTGCATACTTTGAGCAATGAAATTCATGTTTTTTGGTAATTTCTCCTATCCTTGCATGATTTTAATTATTTTTCTTGCCTCTCATCATACTATTGGAATGTTGTGCATTTATTTTGTTCCATGCAAGATTTAAGGAATGTTGTGTTTATTGGAATATGGGATTGAATGCAACTATGATATGTGATGCTTGTCCATCCTCTTCACACTCATTTTCTTCCACTTTCTTGCATTGTGAGTTGTTCAACACTCCCCTTTTCTAGTGATATCACCTTTGTAGTATAGGATTTCTCCTTTTTACCCTTTCTCCTTCTCCTTGTCTCCTTGTAATTCATATATTAGGAGTAGTTAGTAGTTTTCCTTCCATTAGAGTTAGTTGTTACACTAGTTTAGGAAGAGGAACCAACCTTCTCTAGAGGGCCATCTCAAGTATGAAAGTCCCACAACTTGAGAGATGGTCTAATGTTAGCAAAAAATAGGTATCTGCTATTGTCATATCCTGTGGTGCTACTTTTTTTATAACAGTTCTAGCACACCCACTTGGGAACAGTTTGAAGCATCTTACCACTTCATATCAGCAAGTTTGATGTGATCTTCGTGAGATCTCAATCTTTAGAGGTAATTTTAAGAACATATGGTGACTCCATCTAGTCAACAACCCATTCTTTGAGTTACATATTTTCCTTCCATCCATTTTCATCCATTTTTCTTTCCATATATATCATTTTCTTCCATTCCATGAAATCATGTGACCATGAATTCCTTCCCATCATGGAATTCACACTTGCAGCAAAAAGTGTTATTGGACATACCTCCACACATGTAAGATATATTCTTATGTTACTATCAACCACCTTTGAAACCATATCATAATGAAGATCAGTAGTATGCATACTCCTATGACCAAGATGTAGATCAGTTTGGTTATATGTCAGACTATGCAGTTGTTAAAGAGAAGGGGTATGCAGATTTTGGAGGATATCTTCCACCTAGGGATTTTGAGTTGTAGCTAAAATTCAAATAATTGGGGGAAAATATGGTGCAATCAAGGGATATATCCTAGACATAAGCATGCAAGATTGGTCTTAGGACCTCTTGTCCATGGGTGGGCCCTATTCCAAGACATTATAACCCATGGCAGAAGCTCGACTTCATAGCTGAGACATTTCTAATGCTCATAGAGTGGATTATGGAGATAGAAGCTTTTGTAGAAAATTATAGTCAATCATTTCAATGGGAAACCTTTGTATTGCCATCCAGAAACCCTCTCTCCACTCCCCAATTAGCACCATCTTAGCTAGAGGCTCGGTTTTCAATCTCATTGTATGTTGCCCCTAGCGTTGAATTCCCTTCGCCATCTTCTAATCTTCCATCTTACCTCAATTCTTCTACCCTTTCCCTTTCAAATAATCCATCCCATCTAAATAGACTATAATTTCTATCACCTCCACCACCAAAAACAATGGAAAACTAGTTGAACTCCAACCTACTCCTCTCTTGCATTTCCAATTTTATCTTAGGAAAGTGAAAATCAAAAGACCAGCCAAGGGAGGCAAGAAGAAGACCCTAGGTGAGAAGAAATGACATAAAAATTGAAGAGGTGGGATCTAAAATTTGAAATTGAAAAATTCCTAGATGGTGAAGCCTACGAAGGAGGCCAAAGTTGAAGAAAAATGTTGAATGGGGATGATTTTACAACAGCTACAAAGAAACAAGAAGAAAATCATGATGAAAGAAATATGACACAAGACTCCACAAGTTGGGATCTAATATTCAGAATGGATAAAATCCCCATGATGGTGAAAGTAATAGAATAAATCAAGGTTGGGGATCAAGCAATTAATGCTAGTTTTGAAGCTAAGGTTGTAGTAGCGGGACAAGAAGAAGAGAGTGATGATCAACAATCTATTTTCTCATAATGTAGTGTTCACATTGGCACCATTTTTTTAGAAGTTTTTGATCATGCAATAATTACAAAATCAGCGGATGAAGGGGAAGAACAACCATCTCTAAATCTAGTTGCACGAGAAAATTCAAACTTCTCTCCCACTCCACTTCTCCAAAAATATAATTTTTGGAATATTTTGAGCTCAAAAGCTTCATGTTTGATGATGAAGTTATACAAGATGAGAAAATTACAAATTTTGAGATCATCATGCAAGAGGAATAAGATTTAGCACAAGAGGACAAAGTGAGGAGCTTAATTATTTATCTGACTTAGAGGAGTGTTTTGATGAGGAAGATCCCATGGAAATCATGACATTTTCTTCCCCATCACTCATCCTTTAACAACAAGAGATTGCTACCATGAAAGAGAACATGCAAGAAGAGCATCTGCATTTTACAACAATCCTCTTGAATCAATATTGGAAGAGTTGGATCGTCCAAGTCTCACATTGGATGAAGGGAGAAGAAAAGAACATGAAGATGTCATATCTTTCACACCATTCACCCAAAGGAGACATTAGTTGTCTGTAAATGTGAAAGAAGAAGAAAATCAAGTTACAAACAGTACCTTTTCTAGGAAGTCTTGCAAGAAGACTTCCTTATTGAATTTGGAATACATAGATGTGAGAAACATCAGTGGATCAGACCTTTCCCCATAAGGTACTTGGCTTCATTGGAGCCAAGAGAGGAGCGCGACCAGTCATGCTTTCATTTAAGCATGAGAATGAACCAAAATGTTCCAAGGATCAACTATCATGCCTTTTGGGACCAAATGACCAACAGATTAGAAGAGGTATTTATCTTATTATTAGTTGATACCTTGATGAATGGTGGAATGGAAAATAAGAATGCGATCAATTCTTCACTCTCAAACATAGTTGTACTTAGTGCCAAATCATCCACATGGCTGCAAATTGTGAGAAAGGGAAGCTATTTCTCATCACCGGTGGTAGGTTTTGTTTGAATTTTCCCATCTATTTGGTTAGTGTAGGAGTACAAGTAGGATTTTCATTCCTCCAAGTGCTTATGCACATTATATTATTGTTAGAGTAGTTTTCTTTTCCCTAAGTTCCTTAAGCACATTACCATGAATAACCTAGGCACATTGGCACATCACCCGGCAACAGCAGTGCTCACCCAAAGTGTGCAAAGGTACAAGGCCCCTCCTTAGATTTGTTTGTGCAGGATGTGAACATGATGAATATATAATGCATTCAGATCCATAAATAGTATAAACTTTCCATAAGCATATTCCTGATCTAGATCTTAAAGAATCATGAATTAAATGATAAACATAATGAAATCAACTATATAAGAACCAGTTATAGTCATTTTTAACACCATTATTCACCCAATATACTCCATTATATTAAACATAGTAAATACAAAAGCTTCTTACAATAAATAGTATCATAAGTTTATGTGTGCATCAGATCTGGTAGCATAAATCCACAATAGCTCATACACAGTGTCTCTATAACTACATAGATTAATACATATTTATAAGGGTGGGGAATTTCCTTCACTGCTTACGCACTTCCCAAAATAGGTCACATGCTGAAAATAGTCATGCACCTTTACAATAACATGCACACATGTAAGTGTGCTAATAATAGATCTCTTATAGTTAACTGATAGTAGTAATCCTATTATTAACTTGAACTCATGCATGGAACTTAGTAGATGCTCTTCCCAAAATAGCATTTGCATGTCACGCAAGTCTCCATCCCGTTGTGTGCTCTGTACACTATCTCCAAAAATAGCTCGTAACCATGAAAATGGATAAGTCCTGAATAAATTTATCTTTCACGTGTGTTTCCTTCCCGTACTTTTGCATCTTCAAATGTGCCTTGCTCCCATGTGTTAATCTTCTGTGTACCCTCTCCTTAGTGTCATATTATGTCTGCTCAACATTACCCCACACTAAACTACATTATCGTCCCGAAAATGGGGTTCCTTCTGATGTTCCCAAAGAATAAAGAATAAGAATGGAAAGAATGTAAAGAATTACTATACAAAGAATGGAATTTTATTCTACAACACCCTTTTTTTTAATTGGGAGGATCAAATCTAGATATTCTTCTTTAATCTCAGCCTCCAAGGCTTGCCAATCATCCAAAGACATTTATTTTCTTCTCTAGAATGTCCGCAATGATGCATTTCAACTCATCCTGGGTTATCTCTCCCTTTTCATTCTGCAATACTAGGACAATGTTATCCATAGCAGACATCCTTCCCTCCAGAAGATCCATCTTTTATGCTATGAGCTTTCCAAGCTCATCCATCCTCTCCTTATGTGGATGTTGTGTTGTTGTAAGGGCTTCATGTTTTTCTTTACTAATGTTAATCTCTCTGTACACTCTAAAGTCTCATCCTTTGTTGCCTTTATAAATTCATTATCTTCTAATATAGTTCGATCCCAATCACTACTCGAGCTGCACATATTTTCCAAGCTTGGTTTTCTCTCTTTAGCTCTTCTTGTAAAGTTTGGAGCAATGGCTCGCAAGATGAAATTTTTCTAACCACGGAGGCCCTTTCTATCTCTACTTAATTTTCAGTGGTCCTTTGGCAAAGTGGCATGTGAATTAGTCCATCCTCAAGCACCAAATCAACTAACATATGCACATAATGCATAGCTAAAGGAAACTTTTTAGGTACCTTAGAATCTAAGTGTGGTCTTTCTTTCAGAACATAATCACCAATTTCTTCTGCCATGTTGATGAAGGCTTCATTATTCTTTTATTATAATTCCTTATCTCCTTTTAGATGTGTTATTTTTGTAGCATTTACCTTGTTATATTCTCATAGCACTCTAATAGTGGTAGCCTTATCTATGTTCCTCCATGCCACTTCTGTAGATACCTTAACCAAGGCATTTCTCACCTACTCATCATACATGAGAGTGGGCTTTATAGTCATGTGCTTGTTCTGTGGTGCCTTCTTCATTCTTCTTGACACACATGACTCCTCACATACATCAAAATTGGGCTTGTCCATGTGAGTTTACATAGACCAGGACAGTTGTTTCCTCACACGTGTAGTGGCCATGTCTAGGTCCATCAACTCCCATCCATACAACCCCTTAAGGCCCATTATGCTCTAGAAATGGGTGCGAACAATTTTACTTGTGTCCTTAGCATAGCCCATACTTGGCCCAACATACTCCCCACTAGTTCTCTTCATTCTTGGCCCCTTAGGAACTTGAGCACCAAGGTTTGGAGTTGGATCTTCGATGTTTTGAGAAATATCATGCTCTGTTTCTTCTGCCTCCTTCACACCTTCCTCTTCATCCTTCATATCCTCATCCCTGGGTTCTTCCACATCTTCTGGTTGTATAGGGTTCTAGGTGCGCTCTCTGCAGACTCCTCCACCTCCTCATTCAGATTTAGTTTTCTCCTCTTCCTCTCAATTGTCTCTTTCTTAGGAGAGAGTCATGGTGACCTTCTTATAGGTTGTGAAGGTGTTGTGCCTTACTTCCTTGTTCTTTTGAATATCATTTTAAAGTGGCACTCTCATGGACTACTTCCACGTCCAAGCCATCATCTTCTTCTTATGCATGAGGTGGAGTACCTGCATACTTAGTCACTACTCTATCTATGGGCTAACTTCGGCCTCTATGATCTAATCCACCACCATCTTCATGTTCTTCAGCCTCCTCATCTATTTTTATAGTTTAGGAAGGTTGTGGGACTATAACATTCTCCACTGTATGTTTTCCTTTAGGCGGCTTTGGGAGCACAAACTCATTTTCTACATACTTTTTTATTCTCCAACTTAGGTTTAAGATGAAGCTATACGAGCACAACTCCATTGTCCCTAATAGACAATCTTACTAGCTTCATACTTATGACATCTGAGATGAGCCTCTCAATATAGGTATTCGGCCGGATACACATATGCCTTCCTCAGAGTGTGGTAGTCATAGTCTACCTTGTCTACATTAAATTTCAGGTAGTGCGCATCAGTAAATCAATCAACTAATGCCTAGAAGTAGTGCATTATGAAGGCATATGGTAGTTTGATATATGGGCTCAATGCCCCATCACTCATAGAAATTTGTGTGATGCAAAAGTGTTGGTATACCACAAACTATACTACCTTTCCCACCACCGAAGGTAGCTCCTTGGGAATGCACCACTCCTCCTCAAATTCCATGTGAAGTCGGTCATACCACATCTTCTCCCTCTTCTTAAATGGCCCACTCATTGATCCTTCACATAAATATTTGTCAAACCTCTCCGCAAGGGACTTATTCTCCATGGGATACTCCCATATCTTATTCTTTGGCCCATCGGGCACTCTAATTTCTATAAACACAAGGGAAAGTAGGATAGCGACAAAACTTTTATTCTCTCCTGTGTGTGCTTCTTCAATAATGGTGTCTACAATGTAGCCTGCTATGTTGTAGACTACTCCCTGAGACATTTTCTTCGCAATATGCAAGCACATGTTATTCACTTACGACCATCTCTCTTGATCATTCAACTTCGTTACTAGATGCGCGGCTACATGAACCACTGGGTACTTCTTCAATTTATCAATGTCCATTCCATGCAAACCCTTAGTATGCCCTAACTCCTTTCTTGTCTCTACAATTGCTAATTTATTAGTCATACCACTACTAAGGTCTACTCTGTGCCCTTCAATCCTCTTAGTGTCGAAATCGTCTATTGTGATTCTAACCCTTCATCCAAAGTGAAATATAATAATTCCTCATGGAATCTATTCATAAGCCATTGGTATGATGGTTCATACTTGAAAAAAATATAGGAGCTCATACAACTGATAGATTCCTACCTAGCTTCAACAATTTATCCCCATCATTGTCATATATTGGCATATCCTCCACTGTGCGCTTATTGGTCTTTGTATTCAACAATGCATCCAACTCTTTCTTATTGTCAGATGTACGGTGGTTGTAGTCACTTATTTTACACCTACGGATGTGGGAATCCCACTCTTTTCTAACTATCACACCTTTTGGGTACTACATCTCTAAAAATTACTCTCAAGAGCAATTTCAACTTCAACTTCTACCTTCTTCTTTCCTTTTGTGCCTACAAAGAAGTGCTTTCTTTGGTGCCATCATGAAAATCCTACCTTTTATCTTCCATAACGAGCAAGTTAAAACCCTATCTTGAATCTATGTGCCTTATCTTGAAACCATGTGCCCTATCCTTTTTCAACACCTCTGCTTCTCTCAAACCCTTCACCAATGGGGACGTAAGCCTCTTTCGTGTAATAATCCACTCTCCACGTCTAGTTTCACACTCTCCACACCTCAACACGATTCACTCAGCTTGATCGCACTTAGCTCACTCAAATAATTGTGATCGCAAAGGTAAAAATGAACCTACATCACGTCCTTATATAGATTTTCTAAAATTTAGAGCATTTATTGCTCCATCACTTACCAATAATCCTCTCATTAATTGACCATTTTCACAATCTTTAAATGGTACATCTTCATGCCCCATCTATAACCTTCTAGTGCACCTTCCTACCTTCTGGCTATAGAATTCTCTTCAACGCACTTCCATGTGCCTGAATACCTCACCATTGTGCCTTCCCAGTAGTCTCCACGGTTGCTACTTACCTCGTGTTATATTGTTCCCTTATTTATCTCCATCTATGGTCATCTTTTGAAATAAATCTCCTTTTTAACAACTCCTATCCAAACTTGAATAGAACCTATAGAAATTTGTTCCTTTATGTGTACCCAATTGTAAATATCCAATAGCCACCCCACACCAAATGTATGTGCATTCCTCTACACATAAAAATTCTTCAAATGGTAATTAGCTTCCAGTGCGTAAACATGCTTATTACACAAAACACCAACTAAATTGACAAAGCATAGCGACAAAGAAGTAAATACATTAAAGAAATATAGAAATGAAAACCTAGTCTAAATGGCAACATTTCCTTATTACAAACACCAAGAAGACTTATTTATAGTATGCTTCAGCCTACTCCCATTAAATTAATCAGGGTAACCGTATTCCATTAAGTGTCTCTAACTGAAAAGCACTTAATTCAAGTATATGAGTGATAATATACGGTCCCAACCAATGCACTTTAAGCTTTCTGGATGGTCCAGAAACTTAGAGTCATAAAGAAGCACCATTTATCACATCTCAAGATTTTTGTCCCTGATGTGTCTGTCATGTTATGCCTTCTATCTAGCCTTTTCCTGCTTCTTACTCCAACGTGATATTTCTCATCTCTCATCCAACTTTATCAACTTTTCAATTATTTCTTCTAGGGCTTCCTCATCAGCTAGACCTCCAGCTCATGTAATACACAAATAAGGTAACATGAACTCCATAGGAAGAATTGATTTTACACTAAACACCAACTGAAATAGTGTGGCCTTTTCAACCTCTTGTATGTTGTTCTATACGCCCAAAGCATGGCGAAACTTTATCATCCCAATCTTTCCTTCTAACATCACAAATTTTTATCAATGTCTAGCTCAAAATCTTGTTGAAGGCCTCAGCTAGTCCCATTTTCCTAAGGATGATAGGGTGTAGTCTTATGGTGTGCAATCATAAATTCATCCAATAGTATCTGATTGTCTCATTTAGAAAGTGTGTACCCCTATCACTTGTCAAGCTCAGTGGGCATCCATACCTTGTAAGAACATTTTCCCATAAGAACCTAGTTGTTGTAGTTATTGTACAATCCTTGGTAGGTGTTGCTTCTACCCACCTTGTAAGATAATCGTATAAGTGATGATGTAGCGTGATCCAATTCTACGCATGGCTAGTGAAATAGGACCCACAAAGTCTATAGCCCATTTCTCAAATGGCTCTACACTAGGAATAGGTCTTAAAGGCATTTCATCTCTTTTCCCAGGTTTACCAATGCGCTAATAGTGATCACACGCCTTACAATATGCTTTACAATCTTTGTAGAGGGTCTCCCACCATAATCTAGTGAGTAGAATCTTACACACAATGGCATCACCTACATAGTTCCCACCTGTAATACCACCATGAGCCTCTTCCATGATGTCTATGTGCTCATGCTCTAATACACACCGACGCAATACTTCATCTCGGCCTAACTTGTATAGGTCATCACTAATCAACATAAAAGGTGCTGTGTGAATTGCAAGTTATTTCTTCTCTAAGGATTTCATTCCTTCTGGTGCCATACATGTACATAAAAAGATAGAAATATCCTCTAATTCTGAAGGTGCATGTTGTAACCTATAAAATTGTGCATCCGGCATTATATCTTCAATTATCTGTGTGTCCTCCCCTAATGAATTCTTGATAAGTGGTCTAGGCTAGAATTACTTTTCCCTGGTTTTACCACAACTATGAAATCAAATTCTTGGAATAAGAGCACCCATCGACATATGTGCCCCTGTAAAATGGGCTTGTTTACCAAGTATTTCAATGCCATGTGATCGGTGTAAAATATGAATGGTGTTGCTAGAAGGTATTTTCTAAATGCATGCAATGCATGGATCATTGACAAGGCTCTGTTCTCGGTAGTTGCATAGTTCTTCTTTGCATGAGTCAACTTTCTACTAACAAAATAGATAGGATGATCTATAATACCTTCTCCAAGATGAGCTAACACCACACCAATGGTTGTGCCAGAGGCAACCACATGTACATGAAATGTTTGGTTCCATGAGGGAAAACACGAGAATAGGTGATGTAGTAATTCTCTCCTTCAATGTCTCAAACACATGCTACTACAGTTCTCCCCAATAAAATGTCCCTTTTCCCTTTAGTAACTCTTCTAAGGGTGTGGAAACCTTAGCATATTCTTTGATAAATTTTCTATAATGCCCAGTGTGACCCAAGAATCTGCACACCTTACTCTAACTGTTAGGCTCTTCTAGGCCTACAATAACTGTAACCTTAAGCTGGATCCACTAACAAACCTTCCTTGTAGATTATGTGTCCTAACAAAGTGCTAAAATGTGTAGTAAACACGCACTTCTTTATGTTCAAATAGATGCTTAATTTTCTACATATTTCAAACATTAAGTGCAAATTTTCACAATAATCCTTAACAAGTCCATACACTATCCAATCATCTAAATAAAATTGCAAGAAAATGTGAATAAAATCCTAGAATGCTTGAACAACTATTCCGAAAATACGCAAGCATGTTTTTCGGACCAAAGGGCATCACAGTATATGCAAAAATTCATCATTCAATGGTGAAAGTTGTTTTTTCTTGATCCTCCTATGCAATCTAGACATAATGATACCCATAGAATCCATATGTAAAAGAATGGATTTCACACCCTACAATGCCTTGTAATATATACTCTGTGAAAGATGTAGGAAAGGGATCAATCACACATGCAGCATTCAGTTCTCAATAATCAACACAAATCCTAATCCAACCATCTTTCTTTATACTGATGACCATAGGGATAACCCACTCTGATTCTTCTAGGGGCTTGATTATTGCATACTTCAACATCTTGTCAATTTCTTCTTTAACTTTTATGCACAAGTTAGGGTTCATCTTGTAGGTTCTCTTCCTGACCAAGTGCGCACCTTCCTTAAGTTTTATCTTCATTTATCCTAATGACTCATGCACTCATTTTAATTCATGGTATCCCCTAGGAAATAAGTCTTGAAAATCATGGAGAAACTCAACTATCTTTTCCACTTTAGATTCAAACCAATAATCTCCAATTATTTCCTCCTTAGGTTCAACATTTGTACCAATATTCACTTTCTTTTTCCTCATAGGTTCATGATAGGTGCACGTGTTGTTATCCGCACTATCCAAAACCTCATGCGTACTTGTTGAATGATCTATATCCAAATTTTCTACTTCTTCATCATCCACTATGTAGACCATCTTTCCTTTTTCTTTCTCCAAGCAAGTGTGCTTAAGTAGTGTAACATATGTCTCTGCTTCTTCATCAAAGCACACACACAGTCGTTCTCATCAAATAAATCCTAAATGAGTTCTTCCACCTTTGCATTGTCTCCCATAGTTAAATGCTTTATAACCCTTAATGCCTCTTCTACTGGAGGTTTAGTAGAGAAGTAGTCAAAAGTATGGACCATACATGTAATCAAATCCTATCAATTTCTAGTTTCTCTATGTAGCTCCGCATATACATACCAAACACTTACGTTTCCTTGTAAAGTGGAATAAAGTTTGTGCACCCATAGCAAAGGTGGTAAAGCTTCCTACCCCTCTGTCTAAAGCCTCTCACACTGCTGAACGTGGTGCTGAATAGGTTGATTACCATGATATGTGCAGATTTGAGTAGGTGCATTACTCTTGGAAAAATGAGTTGTTAGAGCAATCCTAACTTCATTCCATTCTACAAGATTATCCTTGTGAACCACCCACTAGTATGTTGTTGTCCGTGCAGGTATATGCTAACATATTTCTTCTTTTAAATTATTATATCCAATTCCTCCATGGCAAACAAGAATACCGTAGGGTCTCCTTCTCTAGTGTACTAAGGTACAGAGTTGTTACCTATCCTCTTGATGCAACAAGGTTTGATTTTCCACGTAAATGTGCTCCTTACTTTGTGCCCAACCATATCATAAGTACCATGATCCCAATTATCACAAGAAATACTTGTAGTATCACTAATAGACTATGCATCTTCCCACTGAAGGATTCCTTCCTTAGATGGCTTGAGTACTTCTGGGTCCCGAATGACACGTACATAAATCCTATTCAGATATTCCTCACTCAAAGGATCAACATAGGGCATAGGATTCCCATATGTTAAAGGGACAATAAGTCTTTCCTCCTTATTCTCAAAACTGATATATCCCTTTTTAAACTGAAGATCAACATCAT
The DNA here is from genome assembly GCA_018340775.1 of Taxus wallichiana var. yunnanensis. Classification (NCBI taxonomy): domain Eukaryota; kingdom Viridiplantae; phylum Streptophyta; class Pinopsida; order Cupressales; family Taxaceae; genus Taxus; species Taxus wallichiana. The sequence goes on along the minus strand of CM031237.1, from coordinate 951,544,146 downwards.
TCACGTAACACCAAGGGTACCTAAGCGAGATCGGGAAGCTGTTTGCTTCTGCAAGTGCTAAAACCTCAAAATCCCCAGTGAACTTGGTCCCTTGTATAGTAATGGATGCATCTTTTAAAACTCTAATAGGAGTGACCTTAGTTCGATTAGCCATAAAGATTACATTATAATATGACTGCAATGAAGGTCTCCCCATCTATACCCATACATCTAAATTAATCACATTTACCTCCGCACTTTGTGTCAATCAATATATTACTCAAGAGCCATCCATTTATAATAGCATTTAGAGTGATCACCTTTTCGTAATATAAGCTATGGGGGAAGATTTACATGCGAGATCGACGTCCATTCTCAATATTCATGTGCATAGTGTTTACCTTTATCAAACTACCTACTAATGGAATGATATTCTCTGGTGTAGAATTTTGCATACCTCCTTCAAGTCATCATATCAAATTGGATCATCTATGTTGCCTTCTTTTATTCCATATTCCGTGATTGCTCCTTTAAACATTATATTTCCCCTTAAAGGTCTCTGAGTACTTCCATGGTCTCATGATAAACCTCCTTCTAGTGCATAGGATCTGGATACCTTACATGCAAAATGTCCTCCTTAGTGATGGTATGATTCTTGTTGTAATGCTTCTCTAGCACACGCACTTTAGCATGTGTAGTGATCTTCACGGGTAATACCTCAAGTTTCGGTGCCAACTTTGGCATCCATCAATTTTCCACAGCATGTTGTATCCTAACCATCTGTGCACCTTTGTTCTCTTGTTTATTTTGCTTGCTAAGATACTCATATAGATCTGGGAATTCCTCATAGCTATGATTCTTACCACATAAAAGAACATGTAATGTTCCGATCACATTCACGCCTATATAGTGGTCTGTGACCCACATGTAAAACATGTTCCATGAGGGAATTCACTTCATCCACCACCACGGCCTCAACCTCTGAATCCACCACGGTATCATCGACCTATGCCACATCCTCCTTCATAGCACCCCTCATTCTCGATCATAGTGTGCTTGATTGTGATTTTGATCCTAATGCTCACCTTTACCCTTAGAGTTATCTGATATTCATGTTTGTCATACACCAATATCTATAGCATCATGGATCTAATCTATCAACCTCCAGTCTTACATCGTATCATAAGTCATGGACTAGAAAATTTAATAATAGTAGGATACATTCTTCCTTATCATGCCTTGTAATAATGTGCGTGGCTAGCATCATGGTTCAGATGACATATCTCACAGTCTAGAAATAATTAACTTATTGTTCTACAAGGACAACTATCTTTGGTGTGCCCTTCCACTTCATAGTCTGTACAACAAATCCCAATGCACGTCTCATGTGTTGAATTCACTAATAGTTTCTCCAACTACTTTGTCATAGCTGGAATATTTGCTTCAAACAATGGGATGACTCCAATGTCTATACTTTGGATTGTCTTAGCACGCAAAGTTGTTTCAAGTGCTTCATAAGGATCATTGTATTTCTTATGTGACAAGCCCTTCTAAAATGTGTGATTAGTCAATGAACCATTGTGCATGTTGTATTACATGAATATAAGAAGAAAACTTATATAAAAGTGTTTTGAAATGGGAATCATACTCCTAGACACTCTCGATCTTGCATTATTTAATATCCTTAAACATGCTTATACTCTTTTCTCAAATTTAGGGATATATAACTCTTTAAGGAAAGCATATTTGAATGTTACATAACCTACACAAGTTTGATCACGGTCAAACTTCCTATACCAACTATGTGTGCATCCCTGCAATGTATTTGCAAGTTAACTTGTCTTGTGCTCAGAATCCATGATTCCTTTTGTGATCCATAGTATCTCACACATATGTATATGTTCGTTAGCATCCTCTATGCCCCTATACTATGGAAGATGGAGAGACATCTCTATGTAAATATTTTGGGGTTTGTGTGGAACCTACCCACCTGATCTAGAACCTCTTGTGTTACATCTTCCTCCGAACCACCGAGATCCACCGAACTAGAGCCACCTATACCCCCTGATCCTCCACCTTTAGTTAGAAGTGGACCATAAGATGTACTTCCTATGTCGCATGATAGTAGTATTGTCTTGAACTCCTACAAAGTATGCATGGTGGTACTACTCCCAAAAGTGAGCCTCAATTCTACACACTCAAATTATGTGCAGATGATGCACCTAAGAAGGTACCTCAAACAACAATGAATACTTTTTCCCTACCATAGATGTACTTGTTATGTGACTTACTCTTGCTTCCCTACTACCCAAATTAGCTTGTTGACTATTGGATGTACTAGATATTGGAAAACCAAGTGCAAGGGCTAGGTTATCAGGTAGATTTAGATGCACACTGCAGCCCGGGTTGTCTCATCCGGAGCACTCCTATGTGAGGCCAAGGAGGGTTCCTTGTCATGCTTTCCCTATGGGGGATTTCATGATGCTCTATCTCCACGCCTTCGTGTGAGCTCTAAATCATTCATGAGCCATTTCTCTCCTCAATTTCATCTATAATATCATGCTTCTTCTCTATCTCCATCTCACGTGCCTCATTGTACATAATCCATCTTTATTCTCTATGCCGCTAGGTCCGCCATATTTTACCAAACTTGTTCCTACCCATATGCGTGGTGAGGTTTAGCTAGCCATCAACTTTTCCTATAAGTTCAGGGTTACCATCAAGATATTGATTGCTAGTGGAATGCCTTGCAAGTAAGTTCCCCTAGGATACCATAAAAATTGGAACTTAGCTACCTCTAGGTAACAATAAGTGGAAATTGAGTACTCCAAAATATAGTTATTCAAAACACCACAGTAACCAAGTATTCATAGCCCGTGTCCGAATCGGATCAAAGATCATACAAGGCCTAAAATTTTTCCTGCATCTAAACAAGTGTGCGATACCTACAAATTTATTTAAACACATAAGAAACTAGCCACTCATATAGTACTAATGGGAAAATAGCAAAGAAGCTCTCATACAAATAATCATATAGATTTTTCCACCCACATGTGTGCATCAAACTCAGATCCAGTGTTGAACCTCTATGTGTACTCTTCTTCTAGATATTTTATCCACTCCTCAACACTTGTTAGGTTCAACCAATACGTCTTCATCATGAACCATCTTAAAAACAATTGAAAAAGAGGTCCCAGCAATGAAACCAATGATGCAACCTAGTATTTACACGAATAACCCATACATTTGGCACATCACCTAGCCTGAGATGAGCGCTCACCTAAAGTGCACAAAGGTACCAAGCCCCTCCTTATAGTTTCTTATGCAGGATGTGAACATGATGAAGATATAATGCATTCAGATCCATAAATAACATAAACATTCCACAAAGCATATTCTAGATCTAGATCTTAAAGAATCATGAATCAAACGATAAACATAATGAAATCAACCATGTAAGAACTAGTTACAGTCATGTTTAACACCATTATTCACCTAATATACTCCATTATATTAAACATAGTAAATACAAAAGCTTCTTACAATAAATAGTATCATAAGTTTATGTGTGCATTAGATCTGGTAGCATAACTCCACAATAGCTCATACACAGTGTCTTTGTAACTACATAGATTAATACATATTTATAAGGGTGGGGACTTTCCCTTCACCACTTATGTAATTTCTAAAATAGAATTTTCACCAACGTAACTCTCCATCTCATTGTGTGCTCCATACGCTATCTCTAAAAATATCCCATAACCATGAAAATGTCTAAGTCCCAAATCAATTTGTCTTTTGCGCACGTTTCCTTCCCTATCCTTATGTGCCTTCAAATTTTCCTTTCTCTCATGTGCAAATATTTTGTGTGCCCTCTCCTTAGTTTCATATTCTATCTTCTCAACATAGTGTATGTGCTTGTACAGTCTGCCATGCTCTAGAATTAAAGATAAATTACATCGAAGGACTCAGAGTTGCGAAGTAGTATTTTCCACCTTCAAGAAAACTTGAATGTACGAAACTAAAATCTGATTAAGAGGTAGTTTTTAGAGTCTTCATTTCTTCTTGTCTCATCGTAACAGTAGCTTATTTTCTCATGCCCTCCACAAATGTAAAAAATTATTTTTTGGGAAATTCATGGTGTTACAACATATAGTAGAATCCAGTGTAGCATTTCAGCAACGTTCCAAGTACCATGATGGAATTGGAAAATTTGAAAGAAGAAATAAAATCATAGCTTAATAGAGTTCCATGATGTCCAGAATCTTCTTGTGTCTCTAAAAATTGTGAGAAATTAGGATTGGGAAGTTTACAAGGCTTCAAATATTGAATCTAGAGATTTCGGGTAAATTTTCATGTTTTGGAGCACTTGTAGTTAGTTTTAGGACATTCGAGCTTCATAGGTGTAGGTTTCCTTTAGCTACGGGCTCTGATGTGTATGGTTGTGGGTGACTAAATGTGCACACCGGTAATGTGGGAAACCTCTAGGTACATAGTAGTTGTTGCGGGTGACAAAAATTTCACAGTTAGTTGCTTAGGGTAGCATGTAGGTGCACATCCAGTTACTTCGGGTGACCAAAAGTGCACAGCCAATTATTACAGGTGACCTGTAGGTGCACAGCCTCCCCACCAACCGCCATTTTTATTATAAAATTTGACTTTTGGGGCTTGTACTTTAACACTCCCAATCAAAAATGAAAAAACATGAATATGAAATGTGTTGGGTGGGAGAAAATGAAAAGATATCGACATGCACGAATTTAATGCCTGTGCCTAAGAATCTGCATATAAACTAGAAAAAGTGACTTGCACTAAAACTGCCATAACTTTTGCTACACACAACAAAATTGGACAAACTTATACTCGTTGGAATCCTAGCTTTGAGATATATGTAAAAAAATCAATAAATTTAAGTATTGATGGATTTTTTAGGGTGGAAATGTAGAAACATCCCAGGTTTAAAATAGTCACTTGAGGTAGGTGAAAAGAGCAATAAATGAATGTATAGGTGTATGTTTCTTCTTCTAGAAGTGATCAAGGGATAATTTTTGAAAGTTCCCTAAACATCCCTAAATGGTGTCAGTGTAGAATATCATTGCGAGAGCTTTCCGACGACTGTTTGAACATCGAAAATGGAGTCCGCGTGTGCAAATGATGTTTGGTCAAAGATTGGTCAACAACTAGTCAACGTTGGTCAACAGAAAAATTACTGATTTTGAAATCATTTGAAGTCAACACCATTGCGTAGAGCTCACCAACACCTTTCGGATGCATTTTGAACGGACCAAATCCGAGTCCATATGCAAAAGTTATGACCGGTCAAAGTTTGGTTAATTGGCGGTCAACGAGCAGAGGACACGCCAAGTGGACGAATAATATGGTGACACGTGGCACACCAGCAGAGCTGCACGTAAATTTGGGCACATGGAATTTGGGTTTATGCATTACCCACATAAAAAAGGTTTAGAATTTTTTTTTTTGTTTTAAAAGAAATTAATTTTTAAAAAAGGCTTATTAAAGCCTAAAACATTATCCTTCCCACCTAATGTGGGATATTACCCACTTTTTAATATGCATCCACATTCACGTGGAAGTTGGAGGATTATGTGGGATATAACCCACTTCACCGCCAACATGGGGATTTAATCCCATTTCATATGCAAAACGGCCAATATGGGTATTTGATCCCATTTATTTTGCTACGGGTAAGGCTTAGGTTTAAAATAGCCTAAGGATAATTTGCAAATGCATATTTTAAGGGCCCTATTTTTTGTATAAATAGGGAACCCATTCATTGTAATGGACACACACAAACTTGGAGACAAGTTCATTCCTAGAGCGCTAGAGGTGAAGTCCAAGCCAAGAGGAGAATGAGAAATTCTTTGTGTGAAGACCTAAATTATTTAGGCATTATTATTTTGATTATTATTGACCTATTATTTGTTAGGCAATAATAAATTAAATATTTGTGGCTAGGAGTTATTCAAACTACCTAGTCGGCCCATAGCGCCACACCAATTACTTGCAAATCCTGGATTGTCGACCGGAGTGCTAGCTTCGCATTGATAGCGTCGGGAAGGCCGATCGAAGCCGAAGGAGATTGTACGCCAGGAAGGTGGAAGTCGGGTGCTATTTTTCACCCTTGTCGTCCGAAGGTCTGGTTATTCTTCTAAGCAAGTTTAAATAGTTTCCATTAGGTTTTCTTGTGAAAGTACTATTGTAACTTACAAGTTTTGACTAGTGGAACGGTTCGACCACGAACCCGGAGACGTAGGCAATTGCCGAACTCCGTAATCAATCTGTGTGCAATTGTCTTATTGTTTTGCATTAATTTTTAAATTGATTACTTAAAAGGAGAAAATCATCGGCAAATATTTAAAGCCTACAAGGGTCCGAGATCAGGTAGTAATAATCTGATTATTTTCAGATCAAGAAGGCAAAGGACGTGATGGAAAGGGATTTGCAGTGTATAAATGATTATTATTGGTTGTTGAAGAATAAATACACCCCTCTCTCTCTATCATGATTCTTCTATATTTGTAAAAGAGATCTCATTTGGAAAAAGAGTTGGACAATTTTCTCCATGTTGCTCTATTCTTTCTTCTTGTAGGATAGTTATAGAGTTTTCAAGCCTTCTTCTCTATGCATTGTAATGGATTCCATGCCTTATTCTAATCCCAAATTATGTATTGTGCATACTTTGAGCAATGAAATTCATGTTTTTGGTAATTTCTCCTATCCTTGCATGATTTTAATTGTTTTTATTTCCTCTCATCATACTATTGGAATGTTGTGCATTTCTTTTGTTCCATTACAATATTTAGGTAATGTTGTGTTTACTGGAATATGGGATTGAATGCAGTTGTGATTTTTGATGCTTTTCCATCCTCTTCACACTCATTTTCTTCCACTTTCTTGCATTATGAGTGTTTTAACACTCCCTTTGTCTGGTACTATCACCTTTGTAGTGTAGGATTTCTCTTTTCACCCTTTCTCCTTCTTCTTATCTCCTTGGAATTCATATATTATTAGTATTTAGTATTTTTCCTTCCATTATAGTTGGTTGTTGTACTAGTTTAGGAAGAGGAACTAGCCTTATCTTGATGGCCATCTCAAATATGCAAGTCCCATAACTTGAGAGATGGTCCAATGTTAGCAAAAATTAGGGATCTGTCATTGTCATATCCCAGGGTGCTAATTTTTGTGATAACAATATTTTTTATATTTAGATTAATCTATTATTAGTGTGGGATGTTAAAAGTGTGTAACATATTTTTGTACACACACCTATTATTAGGAGAGTGCATGAAAATAGAGAATGAAAAGTCCCCATTATGTGTGTGTGTGTGTTACATCATGCTTTTATATATTTATGATGGATAGTAAGTGCTAGACCAACTATATTAGCTCTACAGTTCATATATTAGGGTTTGGAGATCATGGTTATGTATGAGCTTACATAAGAGTGCACCTGGTCTTGTGCATTGATGTTTTGAATTTTGATGTATTCATCTTCTATGTTATATATTTCATTACGGTTTATAATGTATAATTGTGTTTGGATTGCTAAATTTACTATGTATGACTATGAAGTATTGGAAATTCAAGTGTTATTGATCATCTTGTATATTGATTAAGTTTCCTTATTATATGTGTTTCTGGATTTCCATGATTATGATGCTTATCTATGTATTAATGGTTGTTTTGGTTATGAATTTAGTAAAAATGCATGTTAAAATTATAATAGGTATAACTAGAGAGGGACCTTATGGTTGCACGAGCTTTGGGTGAGATTGCAAGCTTTTCGGGATGAAGTGTCGGTTCGCATAGATCGGTTGGGAAATAAAATACTACAAAGCATGTGCACAAGTGTGAATTGTTATAGAGAGTTAATGTCATTATAGTTTCTAATAGAAAGTAAATTCATTTTTCCACCATAATTTAAGGGTTTTTACATAGTTGGTATAGAAAGTATGATCCACACCAAATTTTGAGTTTAAAAACATTCCCGAGTTTGAGAAACATAGTATCAAGCACACTCAAGGACATCAAGAAGGGTTTGTATGAAAGTGTGAGGGAGTATGACATGTGGTTTAAAACTCTCTTGTCCAAGCTATCTTATGATATTCATCATATCAACATGCACAGTGGTTCATTGGAGGCTTGTTGACTCCATTTTAAAGGGCCTTATCACATAAAACATTTACTAATCTCCATGAGGATTTGGAAGTAGCTCTACATGCTGAAGTAGTTAGGAGTGCAAACACTGGAGTGATCCCTTTTCTTGAGGTACAAATAACAACTATGGATAAAAAAATTGGAGAATATTTCTTCCAATTTGGCACATGAGACACATAGTGGGTTATGGTGCACCGATTTCAACATGGAAGGACATACCGAGGATTGTTATCTATGCAAGAAAATGAATGCACTTTTATAGTCTTGTGAGATTTTCCATAAGAATCATGATTTCTAGAATTGCCCCTCTTGCAGGTGTGAAATGATTAATAATGTCTCTATGTATTGCAAAAATTTTACTGCACATACCTATGATATAGCTAACTTTCGGTTGATAGATTTTATTCACAAGGCATGCAAGATAAGATTGTGACATACCACGGTGGCAAGTATCTCTCATACACATGAAGCCCAACCTAATTAAGGGCATAAAAAGTGGATATGGCAAGTTCTAAGGTGGATATAGTATCGAGGTTGTGGTGGTAAAGGAAGGTTCATGCAAAGGAATTTCTATACTTATGGGTTCACAAATTATTACCAATGTGAGTGTACCAAGAACTAGGTCTGTAGGTATTGTGGAAAATTACACAAGGTTGAATATTTCCCAAACCTCTATGAGCATATGTGTAAAATCAAAGAATGAAAAAGGTATGGGATGATCAAGGTACAATGATACGAATAATAAAAATGGACACCTAAGAAGAGATCTGATTTGGAGATTCACTTGTGCTAGTTGCTACTTGTGCAAAAGAAGCACACATGTAAGAACCTCTTAAATAAAATCCCCTTATCATGAGAGATTAAATTATGCATGTTAATTATTCAAATGATGCTCATCAAAAGGAGGTCTACCAAGTTACCATGGGAGTCATCATGGATTTTCATGGTGAGATCATATTCCTATAGGAGCTGGCATGAGAGAGGAACGTGCGAAGAACATTGATCTTACATAGAAAGATGTAGATGATCTAAAGGAGGTATGTAATATGTTGAGGTAGGAGAACATCATCCTATTATTAGGAGAATGGTAGCTTAAGAAGGTACTACACAAAGGATTTGAGCATGAGCCTCGTATCCTCCATGAAAACTTATCACCACAAAACCATGAGTATGATAAAGAGATTACATTGAATGTATTGATTAATGGTTGGTTGGTAAATAACATTTTAATTGACATGGGTGTAGAAGTGAATGTTCTGACTTTGGATGCATGGAACTAGATGAAAAATACATAGTTACATCCCTCTTCTAATGTGTTGTATATGACAAATAAAATAAGGGCCATACCTATTAGGGTATTGAAGTATGATTCAATTACTATTTAAGGAGATAAGTTTTGGGGATTTTGAAGTATTGGAGCTTGTTGAGGAAGAAAAATTTCCATCATTTCTTGGATGTCTTTGGTGTTATGTGAACAATGTAGACTTGCGCTTAAACAAGATATCCATTAGTTTTGAGAATAAGGAGGAGCATGTAATCATACCCATAAATGATCTGAATATTTTAAATTAAATTGAGCCAGTGAGGGAAGAAAATATAAATATCATCTATACGTACATTGCACAACCCTGAGAATGTGGAACCATCTAAGGAATGTGTACTTCAGTGAAAATATGTGAAATCTATCAGTGACACTACCAGTGTCACTTTTCACAATTGGTCCCATGACACGTATGAAATGATAGGATATGAGGTCAAGGGGAGAGTCACTCAGATGATCAAGTCATTCGGGATCAAGTATTTGGGTAGAACACATTTACCCAAGTATACAGGAGGAAATACCTAACTCTTTCTTGTATGTCATGGAGGACCAATGGAAAAATGAGGGAGATAGATGGAATATGATGGTTTATACTTTGTGTGGAATAATAGTGTGTTGGTGGTAAACATATAGAGATAATATTTTGGGTTGACGCGAGGTGAGGGTAGCCTTTTTAAAAAGGTTTACTCAGATCAATTTTCCTTCTCTTATACATGAGTATGATGGTAAGACTCCTACTTTGGTACATTTCCTTGACTATGAGAGACAATGGGTGCAAGGATGGGAAGATTTACTACCATCTCTTTGGGTACATAACTTCTATTCTAGTCTACATGGATGTGCATGTGCATGGTATATGTGTGCTCAGCTCAAACAAGAGACTACAAGTTGGTGAGACATGATTGAAGGTATGGCTCACACTTTTGATTATTTTTCTAATAAGCCACCAGTATATGAGGCCTTGTAGATAATTAAGAGCATCACATTGGGAGATAGCGAAAAAGTGTAAGAACTCATGATTCATATTCGGGAGTGCCTAGAATCGAGGTGAGTGAGGTTGTAGTAGAGATAGAAGAGATGTTTTTTAAGTCACACATGGAAAGATAAGGAAAAAGGGAAAATAGTGTACCTCATTAATGATGAAGAAGTAGAGAACCTAAATATTATCCATACAGAAGGTACACGTGAGGTGATGGATTCTATAAATGAGAAAGCGTGTACATACCATGTTCCTATGAAGACTAAAAAGGTTAATATTAGTACCGAGGATGCACCTAAGGATGTTATCGATGGGAATTATTGGTTAAAGCAAGATGTTACAAATATTATTGAGTTTTTGTGGGACTTTCAGACCTATTTCTACAAGGTTACAATGTGTAAAAATGTGTTCATCCCTCATTGGTATAAATACAGATTAAGCTAAATGAAGGCATGTGTCATGTTCAAAAGAGGCCTTATAAGATGAACCCAAACCTACGCATGAAGGTGAAAGAAGAGATTGACAAAATGCTTAAGTCTGGAATCATTGAACCAATTGAGGAATCTAAGTGGGTCATCCCCTAAGTGATCAAAGCATCAAAAATGAATGGCCAAATCAAGATTTGTGTTGACTAAACGGAACTCAATTCCTCATGCATCATAGATCCTTTTCCTATGCCATTCATAGAGGAAATCCTTGAAGGATTTGTAAGGCATGAAATATATTCTTTTATCGATGGATTTCTAGTGTACCACTAAGTGTGCATTGTGCACGAGAATCAGAGAAGACCATCTTCACCCTCAATGGGGAAATTTTTCATATATTTTCATGCCCTTTGGATTGAATAATGTGATAGTGGTATTATTGTGCATAGTTGTACAAGATTTTCATTAATTAATTCATATGTTCTTGCAGGTTTATCTAGATGACTAAACCTTTTATGGGATCGTGAAAAATCATTGTGATAATTTGAGATTGATGTTTGAAATATGTAGGCATTTAAGCTTATCTCTCAACATTAAGAAGTGTGTCTTTACCACCCCTTTTGGCACTATTCTTGGGCATATAATTTGCAAGGATTGGTTGTTGGTAGATCTAGAAAATATTGCAATCATTTTGGGATTAGAAGAACCTACCAATTAGAGTGAAGTGCGTGGATTCTTGGGGAAAAATAGCTATAACATGATTTTTATTAAAGGTTATGAAGAGATTGTTGTGACCATGGAGGAATTTCTTAAATCCAAAGGAAATATTTATTGGGGTGACGTGGCAATGCAAACAGGAATTTGAAACCTTAAAGGAGAAGCTTACCACCACACCAATCTTGTGCTTCCCTTCATGGAACAAACCTTTCTATGTACATTTACATGTTTATGGAATGGCTATTGGCACAACCATGAGAAGGAAATGTGGATCATACTATATGCTTTACAAGTAGGAAGTTGACACTTGTAGAGAATAAATATACAAGGACAGAGCACAAGCCATTATTTATGATCTACACACTTCATAACTTTCAAAAATATTTAATTTCCACACAATTCATATTTTATATAGATCATATGGAATTGAAGTACTTAGTCAATAAACCTATTTTGCAAAAGGATCATCTACCGTTGGATACTCCTTTTTAGGAATTTGATTTTATAGTTGTAGTAAATCTAGGAAAGAGTAATTTAGGACCCGACCATTTGTCAAGGATCAATTCTAGATAAGACACACAGAGCATTGAAGACAATATGCTTAATGCAAAGTTTTTGAGATTTAACCACACACCGGCTGATATGGACAACATTGCACTATTTCTATGTCTTGGACTTACACTAGAAGGCATGAAGACCTTAGAAAATAAGTTGTTTCCTATTTGAGCTTTTCCTTATCATTTGATTGGAGGTGACCTATATAAAATGGTTAGAGATGAGGTCTTACACAAGTTTTTTTAGGATTAGTGTGAAGCCATTATGGAATAAGCACACGGAGGCAACGCAGTGGGAACTATGTAGGGAATTTACCTCATGAAAAATCCTTCTAGCTGGCCTATGGTGAGAGACATTATATAAGGATACCAAATCTTTCAAATCATGTGATCGCTTCCAGAGAATTGGAAATCCGACGATAGAGATGAAATTCCATTGTGACCTATAGCAAGCAGAACCTTTTTAAAAATGGGAAATTTATTTTGTAGGACCTATTGCACTATCTACATGTAGAAATGGAGTGCTCTACATTATCACATGCACTGATTATTAGAAAAGGTGGGAAAAGTTTGTGCCTACAATAATTACACCAAAACAACCATAATGAGGTTCCTTTGGGAAAATATTATCAACATAAATGGATGTTTTTAACCCTAATGATTGATAGAGGAACTCATTTTTGAATGAGACAATCATAATATTGCTAGCATAGTTTATGGTGAAACACCATAAGACTACTCCTTATCACCCTTAGGTTAATGGCACTCGCATTGAATATTTCAATAAAAATTGGGATGGACATTAAAAATATATGTGATGTTGGAAGAAAGGATTGGGATGATAAAGTATCATCCATTCTTTTGGCATACAGAACAACCTATAAATGGTTGAACAAGGCCACACCCTTTCGGTTGGTTTTTGGCACGAGAATCTATACTAGTGTGGAATTTATGTTACCATCCATGTGTATTACACATAAAGGTGGATTGAATGATGAATAAGTTGTGGATAATTGTATGACAAGTTGATGTAATTGGATGAGATGCACGCCATTGGGAATTTAAGAAAAAGACATAAAAATTAGAATAGAAGGCTTGGCATGATAGGGACATCAAGAAAAATTATTTTTTAGTTGGAAAGATGATACTTCTATATGAATCCAAATTTATGTGCCACCAGGAAGTTGAAATTCCATTGGTTGGAACCCTTTATAGTTACCAAGATACTAATATCAGCGCATGTCAATAATAATCAATGGATGGAACCATGTTTCCCAGTTACTTCAATGGGAGTAGATTCAATCCCTACTATAAATAAGCTTCCTTTATGTTTGTAATAAGGCAATATTGCGGCTTAGATTGGATTTCCCTTTCATGTTTTATTTTTGTTTTACTTGTTTTTTAGTAATAAGTGCATTCACGCACAAGAGGATGATTACACTGGTTAATTTGATGTGTAGAGGATCACACATACATTTATTTTGGAGTGGAAACAGTTGTTACCATGCGCATGAATATTTTGATACTAGTACTTGGTATGGAGTTGGTTCAAGAGTTGTGTGTGACTTTATTGATGAAATGTGTTTGATAAACTCGGGTATACACAAAAGAAAATGAAAGGTATTGCAGGTGCTTAGGAAGGATGGTTCTTAAAGGAAATTTCCTATTGTGGGAAACCATGTGAGTAATAGGTTGTGTAGTGTAATACAAGGGAGGCAGCAACATGATAGACTACTTAGTATGCGTCCCAGGAGGAATATGGGTTGCGGCGGGGAAGTGCACACAAGGATGACTGAAGTCTTGGAAATAATGGCACGCTAAAAGGTTACAAGTGTTGCGCATAAAAAAAAAATTATGAATAAAAGAAAATTTACCATTAAAATAAAAAAGGATACAAAAGGGGGTTTAAAAATAAAAATCAATTTAAGATATAAAAGTGGGAAAAAGTTTTTAAAGATAAAAACTAATTATGTGGGGTTTTTAAGCTGTGAAAAAGATATAAAAGGGGAAAATCAAGTCATTTTACATCTTTCTTTTGAATATATTTGAGCAACTTAGGAGCCGAGTAACCAAGTGTAAAAAAGTGAATCAAATAGAGAGAAAACTAGAGTAGAGTGCAAAAGCTTTTAGTGTGGAGCTCCTTCAAAGAGAGAAATTAGAAGTTTGAGTGAAAGGCAAGGGCATGAGTGAATTAGGGTTTATATAAATAGAGGTTGAATATCTAGGGTTTGTAAGAGCTCAAGTTTTTTTAAGTTAGGTATTACAGAGATGGATAAATTGAACAACTAGGGCATGAAATTAAGGTACGTAAAGACACACCAAGAATTTGAACACGTAGGGCACATGTTACGAAGTGATTTTAGAGATAAAAAATGGCACCCAAGAAAGCACCCACAGTATCACCAAAGGGAAAAGGAACTAGGAAAGGAAAAGATAGGAATCCTAAGGTTGAGGATGCACTAGAAGAGTTATTCTCGAATGTGATACCCTCATAAGGTAATTATATCACAATAGTGGACCTTTCATCTCGTAAAATGTAATATCATCAAATATAATCATAGGTCATCATGGAATGAGGACACTTTAAACAAGGATATGTTTCAGGAATCACCTACGAGGACCATGGAAGGCCAAGTGGTGATGGATGACTTGGTGAGGAAGAGTCTCGAGAAGGTAGGGTTTCTCAAATTTTTCCAGATTGTCATTCTTTAGAAGTCTTGCACACCTCTTCTAGTGGCTGATGTCAAGAGTACATGAATATTACTTCACATTTGCAAGGGAGTGCATGAGAATTAAAACTTGTTTCATTGGATTATTAATAGGGTTATGGGACACCAGAAAATACCTCGGCCTAGACTTCTAAGTTAAGACAAAGATCGAGGAGTTGGCCACCAAAATCTAGTGTAACAAGGAAACTTGAGATATGAGTGTGGAGAAGATTACGAGACACCGTAGCTAGGGTAGTGGCTTATTTAGTGAGTTACAAGCTTGGCACTTCGAGAGAGATGGGGAGAAATGAATAGAAATATCCTCTTCGAGATATTGGTGTCCCATATGGACCGAGAAGTTAACATATGGATTCACCTAGAGGAGAACAATCCCCCCGCAATATATTTTGTAAATTTCACATGTGATTGTGAAATTGACAATTTATATAACGTGGGATTGGACAAGTGTTATAACAGGATGCACGCGTCCTTTGAGAATGAATGGCATATGTCAAGGGAGTTAGTGGGAGAAGTAGGGTAGTAGGAGAAGTTTACAATTATGCAAAATTTTAGCCTTGCTAGGTTTATGATGGCCAACAATGAAATGGAGCCAAGGTGATGTTGGGTTTCAAATTTGCATTTGGAATGAAACCATGATCATTGGATAAGCAAGTCCCTCCTATTTAATGGGAGAGGTTCCCTTATTGAAATTAGGGTAAAACCTATGTTAAAACACACAATATTTCATTCAATGGTGGTTTCTTGATATCTTGAAATGTGTTTTATGCTGGAAAGTTATCAATACATGAGGATAGAAGACTTGAAGAGAGGAGGGAGGTAGAAGAAGACAATACTTTCAGGGAAAAGAGATGGCAAAGAAAACCCTTATATGTATTGAGAAAATGAGATATAGAGTAGAACCATTCACGTTTATAACAGGCACAATCCACAAACTCAAAGTTCTTGAGATTGTATAAACTAGAACACAAAGTTTCTAAGCATGCAAGGATTAAATGATTCACATATCAGAGCAAGAAGGAAAGAGAAAATAGTGGGAAAAAGGGGAAAACCCTTGTATTGATTTCTTCATATTCGAAATTACAGTTCCAGAATATCAAAATTCCAACCTGTACAATGGATTTGAAATCCCATGAAATAGCTCGCAAGATATGGTTACAACTTCCTTGAGCAAGAAAGAAATGGTTACAAATCATTCCAATCATTCGTGCCCTTTCGAATTCTTGATTCACAAAGAAACGTTAATGGTGGAAAAACTAGGTTTTCAAATATACAGCCGTTACATTATTTCTCTAGTTTAAATATGGGCCATTCAATTTGCTTTTAAAACTTTAAATTTGGGCTGCCCACGTGGAAGAAATTGATTGGAGCAGTGCAGGAGGGAAACCTTTACATTTTATAACTTTTACAGTGAAAAGGCATTTTGTAACATTTTGGCCTACTTGCCCCCTTTGACTTTTAAACGGTTAGACACCTAGCGTTATCTGCTTGGCAAAGGGGTCATAGATCACTTTTTACTTTTAATCCTTTTTGATCAAAAATGCTTAAAACTTCAAAATTATCCACCGAACCACATCCCCACGTTGAATTTTCAACGAGGCTACATGGCACCATCATCGATTGGTGGCAGACCTTAGGCATTCTTTTTATCTCTCTGCATGGAATCGCGGGACCACCATCACTAACTATGCCCTTTTCCAAAAGGTGTTAAGTGCTACAAAATCCTGCAGCCCCACCAGCCCGGCGTGGGAAAATAATACCATCTCGGCCACCAGGCCATAACTTGAAAAATATGAAGATTTAGAAGGACATCTTTATCTTTTCGGAAATGGGAAGAAATTTCCCATCCGATGAAGAAGTTTCCAATAGACCACAAGCCCTTTCAAATAACCATATTTCACAATTTTTGTTTTCAATATTTTTAGATACACCAAATCAAAATTTTAAGTCTAAACTTGGAAAATGAGGGGAATTTTGAAGGTGATGTAGACACTAAAATTAGGTCACACTCCCCTTTGGTCCCTCAACATATAAGCACCCTTTATTACATTTACCTAGCCATGACCCCCTTCACCCCACTAATATTAATTTAATTAATTTAATTAAATTAATGCATTATCCTCACTATATTTATTATTTAAATATCTTATTTGAATAATATCCCCACATACAGTTCACTTAGACACCTCACCAAGCCAACTCAACCTAAGACCTATTCTTAGCAAGTTCCCATAACTAACTAAGACTTACCTAAACCCTAAAAATCAATGCCTACATTCCCTCTAACCACATTCCCACATGCTCATAAGAATCTTCCGGTCTAATTCGCGGGATAACGATAAGAGATCCAAGGAAATCGGGAGGATATCCTAGTTTAGTAAACCTAGGAAATCCCACCTTGAACGTCGTCGGTTACCCCTAACCGTCACCGGTTAAGATAGAATGCCATCGGTTACCCCTTTTAACCCCTAAACTACCTTATTCTCAAGTTTGGAAAACATTTGGGAGAAAATTTGATGAGAAAGAACACATATCGAGAGAGATCGCATTTTCAGAGAGTAAATTCCGGTGAAAACTCACATCCTAGGGAGGAGATTGAGCATATTCTCCTACATAGCCATCCCACCATGATCTGATCTATCCAAGCAAAGAGGAGTGTACATACAGCCCATGCAAAATATTTTCTTCAGTTGTTGATCACTTACAACCTTCAAACCCATCATCAGCACCTCCATCCCTCACACACAGGCCTTCAGGAATGAAATCCAAGTAAGTACAACATCATACTTTCTTGGTTATTTTATTTCATCGTCATTTATCATCCATTTTTTATCTTGCTCCCTATTGACCTTCTCCACATTTTCACCTCTGTATACCCATTGAAACCTCGCAAAATCCTACTCTAGTCACCCAATACCTCATCCCGACCAACCAAAGTCCTTTGTGCAATCACAAAGGAGACCCCAACTTGTTCTGTGACATTTCTAGATCCGACAAGAATTCAGCACCGATTTACACCTAACCACCGTCGGTCACCCTTGATCGACACTTTGGTCTCTGTGTTTGCTTACACAATGCCCTAAAAGAGACCTACCCACCTAATTTTATCTCACCCTCATTCACTTGTGATCTACCCGAGACCTTTATTAGACTTGCAGAGACCCATAACCAATCATTTGACCTTTGGATTCTATTATAGCTTAGCTTGTTAGATTAGATCTATTTCTTATTATGTTTTTAAGTGAGATACCTAAATCATTTTAAAATAACAATAGGATTTACTTTGTTTACGGAATTGAATTTTTAAAACAAAGGATCGAGAGCCATCTAGGAAGTATCATACTTCTGGATCTAGCTCACGCTAGGCGTTCATTACCCATATTGTTTAATTCCTTCTAGTGGTCTTGTTTACATTATAGATAGTTCCTCCTAGAAAAAGGAAGCTCTCATGATCAGCTATGGATTTGGAAATCATACGCACAAAACAACCCATCAACTGACATTTGAACAGGTATTCCTCCTACACCTGTTACCCTATCTGTTTCGTCAACACTTCAAAGAAACGATCTAAGAAAAAGGTGAAACATTTTGGCATGCCCAGTGGGACCCATCCAGGTTCCTTGCATTTCATTCATTCCTAGGAAAAATTGTGTGTTTGTTTCCCTTCTGAAAAGCGTGCACACTAATTTTCTTCTTTGGTAATCCACCTCTTCTTTCTATTTTCTCTAAAGGAAACTTTTCTTTTGGTGTAATTAAAAAGAATCATTTCTTCATGTTTTCTGCAGCAGTAAGAGTGAAATAGCATCCCTCTTCCTCTTCATCTTATTATGTCATCCAATTTCACATTTTCAATTTGGGTTTAAAAACAAGTGCATTCCATTGTAATTTATTACATTAGCTCACATTAATTGAGGACAACCTATATGCTGGAAATCATGACCAGCTGATGGTTGATAAATGAATCATAGAAAATCACTTCTATCCTTTTCTCTTTCTCCAAGTCTTACCAAACCACACAAAAATTCAAAATACATACATTCTTAAACAACATCCTAAGCTGGAAGAAGTTGTAGGTGATCACACGATCACATAACGGTGGGCACCCATCTCCGCTTGCTCTGTCGAGTCATACTTCAGAGTGAAGCCCACCCCCACCTTAACATACTTGAAACCTCACCTTTTAGATGTCCTTCTTTGTAGGAAGCCATCCTCACCAAAAACCCTATTTCACAATTCATGTGTCAATCCCTAAATAGCATAAGCTAAAAATATTAATAGAAAAGGCACTCCTAGGATCACATTTTCTTAGTGTTTTTGCTTGGCTTACGTTTTGAGGTGAGAGATCACGTTCATCACTTTTTCTTGTTCATCCTTACATGCTCCTTATCATAGCTGGTGTATTCTAGCTTCACCTGAGTGTGCCTAGGCCATATCATCATCATTTCCATAATTCTGGGTCTGATTCTACATCAAATTTTAATTCACAACCACTTTCTTTCATCATTGTTTCAATTTCACAGTAATCGTCATCGGTTACCTCTGACCGCCATCGGTTATACCCAACCGACGTCGGTTCCAAGTCCTTTTTATAACCTACTCAAAAGGACATTTTTACTTCACTTTCTTCCACTTTTCACGAGTCTCTCATCCTTGTCATTATTCTCATTAACATTTTAAACATCTTCATATTTGGCATACCTATCGATTTTACCTTCTTCTTTTTTTTTTACTCACTTTGTCCAATTTCTATGATGACCGGCTATGGTTACCCCTGACCGGTGTCAATTTTCCATAATTGGCATCGGTTAGCTTATTTCACATTCCAGCCACCATTTGTTACTTCATCCACTTGTTATCACCAGATTCACTTATTCCTGTTGTTCTCTGTGTCATTTACAGAGAAGCAGCCCTACCTAATGTCGATTTGGTTCACATGGTGCTAACCCAAAAACAAGAAAGCACCCTCGTATTCTATGCTAGTTGTCAACCACTCCCACCTATTCCTTCACCAACTTCTATTTTATCACCAGCCATGGATCCCATCCAACCTACTACTATCGCTACCGGAGATGAGGAGTTTGCACGACTCCTTGACTAGAACTTTGCCGCCTTGCTGTTTTACCTTTCCCACTCATCCACTTGAGATGCCTCGGGTCAGTTGATATACATCATGCCCGTATCTATCCCCCTGACTCTCGCACCCACTTCCACATCAGACCCATCTGGCTCCATGCTACCTACATCCACCTTACCTCTAGTCATTTTGTAGTTAGGTTCTATACCCGCTATGACTGCCGCATATGTTACCTCTGTGGCACCCATTATATCCATCGTACCCTCTACGAATACCCTAAACACAACCTCATCTGCCCCTAATGTCTCATACATACTTGTAGCTACATTCCCACCTCCATTTTCGGTGACCCCTACCCCATTTCATAATATGGTTCTTTCCATTCCACAATCAATGGCCCCTATTACCACTAGGGTTACCACAACCCTTCCACCCCCATATACATACTACCAACAACCTCCTATTTCATCCATTATTCATTCCAGGTATGTACCCCCTATTTCACTACCTTCTTCTCCACCACCCTACATGGCAGCCCCATACAATTGAGTACCACCCCTATTATATGCCCAAAACCAACCTCCTTATGCTACAAGAGGCATCCAATCATCACAACCTACCAATGACCTAATTAAATTGATGTTGGACAAGATGCAGACATTGGAGGCATTGGTTTCTGGCTCCCACAACACTCTCACCTATGAATATATTTTTAATGAACCTATTCACCCATCCATTCATATCCATTCATACCCTGTGCATTGGGAAATGCCTAAATTCAATCACTTCAATAAGAAAGAAGACCCCAAAGAACATTTGTGGTCATTCAAACACGGGTGTTATCTGATCACTCATGATGATGCCTTGCTTTTGAGAAATTTTCCCATGTCCCTCACTGGACCTGCATTAGATTGGTATAGTTGGTTACCTAAAACTCTATATTCTCATTCAATCAGGTAGCCCAAGCCTTCTTAGATCATTTCTCCATCAATATCTTCAAGAAGGTTACCATGACTAATCTATATTCCACACGTCAGTATGAGGATGAATCTATCACATATTTTTTCACTCACTGGCATAGCCTGATCAATCAACTTACCTTCCAACTACCACAAACTAAACTCATCAAGCTCTTCACATGAGCTTGCGCTAGAAATATCTCCTTGACTCTTGCAGTTCCAAACTTTTTCGAATATTGGATGAGGCATTCACTATGGCACGAAAGTTAGAGATTTGGGCCATCGAAGAGAAGAAAATCCAATTATGCAATAAGAATTCAGAATTCAAGTCGAATGATACCTCTTCCTCTTCCAAACCACAAACCAATTATTCAAAATCTAAGGGCACCGCTAACACAGTGGTACTCAAGGCCGCCCACTCACCCGTTGAATCGGGATACACCCTCATCTAATCTCTCACATGTCCAGGATTTTCAATTGAGAAGAGAGCGGTGAAAATAGACCCCAATTGGGAACCTTACTCTTCTATCTTAGAAAAGCTTATCAAAGTGGAGCCATCACCATTCAACCCATAAAACCACACAATTTTTTTACCCTGCTTGCCCCATTCCCACATGGTATAAAGAACATGATTTATGTAACTATCATTGAGTAAAGGGTCATAGTGATAGCAAGTACATCACTTTCAAGAATATTGTCCAAGAAATTCTCGAGAAAGGTGAGTTAACTATGATTTATCCCAATGCCTCCCCAACCAAAATCTACAAATCTTCAAGGCTGTTTCCCAACCATGCCCCTTCATCCAATCAAACCGGTGAGACATCAACTCACTATACCCATACCCGAGAGGTTCACGCTATCTTTAACGAGGTACCTATTGCCTTTCAATTACCTCACATCCCTTCCATAGAGGAGATCTTAGCCCAAAATCTTCCTTACGCATTAGAACCAACCTCCCATGTTACTTCACCCACGAGAGGAACACCTTTCATCTCCTTCATCTCCTACGAAGGGGTCTTCCACTAACATCAAGACCATCTCACCCCCGACTTCTCCACTAAGAGAACCTTTACCTACGTGTACCTCCTCCACCCATAGAGGAGCTCCCAGCACTCCTCCACCCACAAAGGAGCACCCCTTATCTCCACCACTCACGAGAGGAGCACCTATCTCTTCCTCCACTTATAGAGGAGCTCCCATCATCTACTCTACCCATCATCGACCCGGTTGAGATACCTTTACCTCTTAGTTAGCATTCTCCATCAGCTACCCAAAAATCAACGAGACCTCCTTTTGGCTCTCTTACCTACGGAAGCTAAATCGGCTAATTCCCCATCTCTAAGATGCATTTTATGGGAATTCCCATTAGGTCCTCACCAACTCCACCCACAGATGTTCCATTCTCACATTTGGCCAATCACTTAGATTATGTGGATAGGGCTTTATTATGGGGGTGCCTCTTAATCCCGTCTCAACACAGATGCAGAGATCCCTCGCTGATACCTCCACTATCTATCCAAACACATTTCGACCAATCAAATCAAATATAACCACCTCTGTTGTAACCCCTTCCACGATACATGTTAGCATTCAAACCACACCCTTACTCGTAACCCGACCTACATATAAACCCAAACCCATACCCACAACTTTTTCCTCCACTAAACCTATTACCACTTTAGGGGTCACCCGAGCACCACCTTACTCTTCAACCTATTAAACCTGGATTTAGCTACATCCCCCAATGTCAATACCACACCTACTCGACACCCAAACCAAAGAAAAAACTCATCGACCTCATACCCCGACTACACTAATCACACCTCCACTTGTCCCATCTATCTTAAGGCCTCAACCGCCCAACATGGTCCTACAACATTCACCCATCCATAAACCAATAACATAACAACCCATTCCTTCCTCACAAACCTCTAACCTACCTGGGCACACAACACAACTTAAAGCCACACTGCGCAAAGTGTTGTTACCACCAATACCTCCAATACCCTCACCATTCCTTCGTTACCCACCACACTTCGGTCATTATCTCTCACACTCCAAGCATGACCCACGTCATCTACCTTCACAGTACCCTCGTTATCCCCGTGGGTAACTCACCCTCTTCCTCCATCTGATTTTCCTTCTAGACCTCGTACACCCACATCACCTTTACCCAAGAAGGTGCAACCCAAAAACAAAACCCCACTACCCCACAACAAGGTAGTCAAAACAACCCCACACCCTCCTACCCGTCCATCTACTGTACCCCTACCCAAACAAACCCGACCGATACCTCAAACCACACCGGCACCTAAACCCATAGCTCGACCCATTCCTACTCTTCCAAAAATAGTCCCTCGAAAATCAACCACACCTACACCCAAACCCATGTTCACTTCCCATTGTGATCCACTAGGTGGTCCTATGAAAAAATTTTAACCAACCTCCTCAAAACTTTTGTTATCACATTACCACCACTCGACCTTATGACCCCCTCAAACCCAAGCCAAAAGGGTTTGATCATACTAAAATTTGTGCATACCATCGTGTGTCAGGGCATGATGTGGAGAACTGTAAGGCCTTGAAAACTATCCTTATCCAATTATGTCCACCAAAAACCAACTTTGATGACGACGACCTTCTCGACGAGGATCCTACTTCACCGACACCCATTCCCACACTGTCCACTCAACAACCACAACCTCTACCCTCACCACTCCTAGTGTCACCCTCAAGATTTGAAATTAACATGGTTCACATCAGAGAACATTCCACGCCACCACCCAAATGTCGTTGTGCCTAGCTGACCTCATAGGGTTTTTCTCCTCTGGTAGGTTTTTTCCCATCGTGTCATTATACCACTCACCCTACACCTTCTCTATTTTCAAACTTCCCTCAAATCAACATGATACATGTCACTACACGTGTGCAAAAGGGAAAAGAAAAGGAAACTGACCCACCAAACAATCCTAAACCCAACATACCATCTGCACCCATACCTAAAATCACTATCTATGGCCCCACACCTCATTTCTAATGGCGTCACACATCGCACCATGCTCAAACAACTACACCAATCTCCCCTCAAAATTTCCTTATATGACCTCATCCAAGCCTCAAAATCCCATTATCAAGCCCTTGTGGAGGTTCTTCAATCTATTGAGGCTTTACCCAATGACCCTACACCCATAGCCTCCATTATCACACCCCATCATGTAGCCTCTCTCACCAAATTACCACCTTTATCCTCACCTCACTTTGTTTACCAAGTGGTTTCCCTTAGCTTCTCGGAGGAGGAGATCAGACAACACCAAAACGATGACCTAGACCCAGCCCTCTTTATCTCTATCCACATTGATAACATATGGGTACATCGTGTGATGATTGATGGAGGCACTAGCATTAACATCATTTCATCCCATGCATTTACTCAAATGCGCATACCTTACAATTACATGCATAAACATCCGGTCATGTTGTGTTCATTTAATGATGCTATCACTTCCACACTAGGCATTGTCATACTTCATGTTCACATGGGCCCCCACACTGCTCTTCAGAATTATTTTATGTTTTGGGGGAATTCCAATATAACTTGTTGCTCGTTAGACCACGGATCCATGTCATGGGTTACGTTCCTTCCACTTTGCATCGTTATGTAAAGTTCGAATATGAAGGACACACTTATACTATTTTGGATGACCCATCACCTTTCAAAACATGCAACATGCTTTACCGACCCAATGATGTGCTCATACCTGTCAAGCCATGTACCTCTCAGAACCAATACCGCTTCACCTACACCTCCACCTACCAAAGATGACCGTTGCTTTCACTACACATACTACCTCCATTCCTACCGCTACCATAACCTCCACACTGATCCATTAGCTTCCTAATCCATTAACTCCACCTCCGCATCGACCTCAAACACATCATCCATACCAGCTACCTACATACCAACCACCGATCCTTGAAAGGTGTTTTTCAATGCCTCACTGGGGGAGTCGCCTATATAGTGTCAACACATTCCTTACTCCACACAATTATGGAAGCCTTCACCAACACCCACACTATGATCACCGTATAGAGAATGGCTCCTTTATGGTCCTCCTCATCTTCGTACTAGTCTCGCATATGGGGGACTTGATACTACCACTTACACACCTAAACCACCATCACAACCCCAACCATTTTCCACTAACTTCCAATCACTTACCAATTACCGTTTCACCCACACCTTCCTGCACCACTATGCATGGAAGGGTTTTGGTTTTGGCTTTTATGAGCAAGGCCACCATACCGTTATTCCATGTACCACCTACAAACATAATGATTGTAGTGGTATCAGCCTTCTCCGAACCTCCTACCAAACAGGCCTGCATTGAACTCGTTAAAGACCCTAGCCCTCCTCCACCTTCATCTTCATCACCACCTTCACCTACTCCACCTTCATCACCACCCTCACCGACAGAGTCGATGGATCCTGAATCTATCCCACCTAAAAAAAATTCATAAACACCATTTCCTTGGGGTCTTTGACTTATCAACGCGAAGGTGAGGCCCGTTCCACTCTTCCATTCATGTATCCCGACATGATCAATGATGACACAACTACAATTAACATCATTCAATGTCAGGATGATGAATCCATACTCACCTACCTTGGTGCAGAAGACTCATATATTCATCGGTTGTTACCCTCTGAGACGTAAACCATGTTGAATGAATCAACTATCGAGATCAACATTCATACTCAGGATGACCCACACATCCTAAAGATCAGACAATCTTTATATGCTTTGTTGAACAAGAAGCCATCACTTCTTTTCTTCAAGATCATAACCACTCTTTTGCTTGGTCTTATGCGGACATGCTCGGTATTAACCCCACCATAGTGGTCCACAATATCGTAACCAATCCCGATGCCAAACCTATCAAACAAAAGTGAGAAAAATGCACCCTTGCATTGCTCTTCTCGTCAAAGAAGAAATTCAGTTCCTTCTTTTTGTTTCCTTCATCTTAGCCATTGATTATCCTCGTTGGATTTCTAGCATTGTCCCTATTACTAAAGCAACAGAGGGACCCCGTATTTACATGGAATTACACGACCTCAACCTCGCTCGCCCAAAAGATGACTTTCCATTGCCCAAGATTGATCACCTGGTTGACCTCACCACCTGGTCATGAGATTCTCTCACGCATGGATGTCTTCTCGATTTATAACCAAATTTTTCTTGCCTCAGAAGATCAGCACAAGACCGCATTCATTATCCCTTGGGGAACCTTTTTCTATCGAGTCATGCCTTTTGGCCTTAAAAATGCAAAGTGCTACATATCAACATTTATGACTTACATCTTCCATGATATCATGCATTGCATATTGGAAGATTACGTGGATGATCTCTTGGCCAAATCTAAACACCAAGCCAAGCACCTCATTGTCCTCAAAACCATCTTTGACCACCTCATTAAATATTACGTCCACCTTTAGCCTAAAAAGTGTGTCTTCGTGGTTCTCTCAAGAAAGCTCCTAGGATTTATTGTTTCCCTCGTGGTACAAAAGTTAACCCTTCTAAAGTCAAGGCCATTCTGGAAATGCCTCTTCCCACTAACCTTAAACAACTCCGTAGCCTACAAGGTAACTTTTAGTCCATTCGCCATTTCATTTCACAATTATCTGATCAGTGTCAACCATTTCATCATCTCGCTTAGGAAGGATGTCTCCTTTAAATGGGATGATGACTATTACAAATCTTTTGAGGCCCGAAACAATACCTTCTTCAACCACCCATACTCATTCCACCTAAAGACAATCAGCCTTTTTACCTATATATATCAGCTACCGATCATTCCTTAGGAGCCATGCTCGCTCATCATGATGAACAACACAGGGAGTAGGTGGTTTATTACGTAAGCCATACTCTTTTGGACTATAAAACCCGATACAACCATCCGAAAAGCTTTTCTTAGCCTTATTTTTATTACCACCAAACTCCACCATTACCTACTCAACCACAAAACCTATGTCGTGACTAACACCGATCCCTTGCACTTCATGCATGCCAAACCTTATCAAAATCAATGTGCCGCATGATGGCTTATGCTTTTAGCTGATCTATATCTTGAATTCATTCACCAAAATTCCATCAAGGGCCATGCTATCATTGACCAACCTGGCTGACGCACCTATTTCTCGGGGATCAACCCTCTAATTTTGACTTTCCCGATGAGTCAATTGCTACTCTTTCCCTAGACGAACCCCCTTACCAAATGAAACTATTCTTTGATAGTTCCAAGTGTCAGCATGGGGCAGGGCTGGTATTATCCTCATTCCTCTGGATGGAGAACCCATGCCTTTGTCTTTCAAACTAGACTATTAACGCACCAACAATATTACCGAGTACGAATCACACGCATTTAGGTCTCCTGTGCCACATATGCCCTAGATGTAAAATCAATCCACATCTTTGGTGATTCACAATTGGTCATAAACCAAGTCAATGGTATGTACCAATGTCATAACGAGATACTTCAAAAGTATAAACATCATGTAGACATACTTTTGACCACCTTTGATCGTTACACCCTTCAAACCATCCCACATTCAACCAACAAATTTGCAGATACCATGGCTTGCTTAGCTTCCCAAATACCCGCTTCCCCTGCCGATTCCAAAATATTTTTCACCATACAATGCCTCCATTCACCTTCTTATTTAGCTCACGATGTTTACTCAATCGGAACCGACACCCCTGACCCAAGTGACCTTTGGTATAAACAATACTCTAACTACCTTTCCCTCTCCATCTTACCTACTGATCTCACCCGTAACGGACAACGCGCCTTCCTTAAAAAGGTCTCCCATTTTGTCATTCTAGGGGACTCCTCTATAAATGCGGCTTTGATGGTATTCTCTTACGATGCCTCACAAGTTCTGAAATCCCTTATACCATTAAGGAGGTTCATGATGGCATATGTGGAGGTCACTTTAGTGGCCTTGCTTGTTCTAAGCGTATTCTTCATCCGGCTATTACTAGTGACCCTTAACCATGATTGTTATGACTATGTAAAGCGTTGTGTGAAATTCCAACAACATTCCAACATTCATCATACACCCACCATGCCTTACGGGTTGCTCGTGACTGTGGCCCTTCTCTCTCAATGGGGTTTGGATCTTATCGGAGAAATCAATCTTCAATATTCCCAACACCATCATTGGATCATCACGCCACCAAATACTACACAAAATGGGTGGAATCCATACCACTCATTTCCACGAAAGCCGAGAAGATATGTGAGTTCATTAACCATCACATCATTTTTCGCTTTGGTGTTCCTCATCGCCTCATCACTAACAATGGAAAACAATTCAAAACCAAAACACTACAAAATATTTGCAATGCCTTCGGCATTCAACTTAGTTTCTCATCACCTTATTACCCACAAACCAATGGCCAAGCTAAATCCACTAACAAATACCTCAACAAAATTCTCATGAAAGTGGTTGACGATACTAGGAAGGATTGGCATATGCAAATTCCTTTTTCCCTATGGGCATACCGCACTAGTATTCGCACTTCCATTGTGGCCACACCCTTTTCATTAGTCCGCAATACGAGAGGTTGTTACGCCTCTCGAAGTCTAGATCCCCTCACTCTACATTTCTCTCCATGAAATTCTTACCGATGATGACCTTCATCATGACCACTTAGCACAACTACAATTATTAGATGAATATCATCTTAATGCTTTGGATCACCTTCAAGTTTACCAACAATGTATCAAACGTGCTTATGTCAAACAAGTTCATGAATGAACCTTCCAATTCAGTGACCTTGTCTTGAAAGAAAATCAACACGTAACCAAAGAACAAAAAATTAAATGGGGAAAATTCGCTCCTAATTGGCTTGGACCATACATCATAACTCATACCTATGGATCAAGTGCCTATCGTTTATCCTCGCTTGAGGGTAAACCCGAACCTGAGCCCCTTAACACATTACATCTTCAACCATTCTATTATTGATTCATTTTCCTAACTCACCTTTTGTCTCTCTCCACACTTGTCCCTTGAGCGCTATTCACTCCATACACATCCCTAACGATTAACCAAGAATCATGTGAATACCCATCACTTGTTATCTTCTCTTGAATATGTGTACCACGGCACCTTTGCACATAACATGATTCTCATGGATACTTTTCATCTACCTTTAGATGAGATCCCATGGTTGCTCCACCTTTCCTTTTGAATAAGATTCATATCCTCCACCTTGGTCTTGTTCATGATTTCAAAGACCTCACATGGGACCAAACTCCTTGAGTTAAACTTCTAATAAAAAGATGACTCCCTCAAAAGGGAATCTTCCTCTCAAAAAAATTACTACCATAAATAGACTTTTCCCTCGAAGGACAGCTATGTGAAGCTTAAAAACAAAAATAAAAAGAAAAAAATGAGAGAAACCGAAGCTTCCCGCATCGATCAGCTTCACGAAGACCTCAAGGAGTACCATATTATTTATCCCATATAGACTTCCCTGCATTGATTAGTCTATCACAACAAAAAAAATTAGTCATGGACTTGCCCATTGTGACCTCGGATCTCTTGCCTAAAATCCTTGTCACTCAAAACATATAAAATTAACTACCTTTCACCTACCTTACCATTTCCACTCTCATTTCCTCAATCTCCTAAAGGGGCATGTTGGAATTTCGACATTTGGTGATCCTATGACTACCTTCATCATAGAATATTTAATCATGTAATGCCTTTCAGATCTTATGTTCCTCACCCCCTCCAAGGTATGACCTACTGGGTATGATCCTACCCATTCAGGTGGCTCTATGCTCCCTCTTATCTTTTAACCATCTTTGTTTATGTTTTGATTACCTTATATAATAATTTTTCCTCGATGTTTACCTTTTAGGTAGTCCTCCCCTCTTGCCATAATCATCTTCACCTACATATTTTTACCTATAATCTACTCACGCCTATTAAACCTAAACCCACAACATGCCCACAAACCTACCAACTCATTTTCACATTCTTCCCTAGCTCATGGGATAACTACATTGGCCTGAGGTCCCATTTTTTGGGACTATGTAGGTAGCACTCTATTAGCATATGGATTTCCATGCATGAAAATGACATGCAACAAAGGTGGGAATGAAGTCCCTCCTCAATGACGGTGAGGCTACCTTTTTGAAAACCAAAAGCGTATTTGCATTTGTACATTCAAAATTGTATGTAGGGGGTGTTTGGAACATCAATCGAAAGAAAAGTGAATGAAGGAGATGGAATGGAATGAAGGAAAGGAGTGAAATGGAATGAACTGAAAGAACATGCAAGAGTTAGGTAAAAATAGAGCCTAATATTACATGAAGATGAAAGATGAATAAATAACACAAATAAAACGGAGTTTTAGTTAGCCAAACAAGAACGTGTAAAGGGAACACATATGAGCAAGTAGATAATCGGAGCGTGATCACTGTGTGAACTAGAACAACTAATTAATAACGTTGACAATAAGATCGAGATAATATTTTCATGTAAGATTCAAACACTTAACATCTAATGAACATAAGAACATCAAATGTTACAAGAGATAAATGAATAAGACACAAAGTTCATATTTCATTAACTCCAAAATGTTTTTCACAAAAGAACACAAAGTTTCTTCCTGAAATAAAGATTGCACAAAAGTATTTTCTTCTCCTCTCTCAAAGTCACCCTTTACAAATGAGCCCCTCACTTCCTTTTATAACCCAAAATTTGGTTACAAAGTATTTAGGGTTTTACATGATCATTAAATAAGGCACTTAAGTGACCTTTGACTTTTTCAATAAATATATCAAAGACAACCCAAAAATAGAAATTACTTAAAATATCCATTGTTTCCTAAAAACAAATAACAACACCTTTTAAAATATTCAATAATAACCAGTGCCTTATCCATTGAAATGGGTTCGCCTATCTCAAGCGTATGAGAAATGGACTCTCCCACTTCATTAGATACCAAGAAAATCAACTCCCTACACCGCGGTGAAATTAGGATATGCCACTTTTGCCAATTGAAAGGATCTAAACCTTCCCAAAGTTTCAAACATTTTTTATTTTTCGGAGGTTCACTTGGTTGAACAATAGCCTCACAAAATACCTATAATTCAAAAATTCTACTTGGCATATCATTTAAATTAACAATTTTGGATTGAGAATTCTCAAATAAGTTCTTCAATTTTATTCACCACTCCATGGAAACTCGACGATAAATTGTTGGTAGAGTGTACATGTCCTTAAACAATTGTGAAAATTGTTCTTCCACCTACTCCAATGAAATTTTTTTAGGACAGTGTCCTCTTTTATCCCCTGGCACCTCCTTTAGCTACACCTTTTGAGTTTTTAATTTTCTTTGAGTTCTCTTTCACATCAAAAGCTAAGAATTGGGTAGAGGAAAACAAGAAGCCACGCCTTGACCTAAAGGAGACCACCATGCTTTGGGAGAAAGAGGAGACCACGCGCTAGGGATAAAGAGAGTAGCATTAAAGGATAGCAAGAAGACAAAGAACTCATTTCCACACATAGGCCAATAGGAATCCCATGTATAGCTAAAAACATTCACCACATTTTTAGAACAGTCCAAAAAAATAAATTGAAGATAGCAAAGGCAAATCCACGCGTGAGGATAAAGAATAGAAGAAACCAAATCAAATTCCAAGCCCCTAGGAAGGAGAAGATCAGTTTTTCTAGCACCTAGGGAGTAAACTATTTTCAAACCCCACGCACTGCCAAAATCAAACAAAAATCACGCAGGGAAAAATAATAGTTTTGTCCCACGCATTCTCAGGAGGATTTAAATGCCATAGCAAAAGATTAAAATTGATCCGCACAAAATATTAAAATCAGGAGATTTTAATTAAAAAATAAATATCGTTGTTATTGCAGATTTGGAACTCGAGCTTAGTCTCGATGTGTTTGTATTGACATTTTAAAAAAATTGTAATTCGGGACAATTATTATTATTATTTTTAAAATAATAATAATAATAATATAATGGAAAATATTTTTCTTGCATCGACGGGGTTTTGGAGACTGAGACCCGGCCCGTTTGCATTGTTTGGCATGCCTAAGTCACTTTTCGTTAAATTCATAATGGCTGAAAAATCCAAATCTGTGGGGAGATCAAGGAAGCCAGTGGAGAAATCTAACAAATCCACCCTGAAATATGAATTCCAAGGAATTATCCCTCCCAACTCCATTAAGTCAGCATATGACAACATCACTGATACAAATCTGGGTCACATCAATGTGCAACAGTTCTGTGAGCGGGTGAAAACTGAAGGCAAAACCATTTTCTCATATAGACTTTACCATAGTGGCCTACCCCAAGCAGTAGCATTCCCTGTCTCGGTGCAGTGTTTGGAATTGGTTATTGCTTATACGGAGCATTATGACCCTGAGAGATGAGGAATTTTTAAATATAATTGTGATCCTTTCCTCTTAATCACACTAGAACACATTAAGGAATTGCTCAGCATACCCGACTTTTCTAAGAATGTGGATATCACTCACCAATCAACACAATAATTCTAGGATGAAAAACCCCTGAGATGGAGCAAGATGGTTAACAACAACTGGTTAGTAACCAAGAGACCTTGAATTGATAGGCTTCCCAAAGAACTATACCACGTTGAGTTTGTGGAAGAAATCGGAGACATGATCACTCTCCTAAGTCGAGTTTTTGGTCTACCTTCTGCTAGGATTTTCCACCCATGGATGTACCAATTTATCTATATCATCCTAGCCAAGAAAGAGTTTGTTGATTAGGCCACCATCATCAATAACACCCTTCACAAACAATTGATAGAAGTTAAGATGACTGGATGCTTCTACATGACATCATATTTGACTTATGCGGTAGCAAGAAGAAAGCTATTTTCGGGACTTGAAATGAGAGGGGTCATGGGGCCGTCGAATAGTGTTTTTCATTATTACCCTTAGCTCAACTTCAAAAATAGTTCTCACCATTTTAGAAGAGTCAACGATGCATTCACCTTCCGCATGATCCGGAACCTAAATCGGAATACTGAGGAAAGGTTTTCTAAAGAAGCCATGAGTGTCATTTCCCAATGGGGAACCTGGTTTATTCAATTTTCATCTTTTTCCTACATTCACGTGAGTGGCTTTGCTGGTACCCCATGGAAACTTCCTAAGTACGTCAGTGACAGATGGGCATTAATGGAGCTGGCATGACAATTATTCCAAGTTCACTGCCTTCTTAGTGACAAGCACCATCCAGGAATTCATTTCCCGATCCAAATCGGGGAATACCAATGTCCAAATCTTTTCAGTGCACAACTCATGGAAAAAGAGTTCGCTCTCATAACCATCCATCCATATGTGAAGAGAGCCCAATTTGATATCAATGGATATATGCAAAATATTTTGGGAGCAAAGTACCAACATAATCCTACCATGGAATATTTATGGGCTGCTTGTTCGGATGAACATGAGGTAAGAAGACAGAGTACTCTCACCTAACACTTGCTCAGATCAAGGACTTTCACATCAGGAGTCCTCCCGATTCATTCATAAATGACGATGAGGATGTCGTCGATCCCTCATATGATGTCGGTGCCTTTACCCCATTTCCTCGAATCAACTAGACCAAAAGAGAATTTTCTCTTGATGGCAAGAACCAACCAATTATTGAAAGAAGCATATCTTGGTAGGATAGAGAACTTGCCAAATTGCAATAGATTCCGGATCACATTTTGGGATCACAAAAATTACTAATATGATGGGGCCTCCATTTGACTAAAGTCTCTTCTCGATCAACCTCATTACCATCCAATCATACACAACATGCAAGAAAAGAGTGGTTGCCAAAATCCACTTCACCAAGTAACGTGTCACAAGGAGGGAGATCCAAAGATCCAAACCCCGAAGAAGGAAGAGAGTGTGTGTTTTGATTTTCTACCTCGAGTAGAGATTTTTCTACCCACATCGTTAATAGTACTCAAAATCTAGTAGCAAATGATCCCCAGCCATGCTTCAAACAAGCATCCACTCAAGTGCAGGTAATTCAAATATCAAACACTTCAAAGCATGTAGTTCATGAAGGGATTTCCCAAAATCTCTAGAATAAACAGAAGTGGATATTGAGGTTGTTTCTCCTCAAATCGAGGTCGTAGATAGGATTCAAGAAGGATCTCATGATGTTGGAAATAATGAGAATATTGATTCAAGCTCCAGGATTTTATATGCTGAAATAGTGAATGATACTCCTTCTTGGGTTGATTCAAGTAAAGAAAAGGAAGAGAGTTGTTAATCCAATTGACATTGATTTTGATGCCCTTTTCAAACTTTCAAATGATTCCATTCCTAAAAATCCTAAGGTGATTTCTCAAATAATGGTGGATAATGATGGAAACAAATTTGTAGACCTTGCCATTCCACAAGTGGATAAGAGCACGATGCTTGACGCGCTTGCACGACTATGAAGTTTCCAGATGGGACTTGAAATATACATTAGAAAGTGACATGGTGATGGCTTGAGATTCAATTGATATCATGCTAAAGAGACTTGAGAAATACAAGTCTCAAAACTCTCAGCTCAAGGCCGAAAAGAATCAATTGGTGGAATATGTTCAACATTTGATAAATCCCATATCATCCACCTTCCCAGTACCTGATGCAGTGGCTGCCCCAGATGAAGATACTCTCAATTTGTCAAAGGAAATAAACACATTGGGCCATGTCACTAAAACTTGGCTTTCAGAGATTCTCATTTTAGGCCAAACAAGAACGTGTAAAGGGAACACATATGAGAAAGTAGATAATAAGAGCTTGATCACTTTGTTGAACTAGAACAACTGATTAATAACGTTGACAATAAGATCAAATATAATATTTGCATGCAAGATTCAAACACATAACATCTAATGAACATAAGAACATCAAATGTTACAAGAGATAAATGAATGAGACACAAAGTTTGTATTTCATTAACTCCAAAATGTTTTTCACAAAAGAACGCAAAGTTTCTTCCTGAAACAAAGCTTGCACAAAAGTATTTTCTTCTCCTCTCTCAAAGTCACCCTTTACAAATGAGCCCCTCACTTCCTTTTATAACCCAAAAGTTGGTTACAAAGTAGTTAGGGTTTTACATGATCATTAAATAAGGCACTTAAGTGACCTTTGAATTTTTCAACAACTTTATTAAAGACAACCCAAAAATAGAAATTACTTAAAATATCCATTGTTTCCTGAAAACAAATAACAACACCTTTTAAAATATATAATAATAACCAGTGCCTTATCCATTGAAATGGGGTCCGCCTATCTCAAGTGTATGAGAAATGGACTCTCCCACTTCATTAGATACCAAGAAAGTAACTCCCTGCACCGCCGGTGAAATTAGGATCTGTCACTTTTGCTAGTTGAAAGGATCTAAACCTTCCCAAAGTTTCAAACATATTTTCTTCTTCTGGAGGTTCACTTGGTCAAATAATAGCCTCACAAAATACCTACAATTCAATAATTCTACTTGGCATATCATTTAAATTAACAATTTTGGATTGAGCATTTTCAAATAAGTTCTTCAATTTGATGCACCGCTCCATGGAAATGGCGAGAATTTTTGGTGAAAGTGTACATGTCCTTAAACAATTGTGAAAATTGTTCTTCCACTGCTCTCAATGAAAAAAATTTGAGGAAAATTTCCTCTTTTATCCCTAGCGCCTCCTTTACTAGCTACGGCCTTTTGATTTTTTTTTTTTATTTTGGTAGTGCGTGGGGTTTGAAAACATTTTCTCCTGTGTGTTATAAAACTAATCTTCTCCTTCACGGGCATGTGGAATTTGATTTGGTTGTTCCTTTTTTATCCTCATGCATGGATTTGCCTTTACTATCTGCGGCCTTTTGAGTTTTGTTTGATTTTGGAAGTACATGGGGTTTGAAAATAGTTTACTCCCTAGGCGTTAGAAAAATTGATCTTCTCCTTCCTGGGCGTGTGGAATTTGATTTGGTTGTTCCTTTTCTTTATCCTCACACATGGATTTTCCTTTGCTATCTTCAATTTTTTTTTGGATTGTTCTAAAAATGTGGTGAATTTTTAGATGTGCATGGGATTCCTATTGGGCTATGCATGGAAATGATTTCTTTGTCTTCTTTATGTCCTTTAATGCTGCTCTCTTTATCCCTAGCGCATGGACTTCTCTTTCTTGGCGTGTGGCTTCCCTTTCTCCCAGTGTGGTGGTCTCCTTCAGTGGGCACAACTTCTTTCTTTCCTCTACCCAATGTGTAGCTTTTGGTGTGAAATACCACTCAAAGCAAATTAAAAACTCAAAAGGTCGTAGCGTGATAAAGGAGGCGCTGTAGGATAAAGAGGAAAGCTGTCCTCAAAAAATATTTCATCGGAGCAGGTGGAAGAACAATTTTCACAATTGTTTAAGGACATGTACACTCCCGCCAACAATTTCTCGTCAGTTTCCATGGAGTGGTGCATCAAATTGAAGAACTTATTTGAGAATGCTCAATCCAAAATTGTTAATTTAAATGATATGCCAAGTAGAATTCTTGAATTGCAGGTATTTTGTGAGGCTATTCTTTGACCAAGTGAACCTCCAGAAGAAGAAAATATGTTTGAAACTTTGGGAAGGTTTAGATCCTTTCAACTGGCAAAAGCGGCAGATCCTAATTTCACCGGTGGTGCAAGGAGTTGATTTTCTTGGTATCTAACGAAGTGGGAGAGTCCATTTCTCATACGCTTGAGATAGGTAGACCCCATTTCAATGGATAAGGCACTAGTTATTATTGTATATTTTAAAAGGTGTTGTTATTTGTTTTCAGAAACAATGGATATTTTAAGTAATTTCTATTTATGGGTTGTCGTTAATAAAGTTGTTGAAAAATTCAAAGGTCACTTAAGTGCCTTATTTAATGATCATGTAAAACCCTAACTACTTTGTAACCAACTTTTAGGTTATAAAAGGAAGTGAAGGGATCATTTCTAAAGGGTGACTTTGAGAGAGGAGAAGAAAATAATTTTGTGCAAGCTTTGTTTCAAAAAGAAACTTTGTGTTCTTTTGTGAAAAACATTTTTTGGAGTTAATGAAATACGAACTTTGTGTCTCATTCATTTATCTCTTGTAACATTTGATGTTCTTATGTTCATTAGATGTTAGGTGTTTGAATCTTGCATGTAAATATTATCTTTGTTCTTATTGTCAACGTTATTAATCGATTGTTCTAGTTCACATGATCAAGCTCGATTATCTACTTGCTCATATGTGTTCCCTTTACACGTTCTTGTTTGGCTAACTCAAACTCTGTTTTATTTGTGTTAGTTAGTCATCTTTCATCTTCATGCAATATTAGGCTCTGCTGCAATTTTACCAAACTCTTGCACGTTCTTTTAGTTCATTCCATTTCACTCCTTTCCTTCATTACATTCCATCTCCTTCATTCACTTTTCTTTCCATTGATGTTCCAAAACACCCCCCACATACAAGTTTGAATGTAAATATGTAAATACGCTTTGGTTTTCAATAAAGGCAGCCTCACCTTCATTGAGGAGGGACTTCGTTCCACACTATTGCATGTCATTTGCGTGCATGCAAATCCATATGCTAACAATTTTTGGCGACTCCACATTGGGATTCAAGAATCGTTAACCAATGCTTGGTTAAATCTTTATGACTATCCCCTCTACACAAGCTCTAGTTCTTCAACCGAACCTTGTGCCCGACGAATATTTCCAAGGAGACATTACTTCCAACCTTCGAACAAGAGCTTGGGAGTTCTCGTGAAAGCTTGCAGCAATTTGTGGTTGTTGATAGAGCCATTGACAGAGAAATTTACATCGAAGACCTTAGAAGAAGAGCACCCGCACTTGTGGCCAGAAGACCTCCTGGACATGTGTTGATCATTGTTCACCGACGCGGTCCTCTTCCACCAAGGTAATAAGTTGTATGACTATTACAGGTAACCCACCTATCTTGCAACCAAATCTTGTTTTTGTAGATACTCAAGAAGACATATCATCAGATTTGAGGCAAGCTATTTGGGAAAAGTGCACAAGTAACCATCATTTTCATCTCGCCACATCAGTACTAGATAACGAAGAAGAGAAATCCACGAGATTTGCTAGAGTTATTTAGGTGCAAATAGCTCAAGAAAGAGAGCGAAGAGAAAAGGATAGAGCCGGTCGAACATGTCAGTGATCCCTTCACCATAAAGATTCCAAACTAGAAGGAAAGAGGTTTACGTGAGGAGAAAAATCTAAAGGTTGATCTGATCCCACTTTTGAATTTCAAGGAAAATTTGGTTTCAAGTTATCTCCTCCAAAGAAGAACACACCTCGTAGATCTGTAATCCTTACATCAAGTCCTGAAAGAGCAAGCAAGGAAGGAATCACTACTAGTCAAGCACTTGTCCTTTCTCACGTTGTTTTACCTTCGAATACCACCTTTCCTCAAATGGCAGCCAATGTATCATGGGGAAATGTCATAGGCCCATTGGCCTTACCTACTTGACATGAAATCCCACGAGGATCAAGAAAGATTCTTCCCAAGTTTGATGGAGATGGGAAGACGTCACCAGATGACCATATTTCTACCTTTTTCACTACATGTGTTGTTTTGTTAGTAGAATATGATGTTGCTATTTTTCTCTTCATTGAAACATTATATGATGTTATTTGTAGATTGGTTTCATCATCTACCCAATGGATGTATCATAAATTGGAATGATATGAAAACTAAGTTTGAAAATCGATTCAAAATGGTAGAAGATGAACACGCTCTTCTTTCCTAGCTATCTCAGGTGAAGAAAGAGCCCACAAAATCCATGAGGAGTTTCGTGGAAAAATTCAACAAAATGGTGAAAAAGTTCCCATTTGGGATTTTTCCAAACCTTAATGGAAAAAATGTTTCTTTATTAATGCACAAGAACCAGAAGTGTGCTATCAACTGAGAAGGGCTAGGGTGGCTACTTTGGAACTTGCTCAATCTTTTGCCATAGAAATTGAAGATGACTTAATCATGGTAGGAAAATTCAAGAAAATTTCCCTCAAAGGAAAGGGTCAAGAAACCCCAACGCCTTGAAACTAAAGTCACTAAGTCGGTTAATGATGTGTTGGCTTTGAAGAAGAAATTTGCTCAAAGTAGTAAACCTACTCCTTACAAAGACATCCCAAGAAAATGATACATTCCCAACAAATCCAGGATTGCAGGTGCTCCAACGAGGCTTGCTATTGAAGCAGCTCCTGCAACTAATTCAAAATGTGATGTCATTGAAGAAAGTGATGATGAGATTGAATTCATCGAGGTTGATGAGGAAGAGCTGGATTCTAAGACATCTGAACCTAAAGTTGAAGATCCTGAGGGGGAAAGTAATAATCATTTCTTTGAGTACCATTCGATGAGGAAGATGAATACAAAGAAATTATAGAAGATATGAATAGTCAATCCTTTGTCGTCTTCACGCGCTCTCAGAAAAAGGAGTAGGATACCACTAAGGTAGGAGATAAAGAGGTTTCCAAGGAAACTCCCAAAGAATCTAAGACAAATGAGGCTCCTAAATAATCCAAGGTGACTGAGGTTTCAAAGGTCAAAACTATCTTAAAGAAAGGAGGGTCTTTGTTAGATCAATCAGTTGGTAGATCAACTATGAAGAAAGCTTCTTCTTCCACATCAGTGTCAACCAAGCCCGAGGCCAAGGTCAAAAGTGTGCCATCATCAAGTTTGAAAGAACTTATATCTGAGACTTCAAGTATGATTACTTTGCCTAAATTTTATATCATTGATCATATCAATAAAACAAAAATCTCCATGTCATAGGAAGAGTACTTAAAATCTAACAAGGATTAGCTCAAGAAATTGGTCCAGTTTATCAAAGGTGTCTCTACTATTCATTCCTCTAAAGGAATTCTGAAAACTCCCAAAGATGGGAAAACTCAAAATATTGTGGCAGCCACTACACCTTCCAATGAAAAGATTGAACCTTTCTTTGTGTCCTTTCTGATCAATGGATGCAAATTAAGTAATTACATTATAGACTCTGGAGCCTCGGATAATGTGATGCTAGAAAAAGTACCACATGCTCTTGGTTTGACTTGTACAAGAACATTTGGATAGTGTTACTTGATGGAATCCAAGCAATTTCCTCTAATCGGGAAGATTAAAGACGCCCAAATGGTTTTAGCCAAATTCCCTCAAAAGCGAGTTAAGGTAACTATTTTAGTTGCTAATATTCCCGCCTCATATGGAATGTTGTTGAGTAGGAAATTTTGTAGGGATTTGGGTGGTGAGATTCAAATGGACTGGTCTCATGCCATGATTCCTATCAATGGGGAAATGAAAACACTTATGCTGGAAGCTCAAGAAAAGTTCACGGTAACTAAAACTGAAGATCCTCGCACACGATCCTT
Source organism: Taxus wallichiana var. yunnanensis (assembly GCA_018340775.1). Lineage (NCBI taxonomy): Eukaryota > Viridiplantae > Streptophyta > Pinopsida > Cupressales > Taxaceae > Taxus > Taxus wallichiana. The sequence goes on along the minus strand of CM031237.1, from coordinate 951,503,801 downwards.
TTCCAAGGCTCAAGTATGGGTAATTATATGATGACTACAAAATTTCATACCCCTGAGATCACTTTCCAATATTCCAATGAGATCTAGACTCTTGAGTTTGATGGAAGTTGTTGCTCGATGGGCTCTAGTGCAGGAGTGGTGCTCATATCTCCAAATGGTAAAATATTTCCTTTTTCCTACAAACTCAAATTTTCAAATACTAATAACACTACAGAGTATGAGGCATTAATCCTTGGCCTTCAAGTTGTAGAGGAGAAAGGGATCAAAAATTTGGAATTCTTTGGAGATGTGGAATTGATCGTGAAATAGGTAAGAAATTAGTTCCAAGTAAAGAATGATTGTTTGAGACACTACAGAAATAAAGTGTGGGACACAATAGAAGTCTTTGATGCCTTTTCCATAAAATTTGTCCCTCGTGAAAATAATGACAAAGTGGATTCTCTAGTAGTCTCAACTTCATTAATGATTCCTCATTCAGAATTTGATCAAGTCAAATACACCATTGAAATGGGTTTTAGGCCGAGTGTTCTGAAAATGCAGAAAATTAGCAAGTTTTAAATGATGATCAACAAATTATTGCCTTCTTCGAAAAGAGAGAAAATTTTGAACAATTGTAGTTTTGAAGTAAGTGATTCTACATTTCGCGAATCAACTACCTCACCCATTCAGGAAGGAGTTGAGAACGAAGATCATGGAAATGACATCATTCAACTCAAAGGAAATAAAAGGAAATAAAATTCCCAAAGGATTGGTTTCATTTGAAGAACTTTTTGACAAACATGATAAGTTTATCAAAGAGAAAGAACAAGCATGACCTACGAATTCCGCCGACTATGAGCAAGTTAACATCGGTACCAAGGATAAACCTCACCTAATCAATATTGGTAAGTGTTTCTCTCGCATGAAATTTATAAGTCTACTTACCAAATATTCTAATGTTTTGGCTTATTCATACGAAGACTTGAAGTCTTTCCAACCTAGGGAGACGGAGCATGCCATACCCTTGAAGCCTAGTGCAGTTCCATTCAAGAAAAAGAAAAAATAATATAATCCCAAGATTACAGGGACAATATTTCATGAAGTTCAAAAGATGTTAGATGCACCAATAGTGTTTCCTATTTGAAATTCGACTTGGATAGCTAATATTGTACCAGCTCGCAAGAAAAATGGAGAAATTAGGATTTACGTGGATTTCCACTATCTTAATTAGGATTCCTTGAAGGATAACTACCCACTGCCAGTGATGGACCATATTTTTCAAGCAAGAATCGGATCGAAATGTTATCTATGCTAGATGGATTCTCTAGATATAATCAGATTGAAGTGGCTAGAGAAGATCAACATAAAACCGCATTCACTACCCCCTAGGGTACATTTGCATATAGAAGAATTCCCTTTAGTTTGATCAATGTCGGTGCTACTTTTTAAAGGGCCATGGATATGGAATTTGCAGTTCTAAAGACAAGATCATTGTGATATACCTAGATGACTTGATAGTGTTCTCCAAGAAACGAGAAGATCACCTAAGGGATTTGGAGAAAATATTGCAAAGGTGTAGGCTTCATAAGATTTCTCTAAATCCAAAAAGTCTATGTTTGGAGTTACAGAAGGGAAACTCCTAGGTCATATTGTTTCTAAGGAAGGAACTAGGATTGATCCTGAATGTGTTCAAGCTATAAAGAATCTTTCCTTACCTACAAGTAAGCCTGGAGTCCACTCATTCTTTGAGAAGGTGAACTTTTTGAGAAGGTTCGTGCCATATTTTTCTCGAGCTGACTAAAGAAATCGCTGATATGATGAAAGGAAAAGAATCCTTCAATCGGTCAAAGGAAGGTAGAGAAGCATTTGAGCAAATCAAGGGTGCTATTGTAAAAGCTCCTACATTGGTGTGTCTTGATTTTAAGAAGGATTTTATAGTTTATTGCTATGCTTCTCCACACACAATCTCTACCATCCCGACTCAAAGACAATTAAGAGGGGTAAAATCTACTATTGCATTCATGAGTTTGGGATTCAAGAAACATGAACTTAATTACACTCCTCTTGAGAGACATGCATACGTGGTGGTAAGAGCCCTGAAACACTTCAGGTATTATGTGTTGAATTCTCACACCAAAGTCTTAGTTCCAAACACCGCAGTGAAATCAATGTTGACACAATAGGAACTAGGATCTAAGAGAGGTAATTGGGTCTCCAAGATCGAAGAATATGATCTGGACATCAAGCCTACCAAGTTGGTTCGAGGAAGAGGACTCTGCCAACTCATTGTAGAGAATGAACCACAAGATAACTCTGAAGAAGATCCAATTGAAGAAAATCTACCATTGGTAGTATTTTTCAGTACCACAGATGAATGGTATTCTAATATTACCTACTTCCTCACATACGGCGAGTGTCCAGAGAATTTGACAGCTAAAGAGAATTTTAGCTATCAAATTAAGAGTTGTTAGGTATGTCATTTGGGATAACACGTTGTTCAAGAAAGAAATTGACATTATGTTCCTCGGATGTGTTGATAAAGAGCAACAACCTAGGTTTTTGGAAGATTTCCACAATCATGCTTGTGGTGGTCATTTCTCTGGCCCAATAACAGCCCATAAAATTCTAAGAGCACATTATTACTGGCCCACTATGTTTTCCGATGCTCAGAAATGGGTGACAAAATGTGAAGCCTGTCAACAATTTGTTGGAAGACCAAAGTTGGCAGCATTGCCTTTGAAGCCAGTTGTCATTGAAGAACCCTTTCAACAATGGGGTTTAGATTTCATCGGGGTTTTGAATCCTAATTCTAGCACTAGTCATACTCATGTGCTCACCGCCACTGATTACTTTACAAAGTGGGTAGAAGCTATACCGGTGAAACAAACATCTACTGCAGTAATCTGTGATTTCATCAAAGAAAATATATTGGTCCATTATGGAATTCCACATAAGATTGTGACGGAAAATGCCTCAAATTTTTCTTCTGCAAAGATGATAGGTTATTGTTATAGATATGGGATATCTTTGTCTCATTCATCAGATTACTACCCGCAGGGAAATGGTCAGGCTGAATCCAACAACAAAAACCTCATTACTATTGTGCGCAAGTTAGTTGAAGAAAATCAAAGAACTTGGCACAAAAAGTTATATGATGCATTGTGGGTTGACCGCATAACTCCTAAAAGGGAAATCGGGATGTCTCCATTTCAACTTTTATATGGAACCGATGCTCAAATTCCTGTCACATTGGAGTTACTAGCATTAAAATTAGCTCAAGCAGTTGATGATGAATGCTTCACCAATGCATTAGATAAAAGGATCATGTTCCTAAGCAAGCTTGAGGAACAAAGAATTCAAGTGGCAAACAGGATTGAGGAACATCAATCCAAGGTAAAGAAATTGTTTGACAGAAAACTAGGGAGAGATAATTTCAAATCAATGACTTAGTTCTTCTCTGGGACAAAAGACGTGAGCTGAAAGGAAAGCATGGGAAGTTTGACTCACTGTGGCTGGGACCATTCAAAATAAGGCATTTCTGTGGAGATAGTACCTATTACTTGTCATATCCTGATGGAACTCATTTTCCTTTTCCCTACAGTGGGAAATATCTCAAGCACTATCAAAATTGAAAACGGGTTGTTCCCCGTATGTACATAGGTAATTAGGATTTTGGTTTGTTTGTTTCCCTGTTTTTCGGTCTCCTCTCTTGTGTCACCCCATTTTTGTGCCCCATCATTTTGAGATCATGTTCATGACTATTTTGGTCTGGGTCCGTTGTTGCGTCCATGAAGTCCTTGTCCCCAATTAGAGCCAGTTGTTATCAACCAATTTTGACTTCACAAAATTGTTTAAAAATAAAATAAAAAATGAAAATTTTGAAATTTTTCAAAAGTGTTACTTTGCATGGTTCATTTCCCTCATCGCGATCATCTCATTTTTGTGATCATTTCAGTCTTCGTTTCATCCTTTTTGGGCAAGAACTCTTCCCGCCAGGCTTTAAATCACGTTAAAATACATTAAAATTAATTAATTAATATTTAATTAATTAATCACTCCTTGTTTGATAAAATTAACTTTTAAATAACTTGAGAGTATTTAATTAAATAAATATTAATTAAAAGTTCATTCGAAAAAATTTATTGTTGGGAAGTAAGCTTACGCTTCCAACTACCGGGAATGCCAATTTGGCTTCCCGAACCTGGATTTCCCCTTTCCTAGCAATCTTCTTCAAATTTCCCACATGTGGGATTTTCTCCACCAATTTCCAAATCATGGATTGGCTAACGGGCAAGAAATTCCCCAATTTCCCACATGGGGAAATTGAACAGGGATTGCCAACCCACTTTGCCATTCCCATTGGCAATTGGCGTTGCTTTCCCCATTTCCCCTAGCACTTAACCCCACTACCCGGGAAGAGAGGAAATTGGATTAATCTAAATAACTTCCTCCATCAAACTCGTTGGAAAAATTCATGCAAAGCTTTGCTTCTTATTTCTTCTGAAGGATATAATATTTTGTCATATCCCACAATACAACACACGCTAAAGCCAAGAAATAGTCCCAAACACATTTTAATGAGAAGTTGTTCACGCATGCAAGGAAATAATAGTTCACACAGTTAGAAGAAATTCCCACTCCTTCACTAGGATTTCTCCAGGGCATCACGGGCCACGCAGGGAGAAGGAAAGAAAACAGTTCAAAGAGAGGCATTGGTTTTGTTTAATTAAGATCCCACGTATTGGGTAGAGGAAGAAGCAAAGGAAAATCCAAGCAAGAATCCAAGGTTGCTCAGGAAATAATTAAAAAAACACACAGCTTTCCACATATAGAAAGGAACAAATTTTCATGCATCGAAGGGATAAGTTGACCCATCCTGGAGGAATTCCATGCGGGACGGGAAGGAGAAAGAACAATTTTAAAAAGTTAAAATCAAACTCCACATGCATGCAAAGGCACCTCACCTTCATTGAGGAGGGACTTCATTCCCACACTATTGCATGTCATTTGCATGCGTGCAAATCCATATGCTAACACACTCCAAGGGTATGGGGCCCTTAGAGGTTAGCTCAGCCATTCTTTACCCTAAAAACAATTTATCAACCATGCCTAACTCACCATTTACCCCACATTTCACTTAGTTCCCTTTTTTAACAAAATTAGAAATTATGCCACATACATAACAAGTTGCTTACCACAACATACATTTATTACACCTACCATCTCTCTATCATCACTATGCATAGATTATACAACATTTCACATATGACCCATAGTATCATTCATTGCCAAAATAATGAATCATAACTAAACCTACTTTCAACTCAACCATGCCTATGACCTAACTCAACCATGCCTATAACCTAACTCGATCCATGCCTATAACCTGACTCAATCCATGCCTAAACCAACCTAACTCCATCATGCCTAACTCACCTAATTTCCATCCATATCCAAGTAACAAATCCATATCTCATCTAACACAAGCCATACATCCAATATCTCATAAACATATTAACACATCACAAAATACCATGAATCTCATCATATAAATCAATAAATGTGTATCTCAAAATACATGCCTATCTCATCATGGCCATCATCTCAAAAATGTCAGCACACAGGCCGATATACAATACAAAATGTCATCGACATGTAGGCCGAGTCTCATATATACAAAAAGAATGAATGAATCATCTCAAAAGTCTTCGATACGCAGGCCCGTATGTGATCAAAAATACAACTATCTTCAGCACGCAGGCTGGCATATATATCAAAAATAATCACTAGTATACATCAACAATCAGGTGGCCGCATATCAGACATCTCACCGGATGTCCTCCATCTCTGTGTCACCTGCACCCTTGGCCTCCCTGTGTCCTACTTTGGAACATCACCTAGTTCGATTTCCGTGCACTAGTGGCCTCTCCCTGATCGGGCCTTAGAGCTCACTAACCTCATGTTCTCTCCACACTATGTGTGTAGGATCTCATCCTCTCACTAGATGCCTGTTATGCCCTATACTCTTCGTAAGAGAGGAAGTCTATCTGGCTACCATGCTGGTCCTGATAGTATCTCGCCTCACCTAGGGCATCCTGTAACCTAGATATAGGCATGGTCTGTGGTGGTCCCATAGGTCTCGGCCCTTGTACCTACCCCGCACCACCTGTCAACCGGGACTAGCTCCTCGTGCTCGTGGTGGTACCCCTACCCTATGTCTATATATGGGCCTGTAAGGTCCCAATCTATGCTCAGGTTGTGGCTAATCGGCCTGTCAGAATCTGCCACGAGCAAGTATGGCTGCCACACGACCATCTCTATCTCCATCTCCTCCACCCTCTCCCTCCACCATCACGGGCTGCGGGCTAGCCACCTATACCCATAGCTTTGCTACCTCTATCTCTGACCCCTCCAACTATGTCTGCAGTATACCTATCTACGTGATCGGTGTTCTACCTACCCCCCGTATGGCATCTCTCTCGCTTTGTAATGGTAGCTAAGTCGGGTTTCCCGGTCTCGGTGGTATCACCAGAATCGAGCCACCCACCACCGCTATACCTATCTAGGCATCCAACGTCATTAATCCACCAATCCACTGGCTACTCCTCCTCTCCTGTAGGCACTGTAGGCTGTGGTAGAGGTAGAGGCCTCTCCACGTCATCTCTCTAATATTGTGGGAAGGACAGAGGAATATCCTATACAAGCCCGAAACTGTTGTCGGACCTTGTCTACCGGGATCATCTCATCCTCCCGACACGGTGACCCTATATCCACCTCTCTAGATGGAGCTTAGCTAGCTCCTCATGCATGTGCCTATATGAGGGGAATCCCACATATGGCCTCTAGATAATGTCCACTCCGAACAACCCCTCCAATAACTACCGAAAATGGGCCACATCATATGTCGGCCTATCTCGACCTCCACTCTCCTGCAACCGACACCCATCTCCTATATCCCAACTGCACAGATCTCGCTAGAAATGCATCTGCTTGGGGCATCCCTATAGGTCAAACACAGACTATGTGCTCATAGGCCCAACAAAGTGTAGTATAAATGTACAACATAGGCTAAACCTGTGTAACCACCCATATGCCCATAGCTCTCTGTATAGCTGCACCAAGAATGTTGGTGCCAGGTGAAACGTGTCTCATGCACCATAATATTGTGGAGCACCCCCATCAATGATTGGGAAAGTGTCCACCCTTTGCATCGGGTAGTGCATAGCAACACACTACCTCCATCAATAAAACCACTAGCCTCGTCTCATCCGGATGGGCTAGGTACATCGTCATAGCTCAAACTAGCACTATAGAATCTCAACTCCGCCACCCCCTCACCAAAAACTATCCCGATCAGCTCCTCTGAGGCCTCAAAGGAGATAGAGTACACCTAGGCCCCCAATATGGGTAACCGCAAAATCTAGAACACGTCCTCTAGGGTGATAGTCATCTCACCCATCGGAAGGTGGAACGTGTTGGTCATGGAATCCCATCTATCGATGAGCGTGAGCATAAAATTGGGCTACCAAACAAAGCATGTCGATAGCGCCAAATACCACTCAAGCCCACTGCCTCCACATGCTGTAGCTCCAAAGGGCTCACTAAGCCATGTAATGTCACTAGTAGTGGCAGAACCCTATCCCACATATGTAACTGTGATCTCCCCTGCATCCAATCCAAGCACAACATTAATCTACATTTACCATGACCATATTCACCAATTATCATTACCCTCCACCCTATTTTTACTTTACCCATCTCAACTACCTAGCCCACATCCCTCTTGGACCCTTACGCCTAAAATCCTGATTGGTGCTAGTTCATCCTAACCGACTCTGGTCACCCTTAAACTAGCATCGGTCACCTATTTGGTGGATCGATCTGGTTCCTCTTTACCAACCATGATTACTACATAACCGGCATCACCACCGCTTTTGGTGGCTGATCCGGTTCTACCCAACCAACGTCGGCCAAGCTTGACTAACACTAGTCAGTCACATCACGGAAAAATCCGTGACTTCCCAAACCCCCCTTTTTTAAAAACCCTCCCACCTGTCCCTTTTACCCCACCTATAATGACCTAAACCCCCTTAGATCCCTACCCAACCCACCTATAAAATTTACTAACCTCCCATACCCACATTTCACTTTTACCCACCCACAAAATACAAAAACCCCACAAAACCCTACAAATAACAACTATCACAACCTCTACTCTATCTAATTAACACTATAGAGTTAGGTGCTTACCTCGTGGCATTGCTATCGTCTCGGTGGCACATCTAGCCATTGTGCGGTGGCCCGCCCAATCCCTCTCCAGCCTCTGCCATCCTCAAATATCTACCCGTAACCTCTGACCAATCAACTCTCTTGCCCTGATCCCGTGGACCCGCTACTCACCAACCCAACCACCATCAAATCACACTACCCGCTCACTGTCCCATTTAATCCAGACACTTTTTCTCTCTTTTTTGTTTCTTCACTTCACAAATAACAAATGAATAATAAAAATGTAGATTTTTTGTTTTTATACAAAACCCAACCTAACCGACGTTGGTTCCCCTAGACCGGCATCGATCTCATGCCCTACCTTACCGTTGTCAGTTTTTCTATACCGACGTCAATTATCCATGACCACCATCAGTCAACCTACCTACACATTGCCCCTACTTTTTCATTTTACCCCACCCTTTACCTTGCTCCTTTACCCAACCCATTACCTTACCTTTCCTGACCTCATCATTTACTACCTCCATTTTTCCTCCTTTTGGGACTCATTATTCTATACCTACCTTGGTCTTACCCATGCCGTGACCTAGATATTTGGACCTAGACCATTCTAGTGACCTTTGACCTCATGTGTTCACTATACCTTGCAAAGACTGTTACATGTGTTGATTTACCTAATGACCTTACCTAGCCTATTGTTGTGACCATTTATCCTAACCCTACCTTTGGTGTATTGGAACATACCTAAACGTTCCTTCACCTAACCTATGTTGTTTTTCCTAACCATATCTTATACCTTGGATACCGGATTCACTTCAACCTTGTTTGGATAAACCTATCTACCTTAGATGATGTAGAGTTTACCTACTCTTCAACCCAGTAGCATGCTACAGTTTATACGTGTGCATACGTTTAGCTGTTGCTACTGTGACTTCTCGACCCATTACCTAGATTTGGCCGTGTAGACCTTTTACCCTTTTTCCTTGTACCCACTTACCTTTTCCTCACTTTTACCTTTTATCAAACCACTCACCACTTCAGCCTAATGCCTTGTCGGGTTCGGTTCTGGTTTGAGGGGATCATCTTCACCCACACATGGGGCAACCACATCTTATTTTTTGTTAGCATCGCTTACCAATACAAGTTATGCAACAAAAGGGTCAAAATTTAGACACTAAAATTAGGTCACACTCCCCTTTGGTCCGTCCACATATAAGCACCCTTTATTACATTTAACTAGCCATGACCCCCTTCACCCCACTAATATTAATTTAATTAAAATAATGCATTATCCTCACTATATTTATTATTTAAATATCTTATTTAAATAATAACCCCACATACTGATTCACTTAGACACCTCACCAAGCCAACTCAACCTAAGACCTATTATTAGCAAGTGCCCATAACTAACTAAGACTTACCTAGACTCTAAAAATCAATGCCTACATTCCCTCTAACCACATTCTCGCATGCTCATAAGAATTTTCCAGTCTAATCAACGGGATAATGACGGAGATCCAAGAAAATTAGGAGGATCTCCCTAGTTTAGTAAACCTAGAAAATCCCACCTTGACCAGACGCCGATTACCCCTAACCGTCCCGAGTTAAGCCGGACCGCCGTCGGTTACCCATTTTAACCCCTAAAATACCTTATTCTCAAGGTTAGCAAACATTTGGGAGAAAATTTGATGAGAAAGAACACATTTCGAGAGAGATAATGCATCTTCGAGAGTAAATTCCAACAAAAACTCACATCCGAGGGAGGAGATTAAGCATCTTCTCTCTGCATGTACCATCCCACCATGATCCGATCTATCCAAGGAAAGAGGAGTGTACATACAACCCATGCAGAATATTTTCTTCAATTGGTGATCACTTACAACCTTCAAACCCATCATCAGCACCTCTATCCCTCACACACATGCCTTCCGGATGAAATCCAAGTAAGCACAACATCATACTTTCTTGGTTATTTCATTTCATTGTCATTTTATCATCCATTGTTTATCTTGCTTTCTATTGACCTTCTCCACATTTTCACCTCTCGTACACCCATTGAAACCTCGCAAAATCCTACTCCGGTCACCCAATACCTCGTCCGACCAACCAAAGTCCTTTATGCAATCACAAAGGAGACCCTAGCTTGTTCTCGTGACATTTCCAGATCTCGACAATAACTAGCATCGATTACACCTAACCGCCGTTGGTCACCCCTATTTCTTATTGTGTTTTTAAGTGAGATACCTAAATCATTTTAAAATAACAATAGGATTTACTTTGTTTACAGCATTGAATTGTTTAAAATAGTGAACTGATAGCCATCTAGGAAGTATCATACTTCCCAGATCTAGCTCACGCTAGGCAGTTCACTGTCCATATTGTTTAATTCTTTCTAGTGGTCTTGTTTACATTACAGGTAGTTCCTCCTAGCCAAAAGGAAGCTCTCGGGATCAGATGTGGATTCGAAAGTCATACGCGCGCAACAACCCATCAACTAACATTTGAACAGGTATTCCTCTTACGCCCATTACCCTATCTATTTCATCAACACTTTAAAGAAACGATCTAAGAAAAAGGTGAAACAGGTGAAAACCGTTGGCTCTTTCTGGGGATGAATTGGCTTAAAACAAAGACACAAGGAAAGATCAAGAAGCTGCGAGATAACTCGGGAAAAATACAAAGTGCCTTATCCATTGGGCAAAGGATTCAAAAGCAAAACCAATACAAGGCAACACACACAAGACAGAAAAGAAACAAAACAAACCAAAAGGGAAGACCCAAAACAAAACACACCACACAAAGAAAGAACAAGAAAGGGAAACAATCCAAAACCAAAAACCAAATGCAATGTACAAAAGGACTCTCTAGCCACCTAGGACTTGAACAAATTTAGCTACTACCCACTATAAGGAAGTGGGAGAGGAGATCCATCCATGTAATCCAGATAAAAATATTTCTCTCAGAAAAATGTTTGATTCTAAAAGGACCAAGCCAAAGAGAATCAAACTTACCATGGCTTCCTCATAGCTCATGTCTTTTGTCCCAAAGTAGCACACCTGTCTCCCACTTGGAAGACTCGGGTTTGGATTTCTTGTCAAATAAATCATTCACTTTCAGTCGATGAGATGTTATTTTTTCAACCACTTACAATCTATCCTCATCAATATTTTTAAGGTACAAAACTCTCTTGTCCAAAGATCTACCTGAAGCTTGAATCTTCAATGGTTTTCATCAGATGCAAGGCTGGAAATTCCACCATGACGGGTAGTTGAGCATCCACACCATACACCACTTGGAAACGATATATTCCAATTTCTCTCTTGGGTGTAATCTGTCAACCCAAAGTGCATCATATAGCTTCTTATGTCAATTACTCGAGAATCATTTACAAGCTTTCTAGCTATGTTCACCAAGTTCTTATTTATTGATTCTATGTGTCCATTCCTTGGGGGTAGTAATCGAAGAATGAGTAGGGGAGATCCCATACTAATATCATAAGTTCATCATCTTAGTAGAATAAAATTTGGAAGCATTGTCATTCACAATTTTGTTTGGGGTCCCAAACCCGATCAATATGTTCTCCTTAATGAAGTTGCAAACTACCCTAGAAGTAGTGCTCTTGGTGGGATGGATTCCACCCACTTGGTGAAGTAATGTCTGTGGTAGTCAACACATGGGTATTCCCAAAGCCTTTGGAAGATGGATTGAGTGCTCCAATGAAGTCTAAACCCCATTTTGAAATGGCTCTTCAATCACTATAGGCTTGAGAGGCAAAAGCAGGACAACGTAGGTCTTCCAACAAACATTTGGCATGCTTCACATTTACTAACCCATTTTGATGCATCTCTGAACAGAGTGGGCCAATAATAACCAACACGAAGTATTTTATGAGTTGTTATAATAGAGGAGAAATGACCTCCACAATCCTGGTCATGAAAAGCAGAGAACAACTTCATTTGTTGCTCATTGTCTACACACTTCAAAAACCTTCCATCTATGCCTCATTTGAAAAAAGCATTCTCCCATAGCACATATTGTGTAGACCTCGTTTGATGGCTCTCTTCTCTTTGGCACTCAAGTAATATGGACATTCTCCATAGGTCGAAAGTGAGCAATGTCAAAGATACCATACATCTGCAGCCGAGCCGAGGAAGAACAACGGGGACATCAACTCCATCTTTAGAAAACTCCTTGGCATCTCCCTCGGGAATGAGTTCACATAGGCCCTTACCCCAAACCAAATTTGTTGGCCACGATGTCAAGATCATACTCTTGCACCTTTGCTACCAGGTTACCTCTCTTGGTTCTAAATTTTTGTTGATTAAGAATGGATTTGATTGTTGTATCAAGCACCAGCACCACGAGAATGAGAATTAAGGATGTAAAACCTAAACCGCTTAATGATTTGACAATTTGCAAAAGCATGTTTCTCCATCATGGTGTACTTAAAATCATGATTTTTCAAGACATACTTCATGAATGCAATTGGGATCTCATGATCTTCAAAGCATTCTTCTGGGCTAACACAATAGCTAGGGTATTTTCAGTGGCATAACAATAGATAATGAAATATTTGCTAAAGTTAGGGCACACCAAGATTGGAGTCTTTGCAATAGCCTGTTTAATGTCCTCAAATTATTTCTTCCCTTCAGAGGACCAACCAAAAATTTTCTTCCCTTACATCATGTGAGCAATGCTCATAGTAAGTTCTACAAAATTGGGGATGAATCTCCTTAGGAAATTGATCTTACCAAAGAAAGAATGGACACCTTTCTTACTTGATGGAAGAGGAATTTTTGGATGGCTTGAACTCTCTCCAGATCAATCTTGATCCCTTCCTTTGAAATAATGTGTCCCAACAACTTTCCTTCTATGACACAAAACACAGAATTCTTAGGGTTTAAATAAATCCCATGCTCTCTACACTTCTATAATATTGTTTCAAGGTGTTGGAAGTGATTTGTTCTTGCTTTAGAAAACACTGTTAAGTCATCCAAATACACAACAATGCATTTCCCTTTCAAACTTCCAAAATCCAAGTCCATCACCCTCTTGAAAGTATCACCAAAGCATTGATGAGACCAAATGGCATCTTCTTGTATGCAAAGGTGCCCCAAGGAGTAGTAAAGTAAGTCTTATGTTGATCTGTAGTATTCACCTCTACTTGATTGTACCCCAAGAATCCATCTAACATAGATAACATCTTCGAGCCTGTGATAGCTTGCAATACTTGGTCCATCATGGGGAGAGGGTATTTTTCCTTCAAAGAACCCCGATTTAGATTTCTGAAGTCCACATAGATCCGGATCTCACCATTCTTCTTCTTGACATGCACTATATTAGCAATCCACATTGAATGGTGGATGGGGAAGATGATCTTAGCCTTCAAAATATTTTGTATTTCTTGGAAAATTATATCAGCTATCTTTGGATTATATTGCCTTTGCTTTTGTTTGAAGGGTTTGATCCTAGGCTTAAGAAGAATGAAATGTTACATTTATTTAGGCTAAAAAGCCTTAAGATCATCATAAGAGTAAGCTAGAACATCAGCATACCTCTTTAACATGATTCACCACCTTCTTTTTCTCTTCCGAGAAAGCACTTTCCAATGTTGACCATTTTGGGATCATCAAGACTCCCAATATTCACTTTCTCAGTCTCAATAGATTGTCAGGCTCCTTCAAAAACTTTAGACTTTATTTATCTATCATGTTTATCAAAAAGATCCTCCAAACTCACCATCCCTTTAGGGATTTTGTTTCCTTTCAGTTTGATGCATCCATCTCTTCTTTGACACCCTCTTCATTTGATGACACACACTCTCTACAAAGATTGTCACTTCCTTCAAAGTATAGCTGATCAAAGTTATCTCTGAGCTCCAAGAAAGAAATAAAATGCTAGTCATCATTGAAAACTTTCCAATTATTTGCATTATCAGGCACACTAGGTCTATGGATCATCTCAATGGTGAATTTCTCTTGAGGGAAATCGGGATCGGGAATCAACAAGGACTCCAAAACAACTAGAGATTCAGCCCTAGTGTTTCTTTCCCTTAGCACAACTTCAATGTAAAAGCATCAAGGAATTCAATGGAATACCATACTGCATTCCTACGGTGCTTCAAACTTATGTTCTTTACTCCGATAAAGGTCTCTAACTTGTCTTGTAATTAGTTATGCATCTCCATGAGCAAGAAGGTTCTTCACTCCCATTTCCTTTGCCATGCTCAACCCAAGAATGAGGGACTCATACTCAGTAGTATTGTTGGTATTTTCAAAATAAAACTTTAAGGAGAAAGGATGAACCTTACCCCGGGATAAATGAGCACTATACCAGCTCTAAAACTAGCTAAAGAGCAGCTTTCATCAAACTCCAAAGTCCACACACCATTAGGATCAAACAACACTCCCTTTCTATGCAGACTTGTCTCCTCTTATGACATGATCATGTAGTTCCCATGCCCAATGTCTTCATATAGTATTTGTGCTCTAGGATCATCATCTTTTGCACAATATACTTTGCTTGTTTCTCGTGTAGTAAAAACTTCTTCATCTTCCCATTGTGAGGATCAAGGCATGTGACCAATCCGTTTGGATCTCTCCTCCAAGATCTTTGCAAAATTTCCTATTGACCATTTTTGGTCATCATAGAACGAGAAATTTTAGAATTTTGAGTGAAACTTATGATTACAGGTGACTCTTTTCTTGAAACCTCCATTCAGAAAATGTAGCTACTCGAAATAACAACATTGTCGGATAGAGATTCGAGGAGAGAGTCAAGAGCATTGAAGTATGTTATCATGATTGAAGGTATTCTTCAAGTTATCTTTTGATTAATGTGTTCTATTTTCGATATTGAGTTGTTTAAGACATTATACGAGATGGTTTATAGTAACAAAATGCACAAGGAAAGAGACAACTCATTATCGAGAATTTAGCATTTTATTCATAAGAAATTATCCAGTTCTCCCCACACAAGTGTGGGATATGACTAAGCAATATCATATATGTGGAAAGTAAAAGATACACATGCTAAGAAATACATGAGAAGGAGAAAGAGATCCGAGGGACCACAAGCAAGCAAAAGGAAGTACAGGTACTACAAGAAATCAATGGCCATGATCAATATGCATAAATCCAACGTTCGAATTGGCACAATGTTCACAAACAGTACTTTTGAAATCAAATGGCCCAGATGGAGCAGCAAATGATCAATGGTCAAAAATACATTACCTCCAAAAGCAATAAAGCCTTCATTAATGTCTTCAAAACCGACGTCTGGGATTTTCCATCATATTTCTCAATCGATGGCTCAGGATAAACCTGCATGGATCGCAATAAATGAAGAAGCATAGTCAAAAAGATCAAGCGCCACAATTAGAAAGTGATCAATCTACGGTCTATACCAATTCTTTAAGTGAAGTTGTAGGGTTACAGTGGCCCACGCAGTTGCTTGAGATGCATACAGGTGGTGGCCATCCAATGGCAAATAAAACAGGTAACAACTTCCTCACATATCACCTTGGCATGTATGGTGGACCTCTTCTACAAAGGCGTTGAAGGCTTATTTGACTATTTTTAATATTTTTTGAATATGCCAAAAAATAAAGGAGGAACATCCATATAAGGGGTTGACTAAAAACATGGCTCATGCCAAATATCATGCAAAGGGACAAAGGTAAAGTTTATTATTGGAAAATAATAAATTTATTTTTATGCATGCCTAAACAAGGCCAGAAATAAATTTTAGATTGAAAACAAGTCATTTCCAGAAATAGCAGGGGTCACCATCAAAAGCTGCAAAAGACAAAAGACTCATAAAAATAGTCTTTATCATGCAAACTGAAAGAGACAAGCCAGATATTATTTTAAAAGCAATTTTGCATGTAAGAGACTTGCTGAACAAGCATTGTTTATACTCTTTTAAAGTGATGCTCATGGCTTGAAAGCCTTTTTGTAATAAATTAATATTATCCATAATAAAAATAAAAAGGGATAATTATTAATTTAATGGGTGAGTTCACTTTTAGGCCACTATTTTTAAAGAGTAATTGCTATATATTGTTGTGTGATTGCAAGCACAAAGGACCGAAAGTTGATGATCAAGAGTACATTGTGCTTTTGTAAGATTTTGGGAGGACCCAAAATCCGTAGTGAGCACCTATTTTTCATAAAGTTTGTTAACCTCCATTGCGCATGTGCTTTTCAAAGTGTTTTCATGCTTTAAAGAACTTGTGTAAGTGAAACTAGTCTTTCCTTTGCTTGTTTTCTATGCAAATTAACCTCTGAATTGGGCTATTTGTTTATATGCCAGTCTGGTTAAGTGTGTGTTTGCTGCAAACCTATTTTGAAAGTGGTATTTCTTACCCTCTCACTTTAGTCGTTGCAGCTATTGCACCTTTTTCAGAAACACTTAGGCAATAAACAATATAAGTGCTTTGAAGTGAAAAAAAAACAACTTTAGCATCACTAGTGTGTATATGCAGAATCAAGAGTTCTAAAAATTTCGGTGTATCACCATTAGTTAACTTGTTTCATTCAAGTATTTGTTTTCTTGCAAGTTTTCTTCCTTTTCCTCACACAGAGTAGGTTAGTGATTTACCGAGGGAACCAGCCCACTCTAGAGGCTCTCTTCCACAAGAAGCTCTACAACCCGGAAGAGTTCCCATTGTATCAACGGAGTGGGGAACAGCTGCAGTTGCCAATTGCATGTTCCTCACCTCGGGTGCACTCTCAGATTGATAACAGTTTTTGGCACGCCCGGTGGGACAGCATTCTCACAAGCAGATTTCTACCTGATTAGAAGTCAGATTTATAAAGAAGGAGTAGAGATTCATGCCCAAAATCACTACCAGATCATCAAGAAGAGGTATTCCCTTTGAATTTCATCAATTACCTCTTAATTCACCTAGGAGAGGATGAAGGGCTAGATCTGTTCCATATTCACGTACTTCTCCATCTATCCGTACACCTACCTAGCACCCTATCTTTCAGCCCCCCATATTTCCTATGGCCTTACTAAGACAAAGCTACCTTTTGTTGCCTTTGATGCTGGCAGCCCTTTAGTAATAGAAAATTATCACGATATTCCTGCAGCAGCCCTCAAAAGCTTACCCTACTTCTCTGGAGAGGATCAAACTACCCCAGCTGAACATATCAGAGATGTAGGAAATATTGTTTCCGTCCATCATATAGTCCATGAGGATGTTGCCTTAAGATTGCTTGTTGCTTCGCTTAGAGGTAAAGCCCTCCAATGGTATAGAAATTTAGGAGTTGGTACAATTGCCACTTGGGATCAGTTAGGGGCAGCCCTTTATTCCTAGTTTGAAGACAAATCCGATCATTTATCTCTAGTTGAGCAATTGACCACTATCAAAAGAGCCCCTACAGAATTAATGATTGATTTTAATATCAGATTTCAGCGCACATGGGACAGAATACCAGCCAATGTCAAGCCTTCACCTCAACATGCTTTTTTGTATTACCTTAAGTCACTAAATTCAGACATCATTGTTTTAATTCAGTCCATGAGGGGAGACACCTTACCAGTAGCTTACAATATTGCTATTAGTGTAGAAAACAGCCTTATACAAGCAGGAAAGTTAGCCCCTAGACCTCCCATGCCATTGTTCCCAGTTTTCTCAAATACCCCTCCACAACCACCTAGTTTTTCACCTATCCCGGTTGTTGTCCCATCATCCAACACAACCCAAAATTCAGCCAATGATATTGCAGAACTTAAGACCATGATGCAAAATTTTGGGAATGAGATAGTTCAGATTAAAAGGCAGCAATATCAAGCCAATAGGCCACCATATCAACCACTGCAGCAGCCTTCTTATCAGCCACAATATCAGCCTTATACCAATTATAGACCACCTGCTCAAAATTTTAGACCTCAATATCAAAACCAAGGTGCCATAACTGTGAGTAAGCCATTTGTTAATCCTGATCCTAATCTTCCATCTACCTCAAGAGCATTAGTTCCAGTTCAGCCTCAAAACAATATGGTACAAGACCCCAGTTTGATTCCTGGAGCTCATAGTGCAGTTGCTCCCTTGGAATGTCCATCACCAAATTTTGTCATGCCACAGTTGTCTCAGGAAGAGTCAGAACAGCAGGGACAACAACTAGGTTATCCTCCACAAGTGGAAGACCCAAATATGGTACCAGTTCCTCATGAGGCAACCATGGTTAATTGGGAAGTGTCTGATCAGAATGTAGTTAAGGCCCAAATACCAGTACCAGATGAGTTAGTGGCTCTGCAGTACAGACCAGATCTAAGAAAAGAGCAATTGATGAAGTGCAAGAGGTAAGCCAAGCTGTTAATGTTCCTAGATCAGCCCCTATTATTGCAAATAGCTCTATTCCAGCTCTCTCATTGAAGGAGAACAATTTTAATGCTGCTACAAGACCTGATCAGCCTTCAGCTCAGAAAGCACAGCCAAGGTTAGGAATTGCCCCATTTAATATTGTAGATCACATGAAAAAGTCACATGTTACCATGACAATGTGGGACTCACTAACCATACCAGGTCAAAAGGATATGTTGGTAAAAGAGCTATCAGATCTGCAGGTTTCATCTAAAGGTTCAAACACAGAGCAGAACAGAGTGAATATTGCCTTTACCAGATCTGAGCCTCAATTACAGCCCAACCAGCAAGTTCAGAAGTCAGGGCAAGCAAGTAATTCAGTTGAGAAGGCAGTTCACAGTCAGGTATCACCAGTTAAGCCTCCTCCTTTTTACCTTTCATTGATTATTGGTGATTCTTTAGTGCATAATTGCATGGTAGACAGTGGTGCAAGCAGCACGGTTATGCCCAAAAAGATAGCAGAAAAGTTGGGACTATCATATGAGCCAAGTGTTAAAGGAGTGTTACAACTAGATGGCTCATCTACCAAGACAATTGGGCTAATCAAGGATTTGAAGGTCACTTTGCATGCATGTCCAGGTGTTACCATTTTGTAGGATGTCATGGTTGTTGATTTACCACCGTACTTTGCTATGTGCCTTTCAAGAGATTTTACATCTAAGATTGGAGGTTACCTTTCAGCAGATTGGTCTTACCTCATTTTCAGAACAAGGTATGGAACTAAGGTTACTATTAATTCAGTAACCTCTTTCAAATTTTCATGTTGAGCCACATATGCCAAGCATGGCAAATGCAAACTGTGCTATTTTAGACAATGAGTTAGATGAAGTGGACACCAAGATTTGCATGAGTTAGAAGGAGTACCTGATTTGTTTAAGGATGAACTAACAAGTGAAATGTATGAGTTAGATCCTTATAGAGAGATAGAGGAAAAAGGCCTTGGGATATATTGTATTCACGAGCAAAATAACCAGATTCCATCAATTTAGAAAGAAGAGCAGCAGCACGATGAAATCTAGAAATTACATTTTGACGGTTCAAAAAACCAGCATGGCTCAGGGGCTGGTTTAATGCTCACTTCACCCTCACAGCAAAGGTACTTTTCTGCAATTAGATTTCAGTTTTCTTGCTCCAATAACGTTGCAGAATATGAAGTGCTTGTTCACGGATTGGAATGGGCCAGAAAGAGAAGAATTGATAAGTTACAGGTATTTGGTGACAGCGAACTTGTTATACAACAGGTAAGAGGGCTAAGTGCTTGTAAAAATCCACATATGAAGTCTTATAGATAGCGTGTTATGGATATTATTGATGAGTTTAGTGCTTTTAATATTCAGAGTGTCCCTAGAAATCAAAATCAAGCATGCTGATAGGCTTGCAGCTGTAGGCTCTCAATTTGATGCACTCGCTGATCTTAGAGACACTAAATCACAAGCCTTATATTAGAGTAATAATGAGGCCTTCTGTGCTAGATAACGATGTACATTGGCAAGTTTTTCATGATGATGCACAAGATTGTCAGATTTTTGTAGGATGAAGCTGAGTTCTCAGCCCAAAACTAGCAGAAAATACAAAACAGGTATGGAGATCAGATTATGCAGCTGAAAACCAACAAAATCCCCAAGGGACTTGTAACCTTAGAATCAATTTTTGGGGATAATGATGCAGTCAAGAAAAGCAGATCAGTACTGTCCTCCACTCAAGACCATTATGACCCAGTACAGATTTATGAAGGCAAGACCCTTAATTTGGGTAAGGTACGTACTCAAGATGAAGAACAAGCATTTATTAATTTATCTCAAGAGTTTGCTGATGTTTTTGCATGGGAATATAAAGATTTGAAAGGTTTTGACCCCTCATTAGCCCAAGCATACCATTGAGTTACAGCCTGACTCAAAGCCAGTTAGACAAAAGCAAAGGCCCATTAACCCTAAGCTTGAGCCTTTGATGAAAAGAGAATTAGACAAATTGATTGAATCAACCATTATTTTTCCTATCAAGCATTCAACTTGGGTGGAAAATCTTGTACCAGTTAGAAAAAAGAATGGAGAAATAAGGCTTTGTGTAGATTTTCGTGACCTAAATCAGGCCTCTCTAAAAGACCATTACCCACTTCCTTCCATGGAGCAAATTCTGCAGTTGGTTGCAGGTTCAGAAAAGTACTCTCTTCTTGATGGATACAGTGGTTACAATCAGATTTTAGTTAGAGAGGAAGACCAATTTAAGACTGCATTTACCACCAAGTGGGGCACCTTTGCATATAGAAAAATGCCTTTTGGCTTATCCAATGCAGGTGCAACGTTCCAAAGGGCAATGGACATGGCTTTCCAAGGTATCATCAACAAATTTGTATTGGTTTATTTAGATGACATAACAGTTTTTTCAAAGCATTCAGAGGACCACTTGTCACATCTGAGGTCAGTTTTCCAGAAGTGCAGAGAGTATGGGATCTCACTTAACCCCAAAAATGTGTATTCTCAGTTGATGAAGGTAAGTTACTTGGTCATGTTATTTCAAATCAGGGTATGCAGATTGACCCTGAAAGAGTGAGTTCTATCATCACTCTTCCTTTGCCCAAGCACAAAAAGGCACTTCAAAGCTTCTTGGGCAAGATTAATTTTATCAGAAGATATATTTCAGACTTTTCCACTTTAGCTAAGCCTCTAACAGCCATGCTAAAGAAAGACCAAACTTTTTCTTGGACCAGTGAGGGGGTTTCTAGTTTTGCAGCAATCAAAAATGCTATAGCTTCAGCTCCAACCCTCATAAATCCAGATTTCTCCAAAGATTTCATGTTATATGCTTATGCCAGTATTGACACCATTTCAGGTATTTTGACACAAGCAGAATAATGAAAGCTTGGAACAGCCAATAGCTTTTTTCAGCCAAGGCCTAATGGAATACAAAATAAGGTACTCTTTTGTTGAGAAGCATGTTCTTGCTATTGTTAGAGCATTAAAGAAATTTAGGCATATGCTTTCTAACAATAAGATCCACTTGATGGTTTCCCATCCAAGTATCAAACAATTTTTGTTGAATAAAGATGTTAGTGGGAAAAGAGCTGGCTGGATTACTAAAGTGATGGAGTATGATGTTGACATTAAAGTTACCAAATTGATATGAGGAAAAGGCCTTTGCGAGCACTTGGCTCACTCTCTTCAAGAAAACAAAGAAGTGGTTTTAATGCTTCAGTTGGAACCAAGTCAGCTTCCCAAGGATCATCCCTCAGATTGGCTCCAAGACATGGTCCAATATATTCGATATGGCATTTATCCACCAGGTTTGGACAACACCAAATGAAGGTATTTCAGACTACAATCCATCCCTTATGTATTGGTCCAGGATATTTTATTTAAGAAAGATATAAACGGTGTCTTGTTGAGATGCGTACAGCCAAATCAGATTGAGAAAGTACTCACAGAATTCCATGATGGGGAAAGCGGTGGACACTTTTCAGCTAGAACAACCGCTCTAAAAATTATGAGAGGAGGATACTACTGGCTAGATTTATTTAAAGATTGTTTCTCATGGGTTAAAAATGCGAAAGTGTGCCTTTTTTGCAGGAAAAGAAAAATTAGCAGCACTGCCACTTCACCCCATCTCGGTGAACCAACCATTCATGCAATGGGGACTGGATTTTATTGGTATGATTAACCCACCATCCAGTGTAGGACATAAGTGGATACTTACAGCCACGGATTACTTTACACGATGGACTGAAGTGGTGGCATTGAAAGAAGCAAATGAAACGAATGTTTTGGACTTCTACGAAGGTTTGTTAACCAGGTTTGGAGCCCCTTCCACTATCATTTCAGATAATGCTAAAGCCTTTATTGGAAGCAAAATCAGTTCATGGGCTGTTTCAAATGGTATTTATCTGAGCACCTCTTCAAATTATTATCAAGGTAAGAGTCTACTAATAAGAATCTCCTCAGGATTATAAGGAGAATGATTGATTCAAATCAGAGAGCTTGGCATTTAAAGCTGAAAGCAAGCATTGTGGGCAGACATGATAACTTACAAGAGATCGATTTCCAACACTCCATTCATGTTGGTTTATGGCCTGGAGGCCAAGTTACCTATCTCATTGGAGTTCCCAGCCCTTGAACTCATGCACCAGATTGAACTCCTAGAAGAAGAACCCATGCAAGTGAGGTATGCACAGCTTATGGAAGTCCAGGAGGTAAGACATAAGTCCATGGAATCTATTCATTTGAATCAATTACAGATTAAGAAGACTTTTGATAAGAAGACTAAGATGTGAGTCTTCAATGAAGGGGATTTAGTTTTGAAGTGGGATGCAGACCGAGCTAAACCAGGTGCCCACACCAAATTTGATTCATTGTGGAGTGGTCCTTACGTGATTGCAGGTTGTAAGGCTCATAACTCCTTTCAGTTGGCCAAGATAGATGGCTCAGAGCTTCCAATCCCTATCAACGGGATTCATTTGAAGCATTGTTTTTAAAAGAGATAAGTTGACCATGTACCATAGTTTTTATGCTTTCCTCTAAGTGCTTCAGCACATCTTTCAGTTCAGTTTTTCTTTCCTAGTCAGTTAGTTTCCATTCCTCCAAGTGCAGAAATGCACATTGTTCGTAGTTAGTTTTCAGTTTTGAGGATTTCAGCTTTAGAAGCATCATCCAGAAAAGTAAGGATTTCAGAGTAAGGATAGTTCAGATTATATGGGCAGCAGAGATTCTGGGCCCTTGTTGTTTAGCAGGCAACCAGTGCAGTTGAGTCGCCAAGATGTTGACCATTTTCTGGTCATCATAGGAACGGGAAATTTTAAACTTTTGAGTGAAACTTATGATTACAGGTGACTCTTTTCCTGAAACCTCCATTCAGAAAATGCAGCTACTCAGAAATAACAACATTGTCCAGATGGAGATTCCAGGAGAGAGTCAAGAGCATTGAAGTATGTTATCATGATTGCAAGGTATTCTTCAAGTTATCTTTTGATTAATGTGTTCTATTTTTGATATTGAGTTGTTTAAGACATTATACAGATGGTTTATAGTAACAAAATGCACAAGGAAAGAGACAACTCATTATCAGAATTTAGCATTTTATTCATAAGAAATTATCCAGTTCTCCCACACAAGCCGTGGGATATGACTAAGCAATATCATATATGTGGAAAGTAAAAGCATACACATGCTAAGAAATACATGTAAAAAGGTAAGAGGGAACCCCATCATTGCCTTGTCTCAGCTTCCTTGTCAGCTTCTTTCCACCTCCATCTTCATTCCAGCTTTATCTCCATCTCCTCCTCCAAGCCATCTCCATCTCTTGCTTTCCATTTCTACTCATAGCCTACACAATCAAAGAGAAATTTGTCATTTAAGAGCTCAGGGGAATCACCTTACTTCTATACATATATTTCAAAGTAGGTATGTGATTCTAATTTCAAAATATATGTTATTGCTTATTATGACAAAAGAAATTTGAAGGCATGCTACAAGGAAAGAAATTATAACAGAATTCAGGGCAGTAAGGCATGACAGAAGAGGAAGGAATGGGTAAGAGAAATCAGAAATGACAAGGATGAGACAGAGGATAGGTTCTTCATCAATTCAGAAAGGAAGAGTTTTGCAGTGGAAAGAAACACAAAAGTCATTAGAAAACAGCTATGCAAGAGCAAGAAGGAAGAAAAAACCAAATTATATGGACACAAGAGAGGCCAAAAGTGCCTAGTTTTCTAACTTGTTTATTGAGTCTTGCAGGTACAGGGTACAATCTGAAGATGATCAAATCAAGAATGTTTGACTTTGAAGGAGAAAACAATAGCAAAATCGATCAAGCAGTCACTACTTTATGTTTTGCAAATCTTTCAGAATGGATCAAAGAGGAACAATGAATCAATCAAAGAAAGTGCAAACAACATTGTGGTTGAAAATTAGACAACTCAGAGAGAATGGAGCAAGAGCTTATGTTTTTTCAAAAGAAGGTACAGGTACACAAATCTGGAGAGAGAAGATTTTTGAAAATTTTTGGCAGAGTTTCTCTCTGTAAAATGAGCTTTGAAATAAAAACAGAATTGAATTCAAAGTATTTTCATGCTCCTAAGCTACTTGAGCTACAAAAGAAATGA
Source organism: Taxus wallichiana var. yunnanensis (assembly GCA_018340775.1). Classification (NCBI taxonomy): domain Eukaryota; kingdom Viridiplantae; phylum Streptophyta; class Pinopsida; order Cupressales; family Taxaceae; genus Taxus; species Taxus wallichiana. The sequence continues at coordinate 951,479,127 of CM031237.1, read as the reverse complement.
TCACAGTCATAAAAAGTATGTATCTTGATTTCATTCAAGCAAATTTCTTTTCAAAAGAAGGGAACAGAAATACGCATGCTACATTTTACTCAAGGAAGCAGGCTATGTTCTAAGTGGCAATGCTCATCAAGCTAGCAGTTTTCACATGTTTCATTTAACTATCTATATCTGAAAGTGACTAAATGAGAATAATGAAAGTCATCACCGAGGTTCTCATTAATGAAACAACCATTGGAGAAATAAACAATGTGAGCAAAATAGCATGTACAAACAAGCATACAATTTCGACTACAAGCTGAGAAGGAAAGAAATAATTCGAAAATTCGGATGCAAGGAGAAGAAAGTGTTTTTATGCTTAAATCCATTGATGTCGGTTTCTAGTTTTGGCTCAAGACAGTGAGTTAAAAGAAATTAATTTCATTTAGCCATTTGAAAGCATAGTTCAATACAAAAGGATCCTGTGGGTTACAGACATAACATTGAATGAAGGGATTCGAAGGAATGGAACTCGGTTTCATACAAGTGAATGAAATGCAAATGCAAAGAGATACTTACAGCCATCGAAGTCAACACCTTATTCACTATTTTAAGTATCCCAGATATTATAGTCAAGTCGAGCTTTATGCAAATATCCAAAGACTCGAGTCACGGATTAAATTCTAGGTCTCAACATCAAGGTTCAGGTTGAATACGGTAAAAGGTGTCACAGCCTTCAAACAGAAAAATTTATATGCAAGAAACCGAGACCGAGTATTAATCCAAGTAAAGATGACCTCGATGTTGATAGTAATGCTTACGTAGAACTGTGCTCAAGAAAGGAGATAACTAAATGAGTTTCGTTTTCTTTTCCAAAAAGCATTAGAAATGAGACAGGATGGGTAAGACGTTGCCATGGCTAGAATGGGAAATACATGCTCAAGGAACAGAACTTGGTTACATGTGTACAAATACAAATACAAAGAGATTTTGAAAGGTTACAAATTGATAGAGAATTTTCCATGAGAAAATATGCAAGCTCGAATCGAACTCAATACGTCCAAAGCAAAAAAATCGAGTATGCATGATGTGAAATAATGGGTTTCAGGAGCTCCAAGCATACAATGACCGATAGCAGAATTATAAGATTAGGAGTTAGTTCGAATAGCAAAGTGATAGGCTTTATAGCCTCAAACGTAGAAGGTGAAGCTTCAATGGAACAAAGCCATTCTGTAGTGAAAGCTGTAAGAATAATACACAGTTCAAAAGAGCTTATGATACAATACACATGGCAGAAGCTAACAAATAAAACAAAGACCACTTGCAATACATCGATGATGTGTAGTTCAGAATAGCTATGATGGTTTCAGTTTAAGTCTTCAAGGTGTCGAAGGACATAAAGGGTCAGGCAGAAGAATCCGAGGCCGAGGTTGCAGAGCCAAGGAAACCGAGATCTCTAGACTATGTGAACGCGTTACAGTCAAAATTTTTAAGCATCGAATGAGCAGAAGACAAATGTAACGTAAATCCTAAAGTGACAACGTAGGATTAATAGACACTAAAGAGATTATGTCAGGAGTGGTCGACGGTTTGCACTCACTAGGTTTGCATTTGAAATGGACAAAGCATCGAAAGCATGGTAGACAGATTTAGACAAAGAACTCGGGATGCGACTATGGTAGAGCTGGTAAGACTGCAACATAAAGCTACCACTCATCAATACGAAGGAGGTCGACGTGATCGATAGAAATGATACACGTTCTAAGGAAGAAAAATCGATCTTTTTCATACAATGCATGGTTTCAACAAATACCAAGAATGATATATACAAGAGAGTCCAAAAAATTATTTTGCGTTTTGAGTAGAGCAAATGGCAGGAAGAAAATATGCAAAGTCGACCACTTACCATTTTAGCCATGATTCAAGATGGAAGCCATGAAGGAAAACGATGACCCAGATCGGAATGCACAAGACCGAACGAGCCACAAAGCCAGGTTTTCAGAAAAATGCAGAACTGGTAAAGATGTTTACATGCCTTTGTCGCCTTTGCAAAAGAAACGTAAACCGAAATGAGTGTTTTCACCAAAGCGATAACCTAGCAGGGGTAGGTTGATCCAACGGCTGTGGGAGAAGGAGACAGAGATCCGAGGGACCACAAGCAAGTAGAAGGAAGTATACAGGTACTACAAGAAATCAATGGCCATGATCGATATGCATAAATCCAACGTTCCAGAATTGGCACAAAGTTCACGAACAGGTACTTTTGAAATCGAATGGCCCAGATGGAGCAGCAGATGATCAATGGTCAAAAATACATTACCTCCAAAAGCAATAAAGCCTTCATTAATGTCTTCAAAACCGACGTCTGGGATTTGCCATCATATTTCTCAATCGATGGCTCAGGATAAACCTGCATGGATCGCAATAAATGAAGAAGCATAGTCAAAAAGATCAAGCGCCACAATTAGAAAGTGATCAATCTACGGTCTATACCAATTCTTTAAGTGAAGTTGCAGGGTTACAGTGGCCCACGCAGTTGCTTGAGATGCGTACAGGTGGCGGCCATCCAATGGAAAATAAAACAGGTAACAACTTCCTCACATATCACCTTGGCATGTATGGTGGACCTCTTCTACAAAGGCGTTGAAGGCTTATTTGACTATTTTTAATATTTTTTGAATATGCCAAAAAATAAAGGAGGAACATCCATATAAGGGGTCGACTAAAAACATGGCTCATGCCAAATATCATGCAAAGGGACAAAGGTAAAGTTTATTATTGGAAAATAATAAATTTATTTTTATGCATGCCTAAACAAGGCCAGAAATAAATTTCAGATTGAAAACAAGTCATTTCCAGAAATAGCAGGGGTCACCATCAAAAGCTGCAAAAGACAAAAGACTCATAAAAATAGTCTTTATCATGCAAATTGAAAGAGACAAGCCAGATATTATTTTAAAAGCAATTTTGCATGTAAGAGACTTGCTGAACAAGCATTGTTTATACTCTTTTAAAGTGATGCTCATGGCTTGAAAGCCTTTTTGTAATAAATTAATATTATCCATAATAAAAATAAAAAGGGATAATTATTAATTTAATGGGCGAGTTCACTTTTAGGCCACTATTTTTAAAGAGTAATTGCTATATATTGTTGTGTGATTGCAAGCACAAAGGACCGAAAGTTGATGATCAAGAGTACATTGTGCTTTTGTAAGCTTTTGGGAGGACCCAAAATCCTACAGTGAGCACCTATTTTGATGCAATAAAGTTTGTTATCCTCCATTGCACGTGCTTTTCAAAGTGTTTTCATGCTTTAGCAACTTGTGTAAGTGAAACTAGTCTTTCCTTTGCTTGTTTTCTATGCAAATTAACCTCTGAATTGAGCTATTTGTTTATATGCCAGTCTGGTTAAGTGTGTGTTTGCTGCAAACCTGTTTTGAAAGTGGTATTTCTTACCCTCTCACTTTAGTCGTTGTAGCTATTGCACCTTTTTCAGAAACACTTAGGCAATAAACAATAGAAGTGCTTTGAAGTGAAAAAAACAACTTTAGCATCACTAGTGTGTATATGCAGAATCAAGAGTTCTAAAAATTTTGGTGTATCACCATTAGTTAACTTGTTTCATTCAAGTATTTGTTTTCTTGCAAGTTTTCTTCCTTTTCCTCACACAGAGAGCAGGTTAGTGATTTACCGAGGGAACCAGCCCACTCTAGAGGCTCTCTTCCGCAAGCGTACTCTACAACCCGGAAGAGTTCCCATTGTATCAACGGAGTGGGGAACAGCTGCAGTTGCCAATTGCATGTTCCTCACCTCGGGTGCACTCTTAGATTGAGCAATAGCCCTACTTAGCAGAAGATGTCATAGGAAGGAGGGATATCAACAACCAAGATGGTAGCCAAGACCTTCTTCTCTCGGTAAAGTAGAAAAATCTACTTGTGCATCCTTGACTCTCCCAACCAAAGACACTTCTCTACTCTCCATGGAATAACAAGATCCAAAAGTGCGGGTTAGGGTTAGACCCAAAGCATGAGCCACTTTAACAAGCATTACATTATCAAATGCACCAAAATCAAGGACACGATTTCTAAACTTATAGCTAGCTATGAGGAGAGTCACATAGAATGGTTTGATCTTCTCATTGGGTGAAGTGACCGCAGCCACAAGGCTAGGTTGAGGTGGATAAGAAGGAGTGGGAAAAATTCCTTTAGAAGAATGGAAATGGGGTTTTAGATTTAGAATTTACGAAGTTAACCATTTTGGAAAAGGCTTTAGGATGGGTTTGATAGAAATCTACCTCGAAATCTGAATCTTGATCTTTTTAAGATGGTCTATAATGTCAAAGTATTTAGATGTGGATGGGGAATCACTACTAGGAGTAGGAGGAGCTTTTGATCTATCACTTTATCATTTGTTGACAAGAATTATCGAAGCGAAGTAGAGGGAGAAGGACTAGCAAAGCTTACCTTTTGGGTGGAATTAGTAAGAATAGGAGCTCCTCTTCTTGCAATGACCAGGATGGTGATGGGGTACTCCTTGGATATTTTTACAGTTTCACCAATTTTTCCTTTTGTTAGTCTACTCCCTGTGTCATAACAAAGATATGACCAACTGCTCATCTCACCACTACATCATATTCATCTTCCTCATCCACACTTTTAGTGGTCGTGAAATGAACTCGAGAACCACCAAGCTCCTCCAGCTTCTTCATCAGCTTCCTCTTCTTGTTCATCATAGAGACCATTTCTTCCTCAACATCACCCTCAAGAACCTCACAAATAGCATTTGACAAGCACCTTGAGTGGTGGACCTTCAATGGCCAACCTAGTATGAGAAGAGGGAAAGTGATTCCTAGGCTAAAAGTTCTTCCTTAGAACATCTTGATATGGAGCATGTTGATCCAATTGTTTCTTGATGGCAATGAGGTCATTAGCCAGCTTTTGCACAAACTGATCAACATTACCTCCAGGAGAAGAGGAAGAATAAGATGCTTTGGATTTGAAAGACTCCCTTTTTAGCTTGCTAGACATGATCAAGTCATCTTCCACACTGATAGTCAATCTATGATCAACATCCAAAGTTGTAATATTTATGCTCCTCGGGCCATAGCTTACTTCAAGCAATTGATCATTCAAGAAGAAACACTTCAATCGATCAATGTGCCTAGTATTTTATGGAATCTTGTTAATCAACTTTTTGAATTTGGCCACAAATTCTCTCATAGGCTCATGTGGCTCCTTCTTTATTTGAGAAATCTGATCTAGCAAATCATGCACATCTTCATCAAGTTTGAAACACTACTGAAATTTAGTCCTCATAGTAGTCCAATCGGTGATTGTTCTAGCAGAAAGATGGTAAAACCAATCAGTAGCATTGTCTTGCAAGGTCTCCACAAACAGCCAAATAGATACATCCTCATGTTCAACTCCAAGGACCCCATATGCAACAATGAAGGCTACAATGTGTTCATCAGGATGCACTTTGCCATCACCTCTAAATTTGGTAAAATTCTTCCTGTTACCCCTAGGTAACTCATTGAATGGTTGAGAAAGAGCCAGAGGCCCAACTCTTTTCCCAAGGCATAGGTGTTTCCATCATTGCAAATATTTCTTAAAGTGGAACTGAGACACCAATAAGAATTAGGGCACGGAGATTAGGGCTAAGTTGTGCTTGAGGTATGCTACTACTAGAAGCTCTGTCTTCAACAGGAGGTGTGTTTGTGGAACGAGCTCTTATATTTCTTCTTGTTGGAGGAAGTTGAAAACTTTCTTGATCTAGGAGTTGAAATTGGGGATATTCAATTCTAAGAGCCCTTCTACCACGAGTGTATCTTAGAGTCGCCAGATCAAAGAAATGATCAAATTAGTTGTTCTTTTTAGAAAGGAAATTTGTTGAACAAATCCCCAGTAGAGTTTCCAATTACTATTGGGTTTCAGATTTACACTTAGAATGAAACAACAGTTAAGGGACAAGCAAGTCCCTCCTCTTTAATGGGAGATTTTCCCTTATTGAAAGTAGGGGAAAAACCTATGTACAAATACACAATCTTTCATCCAATGGTGGTTTCCCGATATCTTGAAATGTGTTTTATTCCTAGAAAGTTATCAATACATGAGGATAGAAGAATTGAAGAGAGGAGGGAGGTAGAAGAAGACAATACTTTTAGGGAAAAGAGATGGCAGAGAAAACCCTTATATGTATTGAGAAAATGAGATATAGAGTAGAACCATTCATGTTTATAACAGGCACAATCTCGCAAACTCAAAGTTCTTGAGATTGTATAAACTAGAACACAAAGTTTTTAAGCATGTAAGGATTAAATGATTCACAGATCAGAGAAAGAAGGAAAGAGAAAATAGAGGAAAAAGGGGAAAACCCTTGTATTGATTTCTTCATATTTGAAATTACAATTCCAGAATATCAAAATTCCAACCTGTCATACAATGGCTTTGAAAGCCCATGAAATATCTCACAAGAGACGGTTACAACTTCCTTGAGCAAGCAAGAAACGGTTATAAATCATTCTAATCATTTGCACCCTTTCAAATTCTTGATTTGTAAAGAAATGTTAATGTTGGAAAAACTAGGTTTTCAAATATACGACCGTTACATTATTTTGCCAATTTAAATATAGGTCATTTGATTTTCTTTTACAACTTTAAATTTGGGCCACCCAAGTGGAAGAAATTGATTGGAGCAGGCATGGGGGAAACCTTTACATTTTCTAACTTTTATAGTGAAAAGTCATTTTGGCCCGCCGCCCACTTTGAATTTTCAATGGTCGACACTTGGCGTTATCGCATAATGGATGTGACAGGTCACGGATCAATTTTTACTTTTAACTCTTTTTTATCAAAAATCTTAAAACTTCAAAATTCTCCATCGACCCGCATCCCCACTTTGACTTTTCAATGTGGCTACATGGCACCATCTAATTGGTGGCGAACCTTAAGCATTATTTTTATCTCTCTACAAGAGCTTGTGGGCCCGCCACTACCAATTACACCCTTTGCCAAAATGTGTTAAGTGCTAAAAACTCCCGCAACCCTACTAGCTCGCCTTGGGCAAATAATACCATCTCAAGTCTGTCGGGCCATAAATTGAAAAATATGAAGAGTTAGAAGGACTTCTTTAACTTTTCGGAAATGGGAAGAAATTTCCCATTTGATGAAGGAGTTTCCAAGAGACCACAAGCCCTTGGAAAGAACCATATTTCACAATTTTTGTTTTCAATATTTTTAGAGGCACTAACTCAAAATTTTAAGTCTAGACTTGGAAAATGAGGGGAATTTTGAAGGTGACAACAGTTGGCTCTTTCTAGGGATGACTTGGCTTAGAAAAAAGACACAAGGCAAGATCAAGAACTGTAAATAACTCTAGGAAAGAAGACCGATTGCCTTATCCATTGCGCAAAGGATTCAAAAGCAAAACCAATACAAGGCAACACACACAAGATAGGAAAAGAAACAAAGAAAATCAAAAGGGAAGACCCAAAACAAAACACACCACATAGCAAAGAACAAGAAAGGGAAATAAGCCAAAACCAAAAACCAAACACAATGTACAAAAGGACTTCCTAGCCACCTAGGACTTGAAAAATTTAGTTACTCGCCACTATAAGGAAGTGGGAGAGGAGATCCATCCATGTAATCCAAATAAAAAGAATTCTCTCTAACAAAATGTTACAAATCATTCCAAACTTTAGGTACATTTTATAAATTTTATAGCGAAAAGGCATTTTGGAACATTTTTGCCCACTCACCGCTTTGAATTTTCAACGGTCAAACATGTGGAATTATCTCGCTTGGTGACGAGGTCACGGATCGCTTTTTACTTTTAATTTTTTTAAATCAAAAATGCTTAAAACTTTCAAATTCTCCATCGACCCGCATCCCCACTTTGACTTTTCAACGCGGCTACATGGCACCATCTTATTGGTGGCGGACCTTAAGCATTATTTTTATCTCTCACAGCTCATGGGCTTGCCATCACCAACTGCGCCCTTTGCCAAAAGGTGTTAAGTGCTAAAAACTCCCACAACCCTGCTAGCCCACCTTGGGAAAATAATACCATCTCAGGTCCGTTGGGCCATAACTTGAAAAATATGAAGAGTTAAGAGGAATTCTTTACCTTTTCAGAAATGGGAAGAAATTTCCCATCTGATGAAGAAGTTTCCAGGAGACCACAAGCCCTTGGAAAGAACCGTATTTCACAATTTTTTTCTTTAAATATTTTTAGAGGCACCAACTCAAAATTTTAAGTCTAGACTTGGAAAATGAAGGGAATTTTAAAGGTGACAACAGTGAACACTATCGTTTGCATTCACAAAAATATTTTAAATGCAGAGTGAATAAGATCAAGGATGCATAAAAACTAGCCTTTGATGTAGAGAAGGTGGACTCAGATCGCACACCTTGTGAAAAACCTATAGGTACCCATCCAAGCCCGCAAACTTTAAGACTTTAGAGCACGAAACCATGGATTTAAGCCTCATCATGAATGTAATATAAGCATGATGTGTAGGTTTTTCATCATCCTATGACCGAAGATGCAAGATTGGAAAGTAGTTAAAGTAAGTGACTCTCATAGTCCTCAACCAAAAAGAGCATGGTGAAAATATCAAAGAGGATCCGAAAATAAACCTTGTCAAAAGAAGAATAAGATGATGACGATGATGAAGTTGCGTTGGGACGAGACTCAAAGGAAATATATATAGTATAAGAGGAGGAAAGAAAACAAATTTTCAAGCTCTTCTCTACTAGCTAGTATAATTCCACTCATGACAAGAAGGGGTCCAAGACATCTTGGATTGTATCTAATGATAAGGAAGAGAAAAATTCCAATGAAGAAGGGCATGAGGAAGCCACACAAGAATAAGAAGAATCTATACATGGAGAGAAAGAAGGAGAGGAAGATCAACATTTGCACGTAGATTTAAGCCCAGAGAAGGATGAAGAGGGAGAGAAAAATAAAATCCATCACAGAGAAAAAGCATAAGTATGTGAAGAGGAGATGGGCGGGACACGGGAAGAAGATCCCGAGAAAGATAAGGAAGAAGGTGATTATGCATATGTAATTAGGGAGGATAAGAGCGTTGGTGGTGAGACAAGGAAAAATCCTTTCACACCCGTGAAGCAACGCACTAAGGCAAAGGAATTCGTGAAGTGACATCCACCAGAGTCACCATACATGTCATTCATTAATGATCCTATGAAGGTGTTGAGGGATAATTTTCAAATTTTGGTGCCTAATGATAAATTATTTAGTTGGAACATGTTGGATGAGAGATGAGGGATCTCGCGTACAAATAAAATGTTTTCATTACGAATGCATAAAAATGCGAAGAGGCATAACTCGAGATAAGTAACAGGTCCTACTCCATGCCTGACATTGCCTAAGGAAAGGATTATAAAGTTTTCAACCCCAAAGGCTAATGGATGAGCAAGCTTATAACATGTTGAATAAGCTTACAGCTAAGGTCACACACGGGAACTTGGATAAGAGGGATACCATGATATTAATGGTAGGGGATAAATATGCTAAGGAGAATGAATTCCAACAATAGAAGGAGGACTTGAAAAGAGAACAAAAGTAGACTAAGGAGGTTTATGATAGGGTACGAGGATTGGTGAAGGAGATACTGGTGAACATTTCCCACCTTAATAATCTATTCTCGAATAGAATACAAAGACAAGATGGAGTATCTCAAAGACTTGATTGAGATATTTCTTCTAAACAGAAAAAGTGGCATGAGGCCATCAACATAAGAATTGGCCAAGGCCAAGAAGAAAGATAAAGAGTCCATATAGGCCAACATAGCTGAGTATGAGGCTTTTATCACCAAGGTCAAGGAGGCCAATAACAAATTTGAGTCAAATTTTAATTGGTGCCAATACTAGGATCCCATTTTGAGCGTGTGCATTTCTAAGGAAGAGGCGGGGCTCATATCAATTCAAGTGAAGACAGTAAGTAATAATCTTGAGTGAACAAAGGTCATGGAAGATATATCAAGATAGAGAGATCTAATAAAATCCAAAAAAGAGACATTGGAATTTTTATTAATAAAATCCAACTCCTAGTCATGGAATGAATGGATGTTATGGAGGGAGTGACTACAGATTTGGATTTAATCGTTAAGGATATTAAGGAGAAAGTGGATTAGCAAGTGCTTAATAAAATTATAGGTATTGTAGAGGCGGTGCGGGGAAGGCTAAAGAGGAACTCATGGATTGGAAAAATTTAGAGGATACATTGAGTATAGAGTCCCTAGAGCTCTTCCGCTTGAAGCCTAAGATCGTCCACGCATGATTTTGAGATTCCTTATTCTTTAATTCATGGTGATATGCCTTTATTCTTTATTATTCAATATTCTTTGATTTATTTATTCATTAGAGAGATAAGTATGATGCAACATTACCGAGGATGGGATATGAATTTAGTGTGGAGTAAAGTTGAGTGGATAAAATGGCTAAGTAATAGCCATGCGCGAGGATAGGGACCACATGCAAAGGATGCGTGAAGGGGAAAGCACATACGTGAAGGATCATTTTTGAAGGTTCGCACATGAGCGTAAAAGTTTGGTACTTAGTTGATTTTCCAAGACATGGCTAAAAATAGAAAATCAAAGATGGAGTGGCATCCAAGCAAGATTTATTAATATATAAAAGAAGGATAGCTTTGGATGCACACAAAGGAGATATAATTGAAAACATGACTTGTAGGGAAGATATTAAGACCACGCATGGATTGAGTTGATAATAGGATTAGTGTATGTAAGATGTGTTGTATATTTAGATTAATCTATTATTAGCACGGGATGTAAAAAGCATGCAAGCTATTTTTGTATGCACACCTATTATTAGGAGATTTCATGAAAGATGTGAAGGGAAAGTCCCGCCATGTATGTATATATATATATATATATATATATATATATATATATCATCCTTGTTTTTGAGATTTCTGATTGAGAGTAAGTGTTAGACCAAGGATCTTATCTCTACGGTTCTTTTATTAGGGTTTTGAGGTCATGGTTTTCTATGATCCTCCATAAGATTACACGGTGTCCTATACATTGATGTATTGAACTTTGATGTATTCAGTTTCTTTGTTATGTATTTGATTATGTTTTGTAATGGATAATTGTGTTTGGGTTGCTAAATTGATTTTTTTCGAGTATGGAATATTGCGAATTCAAGTGTTATTTATCATCTCGTTTATTGATTAATTTTATTTATTATAAGTGTTTCTATATTGCCATGATTATGATGTTTCTTTGTGTATGAATGGTTATTTTTGTTATGAATATGGTAAACATTTAAGCTAACATCCTAATAGGCATAAATAATGAGGGACCTAGTGGTTGTGTGTGCTTCAGGTGAGCTTCCAAGCTTGTCTAGATGAAGTGTTGGCATGCATAGCTCTAGATGGGAAATAAAAGACTACAAGCCACCTATCCAACCTATTCCAACTAAGCAACCACATCTCAAAATATATCATCCATCTACTCCTCCTATCAAGTCTTTTGCAACATTACCAAATCCAACTAAGAAACATCCTCTTAAAATATGTACTCAATCATCTTCTCATATCATGTCCTTTACAACATTACCTATTCCAAATTAGCAGCCACTCAGTAAGCAATACCAACAAACTCTAGATAACCTCTTTAGACCTTCTCCTATCAATCCAAAATTCAACCTAGTTCCTACTCTTGACCTTAACTATCATTGTGAAGACCATATGTTTTCTTATGACACATTTCAAAATCCACCAGCTTGGCAAGGTCTCTCCCATGTCATCACATAGATCTCCATCAATGGCACACTTGGGGGTATGTAACTTCTCCCACCCCCTCTCAACATTGTCAATTCTCTCTAGTGTCAACTATTGCACTTCATGCTTTGTGCTTCATGTCTAAGTATCTATCAGTAATCTTACACATCTTGATACACACCTTATATCACCATTACCATATGATGCACTCTAGTTCCACGGTTCATACTCCACTCGCTAAGGGTCTCGATTCTGAAATTAACCTCGTGCATCATTCACATTTCACGCTCTATGCTTCACGATACACCGCTCTAGCATCTATCTTCACATCACACATTACCCAATGACACACTCTTATTTTATGGTTCATTCTTGACTATTGAGGGTTCTCATAAATGAACTTCATCTCATATGCATCCACTAGGGGGAAAAATTCTCCTATCATCTTCACATTTTACATACCACACCATCACACTCATACATTGCATTTGTATATCTTGGTTGTATTTACTCTTATTAGCTTTATCTACTTATATGTTACACTTGGTTTTCCATGCTAGATGGATTCTTAATATGTCATCATATTTTTATATATGCATATGCGTGTTCACTTGGTATTTTGTGGTGAATGCAAATCTATTATTAGGTTCTTACACACCGCAATGATGCTTAGCACTGCGTACCTTTACTAGCCCCTCGAGGCTCCTCGGGGAGTCTCCTTTCTCTACTATCACATACTACACATGTGTTCTATCGCTACATTTTTCATTTCTTCTCATTATAATTAATTTACCTTTCATTGATATATTAAAAATTTGAGATAATATTTATCTTTCTAACATGCTAATGGGTGCTTCATGTGTAGCATTTTCCTTACAGGACTATATGCCACCATGGTTATCTCACACATTTTTCTTGATCTTATCTTCCATTGTATGTTATTATTTTTGGGATATGCCCTATGTCTTGTATGCTCATTATATGCTTTTGGCCACTTCATCCCTAATTGTCTTGTGATATTGTGAGCGATGTCCCATGTTTGAAACCTAGTTTTCGCGGTCCAGCTTTTCTTTTTTTTCACACTTACTTGTTACATGGTCTTCTATTACATGTTTGCTAATTTTTTAACTAACATATATTACTATCCACTTTTTTTGCATGTGCCTTTTTTTCTACCATGCACAACCCCTACCCCTACAGTATCCACTTGTAACAACATCAGGTCCTCTCCTTTGGGCCACATTCTCTCTACTGAGACATCGTGCATGTACCCCAAACGATGGGGATCATACAATGTGTGAAAAAATAACCCATATAACATCTCATAGTTAAAGAATAGTATAGATAAGGCACAAGAACACAATCACAAAATGGACCAGAATCGACTTGGGTCCTTAGCACAACATAGACACTAGTACCCGGAGATCAAACAGCAGAACTTGTGTGTCTGTGTCCTCCCCTAGGTGTTAATTTCCTAGGGGAACATACAATCATCTTATCGATCAGCACAATCTACAGAATTTTCTAGTATAGTTTTACATTTACAGCACAATCCTCCAATCACATAATGTATTATATCTCCTTTAATTGGTACAATAAGAATTAATTCAAAATGATCAAGACAAAAGGAGTAACAAGAAAAAATCAGGGACGCACCATCTACAGTGGTACTTATTGGGTAGAGTCATGGAAGGAGAGTAAAACTAGACCTCTCTCCCCAACACTTTCTCTTTGGCGTAAGATCTCCCAAAAACTCACACTTGGCATGAGATCACCCAAAAACTCAGACTTGGCATGAGCTTTCCCAAAAATCTCATTTTGACGTGAGATCGCCCAAAAAAATCACTATTGGCATGAGATCGTCCAAAAATCACTCTTCACATCATTTCAAGACATTTTTCTATCCTTTACACTCTTCTACATCAGGTGCACACTTTCCTTTACAATTAATTTTACACACTTTTTCATAATTTTCTTAAATTTTTCATATACAGGAATTTGACTACTCTTCCTCTCTTCTTTTTCAAATTTTTCCTTAATACACAACATGAAGCAACCTACAACCAAAAATACAAGCACAACAATAGGTATAAACAACACATACACTTCACCTCTAGGGTCGATTTTCTTTCCTAGTCTCCATGCTTCACTTTGCATCATTCCACGCTTCACTTGTCAAATTAGAACGTATTTCACCACACATTCTACATGATCATAAGGTATGCATCTCTTCTCTAATTTATATTATCAATTATTCACTCAAAAATATAAGTGGGGGTAAATGTAGACACAAAATCACACACTTGGGTATATTTTTAGGTCCTAAAAGCATACTAGCATTTACATGATTCCTAATAAAGAAAACTATTAATTAACGACTATCTTTGGCCTCTTTTATTTGTCTATTATTTTCTATTTGGTCTTACACACCCTACAACCAAGTCATAACTTTCCTTATTAATCTTTCATGACTTCAGATACCAGACATGGCTAGGATAACAAAGCACCTGGGCGCTCTTGTCCCCTCTAGGTGCCCCTAACCCTTTTCTACCTTACTCACTCTTTTTGGGTATCTTTTATCTTTTGGGAATATTTTTCACTTATGGGTCAACCTTCTAGTTGTCAATTATGAAATTCAAACAAGGGAATCATATAAATATATAGTTATGTGTTCAAAATCAAGGACCAAGAACTAAGCATTACTATCATCACATAATCTTACATTCAAAAGGAACTAAAGGACTCAAAAGGCATCAATCTAGCATCCATTCAAGGGAAAATGGTTGCATCAAATCTACATACACAACATAGGAAGGGGAAATTCATTTTATTCCATCCACACATTCTACTACATTGTTATATTCTAGCTACAACCTTCTATCAAATGCAACTTGCACAAGGGAATCCTAGGAATCATTCTTACACATATACACAAACAATAACTACATGGAGTCTGAGATGTATTACAACACTTGGTCATAAGTTCACTCTTGGGTGACCACCAGGGTAAATATGACTCCCCATTATGTATTTTATTCGTTAGGTTTGATGTGCTTTATGGGCTTGTGCAAGTGAAATTCTCTTTTTCAGTTTCAGGCATCATCGGTGATCATAGTACGAACATCAAGAAATCAACAAAGAGAAATCATGAAACCCTTGTGAGAAAACATAAAGTAGATTCCAAGCATCCACACAATCACCAATTCCCATGAGTAGTCACCGGTACCCACACGCCTATATACTACACTAAGCACCCCTTTCTAGCTCTATTCTCGTGTTCCAGATTTTGCAGTGACTAGTGACAACCATGTTTTCAGTATTTTCATCACTGCACTACCGAGATCACTTATTTTCCATTCAAAAATCAGCTAAGTCCTCTATCTCTCCTCCTTGCTTAGGGTTTCATACTTTAGATCTTAGTTTTTGAGTCGTTAAAGTACTTTATCATTTGTACACCATTTTTTTAATAGTTACTCTACAATTAGATTTAGTTCTATTTTTATTAAATCAATTGCTATATAATTGAGGAAAATTACTAAACACTAAAATAAATTAGATGGTTAAAATTATCTCAATGATAATTGTATGTCATTCTATAATTTCTAAGTTGTGAATTTCTTAATCATATAGGATTTAAATTATATTTTTCTCTATAAATTTCAGACTATTAAATGATTGTCACAAATGGCTATTACCGAATACAATATGTACAAAATATATTAGAAATTGCTACTTAGTAGTAGTTAATGTGGTGTGTAAAATGACTTAGCATGCCAATCTTGCAAATAAAATGGTTTTTCTAAAGGTTTTGTATGTTGTCATGGACTTTATGGGTTTAAAATTTTACTCTCTAATACAAATACTTAATAAGATGTATTCCAATTACAATATTTCAAACTATTTCATAATCCAAATTACACAATTTGCATGTCATTTTTATAACATCATAGTATAAGAACCAAGGATTTAGAATATGAAATTTTTTTATAGGAGAAATATTTTTCTATCTAGAAATTGAATGTGAACTCATTACAACTAGATTAGTTTGTATTTGATGTTTCATGGATGTTAATAAATCGACTATTTTTACTTTATTGATGTCTAAATGTGTATATATTAAGAGAGATAAGAACTAGATAACAAGAATATTTTGTGTTAATTTTTATATAATGAACTGTTGTTGGACTCATCCTTGTTACATCATTTCAAAATTCGATGCCATAAAATTATGCAAGTAGAACATTTTAGAATGGAAAGTGTAAATTATGGAATCAAATGAGCACTAAAAATTAGCTTAAAAATTATTATCCCTTGTATTGCATATGAGTAACTTAACACAAGTGGGAGATGGTTCCAATTTGAAATTAGGGTCAATTAATGGAAGACAATAGTTGATAAATATTCACTATTTAAGGATGTGTCTCTTCATCCACTTCATTTAGTGGATGTTATATTATATTATATTGTAACATGGGTTACTAATGAAATAGTTTGTGTGTGTGTGTGTGTGTAAATTAGTCCAACGGTGTTTCAAATGGTGGTCTATATTTTCAAACCTAGTCTAATTTTTTTTGTTGGGTTTCAAGAAACAAGCTTTGAAACCATCTAAATTACACCTAGAATGGTAAAACCTCTAACCTATTTTATAATGTTTCCTGGTAACCAAATAAGATATTGGACACCTTGAATTGCATGAGCTTTTGATTCTTATCATTGAAAAATTTAGTCTATTGCCTCCTACATGGGTTTCAAATTTCTTATCTTAGTTACATGGATATATCCTAGAAACCCATTTCCCTTAGGAAATTATAATATCTTAGCCCTTCTTATATAAATCATATAGTGTTGGAAAAAAATGTAACATAAAAAAATATGTATAGAAACGATGTGTATAATTATCAACCGAACATTCAATGAAAATTAATCTAAGATCCTATATACCTCACATGTTTGCAAATACTATAACCAAAGTCAAAAAAATAACCCAACCCTAGATCTATGACTTGTGTTATAAAAATAAGCTCCCATGCTTATTTTTCTAGACAAATAATTCTTCAAGTGGGACTTGAGGGTCCTATTAGTAGTTAAATGAAACTTTTGGAGTTTATTGGGTTAAAAATTTATCATAGTCACCTTACCCAAATGCCTCAATACATACACAAATTAAAATAGGTAGGACTTAGTCAAATTATAGCTATTTATCCCAAAATGGGTGGGAGATATTAAAATTTGTTGATTTCCTTCATGACTCGAAACTTTCAATTTTAATGGAGTAGAGAGGGATCACTATGGAAAATTTCAATCACTCAAATCTTAACAATTTTATAGATTTATCAATATCATTTTAGTCTCAAATTAATCAAAAATATCATAAACCTAGGAAAATAAAGACACTTTTGGTCTTCAAGTACCAAAATCCACAAAATCCCAATATCCCGAGAAGTTTAGAAATCGTGAGAAAATATATAAGCAAACACTTAGCCACTTTCAAGAGTCTTGAAGTCTCATAGTTTCATGGTTTCACCAAAGAGGCTAAGCAATAAATACTTAAGGTTTTTGAGGAAACCATGACCGCATGAATCCAAGTACAAGGTATTGGTTCACACCGACTAATAACGGAAAATAAAAACTTTCATACATTTAAGATAAGTGCAATGAAAGTGGACAACGTTTAATATATCCCCTAGACCCCAAGTCGGTGATTGGTCACAGAGTTAAGTATTTCAATCTTGAGGAGTTAGAGGTGAACCCAAGGGCATAGAAAGGACATGATCTATCCATCTAGACCAATCTCACATCATGCATATCCAAGAAATTGAGACCCAAAGAAAGTAGAGGTTGAGCATTTGACGTTGTGGCATGAAATCCCCGTAACTAATGAGAAGTGGATATAAAACATCAGTTTTGGGTGGGAATTCAAGATCAGGTTACTAATGACGATGAAACACATGGCCAAAGTGACCTAGATGTTATACTTGATGGTATTTGGTTTCCAACTAAGAAAAGCATCTTCGGATCTAAGCAATCAATCATAACTTCCACTTGGGCATGCCAAATCAAGAAAAATTGTCTTGTTTAAAACCTCTTGGAAAGCATTATCTATTGGGAATATTTTTAGGTCAATTGGATCCACCTTTTATGGTCAAAATACAAACATACTTACTACCTATTATTTTCTCCCAAGGCATGAAACCAAGGCAAGTTAGTAGTATTTTCAAATGAGCATGTTTGTTTTGAACTATTTAGGCTCTTGGAATATGACTTGAGGTGGTTTTATCATTATTTTACATTGTTCCTTTTTTAAAGCTTGTGAAGAGATAAAATTTTGTAAGATGGGGTACTTGAACAGATTTCAATGGTACCAAGGTTGAGATATGGTTATTTGGAAATAGTATATTGATATATCTTCCTTCTCATGATCTCATGGGATCTAACTATAATATTTTGTTTCACACTTCTTCTTTCACCAAAGGATAACATATCTTCCATTTCTTTCCAATAAAGGAATATTTCATTGTCCTTACTAGAAAACAAATTAAATTGAGAAGGGTTCGTTAAAACTTATATTTTTTAATTATTTGTAGATTTCTCGGAGTATTTTGAAATATGGCTTTCTTTTTTCTCTTGCTTAACCATTAACATGCATTCAAATTCATATGAAACTATAATTTTGGATCTATTCATTTATTCCACTTTTATGTTTTTTTAAATATCCTAACATTGCATTTGAAGAAAAAAATTTATAAGTGGGAACAAGGGAAATGATTAAGTGTAATTTTTAGGAAGCGAATTCAAGTTTTATGCTTAGTTTTAGAATATTAACACATTGTCCTAGGTTTGGGAGGAGTTGAAATCATAGGTCCTATATAGACCCCATACCCAATGGATACATTTCAATATTAGTGATAAGCTCTGTCTAGCATGTAGATGGCCCCTTTAAGTCACTAAAAATGTTGTCAAAATAAGCACTCATTATTTATTTATAGACAATTGATTCTCAAAGTAGGAATTCAGGGCCTTAGTATTAGTAAATGAAATTTTTGGAATCTATTTAGGTTCAAAATAAATAATTAGCACCCTTGCAAAATTCCTTCGATGTACATAAACTAAAACGGAAGGGCATGGTTGAATTCTATTGATTCGGGTCCAAATCATGTGAGTGATGTTCAAATTCATTATTTTATTTTGTGAGTGAAACCATCAATTTTAATTGAGTGGAGAGGGATAAATATGGTAGCTTTCAATCATTCAAGCCTTAGTCATTTTTCCGAGTTATTAAAAAAATGTCTCGATTTAATCACATGTCTTGAAAACCTAGGAAAATCAAGTCATTTTTGTCTCAAATGCCACGACCCATGAAATCACAATATCTTGAGAATTTTTGACATCCTAAGAAAATATATAGCAAACACTTAATATGTTTTAAGAGTATCGAAGTCTCATGATTTTGGGGTTCCACAAAAGTGGCTAAGGGATAAATACTTAAGGATTTCGAAGAGCCCGTGAACTCGTGACATCTTGAACCCAAGTAAAATGTATTGGTCCATATTTACCAACAATGATAAAGCTAAACTCCTAGAATTTTAAGATAAGTGCAAGGAAAGAGGCCAAGGTTTAAGAGATCCCCAAGAGCCCGAAAGTCACCAATTGGTTGAAAGGTTAGGTGGTTTAATCCTAAGGAATTAGACATGACCCTAAGGGTATAAAAAGGATGTGATTGGTACATGTGGACCAGTCATGTATTATCTGAGATGCTTTGAAGTTGAGACTTAACAAGGTAGAGTCCGAAGATATGACTTTGTGGTCGGATATCCCAAGAACCAATGATAAGTTGACATAGGGCATAAAATTTGGGTGAGAGGTCGATATCAAGTAACCAATGAGGATGAAACATGTGGCCAAAGTTACCCAAAGGATAGATTTGATGGGCTCGAGGTTGTAAACTATGTTAAACATATTCGGGATCCTCTATTGGAAGTATAAACACCGAGAGGGTGGTGAATCATTGTGAAATAAAAAATTCAATCATTTCAACTTTAACCATTCATCATTTTAATCATTCACCATTTGTTATACATTCAATAATCAAAGAAAAACATGAGAAAGGAAGAGTACATCAACACCTAGACACAAGATATAAGTGGGAAACACTCAAGGGGAATAAAATTGGCTGAACCTATATATATATATATATATATATATATATATATATATATATATATATATATATATATATATATATATATATATTACTCCACACAAAGGACTCTTGTGAATATTACACATCACAAGAGATTTCTTTAGTGAGGCACCAACCCCACAAGGAGAACCAACCCCTAGTTTAGTAGAGCACCAACCCTAAAAGGAAGAATCAACCCCCTAAATAAATTATCTCTACAAAAATCCATATAAAATGAATTCCATATCTGAAATGTTTCTTCAAGAAATGATGATGACTCTATGAATCTCACTCTCCTCTCTATCTTCCTCAAAACATCTCTCTAGCCTCCATGCCCAAAACCTCTTCCTTCAAGATGATTTTCACATATTCCCTAGCTTGCCATCATCTGATATCTCTCTATAAAATCATCACCACATCATTTCCATCTCAAAAATTTACAAATACCTTCATCAACTTCCTCAAACATCCCTCTAGGTCGCACTTTTCATCCACTCTCACAACTAGCTCAAATGATTTTTCTAACTTGCCTTTATACCTATTTATTTATCAAAAATAACTTGGTTAATCCATCATAGTGTAAAATACATTCCAAAATAACAATAACATCATAAAAATAGCATCCATAGGACGATATAGGTCACCAACATCACCTATATCCTTCTAGACCTCCATTAGGACTCAAGAAACCCTAAAACACCAAATAAAACCAACTCGCCATAAGAGGAATGTTATAGACAAAAACCAGCTTCACCAAAGCATGGAAACACTTAGAGATGTTTTCTAAGCCTGTATAAACCTCTAATAACCATGAAACACTCAGCAACCATCATCTCTCATCATGAAGCCTCTCAAGAGCATGCACAACCAAGCACCCTAAAAACTAGTCTTCAAAGATCAAGCCATAACTTCATCAAATATAAACAAAAACTCAAGTTTTATATATAAATGGAAATATATTGATCTCGCGATCATCACAAAATTAAAACCAAGTCATAAAACTGATATTAGTGCCTATAAAACTACTCGCACTCATACCGCTTCAAACCGCCCAAAAACCAGCCCTCAAAAATAGGACACACTTGACCTCTTAAAGGCTCAACCGTGATCTGAAACCATCATGGACATGAATTAAAACTCCCATGCTTCCATAAATGCTAAATTATTCAAGTAAGTCTTATGAATAACATTTCCACAAACTGAAATTTTCTGGAAACTTGCATATTTGAGTGGGGGGCACTTACTATCAAAACCTCTAGCTTATATCAACAAAAATGGAAGAGTCATCTACAATATTTGATAATCACATTTAAAAAACCAATCCATTATTCTCCACTACAATAAATTTCTCCCAAGTTGATATAGACATAGGGTTTCAAGAGGGTTGAAAAGTAGTTTGCCTTCTTAACGATTGTTCATAACAATGTGACAATCAAAAAACTTTTTTCCACTTGGAAATTCTTCATAACTGACATATTCAAATATGCCCAAGAGCTTGGGTCCCCATTCAAATCGTACATGCAGTCCCCAACCAACATCATAAAATCAACTTTTATCTCAAAATCTCACCTTTGGGAACTAAGTTTTGGTAAAGGTGTAATATCTTGCAAAATCTTCATCTCTTGGGCTTAAAACTTACATGACACCATCATATCAACCCAAAAAAATCAATTCTCACCTTTCCATTTCCATGCTCAAAACAATCCAACTCACTTCACTAGGGCATGCTTTCTCAAGGATTAGGTCTAGTGTAGACCTAGAAACCATGACTTCTCCTCATATCTGCACTCTAAGACACTTTTGAGTGTACCTACACCTCATCCACATGCTTCCCATTCTCTTATCATGCATATCCATCTCATACATACTTAATTTCACCAGGGAAAAATTTAGTGGCGAATTTTCGTAAAAGTTTTTAGAAATTGGAAATGGTGAATATTCAGTAATCACCGCCACCTACTTCACCAGAAAAATCAGCCCACAAGTCCTTAGTATGGGTTAGTTTGCCTAGTATTTACACATATAAATGAACTTATGCATGTAATTCACCAACATTTTGAATACACATGTGCCCATATTCGTCTAAGTATATAACTATACATAGTGATAGCACGTATTGCGTAGGTATAAGGTATAATACATATACAACTGACTAACCCTTTTGAAATATTTTCCATGGAAGACAAATTATAATCCATCCAACCTCTTGTGGTCACTCCAAGCATGACCTCCCAACCCCAGACCATTTTGCAAAGTCGTCCAATTGAGTTGTCTAATTGAGCGGTCTAGTTGAGCTATCCAACCGAGCCGCCCAACTAAGCCGCCTAACGGTCTAACAGATTCTGTCCAACGAGATACATCCAACATATCGATCTAACAGATTCGTCGATTGAGATATTTCCAAATGTTAGTCATCCAACTCAAATCTCGTCTGTGACTATCTTTGTTTGGTGCCATATCCATGGATTCGGGAAAGCAGGGTAAGAAGCTTGCTGCAAGTTCAAAAAAGAGTAACAAGACATTGTTTGGATATTTTGGAAACTCACAAAAAATTACTGATGTGTCGAGATATGTGGAAAATATAGGTATGTACTATCTACTAATTTATAGATTTTTATTTTTATATTTTTCATTGTATGTTTCAAATAATATTTACACTCTTGTTTTATTTTTTATTTAGCACTATTAATAATCTAAATAATTAATACTATTTCTATTACACTTTTAAATGCATACATTTCTCAAACACCTTCACAAACTAATGTGTTTCGAGATATCAATATTAATGATCCTTTTGGTTTTAATGATCCGATTGATCAAAACATTCGTTCACTTGATGACATCGAACTAAGGGAAGATTCATCAAATTATCATCTAACACCAACTCAAGATTTTATTCTAGTGTTTGTTTCAGAAAAAGGAGACATGATGATAGAGATATTCCTGTTGAGAACCTATTAGAGTAGGTCTTTACCTTAGCTCATGTTCACCTAGGTATTTTATTTACCTTTATTATATGTATCCTCACCCACTTATGTGTGTGGATATTTCTTTCATTTTATTTATATAGTAGGGGATAATATCTAGTTGTTAGGTATATTTCTTT